>CM028351.1:51595181-52795181 GCA_016618105.1 Dendrobium huoshanense
GGAGAAACCCTGAAAATTGTTAATAAAGTTCATTCAGGACTGTTGCGGTGCACATCAATCGGTTCCAAAATGAAATTGAAGATTAAAAGACTTGGATACTTCTGGTCCTACAATGATTGACGATTGCATGAATACTGCAAAGCACTGTCATCAATGTCAGGTCCATGGTGTGATTTTACATCAACCGCCTAATGTGTTCACCCTACGATAGCCTCGTGGCCCTTCGAAAGTTGTGGCACAGAAATCATTGGGCCGATTGACCCTCCTTCCGCGAGAGGTCATCATTTCATATTAGCAGCGACTGATTACTTTTCAAAGTGGGCGGAAGCAATTCCCTACGCAACGTAACATCACACCATATCTTAAAATTCTTTCGTGATCATATCGTATATCGATTCAGCGTACCTCGCATAATCATATCCGATAATAGGTCCGCATTCAAGTCTACAAAAATTAATAGTTTGTGAGACGTCATAATATTGATTGGAGATATTCGACGATCTACTACCCTCGGGCAAATTGATTGGCCGAGGCCTTCAACAAAACCTTGGTGCAAATTGTTAAAAAGACCCTTGATGATAATAAACGACAGTGGGATGAGCGGTTGGTGGAAGCTTTGTGGGCTTATCGTACCACTTATAGAACCCCGACCCAATCCACCCCGTTTGCACTAGTGTACGGATCTGAGGCTGTTCTACCCTTGGAAATACAAATCCCTTCGCTCAGGATTGCAGTTCAGAATCAAATTACAAATGAACAAAAATGCAAAACTACGATTGGAAGAACTCGAAGGCCTTGAAGAGCGACGTCTCCAAGCTCAACAAAGTTTAGAGTTGTATAAGTCCCGTATGTTCAGGCCCATGATAAGCAAGTGCGACCTAGGACCTTCCAAGCAGGAGACTTGGTGTTGATCCTTCGGAGGCCTATCTTGACCCATCGGAAGTTGGGAGGCAAATTTGAACCTACGTGGGAAGGACCCTTCGTTATAGAGACTGTCTACGAAGGAGGTTCATATCAGTTAGTAGATTGTAAAGGAAATCACCCAATGCTACCTGTTAATGGGCGTTTCCTTAAGAAATACTATGCTTGATGTAGCTCGTTTTATCAATTAATAAAATTTTCTTCTTCATTCGCAATCCAGTTCTTTCCCTTTTTTTTTTAATTCTCTTACTTTTAATGCTTTTTTCGTCTTCTCCTAAGGGCCGGATTGCTCCCTCCCTTAGGATCGTACCATTCGCTAGTGGTGGAGTACGCCCCTCGTGGCACCATCCTAGTTTGCCAGTTAATTTGCCTATTTGGAGTAAGTCTTCTATCAGCATCCTATAGACCTAAGGTTGGGTGATGCCCTTCCTTAGACCCAAGGCTAGGTATCCCTACCTTGGTTTTCTAGTTGATCCGTCTACTAGGAGTAAGTCTTCTATCAGCATCCTGTAGACCTGAGGTTGGGTGATGCCCTTCCTAAGACCCAAAGTTAGGTATTCCCTACTTTGGTTTCCAGTTAATTTGCCTATTTGGAGTAAGTCTTCTATCAGCATCCTCTAGGCCTAAGGTTGGGTGATGCCCTTCCTTATACCCAAGGCTAGGTATTCCCTACCTTGGTTTTCCAGTTGATCCGTCTACTAGGAGTAAGTCTTCTATCAGTATCCTGTAGACCTGAGGTTGGGTGATGCCCTTCCTCAGACCCAAAGTTAGGTATTCCCTACTTTGGTTTCCAGTTAATTTGCCTATTTGGAGTAAGTCTTCTATCAGAGTCCTCTAGGCCTAAGGTTGGGTGATGCCCTTCCTTAGACCCAAGGCTAGGTATTCCCTACCTTGGTTTTCCAGTTGATCCGTCTACTAGGAGTAAGTCTTCTATCAGCATCCTGTAGACCTGAGGTTGGGTGATGCCCTTCCTCAGACCCAAAGTTAGGTATTCCCTACTTCGGTTTTCAGTTAATTTGCCTATTTGGAGTAAGTCTTCTATCAGCATCCTCTAGGCCTAAGGTTGGGTAATGCCCTTCCTTAGACCCAAGGCTAGGTATTCCCTACCTTGGTTTTCCAGTTGATCCGTCTACTAGTAGTAAGTCTTCTATCAGCATCCTGTAGACCTGAGGTTGGGTGATGCCCTTCCTCAGACCCAAAGTTAGGTATTCCCTACTTTGGTTTTCTAGTTAATTTTCCTGTTTAGAGTAAGTCTTCTATCAGCATCCTATAGGCCTAAGGTTGGGTGATGCCCTTCCTTAGACCCAAGGCTAGGTATTCCCTACCTTGGTTTTCCAGTTTATCCGCCTACTAGGAGTAAGTCTTCTATCAGCATCCTGTAGACCTGAGGTGGGTGATGCCCTTCCTCAGACCTAAAGTTAGGTATTCCTTACTTTGGTTTCTAGTTAATTTGCCTATTTGGAATAAGTCTTCTATCAGCATCCTATAGGCCTAAGGTTGGGTGATGCCCTTCCTTAGACCCAAGGCTAGGTGTTCCCTACCTTGGTTTTACAGTTGATCCGTCTACTAGGAGTAAGTCTTCTATCAACATTCTGTAGACCTGAGGTTGGGCGATGTCCTTCCTCAGACCCAAAGTTAGGTATTCCCTACTTTGTTTCTAGTTAATTTGCCTATTGGAGTAAGTCTTCTATCAGCATCATATAGGCCTAAGGTTGGGTGATGCCCTTCCTTAGACCAAGGGCTAGGTGTTCCCTACCTTGGTTTTACAGTTGATCCGTCTACTAGGAGTAAGTCTTCTATCAACATTCTGTAGACCTGAGGTTGGGCGATGCCCTTCCTCACACTTCTAAAATTCTATTCAAAACTCTCATTCGGTCAACGCCAATGTGTGCAGCAGAAGTCGTTCTACTACACACATTGGGGGTCCATTTGTTGACCTCATTTTTGTATGTGGTCACTAAGGCCCTTCCAAACTCCAGATTAATTCTAGATCCTAGGATCCACTCTAGACCTTAGGATTCTTTCCTAGAGTCAAACCTTAGGGCCTACTCTAGAGCCTATGATTCCCTTAGATCCTAGATCTTAGAACTCCTCTAGATCTTAGGACCACTCCAACTTTAAATCAATCCCAACCCTTGATCAACCTCAACCTCAAATCAATTCCTACATTTGATCAACTCCAACTTCAATTTGATTCCTACCTTTGATTAATTTAAATCTCAAACTTCATTCAACTCAAATTCAAATTAATTCAAGTTTCAAACATATCCAAACTTTGATCCAATCAATTTGACAATCCAACCTTCAACTTAGACCTTGATCCAAACTTCAATCTAGCTTTGACCCCATCCATTCATTAACAATCACCACATGATTGTAGATGATTTGGATACTTCAATACTAATCATTCAAACTTGAAATCCATTCCAAATCCAGAAATCCAAACTCAAATTCAAAGTCCTAAGGTCTGTCCTAAAGACCCTTTCAAAGAATTTTCAAACATTTCAAAACCCAGTCAAATGGTCTCTGATTCAGGGTTATCACTTAAAAAGTGATAAGACATGTCTTTAGAGGTTACCCTCCAACTTTGAGCTCATTCTGAGGTCTCTAACCCCAGAATCTGAATTAAAGTCCAAAGGTTGTAAAATCTTCAAATATTTACAGCCCATGCCACTGAACCTAACCCCTTGAAGATTTTGATTTTGGAGCCCTTATCAAAGCCTCCAATCACTTCCAGACTCTTGATTTTAACCCACTGAGCAGTAAACTGCATTTTCCAGACCCATTTTTGACCCTAGTTGACCAATAGGTCAAAATTGACCAAAATACCCTTATGGGATTTCAAATGGCTATTTCAACTCAAATCAATTCCAAACTCTTTGAAACCACTTTCAATGAATTTTAAATATGAAACCCAACTTGTTGAACTCAAACCCAGACCTTGGGTCAACCTGGTTGACCAAGTCAACCAAATTTGACCCATGGACCCATACACCCTTCTCTTTCAAAATTTTGAATCTAGTCCATTCCAAGTCCATTGAATGTATGGGATGAACCCTTGGGTACCCAAGAGACCCTCTTGGTGACCCAAGCCTTGGGCTCACTTGGGTTAGCCATATGGCTTGATCCAAGTGACCAAAGAAGGTCTCCCTTGAGCCATGTTTTAATCTTAATCAAATTGAATCCAAATTAAGGTGTTATTGAGTTCTCTTTCACCCAATACACCTTCTTTGATCAGCCCAACCTTTGGCTCACTTGGGTCAAGAGTTAGGCTAACCCAAAGTGCCCAAAAGCACTTGGGATAGAGCCAACTCTCAACCCAAGCCTAATTGAACCTGACCAACACCTCCCATAGGTGGCCCTAGGTTCAATACACCCCCTCCAGCCAGCCCATGCCTTGGGCTAGCTTGGGTCAAGAGTTAGGCTAACCCAAAGTAGCCAAAAAACACTTGGACCCGAGCCATCTTCCAGCTCAAATCAAATTGGACCCAATTGCCACTTGCATTGGGTGCACCAGACCCAGACCCACTTCCCACCTCAAGCCCAGGGTCTGGCCTGACCTGGGTTTAGCCCAAATTGACCCGAACCGAGCAGATTTTGGATCAACCCGAGCCAACCTTTGACCCAGACCAAATTGGATCCAATTGCCACTTGCATTGGGTGCACCAGACCCAGGCCTGCCTCCTATACCAAACCCAGGGTCTGACCTGACCTGGATCGAGCTCAATTCGACTCAAACCAAGCAGGTTTGAGCCCAACCGAGCCACCGAATCGATCCCGGCTTCCCCAGACCAATTTGACTCCACTCCCAGCTCCAGTGTGTCCCCATCGGCCTTCCCTGGTCAACCCGACCCAGACCATGGCCGGCGGTGGTCGGAACCAATGGAGAGCAAGCTCCGATGGTCCCCCCAGGCCGATCCTGATCGAAAGCCTTCCAAAGGCTGTGGCTCACAGGCTTGAGGCTCATGAGCTCTCTAGAACGGTGCCCCTTTCCACTTGGCATCAATCCGAGACCCCCTCCGATTCAATCCTGGCTGTCCGAGCTCGCGGGAGGAGGCTGAATAGGCTGGTGCTCCCTAGAGCTCAAGGATCGATCCCAGCATTTCGAAACAACTACCCAGAGTTCCCCCAATCTCCCAGCATCTTCCCTCGAGCTCCCAGACCTCCCCTTTCATTACTTCGAGCGAACTCCGGCGAAAGGCTTCGGTGTCCCGCTCAAAGTCCTACCTCCGGCCATCCTCCAGTCGCGGTCTCTTAAGGAAACCTGCTCGCCTTCGTCCCCTGAAGCTTCCAGATAGAGAAGCTCATCCGTTGAGACTTTCTCTGCGGTAATTCCTTCATCCCGAGCTCCCTAGCTAGATAGTCCGGTCAAGTGTGAAGGAAACCTTCACCCCAACAGATTTCCACCGTTGGATTGAAGGTTTCCACCCCCCTGATCCTCCCTGTGAAATTTCATCGAAGTTCGCCGGTGGGATCACTCGGATCACGCCAGAGAAGGTTCACGGCCTCGGATAAGAGTGGAGGTTGAAGACGAAATCTCAGCCGTTGATTCCGATCAACGGCTCGGATTAGATCCCGCTGTTTTGGAGCGCGTCTGATCCCAGCCGTCCGATCCGCCATCCGACGGCTGTGGTTAATCCGACCGTTAACAGTTGGTGCCAATGATTTCCCAGCCAATCAGCGCGCGGCGCGTGTAAAGGGAGCGCTGACTGTGTAATGGCCGAATTAATAATTCCATAAATTCAAGGGAACTTTGGAAATTCCCTGCACACTTGTCCAAATTAGGTGTTCTTAGGCTCATTGGAAAGGTCTCAGGGAGACCTAAAAAAGCCCTATGGTTCCATGCCCTGGTTAGGTCAGTGTTAGGTTTAATTTAAGTTTGAGCATTTTGTTAATTTCTTTAATTATTCTTTAAATACAAGTCCACCAGGTATGAAATTTTGGGAGATTGAATTTGAACATGTTTTTGACATGTCCAAATTTTATCTCCCCTTTTTAAGATGTTCAAGGGCATTTTCCCCAAATTTCAAATTTAAGGGTCATGGTTTGACCCTTAAATTCAAAATGGGGCATAGACCTATCCAATGGGATTTAGGGTGTGATTTTTTGTGTGCTGATGATGTGTAGGATAAGGAGTGTAGAGCCACTGATTTTGCCCCAATCCAAGTTTAGGATACACCCCTATAGTGGTTTGAAGGTGACTTAGAGCTCACCTTAGGTGGTTTAGTTAACCACCTTAGAGTACTCCATTTGAGCTCAAATTTGGTGGGTTTAGTCCTTATGGTCAGGTGATCCTATGGTCCAAATTTCATCAAATTTAGAGTCCATTTGGTTTCCCAAGTAGGAACCATAATAATCCCCCTTAGAAATAACCCTTTAGCCTTAATAAAATTCTAATAAATCTGATTTAATTCTTAAAATTTTCTAAAATACCCCCAACTAACTTCAATTTATCTCTTAATCAGTGAAAATTGAAATCACTTTAATCTGACATTAAAATCCATTCTAATTTAATTTTAATCAAAATTAATGTCTAATCAATTTTAATTAATTAAAAATTATTAAAAATCCTCAAAAAATCTTTAAACACTTGCTGATATCTTCTTAGATCATTTCTGATCTTTGGAGTTGATTTCAAGAAGTTTAAGACTCATTTGGGTTCAAATCATTAAAATGGGCCCTTAATTGAAATAATTAATAATTCCAATAAATACCCAAACTTCCAGAATTCATAACTAATTGTAGAAAATTCTAAATCAATCAAACTCAGTGGCTAATGACTCTAATTTAAGTCTAGTATTTTCCAAAAATTTCAAACCCTCAAAATCTGGTTAAAGTCAAAAGGTCAACATTTTGATCAACTCTAGGTCAAAACGGGTTAAAACTTCTAAAAATCATAACTTTTGATAGAAAACTCCAAATTGAATGTACCACCTGTCTAACAACTCATAATTAGGTCTAGTATTTATTAAAAATCTGAAACCCTTAAGATTAACTCAAATTTTAAAAAATCAAATTTTGACCCCTTATTTAATACATCCGGATAATCTCTTAGAACCTATTAACTCCCTCAAATTTCAAAATTTTCTTAATAGGATAATAAAATTCTCAACCAACCCATTAAAATCAGTAACTAACTCATTTTTATATTAATCCACTCTTTTAATTCTAACCAATTTAAATCAACTTAATCAACCCCGATTGCTACTAGGTAACCCAGGCCTACGAGGCTATTAGCTTAGCCCCAAGGAAGGTGAAATAAACTTCACGGCCTCGGTGTGAAACAAAGGTAGTAAGTCAATTAATTTTTAAAATATGTTCAATTAAAATTCTTAATCTATTAATGCTTAAATTTAAATCTAAATCCCTTTTAGGCCTTAACAAATTCAGAACTTTTCTAGATAACTCTAACTAATCACCCACTTTAGGATTTACCCCAGCCACACGACCTTCTACACACACTTTAGATGATGTGCTAGGACAACCAACTCTAGATCTAGGTTAGGCCGGTGTTTACTTTACTGCTGTGTGCCAGATTTTTCGTAGTTTTCACTGCATGTTGTAGATGAAATTGCTTTGTTGTGTCTGCTTACTTTTCTGCACTCTGTGGATGGATTGATGTGTTTGGCAACTAGATTACCCTTAGGTTAGGTGCGATCTGGATGTTCACACAGTTTTCTGCAGGTGGCCACGCTCATGCAGGGCAATAAAAGGGGGGCTAAGTAAAATCAATTATTATAAATGCTTGCACAGGTGTTTCAGCTGCTAAAGCCCCCAAATAAAGGAGCGTGGCCAGTGTGTTTACTTTCTCTTCTGCTCATTTATAACTGCTTGGGAATAATTGCTTTTTTTTCATTTATTAACTGCTTAGGATAACCCTGCAGGTGAGTCTAGATTTTATTTTCAAATGAATGTAATTTGTATAAGTGTTAAGTGTTGTGAAAGTAAGATTTTGAGTTGGGATATATATATAGGTCCAAAGCTTGGACTCCGAAGAGAAAAGGATGCCCCTAAGGGGAGTAGACCTTTTCTATTTGGAGATCCAAATTTGGGCCACACTCCTCCCTACCCAAAGAGGAAAGAGTGGCCTTCCCCTTAAAGGAAATGCCCTCTTATCCATTTGGGTAGTCCAGTACAAAGAATCAAAGGAGCTTGAAGTAAAAGGAGCCCAAAGAAGAACGAGTCTGAAGATTTGAAGATTGAGAATATCCCACTCAAAACTACTTGCGTCATTACTAGGTTTAGAATCCGGGTTGTTGTCAGTGGTGCCCGGCCACTTTACTTCTGCAAAATTCTGGTTTGTAATAAGCAAGGCAACTTTGCCTATGGACATTTATTAATTAATTTATATTTGATGTGATGAATTGATTGCCTTCAGGACTGCTTGTTTTTCTTAGTTTTTTGGCGATTGCGTGCCGCTTTTGTTTTTGCCTGGACTCGTGAGGCTCGTAAGGGTGTGAAAGTTTTATACTCGTAACTTTAAAAGTCTAAAATTTTAGTGAGTCTAAATAACATAGAAATATAACGAATCTAGGGAATTAGCCGGGGATCGACCCCGGGGTCGCATGCATATTTCTGCATTACTCTTCCCTTGTTTTAGACCCTTCCCCGCCTGCGGGTAGAGTCCGGATAGTCTGACCTATGAGGACGAGGTGCCGGACCTGGGGAAGTCCAGTCTTCTAAAAAATTATTTTCTAAGCCTGTTTTTAAAATTTCAAGCATATTTAATTTGAGGTTGTTAACTAGCATGCATTGCATTAGAAAATAATTAAAATAGTCAAAATTTTAATTTCATCAGTTTTAGCATTTTAGCACCCAACATAAGTCAAAAGGGGCCAATTAGGAGAATTTCTAGATGCCGGCCCCAGCTCTCCAAAACTTTAAATATAACGTCCCTACCACTCTTTCATAAAAGACCGGACTCATCTCTTTTAAATCGATTAGGTGGTTAGCTGGCTCCCCAATCCAGGCCGGGGTAAGTCCAGACCTTGCACTGCATTAGTTAGGATCGGACGACTGTGGTCCAGTGTCCAAAATAGATTTAGGTTCCGGGGCAGATCTTTGATTATAAGACCCCAAACTTCGGGAATCTAATCCCAAATTTCTAATAAAATACCCAACTCTAATTAAAACTTCATCTCAATCCTAAAACATAAAGCCCAACACTTAGATTAAGTAGGGACACTTCCGGATGGTTCTAGAATCTCAAAGTGTCCCCTACCTCTCCTCCTTTAACTCCGTTAATAACTGCTCAATTTTGATCCATTCTCTGTTGAATTTCCAAAATTCACTTCTTTTTTTTATATCACTCCTAGAAACTCTAACAAAATTCTGCCACCATTTTAATCGGGAGTTTTCGTAGGAGATTTTATCTCCCTACGATGTAATTAACTACGAGGGCTTGCGCTCGTAGGAGATTTGGAACCCCACACACCTGATTTTAAAAAAATTAATTTCTAAAACTTTACTAGATTTCTTTGGGAAAAGTTAAATAATGATCGTCGTAGTTGCATCAGAAGAATTATCGTAGAATGGTGTATTTCCCTTTGGGGAGATACATCCTTCTTCGATAAGGCTTTGGATGCGAATGCGACGATCATGACTCTTGAATATTGTAATTGGGTATTTAGTTGAACTATACTTTGTTCCCTCGGGGCCATATAAAGTTCTCCTTAGAACCCGATCATAGTATTCAAGATGAGTTTACATAATTCTAAGTTTGAACACCGTTATGAAAGTTTATTTTCGTCCTTCGGGGCGATATACTCTTTCTAACGAGTTGATTCGACCTTAGAATTAGAACTCAACCTTAATCTTAAAATCCCCAAAGAAAACTAATATTTTTCAAAACCTGTTTTCCAAAATTCCACCAAATAAAAAATGGCACGCCCGGTGGGACCAAATTTCTCTTCCCATCTTTAATAGTGGCAGAATTTCGTTTCATCGATAGTTTTAACTATCACTTCTCCCGTTGGTCCCTTTACCCATTTCTTCCTTGGGTGAGTGTGGCCAACATCTAAAAAAATAATAATAAATATTAAAAGAGAGGTCGTACCTCCAAAATTGGTTTTATCTAGATTTTTGTTCTGATTTTGACCTTCTGCCCCGGCCTAGCCTGTGAGGCGACAGCGTCAAATCAGACCTCTAGATATCCTTTTCAATCTTATGGATTTATGGTCAATAGATTTCTCATTCAACATATAAATCCTTAAAATTGAAAAGAATTCAAAACTTTTGAATCCGGTCATCTCAAACTACTTTAGTCTTAACCCCCTCACTTCCCCTTTGACCTCCAGGGGTGGGGAGGGTTAGACTATTCCTTTTACTTGGGTTTTCTCACGATTCCATAAGCCTTCGGGCAAGGGGAAACTCTGTCCGTTATGTTTTGGAGTCTGTAAGAAAACCCCTTTCAAATCCTCAAAATTTCTTCAAAATTCTCTTAAACTCTAAGTTGTCATATGTTACCCCATACGATCTCCTTGTGGGCTAACATATGTCAAATTTTTTTTTAAAAAAAAAAAAAAAAAACTTTTTGGCATGTACTTAGTCTCTTCACCCTTTTAACATGTGTTAAGCAATATCCTTCACTGCTCGAAACATGTTGGAGGGTTGAGATTTTCTTACAAGCCTCAATTTTCAAAAAAAAATTAAATTAATTATTTCTTTCACCTCCCTTTTAAAGTAAATCTAATTTCAATCCTTTCTTTAACTTTCAGAAAATCCCAAATGGCTGGCCAATTGATTTTCTCTTTCGACCGAGAGTTGTCCTCGACTGTTAATGACCAAGGGAGCACTATCATTTTTGGAATGGAATTTAGTACTCTTGAGCTCTCTATGTATGGACACCAGATTGTTAGTTTGGATGCCAGTAAGGAAATTTCCCAAGTGGTTGAGTTGATCGTGGGATCTGCACCCACCTTGCCAGTAGTTAGTGATGATCAGAAACAGTCTGAACCAGTTGTTGAGCCTCCCACTGAAGTCAAATCTGTTTTTGAGGAAGGGTCTAGTTCTGGACTTAGCTTTGCCACTAAGAATCAGAAGATAAACTATTTGAGGAGAAGAAGATCTCTAAGGCTAAGAGAGTTGTAATCTTTAAGACCTTAGCTCAAGTAGAACCTGAGGCTGGTGAGGAGCTACCTATTCCTGCTTCCTCTCCCCTCCTAAAGGGGAGTCGCTTTTACCCCCTGGCTTCAGCTCAAGGGGAGGAGAGGGCAGCTAGGATAGCCCGTTCTCCACCATGCCCGGTCGACTACTCGACTAAGAAGACTCAGAAAGAAAAACATCTCCAGAAGACAAGGACTTTGAGAAACATAATTCATACCTGCGCTGCACAGTCTGGACAGACTAAGGAGGAATATGTAAAACAATTGAAGGGAGTGATCTCACATCGCTTCCAAAAAGAAGTGTTGAAGGAAGAAGTGTCTGAAGCAAAGAATTTAACCCCACAACTCGTTAGAAAGAATAAGAAGTATGTTAGACAGCCCGCTACTTCGGTACTTATTGATGGATATCACTGGGTGCCATGCCCTCCGTCCTCTCAAACAGAGGGTATTGTGTTGACTGGGTCCGAGAGAGGCCACCATTCTACTGGTAGACCCCCGGTACCCCCACATAAACCTGTAAGATTGGCCTCAGTGATTGTTAAGCCAAAGGGGGTTGAGATTCAAAAGTCTATGGACCTTAAAGGAAAAAGACCCAAATCTCCTGAAAATAAATATGTGCCGAAGAGAACTAAGTTGGAGAGTCTGCCACCACCTCCTAGAACTTCTAAGTTCATTCTGCAGCTCCAACGAGTTTCAGCCAACCCTACTCCGGGTTCAGTTGACTTGATGGATGTCCAGACTACTACTCTAGTTGTTACAGTTGACAGTCCTTCCACAGCCAGTCTAACTCAAGATCCAATAGTCACCATCCTATTACCCCAGTTGATGATCCCCAAGGTCCGAGTGTCATTCCTAGGCTCCCTAGTCAGGTGTCTGAGGACCTTACCTTGCCAGATGTGGGAGCTATCACTTTACAAGCTCCTACTTCTCCCCCTGAGGTATATGTCCCTCTCCCTGTAGAGGATGCCACTCTTCTGACTACCAGCTCTGGGATAGTCAAAAAGGAGAGAATTGACCAGGATCTAGAAATGGAAGATGAACCGGATACAAAGTCTCAACCAGATCCTAATCCAAAACTCACAGAAATCATTGCCCTCATGGATTCTGAAGAATTATTCGATATGGCTGAGTACAAAGGATACTTACCCCTTGATCCTAAGTCAATTGGGGATAGACCGGTCGAGGAGGAAAGTTCAAGAAATAAGAAACATTTTGTTGAACAAAGAAGGAATGGCCTCTTTTGACCCTGATATGGATGATCTCCTTGGAGATGAAGATGATTATGTTGGTAGCATTATGTGGTCGAGACTAGAGGGTCTAATAAAGAAGCTGAGCCCAATAAACATCGATTTGCTAAAGATGATGATTCACATACTGTTGAGTCAGATTCAGATGAGTCTGTAAAGGCCAGAGATGAGGAGCATATAAAAAACTTGGAGACTCAGCTCGCAAGCATGATGTCACAAGTTAGGGAGATGCAAGAGAAGTTGGATAAGTCACAGCAAGAGTCTCTTAAAATCCACCAGTCAGCTCGAGAGCTCACAGAAAAGGCTAAAAGGGCAAATTTAGTTCCAGACCTCTCGAGTCACCACCTGTGACCCTTCCTTGTCCAGTAGAAGCACCTCTAGTTTACCCCGCAGTTTCCACCACTCCTCCGATCCTGCCTCAGAAGGATATTAAGCAATTAATTGAGGACCAGGTAAGGGAGGCCTTAGCCCTTTCTCAAGAAACCGTGTCTATTTCAAAGGGTAGACCCTACCCCGAAGAATATGACTTAGTTCCTTACCCAAAGGGCTTTGTGCCACCAACTTTTAAGTTTTCACTGTAATTGAAAATCCGAGACAGCATCTGGCCCACTTCCGAACAAGCTGTTGCAATGCAGGAGGGTCAGATGCTCTACTATTTCTCCAATTTGTAAGTAGTCTATCCGGCATTGCTTTTTAATGGTACGCCGATCTGCCCAACGGTTCAGTAAGAACCTTTAACGAGCTAGAAAACCTCTTTCTTAAGAGATTTTTTGGAGCGCAACAACGCACCACCGTGGGCGATCTCATGGTTGAAAAGCAAAAGCCGGGAGGGTCTCTGGTTGAGTACATCTTGAGGTGGTGAAACCTCTCGATGAAGTGTGAACCCCAGTTGCAAGAGCAACACGCTGTGGAGATTCTTTTGAAGAATATCTACGGCCCTGTTGCTTTTCTCCTTAAGGGTTTCACTATTAAAACTTTTGAAAAACTTCTTAATAAGGCTAGCAATTTGCATGAAGAGGCTCCTAGGATGCCATTCTTACGAGAGCAGTCTGAAGATAGGAAGTGTCCTAAATTGGTGAAAACCTTTGAAAAGAAAGCTGTGGTCTAAGCAGTAGATAAAGGAAAGAGGCCAGTGATTAGTCAGCCTAGCACTCCACTTCCACCACAGCCACCTCAGAAGCAGCCCTTTCAGATAGTTCCTCAGCATACTAGAGACCCCGCCTTCATCTCTTTTAGAGAGAGATTGGCAAAGCCATATTCATTTAAGAGGGAAGCAGTTAAGAAGATTTTCAGGAGTCTGTTAAAGAAATCAGATTTTCAGTTGCCAGAGGCCAGGAGGTCTGAGGATGAGAGCAAGAAAGATGATCCCAAGTATTGCCCGTACCACAGGATGCTTAGTCACCCTCTTGAGGACTGTGTTGTGTTCAAAGATTGGCTTGAGAGGAACTACACCCAAGGTAAAATCATAATACCTAAGGAATACTTGGTCGATCCAGAAAAAGGCTTCAATTAAAACCATTTCAGGTAATCCTCTTAACTCTTTTTGTCTTGTTGAAGATGGTTGGGACATTGCTTTGTCCCGGGCACTTAAAAACTCGATTAACAAGTCTTTTCATCTTTCTCAATAGCTGACTACGATAGCCCAGGCCCCGGTGTGGAAGGTTGACCTGGACGCTTCGCAGAAGGATGTTGAGCCACTTCCCTCTCCAGTAGTCGTAGGAACTACTGAGAAAAATGTAAAAGAAAAGAAATTTGATTTTGTAGAGAGGAAGTGTGTGGATGAGAGATGTATTAAAATGGCGGATGGTGGTGTTAAAACCCTTTCCCCTCTTTTGTTATCTGACTTTTACTTTCTCCCATCAAAGACGAAGGGTCAAAAGATGAATAAAAAACATCCTTCTACTTCTGTCTTGATGATTGGCCATGAATCTCAAATGCAAATTGATGACTCTCCTGTTT
The DNA here is from genome assembly GCA_016618105.1 of Dendrobium huoshanense. Classification (NCBI taxonomy): domain Eukaryota; kingdom Viridiplantae; phylum Streptophyta; class Magnoliopsida; order Asparagales; family Orchidaceae; genus Dendrobium; species Dendrobium huoshanense. The sequence goes on from CM028351.1 coordinate 51,609,412, forward strand.
TGAATAAAACTCCTAATGAAATAGATATTGAGGTTAATCAAACCGACCTTCCCGAATCGACTACTGAAGAAGATGTCGAATGTGAAACCTTATCAGAAAGTGATTTCCCCCAAATTGATTTTCAGGGAAGTCCTATCGAGATAGAGTTTTCAGATTCTGACTCTCTTCTGGGAAACGACGATCCAATACCTACAGTGAGTGTAGACACCGCTCTAGTTTGCCCGCCCGAAGACATCAAGCAGGTGCAACTCCGTGGTGGTAAAGTCTTACCTCCTAGGTTGCCCCCTCAGGACATAGGCAAGCAATCCTCATTCGAAGATATAAATTCAGATTCCCCTCAGCAACCAGAATTTCTTTTAATTCCTCCGGGTTTCGAGTCTGTCGTTCCTAAGGTTGATTACAACGTCCTAGCCCACCTTAGGAAGTTGCCAGCAAAATTAAGTATTTATGACGCCCTCCTTCTCTCCAAAAAAATGAGAGAGTCTTTAATTAAAGCACTTCTCGACCCCGAGATTTGCTTAACACAGTTGAATGCAACTTCAGAAGGTGAGACTCTTTACTTCAAAGAGGTCCCCGGGGTTACCTTCTCTGATGAAGACTTACTCTTAGGAACTGCTGACCACAACCGCCCCCTCTACATCACCGTAGATGTGGGAAACTTCAAGTTATCAAGAGTCCTTGTTGATCCGAGTGCATCGGTCAACGTGATGAACATAAAGACTCTTGCTTATCTCAGAGTTTATACTAACAAGCTTTCAACCGACAGGTTGGTGCTTCGTGGGTTCAACGAGAAGGGCAAGAGAGCTTTAGGTTCAATCACTTTACTCCTAGAAATAGGAGGGTTAAAAACTGAAGCTAACTTTCATATAATTGATTCAGCTACGTCCTCTAACGCACTTCTAGGTAGACCTTGGATTCACGAATATAGAATGATTCCATCTACCCTCCACCAATGCGTTAAGTATTAACGAGACGACATTGAACATGTGATTAAGGTTTATCTGCAACCATTCTCAATTCAAGAAATTGGGATCTACGAAGATGCTGCGTATTTCATACCAAAAGGGTCCTCGTCCCGTTCTAAATTGGAGATCAAATTTGAGGAGAAAATGGTTGGACAAAAACTCGACCAAAAGAAGGAAAAGGATAAAAATATCAATCAAGAAATGACACAATCGAGTAGTGAAGACGACTCTGATATCGTTGTCCTTAGGCCTCCAAGCACATTACCTCAAAGAGGTGGGAGGATGGCTTTAAGGGCACGAGGTCGAGGCCGTGCTTCACTAGATAGGAGAGAAGCACCTGTGTATATTGATTTGGAATCAGACTCTGATGGGGAACTAGAAAGTCAAGGTACTACCCTCTCTCTCGATTATCAGAACATAAATGCTCCTCCAAAATTTGATCTCACCTTAGACCAGGACAGTGACCCTGAGATAGATATTTCAAAAGTTAAAAGTGACGAGCCTGAGTTAACAATGTATGAAAAGCTCACTAGAAGGATTGAGGCCCTTTCTCTGACCCCACTGTCGGCAGGCAGGGTTGTAGGGTTGGAAGTCAAAGTGGCCCCCAACTTGGATGGTGAAGTTAAGAAAGTCCAGAAATTCTTTCCTGGCTCCTCCTCCGCAAGGGACGAAGGTGATGTAACCCTTGAGGAGGCAGATTTTAATGAATTAATGGAATTACCTTTCGGCTACTTCCCTGTTTGTGTAAAAAACACTTTTTCTAAAGATTATATACCATACCGATGGACTAAGGGTCAAGCTAGATACCACGAGAATATTTGGCGAACAAAGATAAATAAAAATCCAACAAGTGGTATTGGCTTTGGAACAGTTAGTTCATTCGATGATAATGAGTATTGCCTAATGATAACTTACCATCTCGATTCTCCAAATGTCCCTACAGATCCCTCCTACCCTTTAGATGGGCTCTGTTTGGAGACTTTAGACGATCCCAATGATCTTCAAGTTCGGGATGCACCCCCTGAATTTGAAGAGGAAATTAAATCTACAGTCGATGAGTTGAGAGAAATTAACCTGGGAAACGATGATGACCCCCGTCCGATTTTCATAAGTACTTTGTTGAGCGAGGGTGAAACCCAAGACTTAATCCAGTTGTTATCCGAGTTCAGGGATTGCGTTGCCTGGACATACGACGAAATGCCAGGTTTGCCTGCTGAGGTAGCAGTTCACAAACTAAGGGTTCGGCTTTATGCCATTCCTGTTAAACAAGCTCCTCGACGCATGCACTTAGAGATCGAGCAACAAGTCGTTTCTGAAGTTAAGAAATTGGCAGAAGCCGGATTCATTTGAGAGGAACAATATCCCTCCTGGGTGGCCAGCGTCGTGCCAGTTCGAAAGAAAAATGGTCAAATTCGGATCTGTGTCGACTATAGAGATCTGAATAAGGCATGTCCTAAATATGAGTTCCCTCTACCAATACTAGAACTCATGGTGGACATTGCCTCCTCACATGCCATTTTCTCATTTATGGATGGCTCATCTGGTTATAACCAAATCAAGATGGCCCCAGAAGATGAGAGAAAGACGGCGTTTAGAACCCCTATTGGAATCTTTTGTTACAAGGTGATGCCATTTGGCTTAAAAATTGCCGGAGCAACCTACCAACGGGCCATGACCCGTATCTTTGATGACTTAATTCACAATCAAGTTGAGTGCTATATTGACGATTTAGTTGTCAAGAGCAAGGTTAAAGAGGCTCACCTGTATGACTTAAGAGTTGTTTTCAAATGGTTGCGCCGCTACGATTTGAAAATGAACCCCTTGAAGTGCGCCTTCGGCGTCGCCTCAGGAAAATTCTTAGGATTCGTAGTGAGGCACCGCGGAATCGAGATCGATCCTGCTAAAATTGAAGCCATCCTAGATATGTCATCTCCTAAGAGCCTTACCCAGTTAAGGTCTCTACAAGGTAGATTGGCGTATATAAGGAGGTTTATTTCTAATCTTTCCGGGAGATGTCAACCCTTTTCTGTCCTTGCGAAGAAAGACGCTAAGTTTGTATGGGACGAGAAGTGTCAAAATGCTTTCGACAATATCAAACAATACCTTTCTAATCCGCCAGTCTTGGCAGCCCCAATTTTGGGAAAGCCGTTAATTCTCTACACCGCAGCCTTAGACGAGTCTTTAGGTGCTATGTTGGCTCAAGTCAACGACGAAGGGAAAGAGAATGCTCTCTATTACCTTAGTCGAAGACTTCTTCCTACTGAAATTCAATACCCGTCAAATGAGAAGCATTGTCTTGCTCTAGTTTTTGCAGCTCAGAAACTGAGACACTACATGCTCTCCCACTCAATTAGTTTCATTTCAAGAGTTAATCCTTTGCAATATCTTATGACCCGACCTACGTTGTCAGGACGCTTATCTCGTTGGTCTATGATATTACTGCAATTCGAGATTACTTTCACTCCTCTTTGTGCTGTGAAAGGACAGGCTATCGCCGATTTTCTGGCAGCACACCCGCTGCCGGTAGATTCTCCTCTGAATGATGATCTACCCGACAAACAAGTCATGAGTTTAAGGGAATCTGGCGAGGCCATCTGGGAATTGTATTTTGATGGGGCAGCATCCTCTCGTAGGAATGCGACCCAACAATCTGTAATTCCTGGAAAGGCTGGAGTCGGTCTAATTTTCATAACGCCGGAAAAATGAATGATGCTTTTTTCCTACCATTTATCGGAGCCCTGTACAAACAACGAAGCTGAATACGAAGCTATGATATCTGGTCTGGAACTTGCAATTCTAATGGAAATTAAAGAGATTAAGATATTTGGAGATTCCCAGTTGGTGATTAACCAAGTGGTCGGAACTTATAAAGTCTTGAATCCGAATCTCCTAAGATATCACCAATATACACTTCACTTGTTGGAACAAATTCCTACTGCTACTTTGTATAGGGTTCCCCGTGGTAGCAATTCCGCGGTAGATGCTTTAGCAAAACTCGCAAAGGAATTTGTCTGTCCTGAGGAGGATTCCATTTCTATAGAGATTCAGGGTCGTAAAGCCCTCTCTCCTATAGATTTGGAACACATGAGTAAGACTCCCCTTCAGATCCTTTCTGCCTCTTCGACAACTAATGAAGGAGGCTATTGGAGACGACCCTTAATCGATTACCTTAAAGAAGGGAAGCTTCCCCAGGATAAATCACTCTCCAACCAGATTAAGAAATGTGCCCTATCATACGCACTAGTCAATGATTTGTTGTACCGTCAGTCCTTCGATCACATGTGGCTGCGCTGTTTGGACAAGCGAGAAACCCTGAAGATTGTTAATGAAGTTCATTCAGGACTGTGCGGTGCACATCAATCGGGTCCAAAAATGAAATTGAAGATTAAAAGACTTGGATACTTCTGGCCTACAATGATTGACGATTGCATGAATACTGCAAAGCACTGTCATCAATGTCAGGTCCATGGTGTGGTTTTACATCAATCGCCTAATGTGTTACACTCTACGATCGCCTCGTGGCCCTTCGAAAGTTGGGGCATATATATCATTGGGCCGATTGACCCTCCTTCCGCGAGAGGTCATCGTTTCATATTAGCAGCGACTGATTACTTTTCAAAGTGGGCGGAAGCAATTCCCCTACGCAACGTAACATCACACCATGTCTTAAAATTCTTTTGTGATCATATCGTATATCGATTCGGCGTACCTCGCAGAATCATATTCGATAATGGGTCCGCATTCAAGTCTACAAAAATCAATAGTTTTGTGAGACGCCATAATATTGATTGGAGATACTCGACGATCTACTACCCTCGGGCAAATGGATTGGCCGAGGCCTTCAACAAAACCTTGGTGCAAATTGTTAAAAAAACCCTTGATGATAATAAACGACAGTGGGATGAGCGGTTGGTGGAAGCTTTGTGGGCTTTTCGTACCACTTATAGAACCCCGACCCAATCTACCCCGTTTGCACTAGTATACGGATCTGAGGCTGTTCTACCCTTGGAAATACAAATCCCTTCGCTCAGGATTGCAGTTCAGAATCAAATTATAAATGAACAAAATGCAAAACTACGATTGGAAGAACTCGAAGGCCTTGAAGAGCGACGTGTCCAAGCTCAACAAAGTTTAGAGTTGTATAAGTCCCGTATGGTTCAGGCCCATGATAAGCTAGTGCGACCTAGGATCTTCCAAGCAGGAGACTTGGTGTTGGTCCTTCGGAGGCCTATCTTGGCCCATCGGAAGTTGGGAGGCAAATTTGAACCTACGTGGGAAGGACCCTTCGTTATAGAGACTGTCGACGAAGGAGGCTCGTATCAGTTAGTAGATTGTAAAGGAAATCACCCAATGCTACCTGTTAATGGGCGTTTCCTTAAGAAATACTATGCTTGATGTAGCTCGTTTTATCAATTAATAAAATTTTCTTCTTCATTCGTATTCCAGTTCTTTCCTTTTTTTTTTTTAATTCTCTTACTTTTAATGCTTTTTTTGCCTTCTCCTAAGGGCCGGATTGCTCCCTCCCTTAGGATCGTACCATTCGCTAGTGGTGGAGTACGCCCCTCGTGGCACCATCCTAGTTTGCCAGTTAATTTGCCTATTTGGAGTAAGTCTTCTATCAGCATCCTATAGGCCTAAGGTTGGGTGATGCCCTTCCTTAGACCCAAGGCTAGGTATTCCCTACCTTGGTTTTCCAGTTGATCTGTCTACTAGGAGTAAGTCTTCTATCAGCATCCTGTAGACCTGAGGTTGGGTGATGCCCTTCCTCAGACCCAAAGTTAGGTATTCCCTACTTTGGTTTCCAATTAATTTGCCTATTTGGAGTAAGTCTTTTATCAGCATCCTCTAGGCCTAAGGTTGGGTGATGCCCTTCCTTAGACCCAAGGCTAGATATTCCCTACCTTGGTTTTCCAGTTGATCCGTCTACTAGGAGTAAGTCTTCTATCAGCATCCTGTAGACCTAAGGTTGGGTGATGCCCTTCCTCAGACCCAAAGTTAGGTATTCCCTACTTTGGTTTCTAGTTAATTTGCCTATCTGGAGTAAGTCTTCTATCAGCATCCTCTAGGCCTAAGGTTGGGTGATGCCCTTCCTTATTCCCAAGGCTAGGTATTCCCTACCTTGGTTTTCCAGTTGATCCGTCTACTAGGAGTAAGTCTTCTATCAGCATCCTGTAGACCTGAGGTTGGGTGATGCCCTTCCTCAGACCCAAAGTTAGGTATTCCCTACTTCGATTTTTAGTTAATTTGCCTATTTGGAGTAAGTCTTCTATCAACATCCTCTATGCCTAAGGTTGGGTGATGCCCTTCCTTAGACCCAAGGCTAGGTATTCCCTACCTTGGTTTTCCAGTTGATCCGTCTACTATGAGTAAGTCTTCTATCAGCATCCTGTAGACCTGAGGTTGGGTGATGCCCTTCCTCAGACCCAAAGTTAGGTATTCCCTACTTTGGTTTCCAGTTAATTTGCCTGTTTTGAGTAAGTCTTCTATCAGCATCCTATAGGCCTAAGGTTGGGTGATGCCCTTCCTTAGACCCAAGGCTAGGTATTCCCTACCTTGGTTTTCCAGTTGATCCGTCTACTAGGAGTAAGTATTCTATCAGCATCCTGTAGACCTGAGGTTGGGTAATGCCCTTCCTCAGACCCAAAGTTAGGTATTCCCTACTTTGGTTTCCAGTTAATTTGCCTATTTGGAGTAAGTCTTCTATCAGCATCCTATAGGCCTAAGGTTAGGTGATGTCCTTCCTTAGACCCAAGGCTAGGTTTTCCCTACCTTGGTTTTACAGTTGATCCGTCTACTATGAGTAAGTCTTCTATCAACATTATGTAGACCTGAGGTTGGGCGATGCCCTTCCTCACACTTCTAAAATTCTATTCAAAACTCTCATTCGGTCAACGCCAATGTGTGCAGTAGAAGTCTCTTCTACTACACACATTGGGGGTCCATTTGTTGACCTCATTTTTGTATGAGGTCATTAAGGCCCTTCCAAACTCCAGATTAATTCTAGATCATAGGATCCACTCTAGACCTTAGGATTCTTTCCTAGAGCCAGACCTTAAAGCCTACTCTAGAGCCTAGGATTCCCTTAGATCCTAGATCTTAGAACTCCTCTAGATCTTAGGACCACTCCAACTTCAAATCAATCCCCACCCTTGATCAACCTCAACCTCAAATCAATTCCTATATTTGATCAACTCCAACTTCAATTTGATTCCTACCTTTGATCAATTTAAATCTCAAACTTCATTCAACTCAAATTCAAATTAATTCAAGTTTCAAACATATCCAAACTTTGATCCAATCAATTTGACAATCCAACCTTCAACTTAGACCTTGATCCAAACTTCAATCTAGCTTTGACCCCATCCATTCATTAACAATCACCACATGATTGTAGATGATTTGGATACTTCAATACTAATCATTCAAACTTGAAATCCATTCCAAATCCAGAAATCCAAACTCAAATTCAAAGTCCTAAGGTCTTGTCCTAAAGACCCTTTTCAAAGAATTTTCAAACATTTCAAAAACCAATCAAATGGTCTCTGATTCAGGGTCTATCACTTACAAAGTGATAAGACATGTCTCTAGAGGTTACCCTCCAACGTTGAGCTCATTCTGAGGTCTCTAACCCCAGAATCTGAATTAAAGTCCAAAGGCTGTAAAATCTTCAAATATTTATAGTCCATGCCACTGAACCTAACCCCTTGAAGATTTTGATTTTGGAGCCCTTATCAAAGCCTCCAATCACTTCCAGACTCTTGATTTTAACCCACTGAGCAGTAAACTGTATTTTCCAGACCCATTTTTGACCCTAGTTGACCAATAGGTCAAAATTGACCAAAATACCCTTATGGGATTTCAAATGGCGATTTCAACTCAAATCAATTCCAAACTCTTTGAAACCACATTCAATGAATTTCAAATATCAAACTCAACTTGTTGAACTCAAACCCAGACCTTGGGTCAACCTGGTTGACCAAGTCAACCAAGTTTGACCCATGGACCCATACACCCTTCTCTTTCAAAATTTTGAATCTAGTCCATTCCAAGTCCTTTGAATGTATGGGATGAACCCTTGGGTACCCAAGAGACCCCTCTTGGTGACCCAAGCCTTGGGCTCACTTGGGTTAGCCATATGGCTTGATCCAAGTGACCAAAGAGAGGTCTCCCTTGAGCCATCTTTTAATCTTAATCAAATTGAATCCAAATTAAGGTGTTATTGAGTTCTCTTTCACCCAATACACCTTCCTTTATCAGCCCAACCCTTGGGCTCACTTGGTTCAAGAGTTAGGCTAACCCAAAGTGCCCAAAAGCACTTGGGATTGAGCCAACTCTCAACCCAAGCCTAATTGAAGCTGACCAACACCTCCCATAGGTGGCCCTAGGTTCAATACACCCCCTCCAGCCAGCCCATGCCTTGGGCTAGCTTGGGTCAAGAGTTAGGCTAACCCAAAGTAGCCAAAAAACACTTGGACCCGAGCCATCTTCCAGCTCAAATCAAATTGGACCCAATTGCCACTTGCATTGGGTGCACCAGACCCAGACCCACTTCCCACCTCAAGCCCAGCGTCTAGCCTGACCTGGGTTGAGCCCAAATCGACCCGAACCAAGCAGATTTTGGATCAACCCGAGCCAACCTTTGACCCAGACCAAATTGGATCCAATTGCCACTTGCATTGGGTGCACCAGACCCAGGCCTGCCTCCTATACCGAACCCAGGGTCTGACCTGACCTGGATCGAGCTCAATTCGACTCAAACCAAGCAGGTTTGAGCCCAACCGAGCCACCGGATCGATCCCGGCTTCCCCAGACCAATTTGACTCCACTCCCAGCTCCAGCGTGTCCCCATCGGCCTTCCCTGGTCAACCCGACCCAGACCATGGCCGGCGGCGGTCGGAACCAATAGAGAGCAAGCTCCGGTGGTCCCCCCAGGCCGATCCTGACTGAAAGCCTTCCAAAGGCTGTGGCTCACCGGCTTGAGGCTCATAAGCTCTCTGGAACGGTGCCCCTTTCCACTTGGCATCAATCCGAGACCCCCTCCGATTCAATCCTGGCCGTTTGAGCTCGCGGGAGGAGGATGAATAGGCTAGTGCTCCCTAGAGCTCAAGGATCGATCCCAGCATTTCAAAATGACTCCCCAGAGTTCCCCCAATCTCCCAGCATCTTCCCTCAAGCTCCCAGACCTCCCCTTTCATTACTTCGAGCGAACTTCGGTGAAAGTATTCGGCGTCCCGCTCAAAGTCCTACCTCCGGCCATCCTCCAGTCGCGGCCTCAGAAGGAAACCTGCTCGCCTTTGTCCCCTGAAGCTTCCAGATAGAGAAGCTCATCCGTTGAGACTTTCTCTGCGGTAATTCCTTCATCCCGAGCTCCCTAGCTAGGTAGTACGGTCAAGTGTGAAGGAAACCTTCACCCCAACAGATTTCCACCGTTGGATTGAAGGTTTCCACCCCCCTGATCCTCCCTGTGAAATTTCGTCGAAGTTCGCCGGCGGGATCACTCGGATCACACCGGAGAAGGTTCACGGCCTCGGATAAGAGCGGAGGTTGAAGACGAAATCTCAGCCGTTGATTCTGATCAACAGCTCGGATTAGATCCCGCTGTTTCAGAGCGCGTCTAATCCCAGCCATCCGATCCACCATCCGATGGCTGTGGTTAATCCGACCGTTAACAGTTAGCGCCAATGATTGCCCAGCCAATCAGCGCGCGGCGCGTGTAAAGGGAGCACTGACTGTGTAATGGCCGAATTAATAATTCCAGAAATTCAAGGGAACTTTGGAAATTCATATCTCCCTGCACACTTGTCCAAATTAGGTGTTCTTAGTCTCATTGGAAAGGTCTCAGGGAGACCTACAAAAGCCCTATGGTTCCATGCCCTGGTTAGGTCAGTGTTAGGTTTAATTTAAGTTTGAGCATTTTGTTAATTTCTTTAATTATTCTTTAAATACAAGTCCACCAGGCATAGAATTTTGGGAGATTGAATTTGAACATGTTTTTGACATGTCCAAATTTTATCTCCCCTTTTTAAGATGTTCAAGGGCATTTTCCCCAAATTTCAAATTTAAGGGTCATGGTTTGACCCTTAAATTCAAAATGGGGCATAGACCTATCCAATGGGATTTAGAGTGTGATTTTTTGTGTGCTGATGATGTGTAGGATAAGGAGTGTAGAGCCACTGATTTTGCCCCAATCCAAGCTTAGGATACACCCCTATAGTGGTTTGAAGGTGACTTAGAGCTCACCTTAGGTGGTTTAGTTAACCACCTTAGAGTACTCCATTTGAGCTCAAATTTAATGGGTTTAGTCCTTAGGGTCAGGTGATCCTATGGTCCATATTTCATCAAATTTAGAGTCCATTTGGTTTCCCAAGTAGGAATCATAATAATCCCCCTTAGAAATAACCCTTTAGCCTTAATAAAATTCTAATAAATCTGAATTAATTCTTAAAATTCCCTAAAATACCTCCAACTAACTTCAATTTATCTCTTAATCAGTGAAAATTGAAATCACTTTAATCTGACATTAAAATCCATTCTAATTTAATTTTAATCAAAATTAATGTCTAATCAATTTTAATTATATAAAAATTTTTAAAAATCCCAAAAAAATCTTTAAACACTTGCTGATCTCTCCTTAGATCATTTCTAATCTTTGGAGTTAATTTCAAGAAGTTTAAGACTCATTTGGGTTCAAATCATTAAAAGGGCCCTTAATTGAAATAATTAAATAATTCCAATAAATACCCAAACTTCCAAAATTCATACCTAATTGTCGAAAATTTTAAATCAATCAAACTCAGTGGCTAATGACTCTAATTTAAGTCTAGTATTTTCCAAAAATTTCAAACCCTCAAAATCTGGTTAAAGTCAAAAGGTCAACATTTTTATCAACTCTAGGTCAAAAAACTTCTAAAAATAATAACTTTTGATATAAAACTCCAAATTGAATGTACCACTTGTCTAACAACTCATAATTAGGTCTAGTATTTATTAAAAATCTAAAACCCTTAAGATTAACTCTAATTTTAAAAAATCAAATTTTGACCCCTTAGTTAATACATCCGGATAATCTCTTAGAACCTATTAACTCCCTCAAATTTTAAAATTTTCTTAATAGGATAATAAAATTCTCAACCAACCCATTAAAATCAATAACTAACTCATTTTTATATTAATCCACTCTTTTAATTCTAACCAATTTAAATCAACTTAATTAACCCCGATTGCTACTGGGTAACCCAGGCCTACGAGGCTATTAGCTTAGCCCCAAGGAAGGTGAAATAAACTTCACGGCCTCGGTGTGAAACAAAGGTAGTAGTCAATTAATTTTTAAAATATGTTCAATTAAAATTCTTAATCTATTAATGCTTAAATTTTAATCTAAATCCCCTTTTAGGCCTTAACAAATTCAGAACTTTTCTAGATAACTCTAACTAATCACCCACTTTAGGATTTACCCCATCCACACGACCTTCTACACACACTTTAGATGATGTGCTAGGACAACCAACTCTAGATCTAGGTTAGGCCGGTGTTTACTTTACTGCTGTGTGCCGGATTTTTCGTAGTTTTCACTGCATGTTGTGGATGAAATTGCTTTGTTGTGTCTGCTTACTTTTCTGCAGTCTGTGGATGGATTGATGTGTTTGGCGACTAGATTACCCTTAGGTTAGGTACGATCTGGATGTTCACACAGTTTTCTGCAGGTGGCCACGCTCATGCAGGGCAATAAAAGGGGGGCTAAGTTAATAAAAAAATTAATTATTATAAATGCTTGCACAGGTGTTTCAGCTGCTAAAGCCCCCAAATAAAAGGAGCGTGGCCAGTGTGTTTACTTTCTCTTCTGCTCATTTATAACTGCTTGGGAATAATTGCTTCTTTTTTTTTCATTTATTAACTGCTTAGGATAACCCTGCAGGTGAGTCTAGATTTTATTTTCAAATGAATGTAATTTGTATAAGTGTTAAGTGTTGTGAAAGTAAGATTTTGAGTTGGGATATATATATAGGTCCAAAGCTTGGACTCCGAAGAGAAAAGGATGCCCCTAAGGGGAGTAGACCTTTTTTATTTGGAGATCCAAATTTGGGCCACACTCCTCCCTATCCAAAGAGGAAAGAGTGGCCTTCCCCTTAAAGGAAATGCCCTCTTATCCATTTGGGTAGTCCAGTACAAAGAATCAAAGGAGCTTGAAGTAAAAGGAGCCCAAAGAAGAACGAGACTGAAGATTTGAAGATTGAGAATATTCCACTCAAAACTACTTGCGTCATTACTAGGTTTAGAATCCGGGTTGTTGTCAGTGGTGCCCGGCTACTTTACTTCCTGCAAAATTCTGGTTTGTAATAAGCAAGGCAACTTTGCCTATGGACATTTATTAATTAATTTATATTTGATGTGATGAATTGATTGCCTTCAAGACTGCTTGTTTTTCTTAGTTTTTTGGCGATTGCGTGCCACTTTTGTTTTTGCCTGGACTCGTGAGGCTCGTAAGGGTGTGAAAGTTTTATACTCATAACTTTAAAAGTCTAAATAACATAGAAATATAACGAATCTAGGGAATTAGCCGGGGATCGACCCCGGGGTCGCATGCATATTTCTGTATTACTCTTCCCTTGTTTTAGACCCTTCCCCGCCTGCGGGTAGAGTCCGGATAGTCTGACCTATGAGGACAAGGTGCCGGACCTAGGGAAGTTCAGTCTTCTAAAAAATTATTTTCTAAGCCTGTTTTTAAAATTTCAAGCATATTTAATTTGAGGTTGTTAACTAGCATGCATTGCATTAGAAAAGAATTAAAATAGTCAAAATTTTAATTTCATCAGTTTTAGCATTTTAGCACCCAACATAAGTCAAAATGGGCCAATTAGGAGAATTTCTAGATGTCGGCCCCAGCTCTCCAAAACTTTAAATATAACGTCCCTACCATTCTTTCATAAAAGACCTGACTCATCTCTTTTAAATCGATTAGGTGGTTAGCTGGCTCCCCAATCCAGGCCGGGGTAAGTCCAGATGCACTGCATTAGTTAGGATCGGACGACTGTGGTCCAGTGTCCAAAATAGATTTAGGTTCCGGGGTAGATCTTTGATTGTAAGACCTCAAACTTCGGGAATCTAATCCCAAATTTCTAATAAAATACCCAACTCTAATTAAAACTTCATCTCAATCCTAAAACATAAAGCCCAACACTTAGATTAATAGGGACACTTCCTGATGGTTCTGGAATCTCAAAGTGTCCCCTACCTCTCCTCCTTTAACTCCGTTAATAACTGCTCAATTTTGATCCATTCTCTATTGAATTTCCAAAATTCACTTCTTTTTTTTATATCACTCCTAGAAACTCTAACAAAATTCTGCCACCATTTTAATCGGGAGTTTTCGTAGTAGATTTTATCGCCCTACGATGTAATTAACTACGAGGGCTTGCGCTCGTAGGAGATTTGGAACCCCACACACCTGATTTTAAAAAAATTAATTTCTAAAACTTTACTAGATTTCTTTGGGAAAAGTTAAATAATGATCGTCGTAGTTGCATCAGAAGAATTATCGTAGAATGGTGTCATTTCCCTTTGGGGAGATACATCCTTCTTCGATAAGGCTTTGGATGCGAATGCGACGATCATGCTTCTTGAATATTGTAATTGGGTATTTAGTTGAACTATACTTTGTTCCCTCGGGGCCATATAAAGTTCTCCTTAGAACCCGATCATAGTATTCAAGATAAGTTTACATAATTCTAAGTCTGAACACCGTTATGAAAGTTTATTTTCATCCTTCGGGGCGATATACTCTTTCTAACGAGTTGATTCGACCTTAGAATTAGAACTCAACCTTAATCTTAAAATCCCCAAAGAAAACTAATATTTTTGAAAACCTGTTTTCCAAAATTCCACCAACAATATTGTAACTCCTAATTCTGAGGGAAATGTGGGCATTGTTCCTCAAGTGCAAGATCATATGAATGAATCCTTACTTAGGCTTTATATTCAAGTTGAGCCGAATCATACTAATGTTGATGATTTGAATCAAGTGCAAGAATTTAATCTTAACTCTATTTCTTCTTTACCTGTTGTTTGTCAAAATGTGAATAGTCAAAGTATTGTTATTTATATAAATAATTGTTCTCTTTTTGTTAGTCCTCACATGGAGGATGGATCGTTAAATAATATTTGTGTGGATAAGGATCTTGATCAAACTAATGTGATTGTTCAAGAAATTGACCAAATCAGTGTGGTGAAGGAAAAAGATAGCAATGAATTGAGAAATGAAACTAATGTGGAAGATGGTGTTTTCTATGAGGAAGTAGAAATGGCTCTCTTAAGGGGGCAAACATGTATGATTAATGGAAATAAGTTTTATTTGAATGATCAATATCATAGTGATTCTTTTATTGACATGGAGGATATGAATATGTTGGTTAAATGTTTTGCTAGAGATGATAATGATACTAGTTATACCAAGAGTCATAGTAGGAGAGGTAGGAAGCAAAAGAATTTCATTTTACATCATCCTAGAAACACCCATTCCCATATTTCTCATTAACCTAATATTTTTAATGTTTAATATTATTATTTAAAATATTAGGGGTATTGGGTGGCCTTCTTCTAAGTTAAGAGTTAAAAAATTATGCTGTATTTATAATGTGTCACTTCTTGTCTTGCTCTTGAGCCTCTTATCACCCCAAAAAGTTACTTGGTACTACTAAATTTCTGTGATTTAGATATGCTATGTCAAACATGACCAATAAAATTAGGGTTTTATGGAAAGATTATGTTTGGATAGACATTATTCGTGACTTTACTCAAGTTATGCATTATAATATTGAAAGTTCTAATTTTCAATATTGTGCCTCTTTTGTTTATGCTGCTTCTTCTTGTTATACCATAAAGATGTTATGGGAACAAATCATCCACTTTTATAGTATTTGTAACCTTTCCTGGCTTGTGGAAGGGGATTTTAATATTATATCTAACTTGTTTAAGCACATAGGGGGCTCTCTCCCTATCTATCAATCTATGGAAGATTTTAATAGTATGATTATGGATTGTAACTTAATTGATATTGGTTTCTCTGGTAATAATTTCACTTGGAATTGTGGGCATTTATGGCAAAGGTTAGATCATGTGTTATTTAATGATTTTTGTCTTAATTCTTTTGAGTCTACTACTGTTTAGCATCTTAGTAGGACCCTTTCTGATCATTCTCCCATGCTTATTAAAATTAAGACTAGATCTATGGATTTTCTTTCTTAATTTAAATTTCAAAACATGTGGTTGCTTCATAATTATTTTATGGACTTGGTTAAGGATAATTGGCATGCCCCTTTGCATCAAGATAATTTTATTTCTGGCATGAGAAGAGTTCGATTTAAGCTGAAAAGGCTTAAGCAGGTTTTAAATTAGTGGAATCATAATATTTTTAAGAATCTTTTCTCCAACATTCTTATTGTGGAAGATAAGGTGAATTCTTATGAGACTCAGTGTCAATTGAAGCCTTTAGAAGATAATTTTTGTTTATCAAGAGAGGTTAAAGATTGCCTTTATAAATTACAAGCTCAGGAGGAAATTTTTTGGAAGCCAAAGGCGTATGTTAAACATTTGGTTGAAGGTTATAATAATACTAAATATTTTCATGCTTTGGTTAAGAGGAAACATACTATTAATTGAATTCATAAAATTAATCATGTTGATGGCTCTATTATGGAGGATGGTGTTGAAATTGTTACTTTAGCTGTTCAACATTTTCACAATAATCTTAATAAAGCCTTTAATCTTGTGATTATTGACAATCCTTCTATCATATCTAATCTTATTTCTTTTGATGATAATGTCTTTCTTTATAAACGTTATTCTATTGAGGAGGTTAAAGAGACTATTTTTGGTGTGAATGATGAGTCTGTTGCAAGGCCGGATGGTTTACGATGATGTTTTTTCAAAAAACTTGGCCTATTAATTGTAATGACATCTTTTCTGCTGTTATTGATTTCTTTGCTGGTAATTCTATTCCTAAGTTTTTACTTCTACTTCTTTTGTGCTTATTACCAAGAATAATTTTGTTAGTACTTGGAATGACTTTAGACCTACTAGTTTGTACACCTTTTTTTATAAATTGCTTTCTAAAATTCATATGAATCGATTAACAATGTTTTTGCCTAAACTTATCTCCCCTTTTCAAATAGACTTTCTTAAAGGGCGTTCTATTGTAGATAATATCCTTTTGGCTCAAGAATTTTGTCATTATTTGGATGTCAAGGTCATAGGTGGTAATATGATTCTAAAACTTGATATTGCCACGGCTTATGACAACATTGATAGGAATTTCCTTTACAATATTTTACAGTTGTTTAGCTTTTGTTTAAATTTTATCAATCTCATTAAACATTGTATTAAAAGCCCTTATTTTTATATCATTGTTAATGGTAAGAGTAATGGTTTTTTTTTTAAGCTTCTCATTGGCTAAGATAGGGTGACCTCTTTTTCTCCTACCCTCTTTATTATTGTAGCTGAGTACCTTTCTAGAGGTCTTGCCAATCTTTTTTAGAAGCATCCTAGGCTATACTTTAGAAAGTTAGGTGGTTTTCCTATATCTCAATTATACTTTGCTGATGATTTTATCATTTTTACGAATGCTTCAATGAATAAGATTAATAGACTTTTGAGGTTTTTTCACCAATTTAAAATGGTGAGTGGTCTTGCTCTGAATAAACATAAGTGTTGCTTTATTTCTGCTAAGAAAGTTCCTTATAATCGTATAGTGTCTATTAAGAATTTAATTGGTTTTAGTCATGGTCTTTTGCCTTTGAAGTATCAAGGGGTTCCTCTTTTTAAGGGTAAAAAGAAAACTTTATTTTCGATGATTTAATTATGGCTGTGCAGAATACACTTTTGTCTTGGGATTCTAATTTCTTGAGCTTTAGAGGTTGGTTAATTCTTATCGAAAGTGTTCTTTATTCTTTATATGTTTATAGTTTTCAAACTTTGCTTCATACTCAGCCTGTTTGTAACTGAATTGAAAGGATTTTTAATAAGTTTTTTTGGAAAGGGGCTAGCAGCAATTCCAAAATTCACTGGTCCTTTTAGTACAAATGTTGTGCTGCTATGGATGAAGGGGCTTTGGGGTGTAAGTCTATGAATGATTTGACCTATGCTTTTTTTTTTCAAATTATGGTACAACTTTCGTGTTAATTTGAGCCTTTAATCTAATTTTATGGTTGCTAAATATTCTAGGGGTAAACATCCCACCGCGTGCTGTTTTAGCAAAGGTAACACTAAAGTGTTGCAGTGTCTTTGCAAAGTTAAATGGATTACTGAGCCTTTTATCTTTTGGGTCCTTTGTAGTGATAAAACTTTCTTTTGGCAGGATCGTTGGTTGGGTGGCCAATCAATTGATTGTTGAAACTTATTCAATATGAATTAGGTTGTTAGACCTAAGCTTATGTCCCAGCGGCTAACTAAGAGGGGGATTGAATTGGTAATTTATAAAAAATTATTCCTCTTTTGAACCGATAAAAAATTTAGTGAATTTTTTATAAAATCAATTTTTCAACCATACTTTCAAACAAAAAAGGTAAAGTAAAAAAAAAAGCAGTGGAAAATAAAGGACACAAGATTTATAGCGGTTCGGTCAAACACGAACTACATCCACTCCTTGGAGACACCCTCCGAGTATTGCACTAATACCAATAATGTCTCTCCTTTTGCCCCTACAGCAAGGCGGAGAAGCCTTCACAAAACTCTCTTCCACCACTACCTGATGCGGCAAAGAACCGTTGTCCTTTTACACCCTCCAAGTGTAGGCAGAGTACCTCCCATTGTTCACACTCTCCAAGTGTAGTCAGAGAACCTTCCCGCTGTTCACACTCTCCAACTATAGGCAGAGAACCTTTCGTCCTTTCACACTCTCCAAGTGTAGGCAGAGAACCTTCCATTTTTCACACTCTCCAAGGGTAGGCAAAGAACCTTTCATCCTTTCACACTTCACCAAGTGTTGGCAGAGAATCGGATCTCCTTGAAAGATTTTCTCAAAAGAAATCTAGAAGGATAAGAGAAAAGAGAGAAGTAATTACAATTCATAAAGTTGAGATCCTTACTTTTGAGTACTAAGTGAATTCTTCATGCTCCAATGATAATAAGAACTCTCCTTCAAAAACTCTCTCTCACTCTCTCCTTCACACTTCTTTTAGTAAGCACGAAGACCAGTGACCAAAAAGATTACAAGACAGTTTACATTGGACCTTTTATAAGAGAGACATGAAACATCATCCAAAAACTGCATTTTTTAATTTCTGGTAGCACTCAATCATCTCGTACTATCGTGATTTCGTACGTACAAACAGTGTAAAAATTGTTGCGCATGAACCCAAGCTGCATTGGTAGGAAATGACTTCGTACCCGATCATCATCCCGTACGAACTAAGTTCGTCCGGTACAAACAATTATATTAAGGGTTCGTTGGGACTAAACTGCAGGACGGTCCATATGTTTAAGCAACATAGGACATCGTCCTGGGATGAATGTACATGTTCTCCTGGACGAATAGTACGAAGCTTGAATCTATAGCACTTCATTCATGGATGAATGAACAAGTTCATCTGGATGATCAGAACAAAGCTTAAGTCCAGAGAACATCATCCTGGGTCGAATGAGGTAAGTCGTCTGGATGAATAGTTCAAGTTGAGAAATCAGAGAACATCATCCAGGGACGAACAGGGTAAATCATCTGGACAAATTGTTCAAGTCATGGGTCAGGAGAACTACATCCTGAGATGAACAGGACACTTCATCTATACAAACAGTTCAAAAAGAAATCAAAGAACATCGTCCAGAGACGAATATCGAACTTCATCCGGACGATTAGGACTTAGAAAAATTCTCTTCACTTTCTGTTTGTTTCATTGCTCTCTGAGGGTTATAACTGACTTGATTGTCCCGTACGAACATGGTTTGTCTCGTATGATCAATATAAGAAATTTTGACTTTTAAAGATCTCCCCCAACGTGTGTGTGCTAGGTTGCTTAATTACCATCACACTCACTCAAACTTAATAAAGTAAAAAATACAGACTTCAATTTACAAAATATTTCATGTTGAATTTGATTTGATGTCTTCATCAGTCTTGAGTATGATTATCCTAAAATGTTAGTCCACACAAGAGCAAAAATAATTTTTCCAAAAAGTGTTAGGAGAAAATAATAATTAAAATAATAATATTTGAAATCATCAAAACTATACAAGTTGCAAGAATATAAAACATACAAATAGCAACTCTCTTAACAATCCCCCCCCCCCCTTTTTGATGATGGCAAAATAATTATTGCTTATATAATTTTCAAAATCTTAAATATCTCCTTAACTCCCCCTGAATTGATAAGCATGTGAGAATAAGGAGCATTTGAACTTAAAAAAGATTTTGTTTTTTTTTTTTTTAATTTTTAACACAGAGAGAACATAACACATGATTTCTAGAACATAAAGCACGACAACAATAAAATAATGATAAAATAAATGCAACGAGATAGTTACAAAATAATATTTCTCCCCCTTTTTGACAACAGCAAAAAGAGAAGAAAGAACAAAAACAAAAATGTAAGAAGTCATATGATAATGCTTTGATAATTGATCATTGAAAGAGATTAAGATATATTTGCAAAGACAATTAAAGGTCGTTAGAGAAATAGAAGGATTCATATGATTTAAGAAGATATATAACATAGACAAAGAAAAAATATCAAAAACATGAATCAATTTAGACAATGAAATAAACAAAATCATTGCAAAGTAAATGAATGTAAAATTTCTATATTTAAAATTTTAATATTAAATAAAATTATACATAAGATCAATTTGAATTGAAAGATTGAGAAAAGAATCAACTACCACATGTGGCGCTTTGCGCATCTTTTCAATATTTTTGTGGCAAATTTTTGTGCATCTTTTTACTTTGTGTGCTTATTTTGTGCATCTTTTTCAAATTGTGAACCATTGCGTATTCTTTTTTATTTTTGTACATTTTTAAGAGTAATCTTGATCTTTCCAAAATCAATAATCTAAAATCTCAAATTTCTCTAAGTATAATAAAATTTATATTGATAAGAGAAATACAAAAATAAGAAAACATCATAATTTTAATAATAATATAAAAATTATATTAGTCTAACAAGAGACATGAGATTGACATTCTTGACTAGATCAAGTAATAATCACAACTTAAAATATGAAAAATTAGATTTTCTAATAAATTTAATTTTGAGTTGCAATTCAAGATATAGCTCTTGTGAGATCAAATATTTTGAGGAAGATCATATAGGCCAAAACACATTTCTGAAATGAAATCAAAGATAATAAAATAAGACAGGATAACTTTTATTGATATCATTGATAGAAGATGATACATTTGAGCAAAAATGATATCAATACAAACATAAAACTAACTAACACATAAAAAACATAAAAACATAACTGATATCACATCACATCACTTTTTGAAAAACATAAAGAACTACAGTGATCACTATGAGGGGCCCTAATCTGGAGGAGGTGGTTGGTTGTAGAAGTTAAAATAGCTGCTCATTATAGCCATATTTAAGGTTATACCATCTATTTGCTCTCGCATCCAACCCATATCCTGATGGTACTGAGCATCTTGCATTTGTAGATGAGTTTCAATTTGATCAAAGTGTTGATCAAAATGATTCTCAAGACGATCAAACCTATGAACCAAATATTGAACATTTGGTTCACCAGTAGGTTTAGGTGGAGGTGCTCCCATTTCTTCCTCTGAGTCATTAAAAATATGTTGTTCATCTTTATTAAAGATCGCTTGAAAAGATCCATCATTATAGTAGAGAGGCTCCTCTAGATTTTGAACTGGATGGACTAGATCATACTTTTTTCCCAAAATATACGTCACAAGATATCCTAAGGCTATATTTTTCTTTCTTTTATGGGTGACATGGCCAATCTCAAAAAGTTCATAAATGTAGTCAATGATAAGTTGGGCTTCATCTATAGGTTGGTTAGTCATAATCAGATATGTAACTAAAGAAAGAAGAGGTGTGATATTGACTCGATCTCCAACTTTAGGAATAATGGACGTACGAAGAACATGATGGATGATACAGGCATTGAGATTAAGAGTGGCTACCTTAGGCATATGACCTACTCCTATACATTCTCTAATTACTTGATTTATTGTTGTTTAGTCATTGTCAGTAGAGGAAGTGAAAGTGTGAGCTCTAATCACTTGAGTTCTTAAGTTTAAAAAAATTCCCAAGTCTTCTTTAGTGATTTCTACTTTCTTTTTAAAAATTTAAGATCTAATTACAGATTGGTTAGAGTTAAAGGACATATGGGCAAGAAAGTAGTGGAAGGTCTCCATATTATAAAAATGGATAAGAGTGAGGATAAGGCTTAATTGGTGGAAGCAAAAAGGTGCATTACCTTGAAAGTGAGTTGCTCCTAAAAAAGGACTCTAGTATGAGTGATTTTGGCAGAAGAAAATCTAGGGAAGGATTCTTCATTTGCCTTGGACAGAAAGTTTTCACCAGTATTTTTGGGGGGTCCCTTAGCAAGTACCTTTTTCCTTTTGCTTGAATTAGCCATGGAGAAGATCTAGGGGAATAGAGGTTTGAAATGGATTTTTTTTAAGTGAGGAAATTTGAGTTCAAAACCCTACAATTTAAAGAAAAAATGAGAATTCATACAAATGAAAAGAATTTCGTCTCGTACGATTTATGATTTGTACGTACGAAAAATAATTCGTATGGAAGAATAAGTGAGTCCAAAAAAGAAATGACTTTTCATACTCACACAAGTTACGAGGCATCCTTTTGTATAAACTTTTAACTAAGACGATCGTACAGACAATCAAATGTTATTTCGGGACGATCAGAAATTTAAGATCATTTTTATGACAGTTTGAAACGTCCCCCACACTGAATTTCCACGTGTTCGTATGTATGAACCAAAAGTTTGTACGTATGATCAGAAATAATTAATTTGATCTTATCCTTATAATTACCTACATGCGTACATACGATTGAATACACATCATCTGGATGATCGTCACGATTGTATAGATGAATAGTCAAATGAAAACTGAAAAACTATATACAAACCATTCAAATTCGATAGTTAATACACTACACAATTCGTCCCGTATGAAATGAATTTCGTACAGACGATTATCACTCAAATTTTTAAGGCAAAAAAATTCAAAATCATGAATCTAGATGTGAGAGAACACAAAAATAAAACACACAGAAGTTTGCAAAAATAAACAAAAACAAAACAAAAGAAAAAAAAATACATAAAAACATAAAATCAAAAGACACAACACACTAACAAAAATACACTTCAATGTTGCAGAATCAATCTAATTAAGCATTCAAATCAATCACACCAAGCCTTATTCTTAATGTACTGAAAGTATCAAAGACACTTGTTTTATAAAAATATCTGCAAGTTGATTTTTTATTGTAACATGAATGAGTTCAATTTTTCCTTTAGATATATAATCCCTTATGAAATGATGCATGATGTCTATATGTTCGGTTCTTGAATGTTGAATAGGATTTTTAGAAATGCAAATAGCACTTGTGTTATCACAATAAATGGGAATAGTGCCTATAATTAATCCTAAAGCATTCAACTATTGTTTCAACCAAAGTACTTGTGCCACACAACTTCCTAATGTAATGTATTAAGCTTCAGCAGTAGATAGGGCTGCTAAATTTTATTTTCTATTGGACCAAGAGACTAAAGAATTTCTAATAAACTGGCATGTTTTAGAAGTGCTCTTTCAATCAACCCAACAACCTGCAAAGTCAGAATCTAAATAACCAATTATTTCAAATGAAGAGCTAAACTTAGGATATCAAATTCCTAAGTTCTGAGTTCCCAACAGATTCCTTAAATTCCTTTTCACTGCTGTCAAATGTGATTCTTTTGGATCTGATTGAAATCTAGCACATAAACAAACACTAAACATGATATCGGGTTAGCTAGCTATCAAGTAAAGTAAATATCCAATTATCCCTCTAAATTTATTTTAATCAACAGATTTTCTCTTAGAGTCCTTATCCAACTGAACTAAAGAACTCATGGGTGTATTAATAGGTTTATCATTGTCTATTTCATACTTTTTGAGGATGTCCTTAACATATTTCAACTGATTAAGAAATGTACCTTCATCAATTTACTTAATGCTAAAGCCTAGAAAGTAACTCAAATCTCTCATTAAACTCATTTCAAATTCACTACTCATTCTTTTAGAAAAATCATCACAAAGATTTTTATTTGTAGATCCAAAGATGATATCATCAATATAAATTTGTACAAAGAGTATATCCTCTCCCAATTTTTTTAAAAAGAGAGTTATATCCACGCTCCCTTTTTCAAAAGATCTCTCAAGTAGGAATGTGCTCAACCTCTTATACCAAGCCCTAGGTGCCTGTTTCAATCCATATAATGTCTTTTTCAATTTGAAAATATGATTTGGGTGTTTAGAATTTTCAAAGCCTGGATGTTGTTCTACAAAAACATGCTCTTGAATTATCCCATTTAAAAGGTACTTTTAACATCCATTTGATATAATTTAAATCCTCTAAAATAAGCAAAGACTAATAAAATCCTAATTATTTCAAGTCTAGCTACAGGGGCAAAAGTCTTCTAAAAATCAATCCCTTCAATCTGATTATATCCCTTAGCAACAACTCTAGCATTATTTCTAATGACTACTCCTGAGTCATTCATTTTGTCCTTGAATACCCATTTAGTTCCAACTACACTTTGATTCTTTGGCCTTGCAGTCAATTCCCAAACTTCATTTCTTACAAATTGATTTAATTCATCCTGCATAGCTAAAATTCATCCAAAAGTGCTTGATCAATATTTGTGGGTTCTATAGTTAAAATAAAGGCTGAATAATTAACTTCTTTGTTTAGTCCATGCCTAGTCCTAAAACCCTCACTAGGTTCACCTATGATTAATTCCTTTGGGTGGTTCTTAGAAAATCTCAAATCTCTAGGCAAAGAGTTTTCTATATGTAAATTTCTTCCAAATTTATTTTCTCAATCTTTTTGGAGTTAATCTCAATTTCATTCTCTTCAATAATTGGCTCTTCTAAACTTCCTAATTCATCAAACACAACATGTGTGATCTCCTTAATTACCAAAGTTCTTTTATTGAATACTCTATAAGATTTCTAATACTTGAGTATCCTATAAAAATTTCTTCATTTGATTTTGGATCAAATATTTCTAAGGTAGATTTTCTATTATTATGAACGAACACCTTACATCCAAAGACATACAAATATGACAAATTAGGTGTTCTCCATTTTAGTAACTCATAGGATATTTTATTTAAGTTTGATCTTACATTCATCATATTCAGAACATAACATACAGTGCTAACCGCCTCAGTCCAAAAATATTTAGGAAGTGAATACTCTGCCAACATGGCTTGGGCGGCTTCTAATAATGTTCTATTTTTCCTTTCGACTACCCCATTCTATTGAGGGGTTCTAGGTGCAGAAAAATTATGATCAATTTCTTCCGCCTTACAAAAATTCTCAAATTTTTTATTCTCAAATTCACCTCCATCATCACTTTGAATAGTCATAATTTCACATCCTAGCTTTCTTTGAATCCAAGTCAAAAAGTTTTTAAATTCCTCAAATGATTCACTCTTATAAAATAGAAATCTAACCCATGTGAATCTAGAGTAATCATCCACAATCATAAATCCATATACCCTCCCTCATAGGCTTATAGTTCCAACTGGTCAAAAAAGATCCATATGTAAAATTTCTAATGTTTTACTAGTTCTAAGATCCTTACTGGACTGAAAAGAGGACTTCACTTATTTTTCTAATTAACATGCATCACAAAGGTGGTCATTAGTAAAGTATAGTTTTGGTATACCTCTCACTAAGTTCTTTTGAGTAATTCTTCTAAGGTTTTTCATGCTAGAGTGACAAAGTCTCCTATGCTAAAGTCATGATTCATTAGAAATAGTTTTTAAACAAAAAATAGCAAGAGTTTTAATACAATTCAAGTCTAGCATATACACGTTGTTTACCCTTATACCATTCAAAATATTATTATCATTAAGGCTTAATATGCAACTAGTAGGAAAAAATTTTATATAGTATCCTTTATCACATAGCTAGCTAATACTTAACAAATTATGCTTTAAGCCTTCTACCAATAACACATTTTTAATAAAAAAGTTCTTATGATTTCCAATCATACCTAACCCAGCCACCTTCATTGTGGTGTTATCTCCAAGTGTAATCTTGCCTCCACTTCTGGATTCTAGCAATATGAATTGTGCAGTATCTCCAGTCATATGCTTTGAGCAGTTGTCTAGGTACCATATGCTCTCACGGGGTCTTGTATGAGAGCGATCCTGCAAAATTATCAAACGTTAGACCTAAGAACCCAAACAAGTTTGGGTTTTCCTTTTGACAATTTATAATTAGATGCATGTATGATATGTCTAGGTTTATGCATCTTAGGTCTCCACACCAAATACGTTTTCTTCTTCAAAGTAAAGGTGTGAGCTATATGTCCAAATAATCCATAATTATTACATTTAACTCTTGGAAATGGATTCCTAAGTCTTCTATTATTTATTTGTCTATTCAGGGATTGAATAAATTTAGGAACAAAATAGGATTAGTAAAATTTTCAAGTCTTGGGGGTATCATATTTTTCTCGATAGCTTTTATCTTCAGTTTATAAAATGAATTCATATCTTCCAAAATTTGATTCGTATATTTAATTCGATACATTTTGCTATCTAATTCATCCTTATTATTCTTGATTTCTATTTGAAGTTCTGCAAAGGGTGATTTTAATATTTCATGGTTCTTATTTAAATCGTCAAACTCATCAAATAATTTCATGTGGTTGTCATCAATTAAAGTATGATCTTTCCTAAGGATCTCCTATTCCTTTTGTAGTTCCTGAAATTCTAAGTTCAAACTAGTATGTATTTTCTTTAACTTTATATATGCATCATGTATGTGTTCAGAAACTTTAAAAAGTTCATTATAAGTTAAATCACATACCTCTTCTTGATCTGATTGATCAAGATTATCAGCCATTAAACACAGATTAGTGACTTCCTCTTCCTTTTTAGTTTCTAATGAGTCTAAAGCTGAGTTCGCCCAAAAAACTCTTTGGAATTTCTTCTTGCCCTTGTTCACATTTGGTTTCTCATCTATCTTCTTCTTGTTAGGAGTGGCTTTGAGTTTTGGGCAGTCTAACTTAATATATCCAGGTTTCCTACACTCATAGCAAATAACAACATTTGAAATATTGATAATTTTATTAAATTTACCTCAATTCCATTGCTGGCGTCTCTTTTGCTTCCTCTTTAGAAAGCTTCTGAACTGTTTAGTCATCAGTACGATGTCGTCTTCATCCTCAGGTTATGAGAGTTCACTTTTTGACTCCTCCACTTTCAGTGCAATGTTCTTCTCCCTTTGTGGTTCACCTGCATCAATATTTCTTTGACTCACACCTTGCTCATATGCAATTAGTGATCTAAGAAAATTGTCAATAGAGTAAATGTTTAAATTTTTATACTCTATAATTATAGTTATTTTAGCATCATAAGAAGTAGGCAATCAATGAAGTACATATCATCATTTCAGCATTTGTTAGTTCCCTACCTAATGCATGTAAAGATGTGACTCTTTGTGTGAATCTTGTGTACATATCATAAATAAATTCATTAGGTTTCATGCAAAATAATTCATAGTCATGGAACAAGATGTTAAGTCTAGATTGTTTTACTTCATTAGTCCCCTCATAAGTTATACAAAGTCTATCCAATATATCATTTCCACTCTTGCAAGTAGAAACACGTATGTAATCTTTTAATTTAAGAGCATAAAAGAAACTATTCAAGCATTTGGCATTAAGTTGTGCTAAGTCATGTTCTTCTACTATCCAGTCCACAAAAAGTGTTTCAACTCTAACTCCGTCAATTAATCTAGTTGGTTTTATATACCCTTCCTGAACTACGATCCACATACGGTAATCAAGTCACTGTAAAAATGTAGACATGCATATTTTCCAAAAATTAAAAGGAATATTGTCAAACAATGGAGGTTTAGTTATAGAGTAACCCTCAGGTGTATTTTAGTTTCCAAATGTAGCCATGGTCGTTAATCACAAAGTAGTCTAAACTTATGATTTTGAAACTAAGCTTTAATACCATTTGTTGAAACTTGTTCAATATGAATTAGATTGTTAGATCTAAGCTTATATCCCAATCGGTAACCAAGAGGGGGGGGTGGGGGGGGTTAATTGGTAATTTTTAAAAAATTATTCCTCTTTTTGAACCTATAAAAAATTTATTGAATTTTTTATAAAATCAATTTTTCAACCATACTTTCAAACAAAAAAGGTATAGTAAAAAAGGAAATGGAAAATAAAGGACACAAGATTTATAGCGGCTTGGTCAAACACGACCTACATCAACTCTCTAGAGCCACCCTCAGAGTATTACACTAATATCAATAGTGTCTCTCCTTTTGCCCTTACAACAAGACGGAGAATCCTTCACAAAACTCTCTTCCACCACAACTCGGTGTGGCAGAGAACCGTTATCCGTTTACACCCTCCAAGTATAGATAGAGTACCTCCTACTGTTCACACTCTCCAAGTGTAGGCAGAAAACCTTTTCGTTGTTCATACTCTCCAAGTGTAGGCAGAGAACCTTTTGTCCTTTCACACTCACCAAGTGTAGGCAGAGAACCTTTCGTTGTTCACACTCTCCAAGTGTAGGCAGAGAACCTTTCATCCTTTCACACTTCACCAAGTATCGACAGAGAACCGGATCTCCTTGAAAGATCTTCTCGAAAGAAATCTAGAAGGATTAGATAAAAGAGTAAAGTAATCATAATTCATAAAGTTGAGATCCTCACTTTTGAGTACCAAGTGAATCCTTCACGCTCTAATGGTAAGAACTCTCCTTCAAACACTCTCTCTCTCTCACTCTCTCCTTCACACTTCTTTTAGTAAGCACGAACACCAATGACCAAAAAAATTACAAGACAGTTTATATTGGACCTTTTATAAGAGAGACACGAGAAATCATCCAAAAACTGTATTTTTCAATTTCTGGTTGCACTCAGTCATCCCATACGATCATGATTTCGTATGTATGAACAGTGTAAAAGCTGTTGTACACGAACCCAATGTGCATTGGTACGAAATGACTTCGTACCCGATCATCGTCCTGTATGAACTAAGTTCATCCGGTACGAACAGTTATATTAAGGGTTTGTTGGGCTAAACTACAGGAAGGTCCATATGTTTAAGCAATAGAGGACATCGTCCTGGGATGAATGTACATGTTCATCTAGAAGAACAATACGAAGCTTGAATCCAGAGCACTTCATTAGGGGACGAATGAGCAAGTTTGTCTGGACGATCAGAACAAAGCTTGAGTCTAGAGAACATCGTCCTGAGATGAATGGAGTAAGTCTTCTGGATGAATAGTTCAAGTTGAGAAATCGGAGAACATCATCCAGGGATGGACAGGGTAAATCATATGGACGAATAGTTCAAGTCATGGGTCCAGAGAATATCGTCTTGGGACGAACGGGACACTTCGTCTGTACGAACAGTTTAAAGTGAGAAATCAGATAACATTGTCTAGGGATGAATATCGAACTTCGTCCGGATGATCAGGACTTCGAAAAATTTTCTTCACTTTCTGTTAGTTCCATTGCTCTCCGAGGGGTATAACTAACCTGATCGTCCCGTACGAACATGGTTCGTCCCGTACAATCAATATAAGAAATTTTGACTTTTAAAGATCTCCCCCAAAGTGTGTGTACTAGGTTGCTTAATTACAATCACACTCACTCAGACTCAATAAAGTGAAAAATACAGACTTCAATTTACAAACTATCTTATGCTGAATTTGATTTGAAGTCTTCATCAGTCTTCAGTACGATTATCCTGAAATGTTAGTCCACACATGAGAAAAAATATTTTTTCTAAGAAGTGTTAGGAGAAAATAATAATATTTGGAATCATCAAAACTATACAAGTTGCAAGAATGTAAAACATGCAAATAGCAACTCTCTTAACATTGGTTCTATTATTAATACATCCTCCAATGCTACTATGAAGGTGAATTATTTTTTTACTGATAATTATTAGGATTATGAGAAACTTTCTAGTATTATTCCTGGTTTTATTATTCAAAAAATTTTGTAGCTCCCTCTGAACACTAATTCTAATGATATTCAGTTATGTGCTTTGACTAAAGATGGTAGCTTTAGATTAAAGGATGCTTGGAATTCTTTTAGATCTAAGCATGAGGTGTCTAAGATTTTCTATATGATTTGGCATAAAAGTATTCCTTCCACAGCTTCTATTTTTATCTGGAGAATTTTACACAAGTTTATTCCTACGAATGATAATTTAATTAAAAGAGGCTTTATCCTTCTGTCTAAGTGCCAATGTTGTTATCATATGTAGAATATGCACCATGTTTTTTTATATGGTCCTTTAGCAGTCAAAACCTGGACTTATTTTGATGATATTTTCCATTTAAATTATTTTAATGCTAAAGTTTCTATTAAAATCTTTGCTTAAATATTGATTTGTTAAGTCCAAAGGTCATATCAGAAATGTCATTCCTTCCCTTATCCTTTGGTATTTATGGTTGGATAGAAATAACTCTCATTTCAATGATGTGGTTATGAAGCACCGTAGAATTATACAAAATGTTAAAGATAAGGTGGCGGCTCTTTATTTTGCTAAGTTACTTTTTATCAAGAACTTCAAAAATTATTTCTCTACCGCGGCTGAGTTAGGTACTATGTTGGAGGTGGATAATCTTCATAAAGAACCTAGGTTTATTTATTGGACTAAGCCACCTTTCAACTCTTATATGCTGAATGTTGATGGTGTTAGCATGGACTCTATTGTGGGTTGTGGTGGAGTCATCAGAGATTCTAATGGTAATTTTATTTTGGTTTTTGATGGTCTCTTACTTACTTGTGATATCAACTTTGCTACTACCTATGTAATTATCCATGTTCTACGACTTTGTTTCTCTCTTGATCTCATTAATATTATTGTTGAGGTTGGTTCTAATTACTGCTTAAGTCTTTAAACACTATGGATGATATGGGTTACTCTTCTGCCTTGTTTTATATGTGGAGGGACATTAAGAACTTATTGAGCTTGTTGAACTGCTCTTTTTCTATTGCTCTTAAGGAGGGCAATGCTTGTGCTTATTGGATTGCTAGGTGGGGGTGTGGCTTGGATTCCATGGCTGATTTCTTGGTGTCTAATCTTCTTGTTCCTATAAAAGGTCTTTTAAGATTGGATAAGATTGTTTTACCTTATGTTAATTTTTAATGCTGCTGTTGGTGTTGGTTTATTGCTGGTTGTCTAGCTGTGTTTTTGCCAGCCTATTTGTTTATGTTGCTTGAATTGTTGGATCTTATTTCTCGGGTGGCTAGGTTTGTTGTTGGCTTTCTGGGAGCAATTTACTTTTTATTTAACCTAGCTGGAGTTTTTTTAGTATGGCTGTGATCATTTTGGAATTCCTATATGTTGCCATATTTTTGGTGTTGGTTTAAGGCATTTTGAGGCTGGGTGTTGGTTTCTTGGACTAATGGGTTGTCTGGTGTGGGGATTTGTCTTGTTCCCGGGTGTTCGTTGGTGCAGCCCATCAGCATGTCTGGGCATGGTTAGTTAATGTTATCACTGAACCTTGTTGGTTTTTATGGGAACTTTTCAACTGGGTTTTGGTGCTGTCAGGTGTTGTTCGAGGCTGGTTTTCTTTGGTACTTTGATTATTCTTAATACTAACCCGGGCATTTAGGGTCGTCTAGTTGGCTGGTTTATGGGGTGGTCCCTCCTTTGTCCTGATTTCCTTCCAGTTAGTGTTATTGGTATTATTATTGGTGTTTTAATCCTATTATATATTAATGTTATTTTTGTTCTTATTTTTCTGTGTATTATCCTATTTTACAAAATGTGATTAGTGCAGGTGATCGTTGTGATGATCTGTTGGTGGGGAAGCTAGAACTGACTGCTATATCTTGTCATTTTTTTGTTTTTTTTGGTGCTCGCTCTTGAACACCGTAGAATGTACCTAGTTTTTTTGTAATTTTTCCTAGTACCGAACTCAAGCTCTTAGGTTCTTTTTTTATTTTTCTTTTTGTAGCTCTTCTGAGCAGTAGTGAGCTTGAGTTAACTTTAAGGACTATGTAATTATTTTTCTAATGAACGCATAGGCCCCTCCGTGGGTTTTGCTAAAAAAAAGTTTGTGATCATCATAATCATTGTAATTAGGCCCATATTTGCAACAATTTTTACCACTCCACATTCTTCGTAGTGCTTTCGTTGAGGTTCTTCTAGATTTATGAAATAGGATGAATGGGCTCTGCTTGTGCCCTCCTTATGAACAATTAGACAAGTTTTGCTCATTCAAATGCATAAGCATTAAGGAAAATGTCAATAAAGTAATATTTTATTCATATTACAAACTAAATCTATTTACCTCTTAATTACGTTGAAATCAAGCACCCAAAATAAAATTTTGAAGTTAAGTATATTAACAATCACTCAAATCCAACAAACCTAAATGTAGCCCAAGTAGATTGAATATGAATTCTTCATGTGAGTATCAATAATGATAGCACAACAATCAAATATATGAAATAATGATTTAATCCTTTCCTTATAATGATAAAAGTAAAAGAAAGGAAAAAAATTAATAAAGTTTAATTCCCTGAAAGAATAAATGTACTAATTAAATTAATAATCCATTGGGAATATTTGCTTACGCTCTTAAGACGTAACTGATTTGCTTCTTTTCTGCACAAACTTATTACATAGAGAGATTTATGACTAAAATCATAATGAAAATTTTGCAATAATAGTCATTTAATTCAAAAGAGCAACCCTTATATTCATATCAATACCTACTTAGTTTACCGAAAGATAAAAAATCTATCTTAAACCCTTTCATGATTGCACTAAATTTATCATATTGAAAGCTAATGAGAGAAAAAGAATACAAAAATTGAAGAAATTTTTTATGCCACGAATAGGGTTTGGAGGAGATGTAGTGGTCAATGAAAATGAGACGGAAATAGAGTACGAGGTGTGATCATGGATATTTAGGTAATTTATTCTCCTCCATCCTTTTTCTACTCTTTATGCAATTGCCCCCCCCCCCCCCCCCCCCCCCCCCCCCCCCCCAAAGAAAATTAAAATACTATTATCTTTAGGTGGTTGCCCCCTAGCATAATCAAACACATATGCAGAGGTGTTTTTTATAAATTCCCCCCCCCCCCCCTAAGAATCAAGGCCGGTTCCGCTCCTGGGTGTTATTGAAACTAGAATGAAGCTATAAGAGATGCAATAGTCAATCACATGAAATATAAATTTACGTCTGATCTCAATATTTATTTAAAAACTTGTCACATGATTTTAGGGCAATTAATATGAATTCTAAATCAAATCCAATGATATGTCTAGATAAGCTTTTAAATTGAAATCAGATAAACTCCTTATAATTACAATTGATGGTTTGATAAGAACACAAAACATTATATTGATAATATGATAAATGAGTGCTAATTTTGTTTAAGTTGAAACATTATTTTATTCAACTTTTTTCCTTTCATTTTTAATTTGAGATATCAAATTTTTTTAATTGTTAAGTATGAATCTCAATCAACATCGAATAGGTTTTAACTGTATGGATATCATCAATCACATGAAATATAAATTTTTAATTTTATTTTGCTAATATGAAAACCATACGGACTAAACCTGAAATATATAAATAAAAATAAAAAAGCTGGATTTCAATCGACGGTTTTATCCTTTGAAAATAAAAGCGGGTGAGTTTAAATTTTAAAATCGGATATTTGAGAAAACTATAAAATATTTTAGACCGTAGATAAAACATAAATAAATTTACATTGTAGCAAGCAAGCAAGCTGAGTATTTGGGAAAATTATTGGGTCAGGTGACCGAAGCCATCTCTCCGTTCGGTCGCCAATAGAAATGCGCCATCTGTTAGGCATTTTTTTAATTTAATATTAACGCTTTATGTCTTGTCAGAGTTAGCGACCCGACCCGATAACGCTATTCATTTGAACTTTTAAGCATTTGCCGCCCTATTTTTTCATTTTGATACCCGCGAAAAATGTAAATATCTACTGCTGTAATAGAAAAAAATGAACCAGAAAATTGCAGAGAAGAAATGGACTGCTCAACGAAGAGGGAGGTGGAAGAGGGAGTGAATGAATCGGAAGGGATGTTGCATGAATCGGAATCGGAACCTAACTTAGCCGGAAATTCCTCTGGTTTCAACATATTGGTAAGTTTCTTGGAAAAACGAGTTAGAAATTTATAAACAGTTAGTTTTAATCTCATCGCCACAGAAAGAAGATGTAGGTTTCAGCTAATTAGTCTTAGGATTTTTGATTTTGCGATTTTTAAGCAGAATAAATTTCTTTTGTCGAAAAAGTAAAAAAAAAAATCTAATGTTGTTGTTGCTTAGCTTTCATTATTGATTTTTAGGATGAAGATGATAAATAGAAAATCTCAACTTGTTTGATATCTAGTTGCGCTATAGTTACGCTATAGTTGCGCTATGGTTGCGCTATAGTTGCACTATGGTTGCGCTATAGTTGCGTTATGGTTGTGGTATAGTTGCGCTATGGTTGTGCTACGGTTGCGCTATGGTTGCGCTATGGTTGCGCTATAGTTGTGCTTTTGTTGCGCTTTACTTGCCCTTTACTTGCTCTTTTCTTGCGCTTTCAGGCTGTTTACAAAGATGAGATAGAAGTATATGAATGTTTTTGCACTTATGCTCACGATAATGGCTTTAGTGTCCGAAAGGATCATCACAGTTTTTGGCCAAATTCTAGAAAGATAAAATCGAAAGACTTTATTTATTCAAAAGCTGGTTTCAAGAAAAGTGATGATTATAATTCAGGAAAGAGAAAGAGATTCACTAGACCAGTTGTCAGAACTGGTTGTCCAACCATGGTGAGGTTTGTCACTGATGAAGATGGTTACTGGCATGTCAAAAGATTTATTGAATCTCACAACCATGAATTAGCTAGCCCAGCCGACCGACACCTTTTAAGATCATGTAGGAATGTTATTGAGGAAAAAGCTTCCGTCCTTAAATCGATGACAAATGCAGGGATTAGAACCGTTGATGCATATGCCTACCTTGCAGAGGAAGTTGGTGGATGTGAGAATGTCGGATTCTCTAAGAGGGATACCTACAATTTTATTCAGAAAGAGAAAAGAGCAAGTATTGAAATTGGTGACACTAATTCTTTGATTCAATTATTTAAAGATCGACAAGTTGAGGACCACATGTTCGCATGGGATGTTCAATATGATGATTAGGATAGATTGTTAAATTTTTTCTGGGTTGATGGCAGAAGCAGGATAGATTATGAATGTTTTGGAGATGTGTTGATTTTTGATACTAGTTACAGGCTGAACAAGTATAATTTTGTTTGTGCGCCATTTGTTGGTGTTAACAATCATTGGCAGAATATTTTGTTTGGGCTTGCTTTTTTGTCAGAAGAAACAATTGAAAGTTTTACATGGTTGTTTAAAGTATTTGTACGAATAATGGGTAATAAATATCCAACAATAATATTCACTGATCAGGACCAAGCTATGGCTAGGGCCATAGAAGTTGCATTACCTCACACTCGTCATAGATTATGCCAATGGCACATATTTAAAAAGGTTCCATCAAAAGTTTCCATCTACAATAGCAATAATAAAGTTAGAGGACTCTTCCATAAGTGTATGAGGTGGTGTGATTCTGAGGAAGTGTTTGAGGAAGCGTGGGATGAAATGATCAAGGAAGGGAATCTTCATAACCATGAATGGTTGCAGGATCTTTATAAGATAAGAAAAAAGTTGTCAACTGCTTTCAACAAGGATTCCTTTTGCATGGGCATTTTATCAATGCAGCGTAGTGAGTGTACTAATAATGTGTATCATGGCATTTCAAAGCCAACAAGTTCATTAACTGATTATTTTCTTGGCTTGGAAAAGGTACTGATGAATTGGCGGCGAAATGAGCAAGATGAGGATTACAAATGCAGTCAATCTGAAATTGTTCCCATGATAAAGAACAGCTCAATATTAAAACAAGCTGCTAGATATTACTCAGGAAGAATATATTCAATTTTTGAGGAAGAATTTATAAAGGCTGTGTGAGAAATGAGTATAGATTTTGTCTCGACTGATTCTTCAAAGTTTATAGTCAACTACATAGAGAAAAAGAATCAAAATCATCCTTGGGTTGTTCACTTTGATGCAACAGAAGGTAACATTCAATGCAGTTGTAAGAAATATGAAACCATGGGATTGCTGTGTTCCCATTGTTTGAGGGTTTTTAAACAGTTGGATATGGCTAAAGTCCCTGAGAAGTACTTATTACTTCATTGGTCAGCAAGGGCTCGACAAGTTTTTTATTCAGGTTACTTGCTTAATTCTCAAAAAAGTAATAATTTCCAAAGTGGTAGGGGATTCATATTCAGAAATTAGGTGAGCAGGTTTGCATATCAAATGAGTACGGAAGCTCAAGGGAATGAGGAGGCAGGAGAGTTTATTCTTTCCTCATTGCAAGACATGTATAAAAAATTATACTTAATTCTTGGTGGCAAGAAAAGAAATCAGAAGGATGTTGCTAGTTCCCAAGGTGGAACTACTAATTTTAAAGATCCTCTAAAGCGTAGACCTAAAGGCATATCAAATGCAAGATTGAAAAGCCATTGGGAGAAGAAGAAACGGCCTAAAAGTAAGTTTTTAATAACTTGTTAATTATTTAATTCCTAATCCTAATACTAAATCTCTTGTTTCTTACAGATAAGAAACCTTTGGTGGGGGATAATCCAATGGAGGAACCTTCTTCAACACAACCTTCTTCAACACAGATGAACTTTTCAAGCATGCCTGAATGTTTCAGTGAGGAATATATAACCGGCATACCATCATGCCAACCTGGAGATGAATACACCAAGTTGATGATGGATTTTCTTTCTTCGGAGTTGGAATTTAATGAATTTGCAATGTAATAATATTTATTTGGACTTACTGATTTAATTTATTGGTTGTAATAAAATTTTTTATATGAATCATGCTTTCTATATGAATTAATAATTTTGGTTTAATGAATTAATAATTTGTTACAAATGTAAGGTTGCGCTATGGTTGCGCTATGGTTGCGCTATGGTTGCGCTACGGTTGCGCTATGGTTGCGCTATGGTTGCGCTATGTTTGCGCTATGGTTGCTCTATGGTTGCGCTATGGTTGCGCTATGGTTGCGCTACGGTTGCGTTATGGTTGCGCTATGGTTGCGCTATGGTTGCGCTTTATAGAATATGCACATTTTAGAAGTTACAGAAGTTAGAGAATGCGCTTTACAGAATATAACATAATATGCACATTTTATACAACAATCAAAAACTATATAAAAACATAATAAAATGCACATCAAAAATTATATAAAAATATAAGAAAATGTACATTTATAAATCATGGACAATATTTACAATAAGTTACAGATTGTTTACTTCTTTGTTTGTAGAAAAAGAAAATATGCTAACTCTGCCCTAGATTTTGGCATATGCGTTTGCCAATCTTTAAGAGCATTCCACTTTGTTTTTTTTCGTTGCACGGCCTTTTCCATATATTTACAAACGAACATTCCACAATCGTAGCTGTTTGTTTGTGTTGGAATTCCACGAACCGCCTGGACATTCCATTTCGTAATATCGCTTGAAAAGCATCCAATGGTGTCCTCGTGCAAATACTTTATATGTACGAATAAAACATTATAAAAATTTATTATGTATATAAACATAGTAATTTGGATTTAACTTGAAATATGAATTGAACTTACAACTGTATAACAAATATTCTTGTGTTCAGGATTTGGTAATGAATCATACATTTTCCAGACTTTCTCCTTCAATTTTCCAACAAGAAGAACCAAATGCTTCTCGTAAATTATGGGTTGCACAATAAGTTTGCTTTCTTGAATTGAAACTGGATTAATGTGATTGATAAAAATTTGATAATCGTGATTGTATGACTTGTAAACCTGCAATAATTCAGTTCTATAAGGAAAAACAAAAGTGAAAAAAAGGATTAAAATATTATTTATACTTACCCTATACAATGGAGAAATGTACAAGTAACGTTGAAATTTCTCCGCCATTAACCTACTCTGCTCAAGTAAAAAGAAAGCAAAAGCATCAACATGGTTATCTGCTAACCAATCATTTGTGAGCAGCATGTCAATATATGATCTTTTTATGTCGATGTTTCCAGATGCAAATATTATGTGTTCCCTACAAAAACAAAGAAAAATTTAATGTTAAAACGCAACCATAGCGCAACCGTAGCGCAACCTTAGCGCAACCGTAGCGCAACCTTAGCGCAACCGTAGCGCAACCATAGCGCAACTATAGCGCAACCGTAGTACAACCATAGCGCAACCATAGCGCAACTAAACTTACTTTGTATTAAATTTTTTGAAACATTCATCCATAATTCGTTGTTTTTTCTCTATTAGAAATGGCTTCTCTGGATAATCCATAATTTCCAATGTTGGTCGTGTCTCAACTATTATATTTTCAACAGAGATAACCTCTTTGTTCTTCTTTACGTATGGTATGATTTGTTTTGATGAACTTTCTGTTTTTTCATCATTTTCTCTTTTTCTCTTTTGTGATGAACTATCTTTTGGTAGTGGCTCATTTTTGGCCGATGGTGGTGGTGGAGGAACATCTAGAATTGATGGCTGTTGAAGAAATTCCTTGGGCAATGGTGGGGATGGAGGTATTGGTGGTTGTGGAAGAATTTCTTCGGCCAATGGTGGAGGTGGAGGTATTGGTTATTGTGGAAGTTCTTTGGCCATTGGTGGAGATTGAGGAAGATCTTGTATTGGTGCTTGTCCTGAAGGATGCAAAGCTGTATTTTTCACTGATTGAAAGTTGGAGGCAGAACTAGATATATGCGGCTT
This sequence comes from Dendrobium huoshanense, assembly GCA_016618105.1. Taxonomy (NCBI): domain Eukaryota; kingdom Viridiplantae; phylum Streptophyta; class Magnoliopsida; order Asparagales; family Orchidaceae; genus Dendrobium; species Dendrobium huoshanense. The sequence continues at coordinate 51,647,433 of CM028351.1, forward strand.
ATCTGGATTGTGATCACACTGCATTTGAAATTCAATAAATTTGTACTTCAGGGAGTCTTGATCTGCCTGAAGTTTCTCCAAAATATCTTCAACTCGATCCAATCTTGCTCCCACATTATCTTGAATTTTATTCAACATCTTCTCAAATATTTCAAAACATTTATTCTGAACAGCCTCTAAATCTGCCCTTCTAATGGGTGGCTGTTCAGCAGAAGGTTGACTGGTGAAAATTTTTTCGGTAGGTGGACGAGAAGAAGGTTGAGTTGGCGGCAGAGGTTCAGTTTATGGTGGTTCATTATGAGGAGAATCAGGGGGAGAGAGAGGAGGAGAGGGAGGTGGGGTGGTGTCAAGTTTTTTTCTTGAGGAAGCTTTAATTTTCTGGGGTGAATGCAATTTCTGTAGTTCATGACCTGAACGGGTTTCCAAGTTTTGTATGGCAATAATGTCAGCCCCATATTTTTCGGCTTCCTCATTGGTAACATTGTCAAGACAAACAAAAATCTGCAAAAAACAGAAAAAATTATTAAAGCGCAAACCATAGCGCAACCATAACATAATTTGCATCAGTTAAATGAAAAAATTACCTCACTTTTCTTTAAAAATTTAAATAATTTTGCTGCGTTGAGTAAAGTATAAATCTGTATACCCCTTCCATCTAAGAAAATGTGGTCTTATTTCTGAATCGGTTGGTTTATTCAAAGAAAAATGTTCCAAAAACCAAATCTGTATAATGCCAAAAATAAAAATTTTAAAGTTAACATTAAAAAACATTAAACATGTAGAATAACCAGTAGGAGTGGAAACTTACCAGTAGAAGAGGAAAAAAGCCATTGATGTAACCCAATGGTCTTTGGAGTTGAAACTTCTCAAAAATTGTGTTGAACTCCCCAACCATGAAGTTCCTTAAGCATGAAGCCCAATTAATGGAACTGAACTCACTTAAATTATTTGCAACAGATGTGAGCCTTCTAGGAGTTTTATGACTATTTAGTGGAAAGAAAAAGTTAGATAACAAAAACATAATAAAGATCTTTATTTTTGTTGCATTATCAGATCATCTGTCTAAGTTTGACATTTCTGTTTTAATTTCAGTTGACAGAGGTCCATTTAGAGGATCAATCCTCCATTTGATATCAATGCCTCTATTTGGCATACCTGTTAGAAAATTTCAGTTGTTAAAGTTCAAAAAATATATAGCTATAAAAAATTCCATATTCAAAATATTACCTGTCAACAAAGCAACCTCGTCAGAAGTGAATTTCAGAATATGACCGAGGACGATGAAGCCTTCATCAGCAGGACTCCAGAATTTGAGAACCTCAAAAAGAAGTGGTATACACTGCTGGAATGCGGGGAACCTCAAAAATTGATGAATGTTTAGATTCTTTAATGTTTGCTCCACTTCATCATCAATGATCTCGGTAAAAGCATCACAATGTTTCCGGAAAGAAGTAACATAACATCTAGATGTTACTGGCCTTTGATACGACGTCCTCATCTATAACAAAAAGAAAAATCAGAACTATATCGCAACCATACAATAGCGCAACCATAGCGCTATAATAGCGCAACCATAGCGCAACCTTAGCGCAACCATAGCGCAACCATAGCGCAACCATACATTTCGTAATTATTTATCTTAAAAGAAGTTTAAAATTCAAAAAAAACAAAAAAATTTAAAACCACATTGAACATATATGCTAGTTATACAACTATTACTAAACCCTAAAATTTAGAAGATAGTATAAACCTTTCGTATCATTTGCTTCATCCATTTACGAAGAGAAGAAGCGTAAAAAATCAGAAAATAAACATTTGAACAGTACATTACATTAAATAAACATTGGTAAAATTATAACTAAACCAAATCCTAAAATTTAACATATAACTTAAACGCAACGAAAGCGCAAGTAAAGCGCAAGTTAGGCGCAACCATACCTCTTCCTGATTGATGATTTTCTACAGTCTCGTCGTCTACCTCCGACAGGAATAAACTAATGCATAACCGAAGGTAATGGAGGAATCCGAGAGCGCTTACCAGAGCTGGAGTAACAGTGAAAATGTCGCTTGAAAATAAAATACGCGGCGTTTCCATTCTTTCTTTTCCGAATTCAAATGAATAGCGTTATCGGGTCGGGTCGCTAACTCTGACAAGACATAAAGCATTAATATTAAATTAAAAAAATGCCTAACAGATGGCGTATTTCTATTGACGACCGAACGGAGAAATGACTTGGGTCACCTGACCCAATAATTTGCCGAGTAATTGACCTCGTCGCGTGTTGAGTTTCGTGGCGATGGAAGTCATGTTAGATCTTCTTCAACTACTTCACCCTTGCCTGATTCTTCAATGATTCACAATAAATTCCATATTTTCCTTGCCCATTGTCGCTCGCTCTTGAGAAATTATTGCGTGTGGAATCCGATTACAACGATGTGTTCGGTTGCTTACGTGGAAAGGGTTAAACAGTCAATTGCCTTGCGTAAACCTCGTAAACCCGACCCGTCTTCCAGCCCAACCCGGGAGATTTAGGTTGGCGCTTCTTTTTTGAGAATTTAAGTCGCGCGCGAATCATCGCAATATATAAAGCTTAGAGCCAAAATTTTCACAGAGAAGCCAAAAATTTCGCAGAGAAAATGCCGATGAAGATGGAGATTGATCTGGAGGAGGATGTTGGTTTTTATGAGCAGACAATTTTTTTGCAGGTCTCGGAGGAAGCCGATAACCTTGAGAATGCCGACGTCCCGGAAACAAGCGCACATGAAGCAGAACACGTAGAACCAGCGGGTTTGGACGAAAAGTTCAGCATCTCGGTAAAGTTCGCCTCCTTCAAGTTTTCTTTGTGCATTTATTGTGTTTAGCAAAGATGCGGTTTTTTATCAACAATGTGCATAATGTAAAATTGCAATTGATTTAAAAAGAATACTCGATGTTGTCTTCTTCTAAAGCATTATTGATCTAGGCTACAATAAGAATTTTGTAGTTCGATTTTCTTATTTCAAAGGTTTGTTGCGTATATATTTGCGTATATATTGCGTATATATTGCGTATATATTTACATATATATTGCGTATACATTGCGTATATATTGCGTATACCTTGCGTATGTGTTGCTTAATTGCTGCTTATCATTTGCGTATATGTTGCGTATTGGTTGCGTATTTTACCATTCACTTATTGCGTATTTCTCAGGATGTTTATGTTAATGAGAAAGAAGCATACGAGGCTTATCGTTCTTATGGATATAATCTTGGTTTTAGTGTTCGTAAGGATCATCACAGTTACTGGCCAAATTCCAGAAATTTAAAATCCAAGGACTTTGTTTGTTCAAAAGCTGGTTTCAAGAAGTTGCCTGATCTTAATATCCAAAGGAAATATCGAAGATCAGATACTCGAACTAATTGTCCAGCTATGGTTAGGTTTACAGTGGATGAAGCTGGATATTGGAAGGTGAAAAAATTTATTGAAAATCACAATCATGATTTGCCTAGGCCAGAAGACCGGCATCTTCTTAGATCATGCAGGAATATGTGTGATGAAAAAGCTTCTGTTCTTAAAGCAATGACAGATGCTGGGATAAGAACGATTGATGCATTTTCCTTCCTTGCTGATGAAGTTGGGGTGTTGAAAATGTTGGATTCACAAGGAGGGATGCGTACAACTTTATTCAAAAAATAAAAAGAGCTAAGATTGAACTTGGGGACACTAATACTTTGATTGAGTTATTTAAAGAACGACAACTTAATGATAACATGTTCTCTTGGAATGTCCAGAAGGATGAATTTGATAGATTGTTAAATTTTTTTTGGGTTGATGCGATTGGTAAGATAGATTATGACTGTTTTGGTGATGTGGTAATTTTTGATACAAGTTATAGGCTTAATAAGTATAATTTGGTATGTGCATCATTTGTTGGGGTTAACAATCATTGGCAAAACATTTTGCTTGGGGTGACCTTCTTGTCCGAAGAGACAATTGAATCATTTACGTGGGTGTTTACAACTTTTGTTCGAATGATGGGTGATAAACAACCAATAACAATTTATACAGATCAAGACCAGGCAATGGCTAGGGCCATAGAATTTGCACTACCTCACAGTCATCATAGACTGTGCCAATGGCATATCCGAAAAAAGGCTCCATCAAAAGTATCGTGCTACAATACCAACAACAAAGTCAAAGGCCTCTTCAATAAGTGTTTGAGCAGATGTGACTCTGAGGAGGAGTTTGAGAATGAATGGGCTGAATTGATCATACAAGGGAACCTCCAAGATCATGTTTGGTTGCAGGATCTTTATATGATAAGGAATAAGTGGTCAACTGCCTTCAATAAGGATTATTTTAGCATAGACATTCTATCCACACAACGTAGCGAGTCTACTAATAATGTGTGTCATGACATTTCTAAGCCCACAAGTTCTTTAACTGATTGCTTTTTGGGTTTAGAGAAGTTGATGAGGAATTGGCGCCGGAATAAACAGGATGAGGATTATAGATGCAGCCACTCCGAAATAGAACCTGTAATAAAAATCTGCTCAATATTAAAGCAAGCTGCTCAATTTTATTCAAAGAAACTATATTCATTTTTTGAACAAGAATTTCTACAAGGTGTAGGTGTAATGAGTGTAGAGCTTGAGTCTAGTGATTCTTCTAAATTTTTTGTCTATTACACAGAGACCAAGGATCACTCTAAACCATGGGTTGTTGATTTTGATGCACAAAATGGTAACATTCAATGCTCCTGCAGAAAGTTTGAAACGATGGGTTTATTGTGTTCTCACTGCATAATAGTTTTGAGGCAAATGGCTATTGGGAAAATACTCGAGAAGTACCTACTGTTGCGATGGTCAGCACGAGCTCGACAAGATATATATGCTGGTCTAAATTTGAAAGAAAATTCTCAGAATAGCTCTGAAGCTAGTAGTGGATTCATATTCAGAAATTATATAAGCAGGTTTGCATATGAAATGAGCATACGAGCGCAGCTGAATGAGGGTGGTGAAGAATTCCTAATGGCTGCGATGAAGGATACATCTGTAAAACTCGATTTGGTTGTTTTTGGGAAGAGAAAGACATACAAGACTACACAGGGTGGCAGTGTACAACTGAAAGACCCTCTAAAGCGTAGGCCTAAAGGCATATCCAATGCTAGGCTGAAAAGCCACTGGGAAAAAAAGACAAAGAGTATGATATTTTATTTTCTGAATAATTTTATTTATTGCCTATTTTGACATATTGTTATTAATTTTTTTAACAGGGAAACCACCAATGAAGAAATACACAACAAAATTTCTTTATTACAATATCATCAACATTGATTATTTCTGTAGTTTGAGGAACTTTATGGGGAACTTTTTGGAATAGAACAATTTCTTTCGAAGGTTGTTGTTGTGGGGGTGCTTCTTTGGACTGTTCTTCTTTGGCAGCTGGTTCTTTGGACTGTTCTTCTTGGGGGGGGGGGGAGGTTCTTTGGACTGTTCTTCTTGTGTACGCATACCATACGCGTTGTGTACGCATACCATACGTGTTGTATACGCATATCATACGCGTTGTGTACGCATACCATACGCGATGTACGCAAAGGATGAGAAAAATATCACCAGAAATCTATGATTTAGGGTACATTAGTCATTTTTGTTTATTGGAAGTTTAGTTTTATGATTTAAAGATCAAAAGTACTTATTATAAAAAGTTAGGTTTTGTCTTCAACATATACGCAGAAAATAAATGAAGTTTACGCAGATTATACACATTGGGTACAAAGAAAATACGCAGAAAGAACGAGAATGGTGAGATAAATTTAAACTTTTATAGTTACCAGGAATGATTTAAATTTAGTTTTTGGTTTCTTCAGCAAATACGCGTTAAATACCAAAGATATCCGTAGTTCATTTTATGTCAATGTAAGAATTTTCGCACCTTTCTCTTTGCAGGTGAATCCTTTTCCACGTCCATGATGAGAATAAGAGATTGCTGGAAGAATTCAGCGAGAGATTTTTGCTGGAAGCTCGGGAGTAATGGAGCAAATGGCCGAAATGTGGAATTTGGAAAATGTTAAATTTTTCTGCCTTTTTCATTGTATATACTGGGCGGGCCTATAAACTAATCGGGCCTTAACTTTTCATGTAAGCACGCCACGCGTTTTATTTTTATTGGCTACTGTTAGAGATCGGAGTCCACACAGAATAATTTCTCCTAGCTCTTTCCCTTTCGATCCCCATCCAGGACGAATTGGCCATGTTCTCGAGGCTTGCAACTTTCCGGAGCAAGGAAGCTGCTGCTCAAGTATGCAAACCCTAAACTTCTTTCTCTCTCTCTCTCTATCTCTCTCTCGTTCATTTACTTCATCTGAGCTTGAGAGGGATTATGTTACTTCAGTATCATCGAGAGCTCGTCGGATTTGTTGAGAAGTTCGATATAGATAAAAGTTCTTTTCTTCTGTAAGAAAAAATGGGATCGTTTCATTGCTGTTTTCTCCTATGACGTGTTTTAAGTAATCATGGATTTTAGTGAGGTTTTGCGCGCCCGCATGCTTATTTTCTGATTTTATAAAAGGTTGGGTTTGGTTTGTCTTCTTCTTCTTCCTTCTATTTGATTTGGTAACGGAGTTGAAGTTCCCTTACTAATACAATATTTGAAAACGGTTATTTAGAATTGGCGTCAAATATTTCCTTGTATAGAAATGTTCTAATTGTTTAAATAAACCCAGAGGAGTTTGAAGATGTTCCGCATAAAAGTGAATGTTCTAATCAATGATAATGTAATTCCTTCAATATCGATTGATATTCTGCGTGTACGGGAACATTTTGTTATTTTCACACATTTTTTTCGTACAAGCTCAGTTTGTCAATAAATGCTTCTTCCAAGACACTTCTCTTTGCCTTCAAAATGTTTGATCTGCAAAATGGTTTTTGCTTCATTGGCATACCCAGAATGATGAAATTAAAGTAAAGACACAAATTTTTTATTGGCTAAAGTAAGCCTTTGTATAAGGTGAATGCAATTACTTTGCAATCAATTATATAAATAAAATTATTTTATCTGCAAGTTGCTTTTCGTGCATTCCATTTATTTGAACCCATTCTATGACAGCAAAAAGCCCAAGAATTTTAATTTGAAAACTGTCTTCACTTTATTGCAGAAGGGGAAGAAACTTGACCATGAAAGATTTAGTTCACAAAATCTTTCAACTGAAGATGACAATTCAGTGAATGGACTCTACTGTTCTCTAAAGTCAATGCCATCATTTATATCAACTCCAGAAGCGTCTTTTGATGAACCAACATTGCAATGCTCTAATGCCTCTTGCACTTCATCACCACTTTCACACAGAAACTCAACTTTGGAGTCTAGTAAGTCACTTTCTTCCGATACCAGTCAAGAAAACCTCACCTCCTCATCACTTCAATGGGAGGAGATTATTATTAGTCCTCTAGTCTTGCCTCCTTATGAAGAAGCTGAAGAACAGTTCTTGGAAGATTATGAAAGCTATTTCCTACATTTGGCCGTGGATAATGTTCGTAAGGATCAATATCCTATGCTTGACATGCGTGAATTTATCTATTTGGATTACGCAACATGCCCACTTTACTCTCGCTTTCAGGTATTTTTGCAATCATTAGGCTAGTATTTAATCAACTTAGTGCTCATTTTCAATCAGATTTTTTGTTTATCTTCTTCTTGCTCAATAGTTAGTGGACTCATTGGTATTAAGCTATTACATTGTTTGTTGTCGTGCATTTTTCTCGTGTTTTAAACTGTCATGAGTTTACTGGTTAATCAACAGAGGTTTTCATTTTTTAAAGTAAAAAATTGTGAAATTATTATTTGATTCATATTGAGTGATGGATGGCCTACCTTAATATTTTTATAGAGGTTGACCTTGGTATCTATTTCTTGAGTAGTGGTTTAAAATTTAGTTATGCTGAGATGCTACTCATTGAATCAATTGTCAAGCTCTTCGAATAAGAATCCTTAAAACAAATAGCAGCGGTCTATTTTGATTCTCTTAATTTACTTGTATAATTTTAATGCAAACTCAAATTGACAGATTGTAGCTTTTTTGTTAAGTTACTTGCTTTACCATATCGAAAATAATTTGTTGGTTCAACTTTTGCAGGTTGAGCAGCACATGAAATTTCTGCTTGATGAGACTGAGCCATTCGGATTGAATTATATTGTTGACCAAAAGTTTCCTTTGAGTAGCACCTATACTAACCTTCTATGTCATCATATCTTAAATATTCTTAACACAACCCTAGATGATTTTTCTGTAGTGTTTACACCTGGCCTTGTATCATGTTACCGCCTTTTCACTGAAATGTATGAGTTACAGAAACGTAGTCTTATACTAGTTGGTCTCGACCATCATGGTCCTGTGCAGCACATAATTGAATCGGCAGCTCAATGCAATGCCAAAGTTGGAGGCATTCCTCTGAAAGAGAGAGATTTGTCAATCCATGGCAATGAAATGCACAAATTATTGAGAAAGCAAGGATGGAGTGGTCAAGGATCTGGTCTTCTGATCTACTCTACACAGTCATTGTCAACAGGGATGTGCCACTCTATGAGTTGGATTACTAGCGCGCAGCAAAATGGATGGAAAGTTCTTCTTGATGTTTCCAGTTCCCTTCCCATGATAAACATTGACCTTTCTACATACCAACCTGAATTTGTGATAGGATCCTTGCACCACATGCTTGGTTATCCCTCTGGCCTTTGTTTTCTGCTAGTTCGAAGGAGTTCTCATTCTATTAGTGGGAAAAAAGGATCTAGAGAGTTGCGATTCATAGAGTATCCTGAAAATGGGAAGGCTGTTCATGTTGTAACTGAAGGTGAGAATTTGCCTGCACATACATTTGCAGCTATGAATTTTGGTTTTGAGCATTTGGAGAGCATCGGTATGGTTGCTATTCAGAGGAGAGTGGAGAGCTTGATTGCATGGTTGATTAAAACTTTAAAATCTCTAAGGCATAAGCTGTTTGAAAAACCTCTTATTCAGGTTTGTTCTTTCTAAATTTCTTTCATTACTTCTCACGTCTTGTTGTATAAAATATTTTGTTTCTTTTAATATACTTTTGAGACTAGGTATGAATGCTCCATTGCATGGCATTACTCTGCTTGGTTACGCTTAAGATTTATTTAGGAAATTCTAGAGAATCATAGTGTTAGTAAACATGGTGAATACTTTACATGCAAATGAGTAAAGCTCTTTTGTTATCTAATTAGTAGTTACAAAAAAAAAAAAACTTGCAATTAAATGAACATTGAATAGATGTCATGGTATAACCCTTACAAACTTGGCATTGTTATCAGAAATTATATAGGTTAGGGTTGATTGAGGATCTATAGCTAGTTTAAAATACAAAAATATTTAGAGCATCATGAACCTCGACCAACACTATCATTGTCATGCCCCAAGCTCTGGATTAGAAAAGTTAGGGTTAGGTATTATATAGCTAGCATAAAATTTATTAAATAATCATGATATGAATTCTTTAATATCTTGTATTAATATTAGGTCGTTTCGTGGAAGTGACGTATTATATGGCCTAAATATAGTGAGAAGTGGGCATGGACCGCTGCACAGATGTTCGGGTGCAGTGCTAAATAAGCAAGAGTTCCCACATCATGCATGGACATGGGCAAAAAAATTAATCAATGATATTAAAATTAGGATAAAAATTTCAAATATAGGTTCTTTTAGAGGCAAATTAATAAAATTAATAGATATTATATTTCCTAGGAAAATATATATATTCTATGTATTCACGAAGCTAAATGAGTTGGAGAGAAGACTAAGAATGATACTTTAGAATTTAAATTACAGTATTTAGGTAATAATCGTACTAGAAATGATTTAATCATAATTATAGATAATAGTTTGAAGGATAATGTTGTAGAAATTAACATAGTTGGAGATGAAATTATAGATTTAAAGATTGTTGTTGATGATAAGATTATTAATATTTTAAGTGCTTATACTTCTCAAATAGGTTTGTATATATATACTAAATTAAAATTTTAGAATAACTTGAAGAAATAATATAAAGATACCACTTGAAGAAATTTTTTATTAGAGGAGATTTAAATTGACAAATTGGTAGAGAGATAGAAGATTTAAAAGTATTTATGGTGGCTATTAATTTGGAGCTATAAATGAAGATGATAGGACCATATTAGATTTTGCCCTAGTTTATAATTTTGTAATGACCTTTCTTTATTAGATTTAAATGAGAATTTGACTCTGAACAAGTCATAATGGAGAAAAAGGATTCATGTAGCCGACCCCACGTAGTGGGATAAAGGCTTGATGTTGTTGTTATTATTATTATTTTGTAATTGCTAATATATTATTTAAGAAACAAAGTAGCATCTCATCAATTATAATAATGAATATGATAAAATTCAAATTGATTGTTTTATTATAGGAAAAGTAGATTGTTTAGATTGCAAAGATTGTAAAGTCATTCCGAGTGAATGTTTATGTACTCAGCATCGCTTATTAGTTTTGGACTTTAAGTTGAAACACAGAATAAAACAATAATGTAAAATATTATCTTAGGATTAGACGGGGTATTTAAAAAACATTAATAAAAGTATTTTTAAAAATAAGATTTGAAGATCTTAAAATTTTGACTGTGCATGAGAAAATTAATGTTATGTAAAATAGAAGCTAATGATATTAATAATGTTACGAAATATGTGATTGAAGTATTAAAAGGAGAAACTCATAATATTAAAAATAGTTGGTAGTATGATCAAAATATGCAACAAAAGAAAAAATTAGGATGTTTTGTTATAAATATTAATTTAGGTGTAAAAGATCAAAAAATTGAGACATATAAAGAGGCCCCTAAGGAGTTTAATAAAATAATATGCGATACAATAAATTTAGCTTTTAATAATTTATATAATATATTATATACTAAAAAGGGTGAAATATATATGTCTAAGTTAGCCAATAAAAAAATGAGAAATAGGGATTTAGTTCATGTAAGATGCATTTAGAATGAAGATTAAAAAGTACTTTTAGTAGAAGAGCATATTCAACAAATGTTAATGAGATATTATGATAAGCTTTGCATTAAAGATTGTGAAAGTAAGATTGACTTTAATGATCTTAATATCCTAAATGAAATTAGATATTTTTATTTTTATTGCATATTGGAAAAAATCAAAGTTAGGGAGGTTTTAAAGAAAATGAAGTGTGGAAAAGTTGTTGGACTTGATGATATTCCATTAGAGGTATGTAAATGCTTAGGAAATGAAGGAATTTTTTAGCTTATGAAAAATTTCAATACTATTTTCAATGCTAAAAAGTTGTTAGATGAGTGGAGTGTATTAATTCATATTTTTAAGAAACAGTGTGCGAATTATAGAGGAAATAAGATAATGTGTTATACTTTGAAACTATGGGAGAGAGTTATTAAGCATAGGTTACGACGTGATACTAATGTTTCTCAAAATCAAATTGGATTCATGCAAGTCTACTATGAAAGCTATACATTTATTGAGAGGTTTGAAGGAGAAGTATAGAGAGAATAAGGAACATCTATATATGATATTTATTGCTTAATAAAGACATATGATAAAATTTCAAGAAAAGTGCTCTGGATAGTTCTAGAAAAGAAAAAGGGTTAATTATGCTTATATTCAAGTCATTAAAAATATGTATGCAGGAGCCATTACTTGTGTTCAAATATAAGGTGGTTTGTGTCAATGGCGCGCGCCATGGCTCATGACGCGATGCGTCACACCTTCAGCGCCATTTGCGCGCGACACACATGTTCAAGTTGCGCCCTGTGTGTGCAATTTGAATTTTAAGGATTTTTTAATATAATTATAAATAATTTTTTATATTTATATATTTTAATTTCTAAAATAATGAAATAATTATTTTTAAAATTATTTGATATGATTAAAATAGTTTAGTTAGGTTTTATTACACTTTATTTAGACTTTATTTTATTAGAAATTTTGGACGAACTTGAAGATCACTTTAACGGTTTGGAGTTTATACTAAAAACATATTCAACCAAGCCATACCCTACTTGATTGATACTCGAAAATAGGATCATATAATGATTTTTATAATTATGTTTTATTTTTCGTCGTGTTCAAAATGACGCATGCCGCGCCGTGCGCTATGCGCTATGGCTCCACGAAAAATTTTGCACCGTGCTGTGCCATTCGTCATTAACAAGTATAGTTTGACCAAGTATTTTCCTAGTTTAGTTGGATTATATGAAGGATCAACTTTAAGCCCATATCTTTTTTCTTTAGTCATGGATATTTTCATTGCATATTTGCAAGATAATGTACTTACTCTAGTGTATGTTTTTTATTGATGATATTATTCTTATTGATATGGCTAGAGAGGGAGTTAAAGGTAAACCAGAATTATAGAGATCAACCTTATAGTCTAAAGGTTTTCATTCGAGTAAATCTAAAATCGAATTCATTGAATATAATATTATAAGTAATAGATCTAGTCATTAATAAAAATATACGTTTTGGATATCTCGGGTCTATTGTTTAAAGTGACGGTGGAATAGATGAGGATATTATTAGTAGAGTTCAATTTGGATTGTTGAAGTGGAGGAATGTATTGGGCCTGTTGTGCGATAGAAAAGTAACCCTCAAATCCTAAAGGAAAATTTTATAAGATGGTGGTGAGACCTGCAATGCTTTATGACACATAATGTTGGCTAGTAAAAGGGAAGCATAAAATTAAGTGTTGCAGAGATTAGGATGCGCTGGTAGATGAGTGGCTTTATGGACAGAATGTGAAACAAATATATATGTGAAAAGGTTGGAGTAGCTCTAGTGGTAGATAATATTAGAGAGAGTCGCCTTAGATGGTGTGGTCACATAAAACGTCTTCCTTTTGAGGACCAAGTTAGGAGAGTAGATGTATTAGATTTGTCCTATGTTAAGAAAGGTAGAGGTAGACCTAAAAAGACTTGGTTACAAAATATTAGAAATAATTTTTTTGTATTAGTTTTAAATAAAAATTTGACTCTTAACATGACACAATGGAGAAAAAAGACCACGTAGTGGGATAAAGGCTTGTTATTATTGTTGTTATTGTTGTATGAACCTAGACCCTTTCTTAGCATATGCTTAGCATTTCAAGGATATTATCTTATCTTTTTAATTGTCAATGCAGTTTTCAAAGAAAAAAATTAGTGAATTTTCTCTTATTTACATATTCTGATAATTCTAACCCATGGAATTTTTGTGATCCTAACTGTGAGAAAATGATTATTTGATTTTATGAAAATTCAAAATACAATTTGAACTCTTTTAGAAATGGCATTAGAAAATTAATAGAAATTTACCTTTGGCATCTTAGTGATTCCTAATCTGATGATTAGACTGATAGAGTAAGGGTTCGCATAGGATAACCTTTTCCTTGATAGTTTTCGAATGAATGACTTTCTACGCAATGTTGAGGTTCCATTTCAGGATTTTGCCACCGTTTTTCATTTAGCACGGACTACATATATACTTGATTCATACCATTTTTCAATTGCAATGTTCTTTATATCCCTAAAGTTTTTAATGCGATTCCATCATTACAGCACATATTGACTCTTTTAAGGTAACCTCCTGTTTTATCATATGAAGTAAATAACAAGAAAAGAAAATAAAACAAACTGAATATGTTCAAGTCTTCAATTGATCTTTTGTTAGTATATTCTTTTCCTTCATGCTCAGCTCTTTACAATCCTAGGTGGTTCTTTTGAGTGCAAAAAAAAAAAAAAAAGCTTGAGGTGGAGGAAGGATTTCCACATGAAATTTAAGGGGTTTATAAGTAATTACTTGTAAATTTATCATTAGGCAGTTTGTCAAAACCAGGCATGATTTATAATGAAACAAATATATGAAATGCATTTGCAAATGTGTTATCAGCAAGTTGTTCTACCTTCCGGACTTGCATGAATGATGTTCACTTTAAGCAATTCTCACTTAATATTTGTTTTCTTGCAGCTTTACGGATCGCTAGATGTTAAGTACAGAGGTTCGATATTGGCATTTAATATCATAGATTCAACTGGAAACATTTTTCCAGCTAGACCAGTGCAGCAGCTGGCATTGAGAAGCAACATTGTCTTAGGTTGTTGCAGTCTAATTGATGCAAAAAATGCCAAGCTCTTGCACCTTAAATCGTACTGGAGGATGGAAAACGGGCATCTTGATTTGTCTTTATGCAATCTTGAAGTTGTTCGCTTATCACTAGGCCCTGTTTCCACATTTAGTGATGCCTATAGGCTTGTAATGTTTATATCAAGATTTAGAGATGAAAAGTACATGTCAAGTATAGCAGCTAGTTATGCAGAAGAGATTGAGAACGAATGCTGAGCTGTTGGCATTGCTGAGCTGTTGGCATTGCAGTCGGAGTCAGAATTCATCTTCTTGACGGAGCTGAAAGAGGCAAAATGTCATATAAAAAGGTTTGTGCTTGTACTCTGAGATCACGCCATGATGTCGGTGTCTAAGTTTTTCAACCTTCGATGTTATTTACATTGATATGCATATATATATGGAGCTTAAATAAATTATGTTTTTGGGAAATAATGGAAATTATGAGTCATGTTCAGTTGATCCGTGAAATGTACCATAGATGATAGAATAATCATGGGATTTCTCTTGAAAAAACTCAAAATTCATTTGTCAGTGGTGCCTTGATGTAAACTTTTAATAATAATGTTAGGCGTTGGCAGATGTGCACATTCATATGTTTATGTTTTTCATCCTTTTTGCCAGTACTAAAATTATCGTTTGAACTTGATAATCATGATCAATACCCTTAAGAAAGAATCTTGCCCTTGAGTTCACTATTGAAGGTGGGTCTGTGGCCGCTCCCATGGCTGTTAACCTTCATCATTCTCTAGAATCAAAATCCCTAAACCTATGTCAAGGAAAATGAAGTCTATTATTTTGTATGAATTGCCAGTAGCCAGCACCTTTAAGATTAGTTCATAATTTGCTGCTATAGAAAAGAGTAAATCTCAGCGAAGGAATAAGAATTGTCATCTGAGGCGGCGAGCCAAGAAAGTAAAGATGTTAGAAGAAGAACTAGTTTTGACAGCTGCTCAGGAGCATGTAGCAATATAAATTTTTGTGGCCTCTCCTGATGTGATACCACATGCGAAGGAGCTTCTTAAGAAAATTAAAAGTGATTGACAATGGAATTACAATTAAGAGCTTATTGAGATAACAAGTAAAATCATTAAAGGTTCTTAGTTGTTAACTTGCTTAGGCGAAGGAGTACAAGTAGATTAACCAAAAACTCATGGATAACCAAGGATAGTAGCAATACCAAAAGCTATTAATCAACAATCCGTAATTTAATAACGAGAGTTTCACCTTGGGGATTGATCACTCAACTACACTAGGCTTAGCGGGAGAAGATCTTCAGCACACCAAACGATGCCATGAGTAAGGTTGCAACGCCGATGGTCTTGAGCCACGGAAAGGTCGACGGTGGTGGAGGAGACACGGACGGATAGCCGTTGACGGACCACGAATAGTCCTCGAATTGCTCGTCGATGACGTCTACGAGCGT
Organism: Dendrobium huoshanense; assembly: GCA_016618105.1. Classification (NCBI taxonomy): domain Eukaryota; kingdom Viridiplantae; phylum Streptophyta; class Magnoliopsida; order Asparagales; family Orchidaceae; genus Dendrobium; species Dendrobium huoshanense. Next base: position 51,663,008 of record CM028351.1, read on the forward strand.
GGGGAGGATGCGGTTCAAGTAGTCTTCAACGGTGTCGTCGAAATCAAAGCCCACATCAAAGAACGGCGATTGGTGGATGTCAACTTGACCTCGATCGTCATGCACAAATCCGAAGTTCCATTCGGATTCCGCCATGCATGCTTGGCGTCGGAGAATTTTCCACACGAAGGGAGGAAGAACGTGGTGTTGAAAGAGAGTACTTGCACTTGAAAAGGTGGGAGAGAAGGAGATGAGACCGGCGGGAATCCCAAGGAGAGAGGGTGGGGTTTGGCGGGTGCAAGGAGGAGGTTAGGGTTAGGGAAAAAGAAGTTTAGGAAATTATGGGTGGAGATTAATCAAAACTGAAAGTTAATTTCAGTTTTGAATAGATTAGGAGGAAAATGGCTTGATATTTGAATTTCAAATCAAGTGGATTTAAGGCTTAAGTAGGGAATTAATGGGGGCTCAATAGGGGGAGGAGGCCGGCGGTTTCAAGAGAGAAGGAGGGATTAATTTAAAACCTGAAATTAATTTCAGGTTTTAAAGAAATTAGGAGCGAAAAGTAATTTGAAATTGATTTCAAATTCAAGCGTCATCAATGCCTTAATGATGACATTAATGGGGCTCCTCCAAAGATGAGGCCGGCGGCATGCTAAGGGGGAGAAAGGGGAATTCAAGGGAATAGGCTTCCAATTTAGGATAATGACGTGGCAATATGTTTCATAACTCCAATCTAAATCAAATTGAAATTGAATTCCATCATGAAAACTTTCATAAATTGGATTTCCAAATTAGGAAAGAATTTGAAAATTGAAATTCAAATTTCAAATTTGAAGCAAGCGGAAGGAGGGGTTGGACGGGTGGGGGAAGTCGCCGGCAAGGTAGCCGGCCGGGACTGTGGAAGTGGCCGGCGGCGGGCTTCCAAGGGGCGGCGGCAATTTGGGTTGTGGAGGGATTTTCTTGTGGTGGAGGAGAAGATGGAGTGAGATACGAACGAGAAAATAGAATAACTTAACCACGAGCCGCGGACTCTTCCAACGACTGGTGGGCCTTGCGATTTGCTTCCCTTGAGCTCTCTCCCTTCTCAAGCTCTCATGCAAGAAGAAGAAGTAGAAACAAAATAATTTTCATTCAAATATTCATTAGCTATTACAAGAGAAAAGACCCATATATATAGGTCTCAAGCATACAAGAAGAAATAAAGACTAAATTGCCTTCAGGGCCCCAACATGACTCAACTCAACATTAGGGTTTTAAAGGAATACATAAAATAAAATGCATAATAACTAAAATATAAGCTCTGAATCGTGGCCGTCGATCTGCGATGCTTCCGGCGATACACTTGTTTGAACCCTGGATCGATGTCCTCATCATTCTCCCCAGGTGGGAGAAAGCTCGACCCCGTCGAGTGAAAATCTCTGGACCTCTCGTACATCTCTAAAAGATCTGGATCCAATCTCTGTAACTCCTCTCGATTAGTCCATGTATCCTCGGTCACCGGCTTCCCTTTCCAATGAACCAAGTACCTGTGGCGCCCGCCTTCCTTCATGGAAATGATTTCATCGTTAAGTATAGCTTCAACCTTCTCCGCAATAGGTAAGTGGGGTAAATCGGGGAGTGGGGGTAGGCTGAGGATCTCACTGGGTGGGTTCTCAAAAGGCTCAATTTGAAGTGGATTATTAGGGTTCAGCTCTGGTCCCTCAAAGGTTACTAGATCTTCTATATTAAATGTAGGATTGATGTTAAAACCTTTAGGAAGGTTCAGCACATAAGCATTACTAATTACCTTTGAAATTACCCAAAAGGGTCCGGCGCTTCTAGCATGTAAATTCTTCACGGAGCCCGGACGGATCCGTACCATCACAAAGTTTCTAACCTCGAATTCTTTAAATATTTTCTTGTGATCTGAAATAAGCTTTTAATTGGAGTTACATTGTTCAATTCTTCTTTTAATTTCTTTATAAAGCTCCTGGAGATGAGATGCAAATGCATATGCAAAAGAACCGGTATGCATGACAAATGACAAGAATCAGGGCTCACACAAAAGTTTTAAACAGAAATAACTTAGAAGAAAACATACTACAACACACACACACGGCATACTAACTAACAAGAACACATAGCTAGAAAAGGTGGACGAGTCACGAAAAGAGGGGTCTAAAGTGTTCGGTCTAAGGGGACTGGTGTAGGGGGAGAAATGAAAACGTTCTTAGCTACCGGGGTACTTCTATGAGAAGTCTGAGTTAAAGTCGCAGGTAGTCTCCTAGGGTTGACATTGCCATCTAGCAAATTCATCCAACTATGAGAGAGATTGTCTTTAACAGGGAAGGATAAGAACATAGTGGGCAAAACAAATGAATCAGGAACAAAGTAAGATGATGCGTCCTGACTCAGCCATAATGGGATAACCAAATGAGTCACCAGCAGGTATGGGACTTAAGAAATGGGGTATGGTATCCATAACAGAAGTGGGCACAACAGTTAAAGTGGTGACATGAAAGTAAGGGCTAAAATTCTCTCTAACATTAAAGTCAGTAGGAGGAGTGGTGAGATAAGTCCAATCAAGAAAATCACACTCTTTCAAATGCAACTCTAAAGGGGCAACTCCTAAAATAGACTCCAATAAAATACGAGGATGCCCAATTCCCCAATTAGGTTCAAAACCACTCAGGGTCAAATCACTATCTTCCAAATTCGTACTAATATTCTCAATATGATGAGGTAGGGTCATAATCTTAAGATTAATGGGTTCCGGTTCATTTAATTCAGGTGATAGTTTCAATTGGTTCACTTCAAACTCGAAATTATTACCATCAAGATTACCTAAAGTCATCTCAGTAGTTGTTACAACTAAATCAGGATCTTCCAAAATTAGTGTGTTCGAAGTCCGACTATCATCCAGGCATACTTTGTCCAAAGACTCATCCTCGAAGAGACTAGGATTGGGGTGGGTTAAGGTGTCGACGTTTACAGGTTCTAACTTTCCTAGCTCAGGGTTTAAGTCATTCTGGGAGTCTGATTCAATCACTTCTATTCTATCCTCAAAGAATCCTTCATCATTAGTGATATCACTAGCATCCACGAAATGGATGCACTCAGTCTCAGGTTTAGGGAACCTCATCGTCTTAATGTCTTCCTTTATTATAATCATACTTGTAGGGTCAAGGACTAGGGAGGCTAAAGGTTGACTAGGAGGGCTAGAAGTAGGTCCAAGTGGAGAGTCATAAGAGATTGGTCTAACAAAAGGCCCAGTAGAGGGTCGGCCATCATGGTTAGGTAAAGACCTATAGGGTGGGGGAGCAACCCGGATGTTACTGATGGGTGGGTGGTCTTGACCACAGTAAGGTCAACAGTTTGTTCTGCACGGGGTAGGGTGGTGCTCTAAATGACGGTCACTAGGGGTAGGGGTATTGAGAGAGTAATATCCAATGGTTTGATGGGCAGGGGGAGACCTAAACTTAGAATCAGCAGGTTGTCCATAGGTAGAGGGTCTATATTTTAAGTTGAGTTCTCTCCTCATGTCTCTCCAATTAGAGGTAGGATACTCACCGCGAGACTCTTTATGATCTTCCAATGTTGCCCAAAATTGAAGAGCTCGTCCTTTAAGGTGAGACCTAGCGATGCTAACCCGGTGGGATTCAGGGATATGACACGATTCAAAATAGTCATCTAGTTGTCTCGCCCATTCCCTAAAGTAGTAAGGATCCGAGGAACCATCAAAGGTAGGCAGATGATAAGGTGACTCTAAGTGAGGTCGTGGAGGCCTAGGCTCTGGTCTAGGGTGATAAGCTGAGTGGGGATAGTCAACGGGTTTCTCCGTCATAATTCGAGTCATATTGCCCACTAGGTTAACGATGTCATCTAAACTCTTTTGGAGTCTTATCGGGTCCATGGGTGAGTGTCAAGTGAAACCTAATGAAGATTGGGTGGAAGGGGCGTCATTTAGACACTCAGTTAAGCTCACTTAGACTCACTACAGGGTGCAGAAAATGTTTGGACAGCAAACCACAACAGTTGGTGAAGAAGCCTAGGTGTTTAGGATGGGTTTTGGGATGTGGACAGCACCTAAACACTAGGTTGGGGTCACCTAAAGCTCTTTAAATGTTGCAGAAATTTTCTGGACAGCACACTACAAGGCTTGAGTAAATGCGTTAAGTGTTGGGTTAGGTGTTTAGAGTGTGGACAGCTCTTAAGTACAAGCTTAGACTCACCTTAATGCCACTAAATGGTGCTGGAAAAACTGGGACAGCAAGCTCAAATGTTTGTCTAAGCAACCTAAGCAATTAGGGATGTTGTTGTGACAAGGACAGCACTTAGACAATGAAGTAGACTTGCTTAAAGTGATGAAAACGATGCAGAAATTTAGAGGGCAGCAAGCAAAAACAGTGAGCAAAAATTACTATGCGATGGTATGCATGCAAACAAGCTAAGGGACAGTTAAGTAGACTCCTAGGATGCATCTAGCACATGTAATGCATGCTAGCCATGCTCTGATACCAAGATGATGTGATACCACATGCGAAGGAGCTTCTTAAGAAAATTAAAAGTGATTGACAATGAAATTACAATTAAGAGCTTATTGAGATAACAAGTAAAATCATTAAAGGTTCTTAGTTGTTAACTTGCTTAGGCGAAGGAGTACAAGTAGATTAACCAAAAACTCATGGATAACCAAGGATAGTAGCAATACCAAAAGCTATTAATCAACAATCCGTAATTTAATAATGAGAGTTTCACCTTGGGGATTGATCACTCAACTACACTAGGCTTAGCGGGAGAAGATCTTCAGCACACCAAACGATGCCATGAGTAAGGTTGCAACGCCGATGGTCTTGAGCCACGGAAAGGTCGACGGTGATGGAGGAGACACGGACGGATAGCCGTTGACGGTCCAAGAATAGTCCTCAAATTGCTCGTCGATGACGTCTACGAGCGTGGGGAGGATGCGGTTCAAGTAGTCTTCAACGGTGTCGTCGAAATCAAAGCCCACATCAAAGAACGGCGATTGGTGGATGTCGACTTGACCTCGATTGTCATGCACAAATCCGAAGTTCCATTCGAATTCCGCCATGCATGCTTGGCGTCGGAGAATTTTCCACACGAAGGGAGGAAGAACGTGGTGTTGAAAGAGAGTACTTACACTTGAAAAGGTGGGAGAGAAGGAGATGAGACCGGCGGGAATCCCAAGGAGAGAGGGTGGGGTTTGGCGGGTGCAAGGAGGAGGTTAGGGTTAGGGAAAAAGAAGTTTAGGAAATTATGGGGGGAGATTAATCAAAACTGAAAGTTAATTTCAGTTTTGAATAGATTAGGAGGAAAATGGCTTGATATTTGAATTTCAAATCAAGTGGAGTTAAGGCTTAAGTGGGGAATTAATGGGGGCTCAATAGGGGGAGGAGGCCGGCGGTTTCAAGAGAGAAGGAGGGATTAATTTAAAACCTGAAATTAATTTCAGGTTTTAAAGGAATTAGGAGGGAAAAGTAATTTGAAATTGATTTCAAATTCAAGCCTCATCAATGCCTTAATGATGGCATTAATGGGGCTCCTCCAAAGATGAGGCCGGCGGCATGCTAAGGGGGAGAAAGGGGAATTCAAGGGAATAGGCTTCCAATTTAGGATGATGACGTGGCAATAGGTTTCATAACTCCAATCTAAATCAAATTGAAATTGAATTCCATCATGAAAACTTTCCTAAATTGGATTTCCAAATTTGGAAAGAATTTGAAATTTGAAATTCAAATTTCAAATTTGAAGCAAGAGGAAGGAGGGGTTGGACGGGTGGGGGAAGTCGCCGGCAAGGTGGCCGGCGGCGGGCTTCCAAGGGGCGGCGGCAATTTGGGTTGTGGAGGGATTTTCTTGTGGTGGAGGAGAAGAAGATGGAGTGAGATACGAACGAGAAGATAGAATAACTTAACCACGAGCCGCGAACTCTTCCAACGACTGGTGGGCCTTGCGATTTGCTCCCCTTGAGCTCTCTCCCTTCTCAAGCTCTCATGCAAGAAGAAGAAGTAGAAACAAAATAATTTTCATTCAAATATTCATTAGCTATTACAAGAGAAAAGACCCATATATATAGGTCTCAAGCATACAAGAAGAAATAAAGACTAAATTGCCCTCAGGGCCCCAACATGACTCAACTCAACATTAGGGTTTTAAAGGAATACATAAAATAAAATGCATAATAACTAAAATATAAGCTCTGAATCGTGGCTGTCGATCTGCGATGCTTTCGGCGATACACCTGTTTGAACCTTGGATCGATGTCCTCATCATCTCCTTTATGGGGAGGAAGTCGTTTCCAGCCTATGTCTATTGCTGCTAGAGAGGAGGGCAATTAGAAGAATTACCGACTCCCTGCCATTTGCATTCAATGTTAAGGCTTCGTTTGGGACGGCTTTCTTCCTACTTAAAACAATTTTTTAGTACAAAAATTAAAAATTTTATACTATAAAGCTGTTTTAAGAAGCAGTGAAAAAACCGTCCCAAACGAAGCCTAAGTCTGCCACAAGGTTTAAAATTGCGTATTCTGGTATTGAGGTGTTTTTCGTTCTTGAGGCGAGGCGTAAGCCTCAAGGCGATTTGAGGCGTAAGCCTCAAAATCAAAAAATTGCGTATATTATTGAGTTGTTCTTTTTATATACCTTTTTTGATTTGTTCTTGAGTTGTGGTGGATGTGGATGCTTTAAGACGGCATCACTTCAACTTTTAATGAACCAACATTTAAATCTTCATCTTGTAATTCAGACGGCATCACTTCAACTTCATCATCTACAAACCACTCATCATCAGATGCCACATCATCGCAAAGCAAAGGATCTTCATCATCCATTAATTATTTTTTCTTCAAATTTCTATCTCTGAGTCTCCTATTGTACATAATGTACACCAGTGAGTTCATCCTCAATGTCGACAAGCGATTTCTTCTCTTTGTATGCACTTGGTTGTAGGTACTCCAATTCCTTTCACAGCCAGATAAAGAGCATGTCAAGTCCAAAACTTTCACAACAAAACGCTATAATTCTGGAGTCTCATCACCAAATTGAATCCACCACTCAACTGGAGATCGTTTGGCAATTGTATCTTTTGCTTGTTGTAATCCAAAAAAACCTTCATGATGGGTGGATATGTCATGAGGGGAATCAGGGGATGTAGGGCTGTCTGGTGGATATTTCGCAACATTAACCATATTCATTTCAGCTTGGGAAACTGCCTGTAGGACATTACAAATCAGACTTTTCCTTATATTAGCAAATAAGTTAGTTATCACCTCTGTAGTATATACAATATCATCGGCCCATCGAAGAAAACGGGGTCTTTTGTCAGCATACATAGGAGCATGAATAGTAGTATGCTCCAGGAACCAAATCTGCATAAGATGAAAGAAAATTTTAGCACTCACATTGAGCCAATAAAATTTTGAATGAATTTAGCAGTTAGCACTTAGCACTTAGCACTCACAATTAGCAGAGGTACAAAACCGTTGATGTAACCTGCTGGCTTCTTATTTGAAATCTTGGAGGATGCCTTATTAAACTCTCCAACTAAAAACTCCTTAATTGAACTAGCCCAGTTTATTGACAAAAAATCATCTGGATTATTTGCTATTCTTTGAATCAACCGGGGGGTTTTGAAGTTGTTAAGTTGAAAAAGTAAATTTGAACATAAATACATGATAAACGTTCTTAACATAGTCTCCGGGGGTTTTCTTGTTCAACTCCGTCACGTCATTCCTTATTTCCGTTGATGTAACTGAAGTATGTGCTAAGGAATGCCAGGATATTTCTTCTCCTTTATTTGGCAGACCAGTAAGAAGGGCCACTTCATCAGCAGTGAAAGGAATGGGTTGACCTTTTATAACAAAGCATTGTTTTGAAATGTCCCACTCTAAGATCAGCTCATAAATAAGAGGGACATTTTGCTCAAACTCAGGAAATTCCAAAAACTGTATCATCTTTAAATGTTTCAATGTGTCCTTGACTTCAGGAGTAATTTGCTGAGCAAAGTTATCACAGATTGTTTGGAATGAAGAAATATAGCATCTATAAGTAATTGGACGAACATATATCTGAAAATTGTAAAAAATTATAGATTAAAAATAAGTAAATGAGATACGCACAAAAAACGCACAACATACGCAGACTATAAGCAACGGTAACGCACAGTGTACGCATACTACACGCATATATTACGCACATCATACGCACAGTGCAGGAAACATACAGCAAATTATACACACGCATAAAGTACGCACAATATAAGCATGGAGTAAGCAACTTTAACACATAGTATACGCATAAAAGACGTATTGCGTACGCACAACCTACGCATATTTATTCGATGTTTAAAATTTGGTTAGGTTTTATGTTTCAAATTTCAACATAAATTTATAATAAACACTGAATACAGAGAAAACACGATGGCATCACAATATCAAACATTTAAAAAGTTCGGAGAAGCCATGCATACGCATAGAATAAACATAAAATCGAAGAGCCTTGAACGCCAACGCATAGCATAACCATAAAATACGCATTACAAAACAGAAAACATAGCATTAAGTTACCTTTTTCTTTGGGGGTGACGCCATCTTAAAAGAAACTGAGTGAAAAATGCTTGAAATTCCTCCGGGTGAATGCTTGAAAGTTCAAAAGTTTACTGTAGTTTGAAAATCGAAACGTCGACTCTGTTATTCGACCTTTACAAGGGTTTAAATGTTGATGCCACGTCGACATTTCACTAGGCGCGCCACGTCGGCAACTGGGGGTCCGAACTGAAAAAAAAAATAATTTAGGTTAAGTTTTAAAAAGGCGACGCCTTAAATAAATGAGGCGAGGCGCGCCTTATGGCGCGCCTCAGTAAACTTGAGGCGTAAGCCTCATAAACTAAACTTATTGCGTAGGCTTTGAGGCTTAATTGGACGAAATTGCGCTGAGGCGCGCCTTTTATTGCGCAATTTTAAACGTTGGTCTGCCATCCCTTATTTGATTGAGAGAAAAAGGAAGTTTAAAACCATTCTTAAGAGACTGGTCCAAAAGTGTTACAGTAACATTGTGCGATCTATAGAAAACTTTTTGAGAAGTATGAAGGGAGTCATTATAGAAAAAGTAGAATCAGAACTACTGAAGAAGGAAGTCATTTTTATCCTTCATAGAAGGAAAATAAATAACAAAAAGTAAAACTCGCTGAGTTAGTGAGTACTAATGGTCATTGTAGAGAACTGATGTTCTTTTGAATCAGTGATCGTGTAGCATCCGTTACTGAGCAGTGTAGAAGATATCCTAAAAAGTTAGTTAGATTTGGGCATTCATCTTATCTTGGTTATACTCATGTATCTCCACTTGCATCATTCATGCTAAATAATCAGCTATTTCAATCCTTCCACTGCTCTTTAGTGCATCGATCACCAATAGTTGACATGCATCCTTAAGAAGTTAGCTAATCATCTTCTCACCCAGATGTGAGGAGGTTGAGTTTTGTAAATCAATCGACTCCAAAGGAAAGGAAGCCAATATGTGAGGAATTACACCTAACCTTAGGGGATCATAATTTAAACTAGAGTTGTGCTTGAGAAGCTTGCTCGACTACTCGCAAATTTCAATAATACTAGAATGGTTTAATGAGGGTTTACTCCATCACTAGCGGATGACCATAAGTAAAGAAAGTCTATTTGTGGCGGCTTACCCCTAACCTTAAGATCAAAATTTAAACTAGAGTGGTGCCACGAGGTACTTACTATACTACTAGCATGTTTCAGTAATACTAGGATGGTGCCATGAGTGACTTGCTCCACCACTAGCGCATGATTGTCAGGAAAGTAAGCTGGTATGTGGGGACTTACACCTAAACTTAAAGGTTCTGAATTTAAACTAGTGTGGTACCATGAGGTGCTTAATGTACTACTAGAAGGTTTCAACGAAGCCAGGATGGAGAAATGAGGGGCTTGCTCCACCACTAGTAGGTTTCAATGAAGCGTGTAAGATGTCATAAAAGTGGGCTTATATCTGTTTTTACGGAGTTGAATCCTAAAGGTAATGATGCCTAGGTGTAAGGGCTTACACCAATCATAAAAGAAAGATTTAAATTTTATATTCCTAAGAAGATGATTTATTCTTTTTATTAGAAAATTATCTTCTTAATCATTCATAGCCTCTCAAAATGATAAATGGTAACATATTTCGTAGTTAAGGAAGAAGTAGATTGATTGCTACTAAATCAAAAAAGTTTTAAGGATTTAGATTTTGGTTACCCAAATCAAGCTCCATAGAAGCTAAATTGGTGTCTCACTTATATATTTTTAAATTGAAATCTATTTCAAAGACTTAAATTGGGGAAAGAAATTTAATCTTTTTAATTTTCTTGCATTAATCTAATAGAATATCCATGCAAGTGATGAATCTAATATTAACATTTTCAAAGTAGAACATCATGAAAATATCTAAAGAAATGGATTTTATGAGATATAAGATTTTGAAAATGAAGCCATTTAACCATTTCATTTTTGGCCCACTTTATGTATCTTTAATTATTTGACACGCTTTGTGGATATTCTTTTTTTGCTCTCTTTGTGCATCTTTTTTTTTTTGCACGCTTTTGCAACTTAATTTTGGCATGTTTTACACATTTATATATTTTTGATGCACTCTGGACATCTTTTTTATTTTTGTGCACTTTGTAAATGCTTTATGTTTTTTAAATTTTAATTTTGAAGGGAAAAGCTCATAATAGTAAAAATAGTTGGTGGTGGAATCCAAATGTGCAAGAAAATTTAAAAAATAAGAAATCTAAGAAAGTTATAAAGAGGCTAGTAAGGAATCTAAGAAAATTATTTGCGATGCAAAGAGCTTAGCTTTTAATAATTTATATAATAGATTAGATACTACGGAGGGAGAAAGATATATGTATAAGTTAGCCAAAAAAGAGATAAGAGTAGTAAGGATTTAGTTAAAGTGAAGTGTATTAAGGATGAAGATCAAAAAATACTTTTTTTAGAAGATATTCAATAAAGGTGGATAAGGTATTTTGCTAAACTTTTAATGAAGAATGTGAAAATACGATTGACTTTAGTGACTTTATCACCCTTAATGAAAATAAAGATTTTTGTTTTTATCGGCGTATAAGTAAAACCAAAGTTAGAGAGGCTTTAAAGAAAATGAAGTGTGGAAAAGCTGTTGGACTTGATGATATTCCAATAGAGATATGTAAATGCTTAGGAGATGAAGGAATTTCTTGGCTTACTAAACTTTTTAATACTGTTTTGAAGACTAAAAAGATGCTAGATCAGTGGAGAATGAGTGTGTTAATTCTTAATTTTAAGAATAAAGGTGGTGCACAGCAGTGTGCGAATTATAGATGAATTAAGTTAATGTGTCATACTTTAAAACTATCGGAGCGAGTTATGGAGCATAGGTTGTGGCGTGATACTAATTTTCTCAAAATCAATTTGGATTCATGTCGGGTAGGTCTATTATGGAAGCCATACATTTATTGAGAGGTTTGATGGAGAAATATAGAGAGAATAAGGAGGATCTACATATGATATTTATTGATTTAGAGAAAGCATATGATAAAGTTCCAAGAGAAGTGCTATGGAGAGTTGAAAAGAAAGGAGTTAATAATGCTTATATTCAAATCATTAAACATATGTATGCAGGAGCTTTTACATCTATTCAAACACAAGGTGGTTTGACCAAGTATTTTCCTATTACGATTAGATTATTTTAAGGATCAACCTTAAGTCCATATCTTTTTACTTTAGTCATGGATTTTCTCACTAGACATTTACAAGAGGGTGTACCTTGGTGTATGCTTTTTGCTGATGATATTCTTCTTGTTGATAAGACTAGAGAGGGAGTTGAAGGTAAACTTGAATTATGGAGGTCAACTTTAGAGTCTAAAGGTTTTCACTTGAGTAGATCTAAAACTGAATATATGGAGTGTAATTTTAGTAGCAATAGACCTAGTGAGGGGATTGTGACTTTGGACGATCAAGTTATTAATAAGATTACACATTTTAGATATCTTGGATGTGTTATTCAGAGTGATGGTGAAATTGATGGGGATATTATCAGCAGAATTCAAGTTGGATGGTTGAAGTGGAGGAATGCATCGGGCTTATTGTGCGATAGAAACGTCCCCCTCAAACTTAAGGGAAAATTCTATAAGATGGTGGTGAGACCTGCTATGCTTTACGGTGCCGAATGTTGGCCATTAAAAGAGAAGCATAATACTAATTTAAGTGTTGCAGAGATGAGCATGCTTAGGTGGATGAGTGGCTTGACCCTTAGATATAGGATACAAAATGAGCATATACGTGAAAAGGTTGGAGTAACTCCAGTGGAAGATAAGATTAGAGAGAGTCGCCTTAGATGGTTTGGTCACATTAAACGGAGGCCTAACGATGACCCGATTAGGAAAGTTGAGGTATTAGATTTGACTAATGTTAAGAAAGGTAGAGGTAGACTTAAAAAGACTTGGTTAGAAAATATTAGAAATGATCTTTCATTATTAGATTTAAATTAGAATTTGATTTTTAACCGGACACAATGGAAAAAAGGATTCATGTAGCCGACCCCACGTAGTGGGACAAAGGCTTGATGTTGTTGTTGTAAATTTTAATTTTGTTAGGGGCTTTTTTTGAAACTTTAAAAGGATTGTTCTCAGTTGTAAGATTATCTTCCAAACTTAAGGGAAGAATATTCACTCTCTTATATAAGAAAGAAAGATCTACGAAATATATCCAATCCTTCGATAAGAATGATATTTTGACTAGGTAAATCATTGAATAGATTTATGATCAAGCCAAAGATGCCTATAAGATGTTAAATTGAAGGAAATTTGATAAGATTTTCTTGTCTATCCAATTTAATTTTTATATAGATTTATATTTAAAATAAAATTTTACCCACACTAATCAGGTGGAATGGAGGGAATATACTTTCCTTCATAACCTTTATCAATCATAAGTTTTCTTACGTTAAAGTATTTAGCAGAGTCAATCACATCTTTCTTTTTTTAAGATTTAGGATAAAGTTAATTTCCATATGAAGAATGAATCAAATACTTCTAACATAAATATAAACACAAGTTCTAAGAACAAAACATTTAGACCACGGGTTTTGATTTTAAATTTATTTCTGAATGTTTAAAGATTTAGATTATTAGGACCCTTTCTAAAAGTCTTCAGACTAAGGAATGTTTTGATTCAAGATTTTTTTTTTTTTTTTTTTTTTTTTTTTTTTTTCAGAAATTTAAATCAGGATCTTGTCTAAAAGACTAGGGAATGTTTTGAATCATGATTCTTTTTATTTTCAGGGATTTAAATCAGAACTCAGTCCGAAAGACTAGGGGAATTATTGAAGTTATAGTTTGAGTTTGATTTTAATGATTTGATAATGACTGCAATCCAAATCACTTTGAATTGGAGATGAAAGATTGATGTTTGATTTGATAAGAACTCCAACCCATACATGACCAAGGATTGATTCACTTTGATTCACAAATGAAGTCACCAGAAAAATCCATGTATAAATTTTACGTTCGGTTTGCCACATTATTTGCTTTAAATATTTCTTTAGTCAAATTGCAATAAATTAACATTATACTTCTGAATGATAGAATAATGTTTCACTATTGATTTGAAAAGTGAAACTCTCAATTTATTTTATAATCAAATGCAGTACAAGGAATATTCAATTCATCATAAAAGATAAAAATCATATTCACTTATCATTTTGATTAAGAAACTAAATCAATCTATTTATTTTTATAATCCAACACAACATAAGAAATATTTTATTTATTTTGAAGGATAAAAAATATTCACTTATCTTTTTTATTATGAAAGTCAACCAATATTTAAAGCTATATATGAATCCACATATTTTTCCCCTACCCCTACATTAGAAAAAAATTAAGCTAGGGTTTATTTTATTTCTGGGTTTTAGACTTCCTATAAGAGCATGCCCCTATAGTTATTTACATCTCCTCAAATAATACGCACAATTAAAGTAAAGACTAAAGATTTTAAAATTCATAGAGATTTTAATAAAAGGTTTGGGCTATCAAGATTTGAGTGTATATAGGCTTTAGATTATAAAACATTGGCTTGGATTTAGAATTCAAATTTAGACTTTAGATTTTTTATTTTATAATGATAGAACAAAAAATTAATGTGTATAGACTGAGGGCTGTATATAATCTAGACTTACACTTGCCTAGAGTGAGCTAGCATAATCAATCGCCATATAAATATAGGATTAAATAGGCTATATCATAGGAATCAATGTATTATAATTTACAGGACTTTAATAAGGAGTTTACAAAATGTACATGATCGTGCAATGAAATGATGCATGAATAATAATATATAAATAAAAAGCTTTTATTCATTGAGAATTTCACCGAGTATAACCTGGGGTCTATTGTAAACTAAAGGTGGCCAAACTCCACCAACAACAAGTCTGAATTTTTATTCCTATATGATGTTAATTTGATTATGATTGTTTATTTAGTCTTGGAATCATTTGGCTTCTGAATCTTTTGTAGAATTTAAAAATACAATGAACTTCAAAGAAAGAAGAATCATTTTCTTTTGGCTACTGAACCTCCAATTTTATGATGTGAAACTTGGCTTTGATTTTTCAGCCATCTATTTCCAAGGTGAAAGTTATAGATCCCAAACCCCTCTCATGTTTTTCATTGAATCCTCAAAATATCATTTTATTAGAACTGAGTTTGTTAGTATGCACCCTCAGGTAGTTAAGAGTTTTAAGACTCATAATATTGACCGATGAACCCAAATCATTAAGGACACGTGATCATTTGAAGTTATCCATATTTATAGATATATATAATGGGTGATTATGGCTAGTGGTTCCCAATAACAAATCTTCTTCTGAGAAAGTTGTTCATGGAACCTCATGGAAATATAGTGCTTTTTCTAATTGTATAAATGTTTGCTAGTTCAAGTAAATATATGATTAAATCCTTCTTCATTTCCTTTGATAGACCCATAGCATCATAAATGATAGGTTTCATAGGTAGCTTTCTAAGATAACCTAATATATTATGATCTACTTTCGGAATTTTTTAGATTAGCTATATTTTAAGACTCTATAAGATAAGATTGTGTTGAAGTTTCAGGATTAACTATGACTTGCTTTCTTTTATTTACAATATATACTCATGGTTGTAAAACTTTATCAAACAAAAGTTTACTTCAACTACCTCTTCAGGGGAAGGGGTAATAGGATCATCTACTTCTTCATCACCAATAACTTTTAAATTTATATTCGATCAACAATGAGAATCTCTTAATTTTAATTCTAATCGGATTACCCTAAATATTAAGAACAAGGGCATCTCCATTAGAGAAATATTTATGAGATTCTTTTAGTTCATTTAAATTTATTTTTGCTTGCTGCTCAAAATTATTTTCTACTAAACTATTTGAATTGTTAACAGGCTGATGTACACTAAAGTTTTCTTCATTTTTTTCTTAGTCCGGGGTGGGACAAAATAGCATTTATTCATGGTGAGTAAAATAAGGGATTTATGTCCACCTTCTACAAAGATTACAACTTTACTTTTATACTTATTCTTCTCCTCCTTTGTTATTACATAAGTTTGGTTGTCTTAGACTTAGAATCTTCAGTTGGTGCTATCTTCTGATCTTTTTCCTCGGGAGCTACCAGATCAACATGGATGGAACTCTGTACTCTCTGAGGAACCTAAATAGATGAACGATATACATTATTTAAGATTATTTTAGAAGACTTGGATAAAATAATATTTGAGGCATCATCATTCTTTACAATTGAAGAGGGTGCAAAAAGCTCACCAATCACACATTTAGCAGATCCTTGACATGAATTTACTAAATACTCCGTGGGTATAACAACCGACCTAAATTTAATCCTTCTATTAAGCCAATCCTTGAAGGTGATAGTTTTGTAATTTGTCATCCAACATCTGGCAAAATGGTCACTGATTGTCCCATTTCTTTTGGCCTCTAAGGGTCAAGTAATTTAAATTTAGCTTTCTTTAGGAGATTCTTAAAAAATTCTTTTAATTATTTCTCTTTTAAATGAATATAATTTATTTTTAAGTGATTCAAACATCTCTCTATTCTCTTGTGGAGTGATATTAAATCGAGGTTTGAATGTCTGATCAAACTAAGATTTATTATGTTGTTTATACTGGGAAGTACGAGATGGAATTTCTACTTGCAGCTTTAACAACTCTTTGTCTTTTTCTACTATCGAAACAGACAAAGATTTCTTTTCTATGATCTTCTAGGGTTTTATTTTCTTAGAAAATATTGAAGACTAATCTTTTATAAATGATAATTAAGAAGCTTCCTCTTAGAGAGTAGAGACTTTATTCAAAACATCTCAAATGTTTTAATTATAAATCCCTTTAGTAAGAAAGCTATCAAGCCATGAATGTTTTTCAAAAGTATTTCTACATCATGCTACTCATATAATTGAGGCTCACATTTCTTGTTGAGATTTATCTAATACAAGATATAATCTACTAAATTCTTCATGAGATTCTTCTTCTCAACCACCATATCCTTGACAACAATATAGCGTATTACTCAAGAAAATCCTTTTTAAAAGAGGCTTTTTAATTCAACCAAGGTACGGTTAAACCCATTAGGTTTTTTAGCATATCAATCAAATTTAACTCATGAAAAACATATGATGAATTGTCTAAACAACAATGCATCACTTTGTTACGCCTGGACCGGTCCCAGCTGGACCGGTCCGGTTCTACACCCGACGGCCCAAGGTCGGGCGGAACCAGGCGGAACGCGCAGGCGGAACGCGCGCGGAGCGGGGCCCAAACAGCGGCTAAAACGCACGGGGGAGGGAAATTTTTTGAATGAGAGGCTGTTTTAGGAAGTCCATTACTGTCCTTTATGATTAATTTGTATAATTAGGAGTTTTGGGGGGATTGGCTGGGTATCTTGAACTTGAATTGTTTTGAGATCTAGGTTTTGGTGTCTTGGGCTCTTGGCTTCGCCGGAGATCTTTTGGAGAGTTTTTCCTTCCTCTCGAATCGAAGGAAAGTTGTATCTTGCAAGTGCTTTTCATCCGTTATCGAAATAAAAGTGTTTGCATCGTTTTCCCACGCTTTCTTCTCAGATTTTTTCTTGTATTTTGGCTGTTTTTCTGCTGTGGACAGCAGTTTTTCCTTGGATCTACTTGATCTTGGTGAGAAACACTTGGAAATCCAAGTGTTTCCTATCAAATTGGTATCAGAGCTGTGATTCGGGGCCACCGGCGGCTGAAATTCTGAAATTTCAGCAAGTTCCTCGTCTCCGGAAGAAGTTTTCTGTGGATCCGTTGGAAGAACAATGGCCGGAAAGAAGGTGGATGTCTTGGAAGGTGAAGTCGGTCAATTAAAAACCGATTTGGAGGAAAGATTTTTTGATTTTCAAAATCAAATCACCACCAACAACGAAAGGTTGGAGGGAAAATTCACGGTCATGGAAGAAATGATGAAGAAATTATTGGAGATGAAGACTAATCCGACGACGTCGGAAGCAAGGGAGGCTACCGGAGACCACGGTGTAGGAGGAAATCCGAACCCGCGTGGGGGAAGGAGGAATCAGGATGTAGAGATCCTTGAGGGAGACGACGACATGCCACCTCTAGAGCCACTTTCTAGAGAGGAGATGAGCATGGGAAATCAACGTCGAGGTGCTGATTTTCAGCGTCAAGGTGTTGATTTTGAAGGCAGGAGGGGGGAATATGAGAGAAGTGCAGATTTTTGCAATAGAGGGGAAGAATATCAGCGTCGAGGTGCTGATGTTGAAAGGGGAAGAGAGAAATATGATAATGGACTCGGATACCAACGTCGGAGGGAGGACCGGGACACTTGGGGAGCACCTCCTCTTCGAGGCATGGGAGATTATGGAGAGTACCGAGGTAACGGAAGGGATCCGAAGGTGAGGAAGTTGAAGATGCCCATCTTTGAGGGGGAAGATGGCCATGGCTGGATCTACAAGGTGGAACGGTATTTTGCAGTCAACGGATTGACAGAGGAGGAGAAGCTGACAGCGGCAGGACTGTGTCTAGAAGGGAAAGCACTGGCATGGTACCAGTGGCGGGACATGAGGCGACCTATTCGAAGTTGGAGAGAGTTCAAGGATTGCCTGCTAGAGCGTTTCCGAACCAGCAGCGGAGGGGATTTCTACGAGCAGTTCTTTGCGCTGACACAGGAAGGGACAGTAGCAGAGTTCCGAGACCGGTTTGAGTACCTAGCTAGCAGGTTGGATCGTCTTTCTGATACCGTGCTTGAGGGGAATTTCATGAAGGGGCTCAGACCAGAAATCAGAGCCGCTGTTAGAGTGATGAGACCACACGACCTGGGGGAGGCCATGGAGTTGGCACAGTTGGTCGAGGACCAGAAGCAGCTGGAGAGGGGGACTCGAGGCAACAGCTCTGGGGGATCCCACAGGATGACGACCACGTTTTTAGCTTCCAAGGGAGCTGCACCGGGAGGTACACGAGAAGTACCAAGGGAGAGGTCTGGAGGAGGAGGGCCTGGGGGAAATTTTAAAAAGCTTACTGATAAGGAAATGCAGGAGAAGAGGGCCAAAGGATTGTGCTTTAGATGTGATGAGAAGTACATGCCGGGACATAAGTGCAAGGACCGGACTCTTCAGGTTCTCCTTGTTTGCGAAGACGAGGAAGACGAAGAGGAAGGTGGGAGCAGGTCAGAAGTGGAAGAGGAGGAGAAGATGCACCTGGATGTGGCAGAAGTCTCCCTGAACTCTGTAGTGGGATTCACTTCGAGTCACACTATGAAGGTGAAAGGGGTGATAGCTGACCACGAGGTGGTGGTTCTGATAGATAGTGGGGCAACCCACAATTTCATTTCCACCCGGCTTGTTGAGTTGCTTGGTATGGCACTAGTGGATACCGGAGGCTATGGGGTGATGATGGGCACGGGGAAGGTGGAAATGGGGAGGGGAGTGTGTAGAGGAGTGGTGCTGACCATTCAGGAGATACAGGTGAGGGAGGATTTTCTTCCTTTAGAATTGGGAAGCACTGATGTGATTTTGGGAATGAAGTGGCTGCAGACTTTGGGGGAGACCAAGGTGAACTGGGGAGAACTGAGGATGGAGCTGATAGTGGGGGGGAGGAGAATGGTGATACAGGGAGATGTCGGCCTGTCTAGGACGGGGGTGTCTCTCAAGTCCATGATCCGAACCATCCAGGAGGTTGGGGGTGGATACTTGGTGGAGCTGCAACGATTGGATAAAGTTAGTGTGGGGGAAGAGGGAGACATTCCTCTTGAAGTGCAACCAGTCATACAACAATTCAGGGAGGTTTTTCAACCTCCACAGGGTTTGCCACCTCAGAGGGAGCTGGAGCACGCCATTATTTTGAAAGAAGGGGAGACACCGATCAGCGTTCGCCCTTACCGCTACCCCCAGATCCAAAAGGATGAGATAGAGAGGCTGATCCGGGAGATGTTGGAGGCAGGGATCATAAGGCCAAGTGTAAGCCCTTTCTCTAGTCCAGTCCTCCTGGTCAAGAAGAAGGATGGGAGTTGGAGATTCTGTGTGGACTACAGGGCTCTGAATAAAGGCACTGTACCAGACAAGTTCCCAATTCCAGTGATTGATGAACTGTTGGATGAACTTTTTGGGGCAGTGATGTTTTCCAAGCTAGACTTAAAATCCGGATACCACCAGATCAGAATGAAAGAGGCGGATGTTCCAAAGACAGCCTTCAGAACACATGAAGGGCATTATGAATTTCTGGTAATGCCCTTTGGTTTGACTAACGCTCCTGCTACATTTCAGTCTCTGATGAACAGGGTCTTCAGGGAGTACCTCAGGAAGTTCGTACTTGTGTTTTTCGATGATATATTGGTGTACAGCAAAACTGAGGGGGAACACTTAGAACACTTGAAGGTGGTTTTGGGAGTATTGCAGGAACACCAGTTACAAGCCAACCTGAAGAAATGCAGTTTTGCCCAGACCAGTGTAGAGTACTTGGGGCACGTGGTGTCCCAGGAAGGAGTAGCAGCGGATCAGAATAAAATAGAAGCAATGCTGAAGTGGCCCATCCCTAGGAACCTAAAGGAGTTAAGGGGGTTCTTAGGGTTGACTGGATACTACAGAAGATTTGTGAAGGGATATAGTGCTATCGCATGGCCATTGACGGAGCAACTGAAGAAGGATGGATTTTCTTGGGGTGAAGCAGCAACGCAGGCATTTGAGAAACTGAAGGTAGCCATGACTACAGTCCCAGTCCTAGCACTTCCTGATTTCAGCCAAGTGTTTGTGGTAGAGACAGATGCTTCAGGGTATGGGCTGGGGGCAGTGCTGATGCAGAACCACCGGCCAATAGCTTACTTCAGTCAAGTACTGTCAGCCAGAGCTAGATTGAAGTCAGTATATGAGAGGGAGCTAATGGCCATCGTTTTGGCTATACAGAAATGGCGGCCGTACCTTTTGGGGAGACATTTCATTGTGAGGACTGATCAGAGAAGTTTGAAATACCTGCTAGAACAAAGAATGGTGACTGAGGAACATCAGAGATGGTTATCTAAACTACTAGGTTATGATTTTGAGATCCAATACAAGCCTGGTTTGGAAAATAAAGCAGCCGACGCCTTATCCAGATGTGTGGGGGAGCTTCAGGAATTAGCTATGTCAGTTCCTTTAATGGTAGATTGGGGGTCCATCAAGGAAGAAAGTATGTTGAATGAAGAGTTGAGGAAGATCAGGGAGGATCTGGAGAAGGACAAGAGTAGTCATCCGGGCTACTGTATGGAGGGGGAGAGACTATTATATCAGGGGAGGTTTGTGATGCCACGGACTTCCATACACATTCCCCACTTGTTGCAAGAGTTTCATGGCAGTGCAATTGGGGGACATTCAGGGGTTCAGAAGACTTACAGGAGGCTAGCATCCGAGCTCTACTGGAAGGGGATGCATAAAGATGTGGAGGAGATGGTGGCCAGGTGTGAAGTATGTCAGAGAAACAAGTACATGGCCATGGCTCAGGGAGGCTTACTACAACCATTGACACTTCCAAACAGAGTTTGGGAGGAAGTATCCATGGATTTCATTGATGGCTTACCAAGGTCGGAGGGGTTCACAGTCATTATGGTGGTGGTTGACAGGCTTAGTAAGTATGCACATTTTGTTCTCCTAAGACACCCATACACCGCGGTGTCAGTGGCTGCAGCTTTTATCAGGGAGGTAGTGAGATTACATGGGGTGCCTGAATCGATTGTGTCGGATCGAGACAAAGTTTTCCTCAGCCAGTTCTGGAGGGAGCTGTTCAGGATGCAAGGCACAGTTCTAAAGAGAAGTACAGCCTATCACCCACAGACAGACGGACAAACGGAGGTGGTAAATCGAAGCTTGGAGACGTATTTGAGGTGCTTTGCCTCTGAAACCCCACGACTGTGGGCAAAGTGGTTGCCGTGGGCTGAGTATTGGTACAATACCTCATTCCACTCCGCTTCCCAGATGACCCCATTCAAGGTACTATATGGGAGGGACCCTCCGCACCTAGTGCACTACGGAAGAGAAAGCACACCAGTATCGTCTGTGGAGCAGTACCTAGAGGAACGAGACAAGATACTGGAGGAACTAAAGAGACATCTGCTGCGGGCACAACAAATCATGAAAAAACAGGCGGACTCACACAGGAGAGACATGCAGTTTGAAGTGGGGGAGAAGGTGTTCCTAAAACTACGACCCTACAGGCAGAGAACAGTGGCTAGAAGGCAGAACGAGAAATTGGCACCGAGGTACTTTGGCCCTTATGAAGTGTTGGATAAGATTGGAGCAGTGGCATACAGATTGAAGTTACCCCCCTCAGCCACTATACATCCAGTGTTCCATGTGTCTCAGCTGAGGAGAGCCATTGGGGAGCATGCAGTGAGTGCAGAACTACCAGCTACTATGACGGAGGATTTAGAAGTGGTTGTAGAACCACTAGAGCTTGCAGGAGTCCGACCAGATAAAATGGGCAACAAAGAAGTGCTGATCAAATGGAGAGGCCTCCCTGATTTCGACGCTACATGGGAGCCATTTGAAAGAGTGAAAGAGCAATTCCCCTCTTTTCACCTTGAGGACAAGGTGAGTTTTTGGGAGGGGAGTAATGTTACGCCTGGACCGGTCCCAGCTGGACCGGTCCGGTTCTACACCCGACGGCCCAAGGTCGGGCGAAACCAGGCGGAACGCGCGCGGAGCGGGGCCCAAACAGCGGCTAAAACGCACGGGGGAGGGAAATTTTTTGAATGAGAGGCTGTTTTAGGAAGTCCATTACTGTCCTTTATGATTAATTTGTATAATTAGGAGTTTTGGGGGGATTGGCTGGGTATCATGAACTTGAATTGTTTTGAGATCTAGGTTTTGGTGTCTTGGGCTCTTGGCTTCGCCGGAGATCTTTTGGAGAGTTTTTCCTTCCTCTCGAATCGAAGGAAAGTTGTATCTTGCAAGTGCTTTTCATCCGTTATCGAAATAAAAGTGTTTGCATCGTTTTCCCACGCTTTCTTCTCAGATTTTTTCTTGTATTTTGGCTGTTTTTCTGCTGTGGACAGCAGTTTTTCCTTGGATCTACTTGATCTTGGTGAGAAACACTTGGAAATCCAAGTGTTTCCTATCACACTTCCCCTGACATTACGATAAATGGCTCTTACATTTGTACGATGCTATTCAAAGTTAAATGCACCATAAAAATTCTTGTATGAAGTCTATATAAATCCTTTTAGATATAGGACTAAGTCTTATTCCTCCGGGTATGGTCTACCCCTTAGAATGATTGAAGTACTTTGGGATTGTGCTAAACCTTTTGAGTTCCTGCACTACCTTTTATTTATAACAACATATTGAATTGATTCTTTTTCTTGTTTTACAGCTTTATTCTTTAGTTCTCTTTAATGAGCTCTTTATTTTTAGTGGCATGTTGAACATATTCATTAAGAGGTGACTCAATCTATGCTTTGGATGAAGGAGACTCTCTATTATATAATATAGCCATGTGGCCATCATTTATTCTATTTTCTCCATACTATAAATTTGTTCATCTTTTAGACTGTTTTGAACTAGTAGGCAATAAGTTAGGTTTGGTGCAGTAACTTCTTCTACTTCCATATCTAAGAGATTTACTTTAGCTTTACCTTTCCTGTTATGAGTAGATGCTCGGGTATCTACCATGCAAATATTATCGAATATTTCCTCATCATGATATCTCATTATAACTAATTTGATACCTTCTTCAACATTTTTTTTTTTACTATTTTTTACTTTGTTCATCATATATTCGATCAATCTTCTTGACACATAATTTGGATCGACAAGAGTATACTCTTTATCTGATGCAAGATTCATCAGAGCTTTAACTTTTTCTCTCATCAATTCCTCCTCTGCCCAGTGCCCACTCTTTAGTTGCAGTAAGTGCAAATGAAGTGGCTACCATTTTAGGCTTCCAAACCTTTTTCTTAGCAGATGTTGGAGACGATTGATTTACTGATTTCAGTCTCATCACATTAGGGTGAGAAGATGACTGGCTACCTTCTAAAAGACGATTGTCAACTCTTGATGATTGATAAACTAACGGGTGATGTTGGACTTTAACTGATTGATTGTTTAAATGAACTGACGTGGGTGGAGATGAAGGCGTATCACCATAATTAAATGAACACCTAATTCTAACTAGATTTACTAGATATCTAGTGTTGATTACTAACTTAAATTGGATGATCATTAATTCTCAAGAACTTCTTTAGGTCTTTATGACAAATTTTAACAATCACTAACTCAATTGATTTCACTTCCTTAAAATTTACTCTTCTTCTTGTAGAGATTGAAACAACTTTTTTTTTTTAATGAACTTTAGACTTTGCTCTTTCTTTAATTACACCCTTCATGCTGTTTAAGAACTCTTTATATAGTCCAAAACTTGATGCACATTCTTAGATAAGTTTTTTCAAAAGTAATTTGAACTTCTTCTTCTTCTTATACAAGCAAGGGGCGACTGGTTTGTTAATAATTCTTTTGAAGCTCTCTTCTCTAGGTACAATAGACAGAGGATGAATTGACTTCTACCTAGAAGTGGTGAGGTGATAGGAATTTCTCTTACTGCACATTCTTGAGTAGTAGTAAAAATCAACTCCACTTCAATCAATTTTGACTTTTTAGCTCTACATCTAATGCATCATTTCATCTTTCTACGTTATGACTTGGTCATTTCTACAGTAGTAGAAGATGACCCAACCACAAAGGTACCAAATATTGGTATTTTAGAGGGGATAGCTGACTTAATTTCTAGTTCACAAGGAACTTTAGTCTTAAGAAGACAAAAGGCTTTGTGGCCATAGGGACAGACTTGCCTACAATATTAAAATATACTACAAACTTCTTCTTATAGATTTTTGTAGGCTTTATGATAGTTAAGATGATAGTGAAGTTCGCACCATTTACTCTCTTCTAGAGTTTATAAGAACTAGAATCAAACTTGATCATGCTGCCCTCAAGAGATTGATTGGAAGCAATATTAAGCTTATCAAAGAAGCTAAAGATGAGTTTTCCATCCATTTTAAAATTGATCTAAAATTTTATATCACTTCTTGAACTCCCTGGAATTAGGCAAGATATTTAGGGCAAGATAAAACATAAAACTGAATTTACTGAATCCCCATAATAGGCTTTACACTAGAAACTAGATTTTAGAAATGAAGCAAGCTTTATATTTAAAGATTGATTTGATTGAATGGACCTAATCTTAATAGTCACACCAAATTACATGGAAGCTACTGTGGGCTCCGAAAATTCGGCCCCGGCCTCCGCTCGCTGCTTCTTTTCTTATTCGGCGAGGGAGTTTTAACGAACTAAGTTCCGAGGTAAATTTTGGAAGGCAGATGGGTTTGTAGATAAGACACTACCCAGAGATTTCGCCCTCATTTTGCGAGGACTTTATGATCTGAGTTCTGGTTTCCTATAGGCGCAAGCCCCTATAGTTAATTACCCCTCTCGATCACGAGAGAGAACTTTCGATTAAGGCTAGTCGTCAATCAGATACGTATAGAATACGTGTATCTAGCATATAGTAGCAGCATAGGTTTGGATTTGAGAATTTGGAGAATTTGAATGTTCATATTTTTGGAATTTGGGTTAGGAGATTTGAGAAATTTGATATTTAAAATTGAAATTTTCACCATCTGGAACTTAAAGCGGATGGTGGTGGAAGGGATGATGGACCCGATCAAGATCCCATGGTTCCGTCGTCCCGGGCCATCGTGGTCCCTGGTCTACTTAGTCAGAGGAGGTAGTCGACCCAACCTGACAGAAGGATCCTTGTCGGCAGCCATGGGTTGCTTTGTCCAAGGGGACCTTGTAGACCGGGGGTGAATGTTTGTCTAAGGGGACAAATTTAAATCCACCTTAGCTAACAGAGGGCTTTGTGCCCTATCGATCATATCCTATTGATTCATATCTCAAGGATTTGATGCCAATAAGGAGCGCATTGGCTCTGGCCATAACCGGTATTTCGTGGTGCCATTTGGCGGCAAAATCACTCGGTTCAGAGGGCCCCGGGTCGTCATAACTGTTTATCCTGCGGTGCTATTTGGCGGCAGACCGCCGGTTAGAGGACACGTACCATGTCCTTATTGGCAGGAGATTGTTTGAGAATGGATCCTAATGATATTTTCGACTAGGCATTTTGCTCTTTGTGAGCTGAAGTTATATTTAAATTTGTCCACCTCGGCAAACTGTTGCGGAGGGTGGATGGATTTTGCTTTGAGTGGTTTGATGGATTGATTTTGAATTTAAATATCTGGAAATTTGGGATGGAATTTGGAATAGTTTTGGATTCTGATAGACATTTGAGTGGAATTTGAAATATTTGTGGAACCCCTCCGGTTGAGATCTGCATTCAACACGGCCATCATTGGGGTTTTCAGGGTCATTTACTTTTTGTTGATTGAACCCTGTCAACCCGACCAAGCTATTGACTGAGGATCGGATTTCATAGGCTTTGTGTCATTGTTTAATTAATTTTCTTTGTTGAAAGCCTTGAAGGCCGAATATGAATGCATTAAAATAAATATTCCAGTCGACTTCGTGACTGCATATTTATCCAACGATTCGAGCCCTGTCTACTCCTATTTGCTTGCTTAGGAGGATAGGGCTTCTCATAGGCTTCGTGCCTTTCAGTGAATTCTTTTAATTGTAGGCCTTGGAGGCCTAATATGAATGTATTGAAACAAATACATCGATCCCCACAACCATGTATTTGTTTGAAGGTTCGAATCCTGTCGACTCCTATTAATCCGTATAGAAGGATCGGGTTCGAACAAGAATTCACTTTTTGACCCGCGCAGCATCCCTAGACGTTACGTGTGTACCAATAACACGCTCGCCAGGGCCCATACGGGTGTTTTTTATAACTGTTTATACCCCTTTCAGTGTACCTATGTGTATACAATTTATAGTGCACTTGCAGGGGTAATTTGAAACATTTTGTAAACGCCTTCTGCCCGCTTGCATGGATATTGCGGGTCCGGTGGCATTGAGTTGTAGATTGTAGACGCCTTATGTCTGCTTTCACAGATGTCGCAGATCCGGTGGCGTAGCGTTGTAGGTTGTATACGCCTTCTGTCTGCTTATATCAGTGATGCAGATCCGGTGGCGTTGGATTGTAGATTATGGACGCCTTCTGTCTGCTTTCATAGATGTTGCAGATCTGGTGGCGTAACATTTGTAGATTATGGACACCTTCTGTCTGCTTGTATTAGTGTTGCAGATCCGGTGGCGTTCTAGTCTTGATATTGACTCCCCCCTTTCTCATTCACCGGGGAAGGATTTTTTGGATTCGGGAGTCAAAGACTGCTGATTTGGGGAGAACTCCCTTCAGGATCTTTGGTGTAGTAGACCGTCATTTTCAGTATTTGTAGACATCAGAACTGTTTTCTTCTCGAGTATATAACTAAGAAGAGACTTTGGAACACCAGAAAGTTGGATTCTAATTTGTTCAAACATTTCCCTCCTTTCTGCCAGTGGGTGTCCTTTTCGTACATCGGGCTGCCTTTGTACTCGACATATTTGAAGCTCTTGATCACCACTGTCGTAGGTGATATTCGTACTTGTGTCCATAGTGATTCATTGTACTTTCAATACACTGTTGTTATCCACAAGTATCCATTTGCAGGGGATTGCTGCATCTACTACGACCTCCTGAAAATGTTTGTAGAAGACCCATTGCTTCTGCATCATATCCACCCTTTCACCAAATCTCGGGTGGTTTGATTGTACTTGTTTGACCTCATAGGGATCGTCGTAGGAGATACTTGTACTTGTGTCCACAGTGGTTCGATGTGCTTTCGATATGCCCACTGTTGTTATCCACAAGCGGCTTGTACATATTTACGGGAACCCATTGTAGCCACTACGAGCTCCTGGAACTGTTCGTAGGAGACCCATTGTTTCCGTATCGAAACTACCTTTCACCAATCTCAGGTGGTTGATGATTGAATTTGTTTGTAGGATAGAACTTTGATTGCTGGTCTCCAGTATTGCCATCTCAATCAACAGTCATTTGTAGGGATTGTCGTAGGAGTTTGTTGCATTCATCTTTTGTGAGCATCGAGATTTCATCTCCTACTTGTAACTTGTTGTTAATTTAGAGAATTATGCATTTAGACTCTGATTGGTTCATTCACCCAAAGTCTCAATTCTATGTATTCCATCGGACCCGAGTTCAAAGTTCAACTCATGCTTGAATCTCCCTCGTTGTCCTTGAAAGTGTGGTGCATTTGACCTCGTAGGAACTATTGTAGGAGTTCGTTGTATTCAAGGTCTTGTAGTTTGAGTTTCCCGTGTGTGATCCAAACTTTGATCTTTGCATGTGTTTCGATCCAAATTCAGTTTCATTCAGACTTGAATTCATCAAGTTTACAAATCCCCACTTGATGTCGTATAGCCTGAGTTCAAGTGCGAGTTCAACTGCTTTTTTCGGATCCAGATCCAGTCCAAATCAAAGTCTTTGTTTGATGTTCTAGTCTTGTTCAAGTCCCCTGCAGTCCTTTGAATTCAATTGCATGCTCACATTTTGTTCAAAGTTTTCTGGAGTCCTTTTGAGTTTAATTGTATGTTCGTATTGACTTGATTTTGATTTCAGTTTGATTTTATTTCATTTGATTTTGACCCTTAGAAATCATTTAGAATTTTAGTCCACAAGTCCACTGCTCTTCGTATAAGTCCTCTGCTTATTTTAGTTCAAGTTCTGTACATTTTTGTTCGAGTACATGTCTTCTACATTGTTGTTCAAGGTCTTTATATTGTTCAAGTCTTTGTGCATTTCAGTGAAAATTTCGGCAGCACCCCGGCATATCCCCCGTTTGTGGGAAAATAGGGGAGCTAGGCCTTCCCACCACGCTACTAGAGCGTGTATGGTAGGTGTCCTTGGACACCGTGGCCGTACAAAATTTCATCCCACCACGCTACAAGAGCGTGTATGGGGCCTTCAGTAGTACCCGTACAGCAGAACAGCAGTGACGTACCAGAACAGCAGTGACTCCCCACCACGCTACAAGAGCGTGTATAGGGCTCTCCCACCTCGTCGTATGCGTCGCATCGGGCTCCCTCCTACCGTGCTACAAGAGCGCGTATAGGTGGTTCTCCGGTCCGCTGCAAACGTCGAGAATGGGATTTTGGAACATCATACCTTTGCGTAGCAGTCGGCGGTGTCGGTGTCGAGGTCGAGGACCGTCCCCACCACGCTACAAGAGCGTGTATAGGGCTTACCCGCCTCGTCGTATGCTTCGCACCAGGTTCCCTCCTACCGTGCTACAAGAGCGCGTATAGGTGGTTTTCCGGTTCGCTGCAAACGTCGAGAACGGGATTGGAGTTAGAAATTATACCTTAAAGTCTGGTAGTGGCTCGTGGACCGAGGTAGGAGGGTACGGAAACTAAGGCGGAAGGAGCAGGCATAGGATCATTCTTCTTGTTAATTAACTATAATTAATATTAATTAATTATAATTAATTAAGAAATTATTTTTTAGTTAATTACAATTAATAATACTTAATTAATATAATTAATTAAAATTTTTTAAAATTAATTAAAAATCATTAATTAAAATTAATTTATAATTAATTATAATTAATTAACTTTTAATAAATAATAATTAATTAAAAAACTAATTAATGATAATTAATTTTATAAATTATAATTAATTAAAATTAATTCTAATTAAAATTGATTATAATTAATTAAATTAATTATAATAATTTAATTAAAATTAAACATAATTAATTATAATTATTATAATTAATTAAAAATAATAAATGTAATTAATTAAAATTAATTAAAATAATTACAATTAAAAAGCATTTAATTAAAATAAATTACATCTCTCCCTCTCACTCTCTCTGGTTCGGCAGATTACGGGATTTGGCCGGAGAAGAACGCAAAGGGAGAAAGTTACCCTCACAGCCGGCAGCTCCCGTTCTTGCACCCGATCAGAATGTTGTAACTTCCGATCCAACAGGAAGGGAAAGTCGCAGAAGGAGCTAAGTCGATCGGGAGCCTTCACAGCCGCGAGCTCCTGAGTTGCTTCCGATCAAAATGTGGTAACTTCCGATCTAAATGTCGTAACTTCCGGCCGAACAGGAAGGGAAAGTTGACGGAGGAGCGATGTCGGACAGCCAGGAAGAGCCGAAGAAACGCACGGAAGGTAGAAAGTTATCCTCACGGCAAGCGAGTTCCCATCCCCGCAAGCGAGCTCCCGATTGTTGCTTCCGATCAAGATGCTGTGACTTCCGATCCAGTTGGGAAGGAAAGGCGTTGAAGGCGCGAAGTCGAACAACACGCAGGAGCCGAGGAGCGACGAGCTTTCGTCATTTCGTCTGATCAAACTGTTGTTGCTTCCGAACCAAAGGGAAGGGAAAAGTCGTCGAACGAGCGCAGTCGGATAGAGCAGAGGGGGTTGGAGGGAGAGAGGGCAGAGCGAGAGCAAGAGTGAGTGAAAGAGTCGAACGAGAGCCAGTTAACACAATGTAGAGGGACATCCGATCGTGCGAGGTCGTGGGCGACGACGTGCTGAATTCGGCGCCGGACAGGTACGTTAAATCTTTTTTTTTTTTTTTTGCTTAGGTTTGTAGGTCAACAGCTACATAGAAGAAATGTAGTTACAATGCACTATCCAATACTAGGAGATGATTGAACCTAGAGTCTAGATTTAGGATTTAGAATTGTGATGCATTATTAAGAACTAGGGGGTTAATTAAAACTGGATTTTTAAAGATAAAGGATTCTAATTCAAGCCAAATTTAGTATATAACAGGTCAAATATTTAATGTTGATCTCTTTCACTCAATGGTGAAATGAATAACAGATTGAAAGGTAATTTGAACCAATTTTGAAAAGCAACTATACAATCAATCTAAAGTTTAGTCACCACTAGAGATGGTAAGAAAGACCAATACCTAGTGGAGTTACTAGAAAAATCTGTGGACCAATGTAAAGTGCCACTAGATTTTGATTTATATTTCTATAATCAAATCTGCATAGCTGACAACATACCATCTCGAAAGACAGACTGATGTTCCACTATAATTTCTAAAATTAAGATTAAACTTATTTTTATAATTAAAGTCAACATAGAGAATATACTATTCATCTCAAAAATTAAAATAATATTATTCTATCATTTTAAAAATCAAATTAACAATGGATACAAATTTATCTATGTTTAGAAAAAATTCCCCTACTTTAAGGAACTAAAACAAGTTTTTATTTATTAGATTTTAAATCTACCATAAAGGCAAGCCTCTATGATTAATTACATCTCAAGATGAATCTTGAGAAAACTCTTGATTAAAATGATGACTAAACTTCTTTAGATTTACAAAGTTAAGACATAGTTATTAGAAATAGACCTATCAATTGGGATAGGTTCAAAGATTGAACACTTCTTTACAGATTTAAAGGATCGATGAAAGGTAGAGAGTGCTTTAGATTCTAAAAAAACTAAGAAACACTCCAACATATACTATGATTGGGATTTACCAATTTAGGTCCGAATGAATTAAGATTTAAGTTTACAATTTATTAGATGATTGGGATAATCCTCCTTGAAGGAAATGCAGGAATTGTGCAAAAGTGCAAACTGGACTTACGTCTACTTGGAGTGGAAAGCCAGCCTAAAACCATAAATGTTTTTGGTCTAATGTTTGCAAGTTCGACATGCTATTTATTTTAGGCATTAAGGTTTAAGGTTCAAATTTAATCAAGAATTTAAAAATGTCAAGGGTTCAAATGCACCTAACAAATGCAAATTGAAATGAATTTTACCCTAAATATAAAATGCTTAAATACAACTAATGCAAATAAACACGAATAAAAAAAAAAAAAAATCTAGTAGTTTAATGACCTTATACCAAAAGGAATAGCATACTCGAGTTGTCTCTTAGGTTGTCACTTGTTGGTCAAAGGCTTGTGTGCATTGGTTTGTGTATGCAATAAAAAGATTAAATATGCATGCCATTTATACAAATATAATTAAAGGAGTTGGGGTATTAAAGTATGAAAACCAAAGAATCAAAAGAGCCTAAAGTGTATATCCAAGAAAAATCTCATGCAATGCCATAAAACCTAGAAAAAGTATTTAGTCTCTAATCTCAAGTTTTTTATAATCTATCAAAGCAATATGTTTATAAATGAATGAAGTATTGTAAAAAGATAGTGTGTGACAAGCGCCACTAAAAAGGACAAATCGGGGTCTAATGTAAAGTAAAGGTGGCTAAGCTCCAATAGCAATAAGCTCAGATTTCTACACCTATAGAATCATGTAAGTCTATACAAAGTAAATTGCTTATTTGATATTTTCAGGTCTTTTAATTCTAGGTATAAACATTATCAATATAATTGCAAAAGAATTGAACTTTAAAGAGAAGCATTCTTTTGGACTTCTACAACCATAAGGAGTTTACTTTAGAACTTTACAATTCCTTACAATTTACAATTTTAGTTACAGTTACATTTGAAAGTGAAATGACTGTACTCCTACAATGTTAGTATGAAAATAATGTGCAATTTATATATAGTTCTCTACATGACATTAGTGCAATGAATGTAATCAATCACATCTCATCAAATAGCAATCTGAATAGAATCAAACCACACCATAAAGTGCAAGAAAGTAAACACTTCGCTCTAACCTTGGCCATAATTGGTTATCCTATCAAGCAATTCTAAAATGTGCAATATTTGTGTAGTTTAGATATGCCATAGGTAGATTAGTGTTTGGGTTTTCTATGAAATAAATTTATATGTTATAGGTTGAACAATTTAGTTTAATTATGATTTATGAATTTATAGTTTTTATTTAAATCTTTTAAATGCTTATGCTTATTTACTTTATGTCCTAAAAACTAGGTTAATTAACAACTTCAATGTTCAAGAAGTAGTTATTAATAAACAAGTCCTTGGCTTCAAAGTGGAGATATTTATTTCATCCTTTAGGATGAAGTAAATGCATAAGTCCTCCATTTTATTAAGGTGTATTTATTTATTTTTATATTTTAAAGTACCATGTTAATAATCAATTTCAAAGTAATTGAAGTCATTAATCAACAATTCATAGGCTTTCAAATGAATGGCATTTGTTCTTCCTCTAAAGGAAAGAGCAAGAGAGGAGAGAAAAAATGTGAGGAGAGAAAAAATGTGAGGAGAGAGAATGTGTGTTTTTTGAATTTGAATTGAGTGGGTTGTTGCCAGGTTTTTAGCTGGAGGTGGTTATGGCAGTGGGGAAGCCGCCGTCCACTCTTCTACACCTTGGGTGGTCCTTTAGGGCCACTAATTGGAGGTAGGTCAGGTAAGGCCAATGGTATTCATATTAGGAGTGGTGGTGTTGAAAATGATTTCGGTAGAAGCTTAGGAAGCAAAGCAGGTTCATCCTGGTGCTCTTAGAAGGAAGAGCTTATCTCCCTTAGATAAAGGAAAGTGTGCACATCAATTTGGCTGATAGACTTCCTACTGGAGTTTGGGTGGAAGGGATTAATAGAAGGTTTTTCAGCATTGTGAATATGGAAGGGTTTCAAATTTGTGTTTTAAATGTTGTAGATTGGGTCACAAGCAAAATAATTATTTGAATTTTGGTTTTGAGGAAAATAGTAAATTTATTAATAAGGATGTTCCACTGCGGAAGATGATGGGAGAAAGGGTAGATATTGTTAATGATCCAGTGTATATGGCGTCATCTCTTGAAGGTGTTTAAAATGCCAAAGTGCCTCTTACATCTCTAAATAAGCAATTTGAAAATAGAGGATCTATGGAGAATCAAGATGAAGCATTTTATGGACCTTTGTAACTAATAAGTGGAAAAGGAATAAATTCCATCTTTGGTCTACTCCTAGAATATGTGGGGTGGTTCTGATTCTCTAGATCCTAATAAAATTCCTGTAGAAAATGATAATGTTGCTAGACTTAATCATGCTTCACTGGAAAAGCATAAACACCAAGAGAGGGATGCTATATAGATATTGCCATCCACTATTCAGTGTAGGGATTCTACTATACTTTCACATGCTAAAAATTTGAATGGATGTTCAGATGTTGATCAAAGAAAGGATTCAGATCATGTCAAAAAAGTTGATGCTGATCATTCCAAAGATGTTGCTGTCAATAATGTTAAATCTAATCAGAATACGAATGCTCATATTAGAGAATATTCTATTTTGGAAGTTATTCTTAAGGAGATTCAGAATGCTCAACAAAGGGTTGATGATGTAAAGTATCCTGCTACTGATCAAGCCATTGAGGAATCTGGAGCTGCTCTTATCAAGGTTTCTGCTTATTTCAATGAAAGGGAAAATAATGATCCAAATTTTCCTACTGAGGTTATGGCAAGTGAAAATGCTTTAAATTATGCTTCTTTTGTTAACACAGTGGTCAGAAAACTTAATATAGCATCTTCTACATTTAATGGTGGAAGGGAAGATGTTTATAATACATATTCTATTTTAGGGGTTGAATCTGAAGAGGTTGTTGGCATTAGCAAACTTAGAGTAGTTTTGAATGATGTCAAATCAGTTTTGTAGAAGGTTACACTGATTAAAGAACTAAAAATGTTAGGCCCTATTAAGGATATCTCTAGGAGGAGAATGGAGGGGTTAGAAAATTTGGTTTGGGGCTTTACCCGTTATTTTCTTAATCTTTTCTATCATATTTTGGAATTGTAGGGGAGCCAATACAAAATAGGCTTCACTTTATTTGACAAGTATGGTTAAATAAAATGATATATTTTCTTTATTGGGTTAATAGAAACTAAGTTGTCTTCTATTGATATTATTGAGATCAATAGAATTATTAGTGTGAATAAGATATCTTTTATTATCCATTTTTGGGGACTTCAGGAGGAATTCTTGCCCTATGGAGAAAGAATATTTCCTCTTTTTCAGTGCAAGCATCATCTAATTAATGTATTATTGGTAAGCTCTTGTCTCCTAACTCTATTAGTTGGTTTGTTGTTATTGTTTTTGGGAACTCATGGCAAATAATTGAAGCCCATTCTTCTAAAGATAATCTTGTAAATATGAGAGAGAGAGAGAGAGAGAGAGAGAGAGAGAGAGAGAGAGAGAGAGAGAGAGGGGGGGGGGGGTGTTACTTTAATTTTATTATGTCTAAGGAGGAGTACAAAGGGTGGAAGAGATTTACTTTGTACTAAGGGTCTCATAAGAAGGATTATTTTGTGAATAATGATCTCCATGATGTATGAATTATAGGGCGTAAATTTATTTGGTGTTATAATGAGGAGGGCATGGCACTTATTTGGGAAAAATTAGATAAAATTTTGTTGAACTCTGAATCTCTCTAATATATACCTTTTTATGTGGTCAGACATTTTCTTAGAGTAGCTTCTAATCATTGTCCTATTTTATTGAATTTGACAAATGTTCATCATAGTCAGAACAGAGTTATTAGATATGAAAATATTTGGCCTTCCTGTTCTGCATCATGGGGCATTTCATGCAAATCCTAGAGTAAATCTGATTTTGGGAGTGCTGTTGAAATCCTTCAAATTAAGCTTGAAAGATCTCTTAGCAATCATTATTATTGAAGTAAAAAAAAAACTAAAGGAGCTGAACTTGCTAAAAGAGAATCTTCAAAACAAAATATTGCTGCTACAAGAGGAAGAATGCTTGCTGAGTTGGTTGAATCCATAAAAGCTTGTGGAGCTGAGAAGGAAAGTACACGAATTAAACCTTACTCTTACAAGATTAGCTACCTAGTGGAGGAAAAGGTCTAAAATAAGATGGCTGGAAGGAGGAGAGATATTAACTCACAATTTTTTCATACTTTTGCTTCAGCAAGGATGAACAAAAATATGGTAAACCAAATCATATAGATCAAAATGAGGAGTTGGCGAGGGATCTAGAAACAATTGATGCCACTTTCTTTCAGCTTTTTTGTCAGAGAAGTGGAGAGATGTGCATTGTCTGCTACATTACTGGCCTGAATTTAATATGGATTAGCAGATTGATGAAGAGAAGAAAAAACTGCTAGTGATTGATTTTATAAGAGAGGATTTACTTGTTGTAGTAAGACATATGGGAAGTAATAAATCTCCTTGAGTAAATGGTATAAATGCTTGTTTCTTTAAATATTAATGGGAGATTGTGAAAGAGGACTTATGAAAGGCTATTGACAAAATTTTAATTTTTAGTATCATGCTAGATTTTTGGAAGGACACATATTTTTCTTATTCCTAAGGTTACTAATGCTTTTGATCCATCCAAATTCAGACCTATTAGTTTATGCCGAACAATATATAAGAATGTGATAGGAAATACTTGAGTTCACAAGTAACCCTAATGGGAATACTTGAGTTCGCAAACAGACCTAACAATAATCAGTAAATTCAGCGAGAAAAATAGAAGAAATTTGGTGGAAGCAATCAAAATCTGTAGATAATTTGACAGATTGTATTATTGGTGGACTTTGATGTAGATTTTGATGGTGATGTGTTTTCCTGTGAAGATCACAAGCTGGATAATCCAATGTGTGAGTCATCCAACATTCTCAATCCTTATCAATGGAAGGAATAGAATGGATTGAAGCAAAAAGTGGGTTTAGGCAAGGTTGCCGACTATCACCATTTCTTCTGGAATTAAAGAGGTGAGCTTCATCTGGTTGGCTTGTACTGGTTGAGGGAGAAAATTTCGTAATGCCTTTATTCATATAAGAAGTGGCTAATGGTCAGAATATTAGGCTGCTTGAAGATGTTTGGATATTCGATAGATGTGTTGATAGATGGCTTTCTCATTGCAACTTCCAGGAGCTACAAGATATGAATGTGGCTTAGTTGCTAAATGTGGAGAGTCGGTGGAATGTCGCTGAATTAAATAAGCTATTTTGTGAGTAGATGATAAAACGTATTCATGAAATTCCTGTATTATCTAACTTGTCTGAAGAGAAACCTGAGCTAAAGCTTGATAATTAAGTTAAATTAGTAATTGCTATG
The DNA here is from genome assembly GCA_016618105.1 of Dendrobium huoshanense. Classification (NCBI taxonomy): domain Eukaryota; kingdom Viridiplantae; phylum Streptophyta; class Magnoliopsida; order Asparagales; family Orchidaceae; genus Dendrobium; species Dendrobium huoshanense. The sequence continues at coordinate 51,699,487 of CM028351.1, forward strand.
GCATTTGAATATACTATACATCCTGTTTTTCCTAGTTTCACTTGTATGAAATGGATGGGATGTTTGAATCTAAGGCCGAGAGAGATCCTGTTTTGGTGGGGGATAAGCAGAAATGATTTGCCAACAAATGCTTGGCAGAGTTATAGAAGACATCAAGAGTTTAACCAATGTCCAAGAGGATGCCAATTGAGGACATTGAGCATATTTCAGTTCAATCTGGTAAATTAAAAAATGTTATTGCAAAATTGAATCTTTGGGGACTAAGATTCCTGAATTTCTAAATTATACTCATTGTTTGGAACGCATGCAGATGGGATCAGAATACAATGTTGGTATGGTCAGAATTTATGTTTTTGCTTTGTAACATTCTTGGAGAGCCAAAAAAATTGCTAAACATGGTAGTCCCATGCCATCTTATTTAGTTACTGCACAGGTACTATCTGATTCAATTCAGGATTCATTTGGGACGGTTTTTTTTTTTCTGCTTCTTAAAGCAGCATTCTAGTACAATTTTTTTTATTTTATACTAGAAAGTTGTTTTGAGAAAAAGAATAAAAACCGTCCCAAACGAAGCCTCAACCTTAGTTGTATCTAATTTTAAGGAATTGGGATGTTAACAACAAAAATTGGCACCCCCCACCTCCTTAATGGATTAAATTGAATGTTGACACATGTCTTCTTCAATGTAATAGAAATGGCATTGCTCGGGTGATAAGAGACCATAAAATGGGAATATTTTTGTTAGCTTATGGAAATAAATTAATGCATTGGGATATGTCCCCATTGGACCTCCTTACTATCATTGCTCTCAAGGAAATGCTCAAGAGTGGATGTATGAAAAGCAAGGATTTTTGGGACAATGTAGTAGTCAATAACCTTCCATCAACTTTTTTATTCTTGAACAGGAAGGATTCTGATAGTTTGTCTATCACTTAGTTGACTATATATGTTTTCTCTTTTTAATGCAAATTGTAGTTTTTCACAAAAAAAGTATAAAGCAAATACATAAAGCCTCTTTTTATTTAAATTCCATTTGATTAATTAAACTAATTTGAATTAGTTCATTTAATTTGATTGAATTTAAATTGATTTGTTTTTTAAATTTACATAGTTTATATCAGTCAAGTTTTATTTATTTATTCTCTAACTAAATTTTATCTATTTAATTTTAAATTTGAAAATTTTTAATTTTAAAATAATTTATTTTATTTATTTAAATTAAATTATTTACTTATTTATGAATTAAGATTTTATTAATTATTTAAAATATTTTTGTTTTTATTTTTTTTATTTTATATTTATTTATTTTATACCCTTAATGATGGTTTTGACCAAAGTTTGACTTTTATATTTACATAGAATTTCATATATTTATAATTTTTGATATATTCTACTATTTATTAAGAGTTAAATGCAATTGAATTTATATTTTAGGGTTTTTACTTCTTTGGTTAAAATTTATACAAAATTAGCCTTATGAATGTTTTATTTAATTATGGTATTTTGAGTATTTTTATTCTTGTAGTGATCAACAAAGGTTAGAGAGGATCTAATATGATAGTTCCAAGAGAATGAAGTCATTTGGACTTATATTTATTTTTTTTTTTAATTATTTATTTATTATACTCTCTTAAGATTTTATTTTATTTTTTGATATTTATTTTATGGATGGGCTTCATTTTTTCTTGATATTATTTATTAATTTTATGAGCAATGCAATTTAGTTTATTTTTTATTAATAAATTAATGAATTGTTTAGGTCAATTATGCATTAGGATTTCAGGATCGTTAATTGATAGACTAAATTGGTTCCAATTAACTTGAAATTTAAACTATTGAGTCATTGATAACATAAGATTTAAACCCTAACAATTTTAATCCATAAGTTCTCCCTATTTTTACTGTAAATTTTTTGAATAAATATAACTAGCCTTTAGAAAATTTACCTAAGGCTATCTTGACCTAAGATTGGACCAAAATCTTTGTCTAACTAATCCTTGAATAATTGTATACTAATCCACCTATAAACATCTAAGAATTCCCTATGGATTCATAGTTATTTAATTTTGAATTTCTAGTCACATTCTGACCTAAGAATTTCAATTCCAAGTGAGGTTTATCCAAGATTCAAAGCCCATGAAAATTTTTGAGAATGTGTAAAACACAACGAAGAATTATCCCTGAAAATTTGAAAGCAATTAAAATTATTTACATAGAGTAATTTAAGAAATAAGTTTGAATTTATTTCATAAATTGCTTGAAATTGACTTAAAATCAAACCTCAATTTCATGGGTCTTTTATCGATTTTCTCTAGCTAAATCCATACAAGGTCCACCCAAGCATTTTGATCAAGTGTGTGAGGAGATAAATTTTGAAGATTGAGCTATTTCCTAGATTTTAATCATTTGATATGCACAGTTAGTTGCACTTAAACATGCGTCTCCATCTGATTGATGATTTAAATAATGGTGAGCCTCTCAGATATTAGCAATTTGATCAATGATCAAATGGCTGGGATAACCCAGGTAGATATTAGGGGAAGTTGGGGAAACACTAGCGAACTCTTAAGAATTATTTTTAAAATGTGCAAAAAAACTCACAATATAAAGAAATAAGTTATTTAAAGCTTATTTGATTCTAAATTTAGATGAACTTTTAGCTAGGTGAGGGTATGCCAAGTGGTTCATCAATTGGGGATGGGCTAAAGGTAATTAACAACTCATTAGAGAAGTTTGAGACCATGTGATAAGTTATTGGGTTTTTTATGGTTAACCCAATTAAAAACCAGTTCTATTTTTTAAAAATTTGGTCACCTCAGGCAGCCTCGTATTCTGAGATTAGCTAGGCACATATCTGGGACCTAAGCGCAAACAATGTATTTGTTGTTGTTTTTTTTTTGTTTTTTTTTTTCATTTGAGCTTGAAAATGTCTTAATGGAAGGAGTTTTTGGAAACTTGGGTTAGCCAATTTGGTTAACCCACATCAGTACATATGGTGGGCTTACTAGGTAAGTGCAGCAGGTAAATATGCATCTAATGCATGCATTAGATGAGTTTATTTTTATTTGGACAGTGAAATGTCTCTTTTAAACCATTATGGGTTCACTTTGGTTAGCCCAAATGGATAAACCAAGTGGGCCTAAGGGCTAGGCTAGCATGGAAGAACTTTGATCACTTAATTGAATAGCTTGAGGGGTTTGGAGGCCTTGGGTTCACCTAGGTTCATTGCATTGCAGAGTAAGACCCACATGGCATATTTGGTCAACCTAAGTTGGCTTGGTAGACTATGGTTGTATAGGCCTAATTATTGGATCCAATGCATTATGAATGATTAAAGTAGTTTGTTCGAAGGGATTTTAGGTTAAGTGACAGACAAATTCATGTTGAAATGCATGAATGGGTCCTTTAGATAAAGTTTGGATTCAATAGAAGTTTTGGTCAACCATGGTCAACATAGGTCCATTTACATTCAATCATATATGAATTGATATTTTAGATTTTTTAAAGCTTTGGCATGACTTGGTTTAAAATTTATTTAGGTTTGAAGGTTTATGTTCAAATGGGTCCCCATATAGTGGGACAAAGGCTTGATGTTGTTATTATTGTCGTTGTTGTTGGGTCCTTTATGGTCAAAGTGACCAATCATGGTCAGCCAAGGTCAACCATGAGTCCATTTGGATCCATGCATGACTAATGATGATTTTAGGAAACCTAATGCTCAAACTTAGGCTTGGGTTAATGTTTACAAGATGTTTTATGCATATGATGTAGGGTCAAGGTTTAAGGGTCCATTTGGTCAAACGTGGTCAGTCTAGGCCAACCATTGTAAACTATGGACTCCAAATGCGTTCAAATCTTTATGATGATGATTCTAAACCATTCCATACCAATTTCAAGGGCCTACAAAGGAGTTTGACATAATATGTCAGGTTAGTGATGTAAGCTGTAAATATTTGAAGGTTTTGAATCAATGAGCTTTAGATTTTAAGCTTTGTAATGGCATTGAGGACTCTAAAATGATTAGGGAGGCTCTAAGGCGTGAATAATCAAACACCACTTCAGAGGCATCACTTAGGGTTTTGATGAAGTTGAGAATTCCCCTATGAAAGTGTTGACCTGTAAAATTTAAACAAAAAAAAAGAGATCAAATCTTACCTACTCCCTGCAGCCCCACGTCGCGCCTCGCACGACTGCTTCTGTCATCGCCACTCCTCGCACGACTCGATGTCGCCTCACACACGATCGCTCGCACGACTTGGCGTCGTTAAAAGCGAACGAGGAAGAGGCCTTCGGCCTCCTCTCGCGATCCCGATCTCCCTTTCTCCCGCAAGCTCTCTCCAATCCCAAGCTCCCCGAAACTCTGCTCTTCCCCGACATCTCCGACCCCTCCGTGCCGTTCGACCCTGCTCGCTCGTCCGACTTCCCCTTCTTGCGGCTCGGAAGCTACGACATTTAGATCGGAAGCAAGGGACTCGCTCGGCTGTGAAGATAGCTTTCTCCCTTCCGTGCGTTTCTATGACTCCTTCCCCGCGGCTGGACCGACTCCGCTCCTTGTTGTCCGACCCCGGCCCTTCGTCGACTTTCCCTTCTGTCTGATCGGAGCAACAACGGGATTCGCTTGTTGTGAAGGTAATTTTCTCCCCATCACACGCTTCTTTGGCCGGGTCCCGTGAGCAGAGAAGAGGGGTGGGGGATTAAAAATATTTTAATTAATATTAATTAATGATAATAATTATTTAATTATTATTATAGTTAATTAATTAATTATGATTAATTAATAATTAATAGTTAATTATTAGTTATAATTATTTAATTAATTATAATTAATTTTGATTAATTATAATTAATTATTAAATAATTATAATTGTAATTATCTTATTAATTATAATTAATTATTAATTAATTATTAATTATTAATTATAATTACTTAATTATTATTATAATTAATTATAAAGTACAAGTGCTCGTGTTTCTCCTGTCTCGACATCCGTACCCTCTCCTCGCTTCGACATTCGAGCCCCCCATCGCCGACGACTCGCCAATCCGCCAGCCGACCAAGGTATAATTTCCGGAACCTAGGCTTTCTTTCTTACCTCGTCCTGCGTGTCGAGTCGGCGGTCTGCCTATACACGCTTTTCTTAGCGTGGTGGGAGGGACAACCGGCGCGACACCTACGATAAGGTAGGCGAGCGACCCATGGTTCCAAATCCTTCTTCGAAGTTCGTAACGCACCGGCAAACCACCTATACACGCTTTTCTTAGCGTGGTGGGAAGGGAACCCGGTGCGATGCGTACGACGAAGTAGGGATGCCCATAAGTACCCGCTTGCGGGGAAACAACTGCTTTTTCTCTTGCAACAGGTACCGAGAAGACCCATACACGCTTTTCTTAGCGTGGTGGGGACAAAGACTTTACACGGCCGCGGTGTCCTCGAAAGAGGGCACCTACCATACACGCTTTTCTTAGCGTGGTGGGAAAGGCCCAGTTTTCTCGTAGTTTTTCCCCTAAACGGGGGAGACGCCGGGAGGCTGCCGAAATTTCGGGTGAAATACTACTACACTCGGACCTGTTTTGAACTCAAAAGAACAAAATATTTGGACCAAACAAGAAAGAGCAGTGAACTTTTGAACATGAACTGTGGACCGCCGAACTTGATTGAATACGAGCAGAGGACCTGAACAAAATTCAAATGATTTCTAAATATCAAAATCCAAATAAAATGAAATCAAATTGGGATCAAATCCAAATAAAAAAATAAACATCCAATTGAATGCAAAGGACCGCAGGGGACATAGAACTTGAGCTTACATATTGAGCTTGTGGATTTGATAGAACTCCAACTTAAACAACACACAAGATCTCAATGCATGCAAGTAAATAATGTATCGGACTCTTACAACAGTCTCTACGAAATCAGGAGCACCGTACCTGCAAGAATGAGATGCATTGGTATCCCTCTTACATATACTGTTGGAATCTCCTACGACAATCCCTACAAACGCCTGTTGATTGAGAAGGCGACGTTGGAGATCAATCGTCAAAGAGCCGCCCCTTGCAAGCAGGTGCAATCATCAAACCACCCGAGATTGGTGAAAGGGTGGATAAGATGCAAAAATAATAGGTCCGCTGCAAATGCATTCAGGAGGTCGTAGCGGATATAATGGTCCTCCGCCAGCCAATACAAGCCGCTTGTGGATAACAACAGTGTGTATGTCGTATGTACAACGAACCACTGTGGACACAAGTACATCTCCAACGATGATCCCTACGAGATCAAACAAATACAATCAAACCACCCGAGATTGGTGAAAGGGTGGATATGATACAGAGATAATGGGTCTTCTACAAATACCTTCAGGAAATCGTAGTTGATACAGCGGTCCCCTGCAAACGCACATGAATACTTGTGGATAACAACAGCGGGCATATCATAAGCACATCAAGCCACTGTGGGCACAAGCATAAATATCTTCTACGACGATCTCTACGATCGTCTATTGATTGAGAAGGCAATACTGAAGACCAGTAATCAAAGATCGATCTTCTACAAACAAATTCAACTATCAACCACCTGAGATTGGTGAAAAAGGTGGTTTCAATACAAAAGCAAGGGCTCTCCCACAAATACTACTAGGAGGTCGTAGCGGATACAACTGATCTCCAGCAAATGAATACTTGTGGATAACAACAGTGTGTATGTCGTATGTACAACGAAACACTGTGGACACAAGTACATCTCCTACGAACAGTTTCAGGAGGTCGTAGTGAGTACAACAGTCCCCTGTAAATGCACATGAATACTTGTGGATAACAACAGTGGGCATATCATAAGCACATCAAGCCATTGTGGGCACAAGTATAAATATCTCCTACGACAATCTCTACAAACGCCTGTTGATTGAGAAGGCGACGTTAGAGATCAATCGTCAAAGAGTCGTCCCTTGCAAGCAAGTACAATCATCAAACCCACCCGAGACTGGTGAAAGGGTGGATGTGATGTAGGGACAATGGGTCTTCTACAAATACCTTCAGGAGATCGTAGTTGATACAGCGGTCCCCTGCAAATGCACAAGAATACTTGTGGATAACAATCGTGGGTACTTCGTAAGCACATCGAACCACGGTGGACACAAGTATAAGTATCACCTACAGCAACGGTGATCAAGATCTTCAAATATTTCGGGTATAATAATAACCCGATGTATGAAAAACTCTACTATACTAAAGATCTTGAAAAGAGATCTTCTCAAAGTGAAACGACAATCAGTGGACTCCGAAGTCCAAAAGAATACCTTCCCCGGTGATTGAGAAAGGGGGAGGGGGTCAACATCAAGACCAAATCGCCACCGGATCTGCAACACTGATACAAGCAGACAGAAGGCGTCTACAATCTACAACGCTACGCCACCGGATCTGCAACACATATACAAGCAGACAGAAGGCGTCTACAACATTCATATTTGGCCTTTAAGGCCTTCAACAAAGAAAGTTCATGAACAAAGGCATGAAGCCTACAGAACCCGATCCTCCTATAAGGATCAATAGGAGTCGACAGGGTTCGAACTATCAAATAGATACACGGTTGTAGCGACCGGTGTATTTGTCTAAATACATTCTTTTTAGGCCTTCAATGCCTAAAATCAAGAAAATTCATGAACAAAGGCACGAAGCCTACGAGAAACCCGATCCCCTATCGATAAGTTGATAGGGTCGACAAGGTTCAATCAAATGGAAATGACCCCTAAACACCCCGATGATGGCCGTGTTGATTGCTTATTTCAACCGGAGGGGTCCACAAAATATTTCAAAATGCCCCTCAAACTTCTACAAAATCCAAATATTTTTCAAGTGACCTGGAGGTCACCCCGATGATGGCCGTGTTGAATGATGATCTCAACCGGAGGGGTTAATTTCAGGCATTCTCAAATGCCTCCCAAAAAGTCCAATCAAAATCCAAAGCTCCACAAATCCCAAAGCTCCACAAATCCCAAAATCCAAGTATTTAAAATTGAAATTATCCATCCATACTTAAAGCAAATTCCATCCGCCCTCCGCAACAGTTTGCCGAGGCGAACAAATTCAAATAAACTCTAGCTCACAAAGAGCCAAATGCCTAGTCGAAAATATCACTAGGATCCATTCTCAAACAATCTCCTGCCAGTAAGGACGTGGTACGTGTCCTCTAACCAGCGGTCTGCCGCTAAATGGCCACCGCAGGATAAACGGTTACGACGACCCGGGGCCCTCTGAACCGCGTGGTTTCGCCGCCAAATGGCACCACGATATCTCGGTTATGGCCAGAGCCAATACGCTCCTTATGGGCATCAAATCCTTGAGATATGAATCAATAAGATATGATCGATAGGGCACAAAGCCCTCTGTAAGCTAAGGTGGATTCAAATTTGTCCCCTTAGACAAACATTCAACCCAGGTCTACAAGGTTCCCTTGGACGAAGCAACCCATGGCTGCCGACAAGGATCCTTCTGTCAGGTTGGGTCGACTACCTCCTCTGACTAAGTAGACCAGGGACCACGATGGCCCGGGACGACGGAACCATGGGATCTTGATCGGGTCCATCATCCATTCCCCCACCATCCGCTTTAAGTGCAAGATGGTGCCATTTCTATTTTAAATATCAAAATTTCCAAATATCCAAACATTCCCAAATCAAAATCCAATTTTCAATACCAAAACCTATGCTGCTGCTACTATACGCCAGATACATGTATCTCTATACGTTATCTGATCGACGACTAGCCTTAATCGAAAGTTCTCTCTCGTGATCGGGAGGGGTAATTAACTATAGGGGCTTGCGCCTATAGGAAACCAGAACTCAGATCATAAAGTCCTCGCAAAATGAGGACGAAATCTCTGGGTAGTGTCTTATCTACAAACCCATCTGCCTTCCAAAATTTACCCCGGAACTTAGTTCGTTAAAACTCCCTCGCCGAAGAATAAGAAAAGAAGCAGCGATGCGGAGGCCGGGGCCGAATTTTCGGAGCCCACAGATTTCTGGCGACTCCGCTGGGGATTGGTTTCTCTTTCCATCTTTGGTTAGTTGTCTAAATGCTATAGTAGCAGTAAAAAATAAAATAAATGATGATGATATTGAGCTATGTACGGTGAACATCAGGATGTGACATTTGGTTCTTATATCCAAAGATCCATCACTGAAAGGTCTCGATATAGCTAAAAGCTATCATCTTTTATGATGGTAGAGCAAAAGAAGAATGAAGATGTGTACGGTGAGCATCGGGGTGTGACACTTGGATGCATATCCAAGAATCCACTGGCGAAAGGTCCCGTCGTAAAGGAAAAATAAATATAGAGACTCACACCTCTAGAGAAAAATATATATTCAAATAATGGTGTGACATCTAGTGTGTACCCCTAGAGATCCACTATTAAAAAAAAAAATTCATCAAAAGTGGGTTCCAAAGATGGCCCATACAGACAATATTTTCGATGGTCGACACCTTGAAGAATCCTTCAAGAAATCCCATCGCTTTTCAACTACATCTTCTCGGACTGAAGAATATCCTTGCTTGATCTTCATCGGTGTCATTCTGCCAGAAGATCAAGTAGAAGAACTAAAAGAGCTACTATGTGAATTCAGGGACTGCTTTGCCTGGACATATGCTGAGATGCCTGGCTTATCCCCTGATGTGGCAGTTCACAAATTGGCCATTAAGCCTGATGCAACACCCGTCAAGCAAGCTCCAAGGAGAATGAGATTGGAGATTGAAGAACAGGTGATTGTAGAAACAAAGAAGCTCATAGAAGCAGGCTTCATTCGAGAAGAAAAATATGCCGACTAGATTGCCAATATCGTCCCTGTAAAGAAGAAGAACGGCCAGATTCGTATCTGCATCGACTTCAGGGACCTCAATAAGGCATGCCCAAAAGATGATTTTCCGCTCCCAGTATCAGAACTTCTAGTTGACAACACTTCTAACTACGATATGTTCTCCTTTATGGACGGATCGTCAGGCTACAATCAAATTAAAATGGCGCATGAAGATGAAAGACATACATCATTCAGAACGCCTATAGGCATATTCTGCTACACAGTCATGCCCTTCAGCCTGAAGAACGCTGGTGCCACCTACCAGCGGGCTATGACTCGTATATTTGATGATTTGATTCATCAGAAGGTCGAATGCTATGTAGATGACTTGGTCATTAAAAGCATAGGCCGAAAAGACCACCTTCATGACTTGAGGATCGTGTTCGAAAGGATCAGAAAGTACGATCTGAAGATGAATCCTCTCAAGTGTGCATTTGGGGTATCCTCAGCGAAATTCCTAGGGTACGTTGTTCGACATCGAGGCATCGAAGTCGACCCCAACAAGATCAAGGCGATCGTGGAGATGCCACCTCCAAAGAACCTTCGTCAACTCCGTTCTTTACAAGGACAACTGGCTTTCATTCGGCGATTTATATCAAATCTATCGGGTAGGTGCCAACCATTTTCAAAGCTAATGAAGAAAGATGTCCGTTTCAAATGGGACGAAGAATGCCAAGAAGCATTTGACAGCATCAAAAGATATCTGTTGAATCCTCCTATTCTCGCGGCGCCAATCCCCGGGAAGCCTCTTATACTGTATACGACAGCACTAGAAGAGTCCCTCGGAGCATTATTGGCCCAGCATAATGAAGAAGGCAAGGAGAATGCACTCTACTACATCAGTCGGAGGTTGATAGGAGCAGAAATCCGCTATTCTCCAATTGAGAAGCATTGCTTGGCTCTGATTTTCGCAGTTCAGAAGCTCCGCCATTATATGCTATCTCACAAAATCACCTTGATATCAAAGATCGATCCGCTGAAGTTCTTAATGACAAGACCAGCGTTGACAGGTCGTTTGGCAAGGTGGGCAGTGATACTCCTGCAGTTTGATATCACATATGCCCCTCAAAAGGCAGTGAAAGGGCAAGTGTTGGCAGACTTTCTCGCTGCACATCCTATCCCTGCAGATTCTCCGCTCAACGACGATCTACCTGACGAGCAGATCATGAATGTTGAAGAAGAGGAGATGCTACAAGTATGGGAAATGTACTTTGACGGAGCATCGTCAATCAAGCGTGCTCGGCCTCCAAATCTCGAAAAGGCTCAAGCCGGAATTGGAATCATTTTCGTAGCACCCGAGGGAGGCATAATGAGATTTTCATTCAGTTTGACTGAACCTCGGACCAATAATGAGGCTGAATATGAAGCCCTAATAGCTGGATTGGAGATTGCAATCGATGTCCGAATTCAAAATCTCCAAATCTTCGGTGATTCCCAACTTGTTGTAAATCAAGTGTTGGGAGTTTATAAAATCACCAAGTTTGAGTTGGCCTGTTATCATTGGCGAGTTCTTGAGCTTATGAAGCAAATTCCAGTTGTCAAATTAACTCAAGTTCCCCGAGGTCAAAATGCCAAAGCCAATTCTCTTGCCAAATTGGCTAAAGAAATGACGAATATGGACGACGAATGGCCTATAATAATTATGGTGCACAATCGACGGATCTTAGAGCCAGCATTATTACAATTCCCGCAGGAAGAGGGAATACCAAATTCAAGCCAGCAGGATGCAACTCCGGTTGATCCTCAACCTCCCCAACCAGTTGATCTCGAAGATCAACTTGAAGAACATCAAGTTCCTAAGAAAAGGCGCAAGGCCAGCCAAGCTTCAGAATCATGGTGGCATTGTCTAGATGTCGAGGAAGAAGATGACTGGAGACTTCCTTTCATTGATTACTTTAAAGAAAGTAAATTGCCAACAAACAAATCACTAGCTGCTCAAATCAAGAAGAGAGCGCTACGATATGCATTTGTCAACAACACATTGTATCGGCGTGCTTTCGAACAAATGTGGCTAAGGTGCCTAGGGATCAAAGAAGCTGATAAAGTTGTGGCAGAAGTTCACGAAGGACTTTGTGGAGCACACCAATCAGGTCCCAAGATGGCAATCAAAATTAAAAGAATGGGCTACTATTGGCCGACCATGGTCAGAGATTGTATCAATCATGCTAAGAGGTGCCATGAGTGCCAGATCCACGGTGATGTTATACATCAACCGCCAAATCCGCTGCACCCTACAATAGCATCCTGGCCATTTGAATGTTGGGGTACTGATGTTATCGGGCCAATAGATCCGCCGTCATCAGCAGGACACCGCTTCATCTTGGCAGCAACCGACTACTTCTCAAAGTGGGCAGAAGCGGCCCCATTCAGAAAAGTTACGTCCGAGCACGTGATTAACTTCTTCACCCACAATGTTGTTTACAGATTCGGTGTGCCACGCCGCATAATCTCAGACAACGGAACTGCTTTCAAAAGTACAAAAATCTACAAGTTTGTTGATCGACACAAAATCGATTGGCGATATTCCTCCATATATTATCCAAGAGCAAATGGCTTAGCTGAAGCCTTCAACAAAACGTTGGTGAAATTGCTAAGAAAGATTCTCTCTAAGAACAAAAGAGAGTGGCATACGAAGATGGCAGAAGCGCTATGGGCGTATCGTACAACTTACAAAACGCCAACCAAAGCCACTCCTTACTCTCTAGTATTTGGAGTTGAGGCCGTACTGCCACTAGAAGTTGAACTTCCATCTCTTCGAGTTGCTGTCCAGAATGAGCTGACTCAAGAACAAAATGCTCGTCTAAGAATGGAGGAGCTCGATGCACTCGATGAAATCAGGTTACAAGCTCAGCAGAACCTGCAGATCTACCGAGCAAGAATGACAAAATCTTTTGATCGAATGGTGCGTCTTCGATCATTTCAAGAAGGGGAATTGGTCATGGTGCAGAGAAGACCAATCATCCCGCATAGAAAAATTGGTGGCAAATTTGTTTCCAACTGGGAAGGACCTTTCGTCATCGAAAAGGTATATCAGGGTGGAGCTTATCAACTTATCGATCTGAATGGTCAAAGGCCCATGCCGCCGATCAACGGTCGATACCTGAAGAAATACTATTCATGAATTGCTCAAGCAGATGTCATGTTTAATACGCTATGTTTTCATACATGTTTATTAGCGTACATATTCTATATTTTGAAATTCTCTTATGTCATGAGAACGCATTTCAAAATTCCCCATCAGACTGGGGGCATTTTAAATATTTGTTCGGGTCGACATCGCGCTGCGTGCCGAGATCCCCAAACAAATATTTAAAATCTCAAAATTCCAATCCTATTCTGCTCTAAAATGTCCATGCGAGACAGGGGGCATTTTAAATATTTATTCGGGTCGACATCGCACTGCATGCCGAGATCCCGAATAAATATTTAAAATTATCAATCCAAATATTCTTTTATGCTAAAGAATACAAAGATTTCCTTTTCAAAGTCTATGCAGGTGATCTTTCAAAAGATCGAGATACCTTCTCCAACAAAGCCAAGACTCAAAAGTCAAGAAAGAGACTCTTGTGGCTACACACTCTTACAAATTGAGCCGGAAAAGCTTGAAGTCTTTCAACAGTCTGAAGCTTAAGGTTCGAATGGGTGTAAAAGGTCGGATCCAACAAGCCCAAATATGGCCGGATCGCTGGCAGCTCCGTCTACTCAACAAGCCATAAGAACGGCCGTAGTAACGGAACCCCCACTTCGTCAACCCGTCAGTAGAGACTGTAGGAAGAGCGAAGGCTAATTTGACTCGATCAGTCCAAGTGATCGTAGTCTGCAAAATTCTCCAAAATGACCGGAGAATCAAAGTTCCAGTGGCAGATGAGTCTCGAGCAACTACTGAATGTTCGTAGGCTCCAAAATCTACAACCACGAAGGATGACTCCAAATCTGTCAACTTCAGCAAAATCAGCATTGGGAAGCGCAATTCTCATAGCTCAAGTCTGAAGCCTGAACGGGTGTAAGAGGTCGGATCCAACAAGCCCAAATATGGCCGGATCGCTGGCAGCTCCGTCTACTCAACAAGCCATAAGAAAGGCCGCAGTAGAGGAACCCCCATCTCAGCAACCATAGGACAAGGAGCTATCAAATTCTAGCTCTCCCGATCTGATGAACTCAAGTGATTCAGATTAAAGTCTTCTCAAGTGGTTAAGGATCAAGATACTACCTACGTTCGGTACTATCAACTGAATCCAAAACCTGCAAATCCTTCAACAAATCCGTAAAGCACAAAGCGAGGATCGAAGGAATTTTTCTTCAACAAGTTCGCCAAAGCACAAAGCGAGGACCGAAGAAAATTATCTCAAAGTTCACAAAAGCTCAAGGCTGAACTAAGTGGATTTCTGTCATCAACAAGTCCGCTATGCACAAAGCTCAGGACCGATGACTTTTCGCCATCGACCTAATACAAACCTAAGGGTTTAGGTCACCGGCATCTACTCCTTCATCAAGCCCGCCAAAGCTAGAAGCAAAGGGCAGAAGGAATACAAATCTTCTGACAAGTCAGCAAAGACAAATCAGACAACCCTTCACCAAGTCCGCAGCACGAAGCACAGGACAGAAGGAGTCAAAATCTCAGGGCTCTGACTAAAGTCGCAGAATGAGTTCCCTGAATGACATCCACAAATGTCCCTAAAGACTGGGGGCATTTTAAATATTTATTTGGGTCGACATCGCGCTGCGTGCCGAGATCCCCAAATAAATATTTAAAATTTCAACAAGGTATCAACCATCTATGGATACATCTAGAAGAGCAATGGAGAAAAGAAAACTCCAGTGTGACATCCAAATAAATTTTGGAGATCCACTAAAGGAAAGTAGTGTGACATCCAAATAAATTTTGGAGATCCACTAGAAGAAAAATCTTGTGTGACATCTAGAATAAATATCTAGAGATCCACAGGGTCAATTAGCGTACAACAAACGTGGCCTGCTCCAGACGCCTACCACATTTGTTGGGGGGCATTTGTTGACCTGTAAAATTTAAACAAAAAAAAAGAGATCAAATCTTACCTACTCCCTGCAGCCCCACGTCGCGCCTCGCACGACTGCTTCTGTCATCGCCACTCCTCGCACGACTCGATGTCGCCTCACACACGATCGCTCGCACGACTTGGCGTCGTTAAAAGCGAACGAGGAAGAGGCCTTCGGCCTCCTCTCGCGATCCCGATCTCCCTTTCTCCCGCAAGCTCTCTCCAATCCCAAGCTCCCCGAAACTCTGCTCTTCCCCGACATCTCCGACCCCTCCGTGCCGTTCGACCCTGCTCGCTCGTCCGACTTCCCCTTCTTGCGGCTCGGAAGCTACGACATTTAGATCGGAAGCAAGGGACTCGCTCGGCTGTGAAGATAGCTTTCTCCCTTCTGTGCGTTTCTATGACTCCTTCCCCGCGGCTGGACCGACTCCGCTCCTTGTTGTCCGACCCCGGCCCTTCGTCGACTTTCCCTTCTGTCTGATCGGAGCAACAACGGGATTCGCTTGTTGTGAAGGTAATTTTCTCCCCATCACACGCTTCTTTGGCCGGGTCCCGTGAGCAGAGAAGAGGGGTGGGGGATTAAAAATATTTTAATTAATATTAATTAATGATAATAATTATTTAATTATTATTATAGTTAATTAATTAATTATGATTAATTAATAATTAATAGTTAATTATTAGTTATAATTATTTAATTAATTATAATTAATTTTGATTAATTATAATTAATTATTAAATAATTATAATTGTAATTATCTTATTAATTATAATTAATTATTAATTAATTATTAATTATTAATTATAATTACTTAATTATTATTATAATTAATTATAAAGTACAAGTGCTCGTGTTTCTCCTGTCTCGACATCCGTACCCTCTCCTCGCTTCGACATTCGAGCCCCCCATCGCCGACGACTCGCCAATCCGCCAGCCGACCAAGGTATAATTTCTGGAACCTAGGCTTTCTTTCTTACCTCGTCCTGCGTGTCGAGTCGGCGGTCTGCCTATACACGCTTTTCTTAGCGTGGTGGGAGGGACAACCGGCGCGACACCTACGATAAGGTAGGCGAGCGACCCATGGTTCCAAATCCTTCTTCGAAGTTCGTAACGCACCGGCAAACCACCTATACACGCTTTTCTTAGCGTGGTGGGAAGGGAACCCGGTGCGATGCGTACGACGAAGTAGGGATGCCCATAAGTACCCGCTTGCGGGGAAACAACTGCTTTTTCTCTTGCAACAGGTACCGAGAAGACCCATACACGCTTTTCTTAGCGTGGTGGGGACAAAGACTTTACACGGCCGCGGTGTCCTCGAAAGAGGGCACCTACCATACACGCTTTTCTTAGCGTGGTGGGAAAGGCCCAGTTTTCTCGTAGTTTTTCCCCTAAACGGGGGAGACGCCGGGAGGCTGCCGAAATTTCGGGTGAAATACTACTACACTCGGACCTGTTTTGAACTCAAAAGAACAAAATATTTGGACCAAACAAGAAAGAGCAGTGAACTTTTGAACATGAACTATGGACCGCCGAACTTGATTGAATACGAGCAGAGGACCTGAACAAAATTCAAATGATTTCTAAATATCAAAATCCAAATAAAATGAAATCAAATTGGGATCAAATCCAAATAAAAAAATAAACATCCAATTGAATGCAAAGGACCGCAGGGGACATAGAACTTGAGCTTACATATTGAGCTTGTGGATTTGATAGAACTCCAACTTGAACAACACACAAGATCTCAATGCATGCAAGTAAATAATGTATCGGACTCTTACAACAGTCTCTACGAAATCAGGAGCACCGTACCTGCAAGAATGAGATGCATTGGTATCCCTCTTACATATACTGTTGGAATCTCCTACGACAATCCCTACAAACGCCTGTTGATTGAGAAGGCGACGTTGGAGATCAATCGTCAAAGAGCCGCCCCTTGCAAGCAGGTGCAATCATCAAACCACCCGAGATTGGTGAAATGGTGGATAAGATGCAAAAATAATAGGTCCGCTGCAAATGCATTCAGGAGGTCGTAGCGGATATAATGGTCCTCCGCCAGCCAATACAAGCCGCTTGTGGATAACAACAGTGTGTATGTCGTATGTACAACGAACCACTGTGGACACAAGTACATCTCCAACGATGATCCCTACGAGATCAAACAAATACAATCAAACCACCCGAGATTGGTGAAAGGGTGGATATGATACAGAGATAATGGGTCTTCTACAAATACCTTCAGGAAATCGTAGTTGATACAGCGGTCCCCTGCAAACGCACATGAATACTTGTGGATAACAACAGCGGGCATATCATAAGCACATCAAGCCACTGTGGGCACAAGCATAAATATCTTCTACGACGATCTCTACGATCGTCTATTGATTGAGAAGGCAATACTGAAGACCAGTAATCAAAGATCGATCTTCTACAAACAAATTCAACTATCAACCACCTGAGATTGGTGAAAAAGGTGGTTTCAATACAAAAGCAAGGGCTCTCCCACAAATACTACTAGGAGGTCGTAGCGGATACAACTGATCTCCAGCAAATGAATACTTGTGGATAACAACAGTGTGTATGTCGTATGTACAACGAAACACTGTGGACACAAGTACATCTCCTACGAACAGTTTCAGGAGGTCGTAGTGAGTACAACAGTCCCCTGTAAATGCACATGAATACTTGTGGATAACAACAATGGGCATATCATAAGCACATCAAGCCATTGTGGGCACAAGTATAAATATCTCCTACGACAATCTCTACAAACGCCTGTTGATTGAGAAGGCGACGTTAGAGATCAATCGTCAAAGAGTCGTCCCTTGCAAGCAAGTACAATCATCAAACCCACCCGAGACTGGTGAAAGGGTGGATGTGATGCAGGGACAATGGGTCTTCTACAAATACCTTCAGGAGATCGTAGTTGATACAGCGGTCCCCTGCAAATGCACAAGAATACTTGTGGATAACAATCGTGGGTACTTCGTAAGCACATCGAACCACGGTGGACACAAGTATAAGTATCACCTACAGCAACGGTGATCAAGATCTTCAAATATTTCGGGTACAATAATAACCCGATGTATGAAAAACTCTACTATACTAAAGATCTTGAAAAGAGATCTTCTCAAAGTGAAACGACAATCAGTGGACTCCGAAGTCCAAAAGAATACCTTCCCCGGTGATTGAGAAAGGGGGAGGGGGTCAACATCAAGACCAAATCGCCACCGGATCTGCAACACTGATACAAGCAGACAGAAGGCGTCTACAATCTACAACGCTACGCCACCGGATCTGCAACACATATACAAGCAGACATAAGGCGTCTACAACATTCATATTTGGCCTTTAAGGCCTTCAACAAAGAAAGTTCATGAACAAAGGCATGAAGCCTACAGAACCCGATCCTCCTATAAGGATCAATAGGAGTCGACAGGGTTCGAACTATCAAATAGATACACGGTTGTAGCGACCGGTGTATTTGTCTAAATACATTCTTTTTAGGCCTTCAATGCCTAAAATCAAGAAAATTCATGAACAAAGGCACGAAGCCTACGAGAAACCCGATCCCCTATCGATAAGTTGATAGGGTCGACAAGGTTCAATCAAATGGAAATGACCCCTAAACACCCCGATGATGGCCGTGTTGATTGCTTATTTCAACCGGAGGGGTCCACAAAATATTTCAAAATGCCCCTCAAACTTCTACAAAATCCAAATATTTTTCAAGTGACCTGGAGGTCACCCCGATGATGGCCGTGTTGAATGATGATCTCAACCGGAGGGGTTAATTTCAGGCATTCTCAAATGCCTCCCAAAAAGTCCAATCAAAATCCAAAGCTCCACAAATCCCAAAGCTCCACAAATCCCAAAATCCAAGTATTTAAAATTGAAATTATCCATCCATACTTAAAGCAAATTCCATCCGCCCTCCGCAACAGTTTGCCGAGGCGAACAAATTCAAATAAACTCTAGCTCACAAAGAGCCAAATGCCTAGTCGAAAATATCACTAGGATCCATTCTCAAACAATCTCCTGCCAGTAAGGACGTGGTACGTGTCCTCTAACCGGCGGTCTGCCGCTAAATGGCCACCGCAGGATAAACGGTTACGACGACCCGGGGCCCTCTGAACCGCGTGGTTTCGCCGCCAAATGGCACCACGATATCTCGGTTATGGCCAGAGCCAATACGCTCCTTATGGGCATCAAATCCTTGAGATATGAATCAATAGGATATGATCGATAGGGCACAAAGCCCTCTGTAAGCTAAGGTGGATTCAAATTTGTCCCCTTAGACAAACATTCAACCCAGGTCTACAAGGTTCCCTTGGACGAAGCAACCCATGGCTGCCGACAAGGATCCTTCTGTCAGGTTGGGTCGACTACCTCCTCTGACTAAGTAGACCAGGGACCACGATGGCCCGGGACGACGGAACCATGGGATCTTGATCGGGTCCATCATCCATTCCCCCACCATCCGCTTTAAGTGCAAGATGGTGCCATTTCTATTTTAAATATCAAAATTTCCAAATATCCAAACATTCCCAAATCAAAATCCAATTTTCAATACCAAAACCTATGCTGCTGCTACTATACGCCAGATACATGTATCTCTATACGTTATCTGATCGACGACTAGCCTTAATCGAAAGTTCTCTCTCGTGATCGGGAGGGGTAATTAACTATAGGGGCTTGCGCCTATAGGAAACCAGAACTCAGATCATAAAGTCCTCGCAAAATGAGGACGAAATCTCTGGGTAGTGTCTTATCTACAAACCCATCTGCCTTCCAAAATTTACCCCGGAACTTAGTTCGTTAAAACTCCCTCGCCGAAGAATAAGAAAAGAAGCAGCGATGCGGAGGCCGGGGCCGAATTTTCGGAGCCCACAGAAAGGGAAAAATTTAAAGGCTTTTAGGTTAAAATTTGAACATGGATTTTGAGCATTAGTATTAGGATTCAATGTGATTGAAGGGTTTAAAATTTAACTATATGATTGAATGATCATTAAAAATGATTGATGGTAATTGAAGTGGATTGATTAAACTTCATTGTATGAACTTGATTGAAATTTAATAATTAATCATAATTGAATTTCTATGATTGATCATGATTGAAAATCGTATTGAAGATGATTCAACATTGGTGAATGTATGAATCAACTTGAACATTGAATGAAATTGTTTTACTTGAAGATCATTAAATGATTAATAATAGTTTAATCAACATAATCAAACATGGTTGATGGAATTTGAATGATTGAGAATGATTGAAAATCCTTGAACATTGAATTAAGTTTATTGGTTTAAAAAAGATTGAATTTGAAGATTGAAAATGATTGAAGAATTGACTGAAAGTCTGAATAGATTGTTAGACCTAATATAATTGTTCCAAGGTTAACTAAGAGGGGAGGTGAATTAGTAATTTAAAAATTTTCTTGGTAAATTAGAAAACCAATTTGAGAGTTTATCACTATGATAGATTTTCTCAAAATTATTTTTCAACCACAAAATTAAAACTTACAGAAAATAGAAATGCAATAAAAGTAAAGAAAGAAAAACACATAATTTTATTGTGGTTCGATCCAATTAGACCTAAGTGCAATCCCTGAATACTCCCTCTTCAGGTATTGCACTATACTAAAGTGACTCTCCTTTTGCTCCCAAAATAAGGTGAAAAAGCCCATACAATTAACCTCTCTTCCACCAATCCCTGGTGCAGCAGAGTACCATTGTCTTTTTTCTCCCTCCTGATGATGATAGAGAACCAGCATCCTTTCACACCCTCCTGGTGTCGGCAGAGTACCATCATTCTTTCACACCCTCATGGTGTCAGTAGAGTACCATCATCCTTTTTCACTCTCTTGGTGATGGCAAAGAACCAGATCTCCTTTGAAAATCTTCTTTCAAGAAACTTTAAGAAGGTAGGGAAGAACTTTAAAGAATAAGAAAGAGATCCTCACAAATCCCTCTTAAGAGATCTCTCACTCTCCAATCCCAAGACACTCTCTCAAATACTCTCCATGTGTACTCTTAAAAGAAATTTATAGTAGGAGTTGTGTTAGTCAATTTTTATGACCTTAAATATGAAAGACAGGAAAAAAATGTCCAGAAAACTAAAAATTTTAATTTGACCATCTTGGATTATATAGTACGATTGTACTTCATACGTACGAACATTTTAAATATTCCTTGTACGATATTATACGAACTAATTTCATAGTATGGTAGTCATACGTACAAAATGACATCATACAATACGAATAGTTCAAAATTGAATAAGTCTGTCCGATATGATTTCATATGAACCCATTTCATACTCTGGTAGTCATCTGTACGAACCCCACATCATACAGTATGAACTTTTTGAATTAAATCATGGTTCATATGGTACAAACATGGAGGAGCCCTTTCATAATTTGGACATTATCTGTATGAAAATAATTTTGTATGGTACGAACAATTCAAAAAAAATTTCTCTTCATATAGATGAACTAGTACGCACCCATTTCATACTCTGGATGTCATCTATATGAAAGTAATTTTGTATAGTACGATCAATTCAGAAAATGGTGAGTTTGTTTGTGATGAATTGGTATGAATTTATTTCGTACTCTAGATGTCGTTTGTATGAAAGTAATTTCGTACAGTACGAACAATTCATTCGAAAAAAAATTTAAAGCATGATTCGATTAACTTATTTTTGGAGGAACACTCTGGACAAATCATCCAATATGATTCAAGAATCATACAGTACGATTAGTTTAAAAAATATAAGTTTTGACTCACTCCCCTAGTGCATGTACAAGATTACCCAATTACAATTACACTCTCTCACTCAAGAAAAAAACAAAAAGAATATACTTCAATTAAAAGAAATTCTAATCTAATATGTCTTGAAGTCTTCGGGAGTCTAGAGTATGATTTTTCTGAAATATTAGTATACACAAATAACACAAATAAGATTTTTCCAATATGTGTTAGGAGAAATAATAAGCAACACAATAATATTTTGGTATCATAAAAACTCACATTATATAAAAGCTTAGATTTGAAAACTAAGTAGTAATAATTTCCCAATTTTTTATGATGATAAAATAATTATTATTTGAGTTAACATTTAAGATAATTTTACTCCTAAGCTCCCCCAAAATGAATAATCAATTTAAAATAATTGGTTCCATTAAAAATCAAAAACAAAAACCCAAAAAAAAAAAAAAAAAACTATGAAAATAAAAACAAAATAATAAAAATAACATGAACAAAAATATACACACACTAACACAACAAAATATATACATATACACAATAAAAAACATCAAACAATAATTAATGACTCCCCCTTTTGACAATAATAAAAAGGGAAGCATATATTGAAATGTAAAGTTTATATGAATGAATCAAAATAGTTGATGAAGAAGAATATTTTAAACTAATTGCACATACAACATTAATTACCTAATGCTAAAAAATAAAAACAAGAATTTTAAATTAAAGAACAACTAAGATAAGAAAAGTCATTCAGGTTCATTATTTATTCTAGACAAATCAAAATAAAATAATCATTTCAAAATAAAAAAATAAATATTAATGATTTTCTAATTCAATAGTAAATATTATTATTAATTATGTAGATTTGAATAAGAGAGAACGATAAATGAAAGAACAGTATAGATTTTTCGATTGGCGATATTGCACATCTTTTTTATTTTTGTGGCCCACTTTATGCATCTTTTCAGTTTGAGCTAATTTTATGCCTCTTTTCACTTTGATGAATATTGTGCATCTTTTTTTAAACAAGTTGCACATCTTGTGCATCTTTTCAAGTTTGGAACACTTTGTGCATCTTTTTGATATTTTTAGTCTTTCCAATATCAATAAATCTTAACTCAAATTTGAATAATTAAAAAAAATTAACATATTAAAAAGGAAATACAATAAAAATTAGACATCAATCTTACAACAATTATAGCTAAGTGATACTAGTCTATAAGAACATGAAGTTGATCTTCTAATATATATCTAGTCATAATGTAATTTAAAATTTTTAGAGATTAGATTTTACCTGAATAAAGTCCAAGGATTAATAATGTCATAATCTTCAATGTTGAGTTTGAGGAGAGACTCAACTGATGGTTTTAAGTTTGGTTCAAATATTTCAGAGGATAGTTCAACCGGTATGGTAGGCTTTGAGATTGGTGGAACTGGTGGTACCGTTTGTGGAGCCTCACTTCTTATTGTTGCAACCCTCCAATCAAATTCCCTTTTATTACTGATCCAAAAGAAATTATTCTCAATGAAATAGATAAATTTAAAGGAAAACAATTACATATTAATTCCTTAATTAAGGAAAGGATATTAATTTAAAGAACAAATAATTCAAAATTCCATTCTAGAGA
Organism: Dendrobium huoshanense; assembly: GCA_016618105.1. Taxonomy (NCBI): domain Eukaryota; kingdom Viridiplantae; phylum Streptophyta; class Magnoliopsida; order Asparagales; family Orchidaceae; genus Dendrobium; species Dendrobium huoshanense. Next base: position 51,722,750 of record CM028351.1, read on the forward strand.
TCAACTATAAAAGATTTCTCTCTATAAATATAAACATTTCAAGAAGTGAAATTTTAATGTACATCAACACAACATTCCATTATTTCATTTATCATCCAAAATACATACAAACACCTTTTTTATTCAAAATTACATTATCCTAGAAATGCAAGAACGACACAAGAAGACACTAACATATGAAATCTCTGAAATCACAGAAAAACATCTCAACAATAAATATATAAACTCATCAGCAACTACAACATAGAAAGTATAACTAATATTCTTAGGGGCCTTGATCTGGAGGAGGTGGAGGGTTGAATATTGTAAAGTAGCTACTGATTGTAGCTACATTAGTAATAGAGTCAAATTATCCTTGGATCCAACCAATGTCCTCATTGTATCTAGCATCCTACTGATTCAGGTGATTCTCAATTTGATAAAAATATTGATCAAAATGAGTTTCTAGTCTGTAAAAATGTTGAATCATTTCTTGGTAGAAATTTTGGTCAGGTCTTGGTATAGGTGGAGGTATAGGAGCTGGGGCTCCTTCTCCCTCGAAATCTTCTACCTCTGAACTTTGATCGTGACTAAAGTGTGCCTAAAAAGAGGCATCAATGAAAAAATTGGGAAGTTCAATGGGTGGATAGGGATGTATTAGGTTGTACTTTTTTCTCTAAGACATAGGCAGCTAAGTATCCTAAAGACACATTTTTCTTCCTCTTATTATGAGGAAGTCCAATATCATAAAGTTTATAAATATATTCCATAATAAGTTGGGCTTCATCAAAAGGAGTTTTAGTCATATTCAAGTATATGTCAGTGGATAAAAGAGGAGTCACATTTATACGATCACCAGCTTTGGGAATGATAGAGGTTCTTAAGACATATTGGATAATCCATGCATTCTAATTAAGAGTGTACAGTCGAGACATATGGCTTAATTGGCAAACACCTCTAAGAGTTTAATTTATTTCTCACCATTTAAAATATACTCTAGAGGTTAAGGTATGTGCTCTAACTTCTTGTGTTCTAAGATGAAGGAAGTTGCCTAGATCTACCTTAGTGATTTTTATATCCTGCATAAAGACAAAGGAGGTAATCCTAGTTTGATCTTGGTTTTCCTTCATGTTTCCAAGGAACATTTGAAAAGTTTCGTGATGGTAGGCGTAAATCAAGATAAGGATGAAGGAAAACTTGGTTGAGGCAAATATGGGCATGAAAGAAAAGTTGATATCACTCTGAATGAGGAGTCGGGATGGGGTTATTTTGATAGCAAAATACCTATCAAAAGCTTCCTCATTCTCTTTGGAAAGAAAGTTCTCATCCCTACCAGATAAGGAGGGTGAGCCCTTAGAAGCGCGAGGTCGCTTTCTACTGCTGGCCATTCCTAAGATTTGGACTCGAGAATGTTTGGACACAAAAGAGAATGTGAAGAAAAACTTATCCAAAACCCTTCTATTTAAAGGAAAAAAAGACCTATCATACAATATGAAATATGGATCGTACGTATGATTCTAAAATCATACGGGATGAAAAACATTTCATACATACAAATAAAAATGGAAAAAATGAAATAACTTTTTGTCAAATGCAATTTTTGAGGCATCATTTCGTACATGCTTTCTAACCAAATGATCGTATATATGAACACCTGTTCATCCGGGATAATAAAAAAATTAAAGATCATTTTATAACGGTTAGGTTCATCCATATGAGAAACTGATAACAGGTTCGTACAGAGGAAAAGTAATTTTGTATGTATGATCTGGCAAAAATAACTGAATGTTTAGAAAACTATCCCCAATTGTACAAATAAAATATCACAATTTGTACCGATAATGATGACATCGTACAATATAAAATTCAATGAAAACTCCAATTTTGTGTGCTTAACTCAGAAAAATACCATGTATATGCTATAGAATTCATACAGTATGAAAAAATTCATATAATATAAAGAGAACACTTAAAATAAGACATGTAAATATAAAATATTTTCAAAACCAACCACCTAAAATCTAATGACATAAAAAAATAGAAAAAGTAAGACTAATAATAAAACATTAAAAGAATAATAATCACAACAAAAAAATAAAAACACACAAATGAATAAACAATAACAAACAAATAAAGAAAATAAACAAACTCATAATTACGTAATAAATTAAGTTTAAAGAAATTTAATTTAAGCATTCTGATCAATCACACCTAATATGGTTCTTAAAGTGTTAAACGTATTAAAAGCAATGGTTTTATGAAAATGTCTGCAAGTTGATTCTTAGTAGCAATATGATTCAATTCAATTTCTCCCTTAGTCGTATGATCTCTAATGAGGTGATGCTTAATGTCAATATGCTTGATTTTATAATATTGAATAGGATTCTATGAAATGTAAATCACACTTATATTATCACAAAAAATTAGAATAGTGACAATAGAAAATCCTTTGTAAATCAGTTATTATTTTAACCAAAAAACTTATCCCACACAACTACCTAAGATAATATATTCTACTTCAACAGTAGAAAGGGCTACTGTTTTTCTTCTAGTCCAATAAACTAAAAAGTTTTCTATAAATTGATAAGTTCTAGAAGTACTTTTTTGATCAACCCTACATCCTACAAAATTTGTATTAGAATATCCAATAATTTCAAAAGAAGAGCTGTGGTTAGGATACCAAATCCCTAAGTTTTAAGTTCTTAAAAGATATCTCATAATTCTTTTAACTACTGTCTGATTCTTTTGGATTAAATTGAAATCTAGCACACAAATAAATACTAAACATGATATCTGGTCCGCTAGTAGTCAAGTAAAGTAATGATCTAATTATACCTCTATTTTTTTTTGGTTCAAAAGATTTTCGATTAGAGTCTTTATCTAATTATACTAAGGAACTCATTGGTGTAGTTACTAGTTTAGCATTATCCATTTCATATTTCTTAAGGATATCCTTAATCTACTTAGACTGACTAAAAAAAGTTTCTTCCTCATTTTGCTTTATGCCAAAAAAAAAAAAAAAAAAACTCAAGTCTCTCATTAAACTCATTTCAAATTCATAATTCACTACTTTTAAAAAATCATCACAAAAATTTTTATTTGTACATCCAAATTAGATATCATCAATATATATTTGAACAATGAGTATGTCATCTCATATCATCTTAAAAAAGAGTGGTGCCTACTCTACCTTTAACAATTGATCTTTCAAATAAGAAAGTGCTTAACCTCTCATACTAAGTCCTAGGTGTTTGTTTTAGTCCATACAATGCCTTTTTCAATTTATATATATGATTAGAGAATTTAGAATTTTTTAAACCTAAAGGTTGCTCAACATGAATATCCTCTTGTATCATCCCATCAAGAAAGACACTCTTAACATCTATTTGATATAATTTAAAATCTTAAAAATAGATAATGGCTAACTAAATTCTAATTACTTCAAGTCTGGCTATAGGGGTAAAAGTTTCTTCAAAATAAATCCCTTTTATTTGATTATACCCCTTGGCCATCAATCGTATCTTATTTCTAATTACAACACTTGAATTATTCATTTTATTTTTGAACACCCACTTAATTCTAATAATAATTTAATCCTTAGGCCTTTCAATTAATTCCCAAACATCTTTTCTAATGAATTAATTCAATTCATCCTACATGGTCAAAATTTAAAATTTATTCGAAAGTGCTTAATTTATATTAGTGGGTTCAATTATTGATATAAAAATAGAATGATTCTCTTCTTTGCTAAGTCCATGCCTAGTTCTAATACTCTCACTAGGTTCACCTAAAATTAATTCCTTAGGGCGAGTCTTAAAAAAATTCCATTCTCTAAGCAAAGTGTTTTCTGATTCAATATTCTCTTCCAAATTTATTTTTTTAATTCCTTGGGAGATATTTTTAACATAATCTTCTTCCAACCTTGGCTCTTCTAAAATATTAGATTCATCAAAAATATATATGTGATCTCCTCAATTACTAAAGTTCTCTTGTTAAAATGCCTATAGGATTTGCCAACACTTGAATATCCTAGAAAAATTTCTTCATCAGATTTAGGATTAAATTTTCCTAAAGGAGTTTTTCCATTATTATGAATGAGCACCTTGCATCTAAAAATATTCAAATGTGAAAGATTAGGTGTTCTTCCCTTAAGAAGTTCATAGGGTTTTTTGTTCAATTTGGATCTAATATTCACCCAATTTAGAACACAACAAGTCGTACTAACCACTTCAGCCAAAAGTATTTTTGAAGTGAGTATTCTGCCAACATGGCTCTGGCTGCTTCTGTTAATATTCTATTCTTTTTTTACAATCCCATTCTGTTGAGGGGTCCTAGGTGCTAAAAAATTATGATCAATTCCATATTCTTTATAAAAATCTTTAATTTTTTTATTTTTAAAATTTTCTCCATGATCGCTTTAAATTGATATGTCTCACACCCTAATTTCTTCTAAATCCAAGTAGAAAATTTTTTAAATTTCTCAAATGATTAACTCTTATGAAATAAAAACTCAACCCAAGTGAATCTCAAAAAATTGCCAACTATTACAAATAAAAAATTTTTACCTCCCAGACTTACAATGCTAATTGGTCCAAAAAGATCCATATATATGATTTTCAATAGTTTGCTTGTTCTAAGATCCTTAATGAAATGAAAGGAGCACTTCACCTATTTTTCTAATTGACATGCATCACCCAGGTGATCCTTAGTGAAGTGTAGTTTAGGTATAGCTCTAACCAACTCTTTTTGGATAATCTTCCAAAGATTTTTCAAACTTGCATGACAAAGTCTCCTATGCCATAACCATAATTCATCAGTAATTATTTTGAGACAAAAAACATTAGAAGATTTAATAAAATTCAAATCAAGCATGTGCACATAATTTACCTTATTTCCATGAAATACATCAATTTTATTTTGATATATTATTCAATTTGTAGGAAAATATTTTACACTATAATTTTTATCACATAGCTGACTAATATTCAATAAGTTATGCTTTAAGCGTTCAATCAATAAGATATTTTTAATAAAAAATTACTTATTGCCAATCATATATGTACCTACTGCTTTCCTTTTGGTATTATCTCTCAATGTAACATTGTCTCCATTCTTGACTTCTTGCGATATGAATTGTATCGTATCTCCTGTCATATACTTTGAACATCTGCTGTCCAAGTACCAAATGCTCTCACAAGATCATGTATGAGAGCAATTCTACAAAATGATTAAATATTAAACTTGGGAACCCAAATAATTTTTGGTTCACCTTTTGTCAATAATAATCTAGATGCATATTTGATATGCTATGAATTATACATCATACGTCTCCATATTAGATATGATTTACTATGAATAATGTAAGTGTAAAAAATATGACCAATCATTTTACAAGAAAAATATTTAACTCCAAAAAAATGATTTATTAATCTAAGTGAGTTATATTATATTTTTTTAGGTTTTAAAATTTTAAGCTTCTGATGAGGATTTAAAAATTTTTCAAGTGTACGGGGTGTCTTATTTTCCTCAAGAGCATTCAATTCCACTTTAAACTATGAGTTATCACTTTCTAAAATAGCATTATCAACTTTCAAATAGTGCTCTCTACGATCAGATTCATCTATAAATGTTTTAAAATTATTTTTAAGTTTAATATGTGATTATTTCAATAGTTTATACTTTTTGTTCAAATCATCAAATTCATCTAATAATTTCATGTGATTGTTACTAAGGATTTCATGCTCTTGTTGTAAATAAAAAAAGACTAGGTTTACCTAAGCATGCTGCTTTTTGAGTTTTCTATATGCAGTATAAATTTTCTCAGAAACTTCATATAATTTATCATAGGTTAAGTCACATATCTCCTCTTGATCCGACTGATCAAGCTTGTCGGCCATTAAACACATATTCATGACTTCCTCCTTTGCTTCTATTTCTGAGGAAGTTAAAGATGAGTCCTCCCAGAATACTCTCTACATCTCTTCTTGACCTTCCTAATATTGGTTTTCTCCTTAACCTTCTCCTTGCTAGGATTAGCTTTGATATTTAGGCAATTAATTTGATATATTCAGGCTTCCTCCATTCATAGCAAATTATATCATTAGAAGCTTTAGCATTTTTATAGAACTAACCCTTATTCCACTGCTAATATCTCCTTTGCTTCCTCTTAAGGAAATTTCTAAATTGCCTTATCATTAAGGAAATATCATCTTCATCCTCAGGAAAAGATTGATTAATTTCTAAGTCATCCACTTTCAACACAATGTTCTTCACCTTTCACTTGTCACCTACATCAATCTGTCTTTGAGTCACTCTTTGATTGTAAGCAATTTATGATCCAAGCAGATTGTTAATAGAATAAACAATTAAGTCTTTTGACTCAATTATTGTAGTTATCTTTGCATCATATGAAGTAGGAAAATAATAAAGAATTTTATTGACTTTTTCAGAGGTTTCCTACTTAATGCATGCAATGAAGTGACTATATGTGTAAAACAAGTATACATATTAGTGATTGATTCATTCAATTTCATATAAAAAAGTTCATAGTCGTGTAATGGTATGTTTATTCTAGACTGTTTCATTTCATTAGTTCCTTCATACATTATACAAATTCTATCCTAAATTTATTTTCCTATTTTACAAGTTGAAACACCTTCATATAGTCTTCAGACTTAAGTGCACAGAAAAAGCTATTTAAACAATTAGCATTCAACTAAGCTTATTTTTTCCCTCTATTGTCCAATCAGTAAATGGGATTTCAATTATAATGCCATCTATAAGTCTAGTTGGTCTAGTGTGGCCTTCTTATACTAAAATTCACATGTGATAGTCAAGCGATTGAAGAAAAGTAGACATATATATTTTCTAAAAGTCGAAAGGGATGTTATCAAACAATGATGGTCTAGTGATCAAATATCCTTCAGGTCTATTACGGTTTCAATAAATAGCCATGATCATTTTCAAAAAATTATCTAAATCTTAATTTTTGAAAGTAGGCTCTGATACCACTTGAAAGTTAGAATAGGTTGTTAGACCTAATATAATTATCCCAATGCTAACCAAGAGGGGGGGGGGGGTGGTGAATTGGTAATTTAAATATTCTCTTAGTATATTAGAAAACCAATTTTAGAGTTCATCATAATGACAAATTTTTTCAAAAATATTTTTTCAACCATAACATTAAACTTGCAGAAAATATAAATACAATAAAAGTAAAGATTGAAAAAAGAATTTTGTAGTAGTTCGGTTCAATAGGACTACATTTGCTCCCTGAAGACTCTCTTTTTAGGTATTGCACTATATAAAAGTGACTATCCTTTTACTCCTAAAGTAAGGCGGAGAAGCCCTAACAATTAACCTTTCTTTCTCCTATCCCTGTTATGGCAAAGTATTGTCGCCATTTTTCATCCTAGTGGTGACGACAGAGATTTGGCATCCTTTTACACTCTCCTGATATCGGTAGAGTATTATCATCCTTTCACACCCTCCTATATCGGTAAAGTACCGACATCTCTTCACACCCTCCTAGCATCGGCATAATACCATCATCCTTTCTCACCCTCATAGTGATGGTAGAGAACTGGATCTCCATTGAAAATCTTCTTTCAAGAGTCTTCAAGAAAGTAGGGAAGAAATTTGAAGAACAAGCAAGAGATCCTCATCATTGGGCAACCTTATGAATTCCCTCACAAATTCCTCATAAGAGATCTCTCACTCTACAATGCCAATACACTCTCCCAAACACTCTCCAAGTGCACTCTCAAAAGAAACAAGTGCACTCTCAAAAGAAATTTGCAGGCATTGTGTCAGTTAGTTCTTAGAACTCTTAAATATGAATGATAAGAAAAATCATCCAGAAAACTGAAAATTTCAATTTGACCATCTTGGATCATACAGTAGGATCGTACTTCATATGTATGAATAATTAAAAAAATCCTTGTATGATCCTGTACGAATTGATTTTGTACTCTAACAGTTGTTTGTATGAATTGAAATCATACATTATGAATAGTTCAAAATTTAACAAGTCTAGCCAGTATGATTTCTTACGAACCCATTTCGTACACTAGTAGTTGTTGTATGATCCCCACATCATACAATATGAACTATCTGAATCAAATTATACTTTGTATGGTACGAACTTGGAGGAGCCCATTTTGTACTCTGGACATCGTCTGCATGAAAATAATTTTATACAGTACAAATATTTCAAAAAATTTACTTATTCATTTGGATGAACTAGTATGTATCCATTTCGTACACTAGACATCGTCTAAATGAAAGTAATACAATATGATTAGCTTAGAAAATAGAGAGTTTGTTTGGGACAAACTGGTACGTATCCATTTCATACTATATCATCTGTACGAAAATAAATTTGTACAGTACGAACAGTTCAATTGAAAAAATTCTAAGGCATGATTTGATTAGCTTATTTCTGGAGGAACACTCTGGACAAATCTTCTAGTACAATTCAATATTCGTACAGTACGATTAGTTTAAAAAATATAAGTTTTGACTCACTCCTCTAGTATGTGTGTGCATGATTACTCAATTACAATCACATTCTCTCAGACTCAAATAAAGAGAAAAAAATACAAACTTAAATTACAAGAAACCCTAATCTAATATGTCTTGAAGTGTTCGGCAGTCTGGTGTATGATTTCCCTAAAACATTAATACACATAGACAACACAAATAAGATTTTTCCAATATACGTTAGGAGAAATAGTAATCAACACAATAATATTTTAGATTTAAAAGCATAGATTTGAAAATTAAGCCACAATATTGACCTCATACAAAAATGAGATCAACAAGTTCATTCAAAAACCTTTTTGGTGGATGCTCAATTTTAAAGAATTAGAACAATCTTATTTATTAAGACTTGTATCAATTATAAAGACTTGCGTCAACACTATGAGTAGAATTCATATTATAATATAAATACATAACCTTGGTTGCCTCTTTTTATAAATGGTTGTAATTAAGTCGCACTTGTGACATTTGGATTTAATTTTTGAACATTTAGACTTTATTTCATTTTTAAGTTTATGTGTTATGGTTGTTAGGTGAATGTTGTGTTTACTTTAATTACACACTATAAATACCAACTTTTTAAGAATTTTTTTTCATACAATTTCCCTTGATGATTTCGTTTGGCTCTTATATAAAACATTTTTAAATACTCTTAAAAAATGATGGATCTAAATAATATATAAAGATAATTGGTTTCAAAAAGATTAAAGGGTTTCAGCCATGTCGTATAATAATTTCCTTCTATTGCTTATTTAGATAACTCGTCATCTTTGGTTTTTGATTTGTCACTTGACCAATTAGGGTGCTTATTCTATATCAAGTAAGGCATTCTCTTTTAACAAAAAAAATATCTTTTCTAAGAATGTTTAAAACTTTGCAATGATGTTAATTATTATGTCTAACTAGTATGTATTCCATTAGTTAGGGGGGTCAAAATTAGGTTGTGGGTCGGGTTCGAGACGAACCCAAGATTGACTCGTTACTATTTGACACAGCCTGAACCTGACCTATTTTTACTAACATATCAAAAATTTCAACTCAGATCCGACTCATCAGGTTTCCAGGTTGTCTTGACCTGATAAAAAATGATTGTGATTTAGCTGAACAAGAGAACAAATGGGAGAAAATGGTTACATTCATAATGATCAAGCTCCCTCCCATCATCATTGTTAATTTTGATCCAACAAAAGAATGTCAAGCTATTGTGACTTATAACCCAACAAGAATGAACATCATCGAATGAGGTGAAGAAGTCTTTTATCAACTTGTTCAATAGTTTACCTTTTGAGCGAATGAGGGAAAAAGGTTACCTTCAGTTTGAAACGAGCTCCCTCCCTCCCTTCATCATAGTTATTTCTGAATGTTGATCCAACAAAAGAATGGAGAGCAGTAAACTATCATGACTTTTGACCTAAGAGGAAGGAATGTCATCGAAAGATGTGAACATCTATGAGCTACCATGAACTTTAACATGCAACCAGTGGAGCAGGTGGAAGCTAAGATGAGCGGGCCAGCGGCTTAGTGACAATTATAGGCCTAGCAAAGCAAGTCAAAACTCAGTCCAAATCATGTTTTCAATTTTACATGAATCTAACTCCAAATTTTACATTGACTACTCCTTTTCTTGAGGGTAAAACACATTCTTTCAAAGATGCCTTAGTTGGTTCTTCATCATCATCTCCTAAAGTACATTTCCTTCACTCTTCTTTCAATGACTTTCTGGCCTTGCTTTTTAAGGATTATGTGGTTGATCAATTGGCAGTTCTTTATGCTTTAACTTTGATGGGGAAATTTCTCCTTAAGCGTCCAAATCTTGATATTATTAAAAAAACATTTCTTAGCCTCAAGCTTTTCGGTTCAGTTCTTATAGGCTTGTTGGATCAAAGGCTTGTTGATATTCAACTTGCTAATGATTTGGATTACAGTTGTATATTATCTAGGAGATCATACTATATTCAAGCTTGCCAAATGCATTTGCTTAAATGGACTCCAGATTTTGATGTTAGGGAAGAATCTCTGATTGCTCCGGTTTGGATTTCTATCCCTAATTTGAGACTTTATTTTTTTAATCAACAAATCCTTTTTGGGCTAGCTTTGATTTTTGGAAGGCCATTACAAATGGACCAAGCCACTGCTTATGTATCTCATCCTTCCATGAAGAAGATCTTGGTGGAATTGGATGTTTCTAAGAAACAACCTACTGAATTTTGGATGGCTCGAAGGTGAAGGGTTATTTCCAAAAAGTGGAGTTTGAAAATCTTCCTATCTTTTGTTCTTTGTGTAAGATGCATGGACATGGTATTAACAACTATTTTCGGAAACACCCCCATCTTCTTAAAGAGAAGGATTCATCAAAAAAATCATACGAGGATGTAGTCAATGGAATCTCCCCGGATGGTATTACTCCAAACCCCGTCAATATTGAGGATAAAACCTCTAATCCTTCTCACTTTGTTGAGGAACCGCTGGTTGTCATTGGAGAGGCTCTTGAACCAATTGTTTCCAATGCTATTGTTGAGAGTCATGAACAGGGAGTTAATGTTATAACTTCTTGTAATACTCTTATTGTCTCTGATAATAATGGGGAGCAAGCTTTGCCTAATTTTCATGCTCAAAATGATGCTCTTGTTGATCCCATCCTTTCTTGTATGATTAATAAAGATTCCTTAGATGTGAATGGTAATATGCTTTCTCACAACCTCTATAATCCCTTGAATGTACAGGTGAATGAGATTGAAGCTAATGATATTCTATTGGAGGAGTGTGAACTTCTTTCTATGGAAATTAACTCTCCTCCCAAAAATGGCATTAAATGCATTGCGGTGGGGGATAAAGGTAATTTGGAGGATGACAGAATGTTTATGGAGGACAAATGTCCTCATCAGACTCAAGGGTTGCAATTTAATGATAGTAAGACTCCTTCAATCTCTTATTATAATATATGATAGTAAGTTTTGCCCCAGCCCGCACTCCCGACCCGCTCTCGCCTGCCAGGTGATTTAAACTTGGGTGGCTCTGGAAAAATCTCAAACAACAATCTGAATTGCGGGACACGTAAATACATTTTTAATGTCAAATTTTTATATTTAAACAATATATTAACCCAAAATCAAGTAATATTTAATTATACTAATAAAAAATGATACTAATTAATTTAATTATAAAAATTAAAAATGATAATTAATATAAAATAAAAATTATATTTACTAATTAATTTTAAAATGAAAATTAATTAAATAGTTAATATTATTTTTAATCATTTTTTTAAATCATTTAAATAGTTAAAATTTAAATCAATTTAATTAATTTTTTAAAATTTTTCTAGAAAATAAAAAAATCCACCAAAAAATTCCGTGGGGAAGAAATCGCCGGGAAAATTTCATCAGAAAACTTGTCTCATTTGTTTCCATCGAAAAACCACTGGAAAGCCGCCAGAAAATTGATCGCCGGAAAGCCATCAGAAAATTTTGCCAGAAATGGGTGATTTTCCTATATTGATAGTGATGCATTTATTGATACCGAAGATATGAGAATTGTTTCTAAATGTTTTGCTAAGGATGATAATGATATTAGTTTCATTAGGTTCATAGTAAAAGTGGTTGGAAAAAATAACATGTTATATTGCAATCTCCAATAACCACCTTCTTGCATACTACCCATTAATTTTGTCTTTTTGTTTAAGTCTTATATTTGGAATGTAAGGGGGATTGGTTGTCCCTCTTCTCATATACGTGTTAAGAATCTTTGCTGTGTTCATAATATTTCTATTCTAGTGCTTGTTGAACCCCTTATTTCTGCTTCTAGATTGGTTAGCACCTCTCATTTATTTGGTTTTAATTATGCTATTTCGAATGTGGCTAATAAAATTTGAGTTTTCTGGAAATACTCGGTTAAAATTGATGTTATTGGTGATTTTACTCAGTTTTGACATTGTTAAGTTGTTTTTTTAAATTTTCGTTATTATGCTTTTTTTGTGTATGCTTCTTCCTCTCGTTACATTAGAAAATTACTTTGGGAACAAATCATTAATTTTCATAGTATTTATAATTTTCCTTGGCTTGTTGGTGGAGATTTCAATGCTATTACTAAATTTTCTAAGAGGATAGGTGGTTCTTCTCCTTCTGTTCATTCTATGGAAGATTTTAGTAATATGATTTTGGATTATAATTTAATTAATGTTGGTTATTCTGGTAACAATTTCACTTCGAATAGGGGTCATTTATGGCAAGGGCTTAACTAGGTGCTTTTTAATGACTCTTGGCTTAATGCTTTTAATTCCATTAATGTGCAGCATCTTAGCAGAACTTTGCCTAATCACTCCCCTTTGCTTATTAGTCTTTATTTTAGACATTTCAATGGTTCTTTTCATTTTAGATTTCAGAACATGTGGTTACTACATGATTCTTTTTTAGATGTTGTTCAAAATAATTGATTAGCTCCTTTATATTCGGATAATTCCTTTTTTGGTATGAGGAAACTTTGGTTTAAGCTGAAAAGGCTTAAGCATATTTTGAATTGGTGGAACCATAATATTTTTAGAAATCTTTTTTCTAATATTCTGAAAGCTGAACAACTTGTTGGTAATTTTGAGCTTTCTTGTCAAATTGATCGTACTAATGCTAACTTTTCTCTTTTAAAAAATGCTAAAAAAGAGCTTTTTAAAGCTCATGAAGTGGTTTTTTGGATGCAAAAAGTTGCTGTTAAGTACTTGGCTGAAGGTGATAACAATACTAAGTATTTTCATGTATTGGTTAAGAGGAAAAGGTCTAAAAATTGTATCAATAAAATTCAATGGGAGGATGGTTTTGTTACTGAGAACAATGAGGAGATTGCTAATTTAGCTTTTCAACATTTTCAAACTTATCTTAATAAGAATTTTAACACTGCTCAGATTATTGATCATTCTTTTATTCCTAACCTTATTTCCAAAGAGGAGAATGTGAACCTCTGCATGCCTCCTTATTTTGAGGAAGTTAAAGATACTCTTTTTGATATGAATTGTAATTTTGTGGCTAGGCCAGATGGTTTTACTACTCAATTTTTTCAAAAATCTTAACACATTATTAACAATTGTATTTTTGCTGCTGTTTTGGATTTCTTTGCTGGTAATTCTATTCCTAAGTTTTTTACTTCTACTTCTATTATGCTTATTCCAAAAAATAACTCTGTCAACACTTGGAATGATTTTAGACTGATTAGTCTGTATACGTTTTTTAACAAATTGATTTCTAAATTCTCATGAATCATCTTACCTCCCTGCTGCCTAAAATTATCTCTCCTTTCGAGGTGGGTTTTGTGAATGGTAGGAGCATTACAGATAATATTTTGCTGCTAATTTCTTATATAGTGATTTGGATGTTAAAGTGAGAAGGGGCAATCTAATTCATAAGCTTGATATTGCCAAGGCCTATGATAATATTGATTGGAAGTATATTTATCATTTTTTAGAGTTTTTTTGTTTCAGTTCTATTTTTGTTAAGCTTATTAAGAATTGTATTAAAGATGTCTATTTCTCTATTATTATCAATGGTTCTAGTAATGGTTTTTTTTCAAATCGTCTCATGGGTTAAGAAAAGGTTACCGTATTTCTCCTGCTCTTTTTATTATTGTTGTTGATTTCTTATCTAGGGTTGTTGCCAATCTTTATGAAAATAATACTAGTCTGTATTTTAAAACTTTGGGTCATTTTCCCTTATCTCACTTATGTTTTGCAAATCTTTTTATTATTTTTACCAATGCTTCTATTAATAGAATTCATAAACTTTTGGATCTTTTTAATCAATTTGAAATGGTTAGTGGTTATCTTTTAGCAAAAATAAAAGTAATTTTATTGCTTCTAAGAGGATTTCTAATGATCCTATTTTAGCCATTAAAGATTTAACTGGCTTTATGCATGCTCAATTACCCATTAAGTATGTTGGTGTGCACCTTTTCAAACGCAGAAGGAAAACCTTTATTTTTGATGATCTTATTACTCTCTTCATAATAAACTGGTGTCTTTGGACTCTAATTTTCTTATGTTTTTTGGTAGAGTTACCCTTATCAAAAGTGTTATTTGTTATTTACCAGTTTATAGTTTTCAAACTATTCTTCCTACGTAGGTTGTTTGCAGTAGAATTCATAAGCTTTTCATTAAATTTTTTTTGGAGAGGTACTTCTACTAACTAAAAAATAACTTGGGCTGCTTGGGATAAATGTTGTGGTATTTTAGCTGAAGGTGATTTAGGTTGTAAGAATATGTATGATTTAGCAATGTCTTTTTCTTTTAAACATTGGTATAATTTTCGTGCTAAAGCTAGCCTATGGGCTAATTTCATGCTCTCTATATATTTTGTTGGCAAACACCATACTAATGATTTCTTTAAGCAAGGTGACTCTAGAGTGTGGCAAAGGCTTTGTAAGGTTAAATGGGATGTTGAGCCCTTCATTGCTCGGGGGCTTGGTAAAGGTAATACTTTCTTTTAGCAAGATAAATGGTTAGGTAATCAGTCTATTGATTCAATTTTGATTTATTCCTCTATTGCTTCGGTTAAGGTTAACTCTTTTTTTAAAGACAATTATTGGGACTATGAGAAACTTTCCACTGTTATTCCTGATTACATTATTCATAAAATTTTGAACTTGACTATTAATCCTTCTAGCAATGATATTATCTTATGTGATTTCTCTAAAGATGGTGTTTTTCACTTAAAAAGTGCTTGGCATGTTTTTAGGTCTAAGAGAAAATTTGATAATTTTTTTTCTTTGATCTAGCATAAAAGCATTCCTTCTACTGTGGCCGTCTTTATGTGGAGATCTTTATATAAATTTATTCCTACGGATGATAATCTTACCAAAAAAAGGGTTTTTGCTGCCTTCCAAGTGTCAATGTTGTTACCATTTGGAGAATATGAATCATATTTTTATTTCTGGCTCTGTTGCTGTTAAAAATTAGGTTTATTTTGATGATTTTTTCAAGTTAAATTTCTTTAGTGCTCATTTATCTCTCAAATCTATGCTTAATGCTTGGTTCTTGAATTCTAAACAGCACATCCGTAATGTTATTCCATCTCTCATTTTATGGTTCTTATGGTTGGAGAGGTACAATATGCTGTTTAATGATGTTCGGATGAATCATAATAAGGTTATTCAAAAGGTGAAGGAGAAAGTTTTGTCTCTTGTGGCGGTTAAACTTCTCTCTGTGAAGATATTAAAAAACTGTTACTTTGTTGATCATGCTTTAGGTCTTAACTTGGAGCGGGGCCCTAGTGCTTTAAAGGCTAATATTATCTATTGGAACAAACACCCCACTAATTTATTTAAGTTAAATGTGGATGGTGCTAGTAATGGCTTTTTTAGTGGTTGTGGTGGTGCTATCAGGGATTGTAATGGTACCCTTATTATGGCTTTGCGGGTCATATTAAGGATGGGAATAACTTTGTTGCTATCACCATGGTGATTAATTACGGTATTAAGTTATGCATCTCCCTTAACTTAACTAACTTGTTTATAGAGGTTAATTTGGATTACGATTTCCATTTCCTTTATGCTAATTATGATATGTATTGCTCCTCAGTTCTCTTCTATCAAGTTAGAGAAATTAAAAATATGTTGATTTTTATGAATTATTCGATTCATCATATTAGTTAAGAGGGCAATGTGTGTGCTACTTGGCTTGTTAATTGGGGGTTTAACCTTCACTACTTTTTTGATGTTATTTTGACCACTATTTTTGTGGCTCTTAAGGGCTTATTTAATCTGGATGCTCTTGGTCTTCCCTATGTTAGAACTTAATTTCTTATTTGGTGGATTCCTATGCTATCTATGTTTTGGGGCCTTTGCGGATTCTCTGGTTGGTGATCTGGGCATTTCTTTGGTATTTTTGCTATAGGGTTGGGTTTAGGTGCCATCAATCTTTGATGACTCTTTCATTTTTCTACTGTTCAATGGTGGTTTTGATTATTCCTTTGTTGGTAGGCATTGTCATTATGGCTGCTACTCTATTTATGATTTTGTTTTCTGGGTATTGCTCGGGATGGGTGGTTTTCTGCATTTCTTCTCTTCTTTCTGGAAGTGTATTATGATTTCTTTAGTCTTTCTTAGCTCTCTCGATGCCTGGAATGGGAATTCTCTATGCTGGCTCCTGATGTTGCCCTTTTTATGGGTTTTTTCTTGATGCCCCGGTCCTCTCAAACTTTTCTAATTGCCTCTTTGGCTTGCTGGGGGTATTAGTGAGTTGATGGCTGGTCTTTGGGTTTTTCTCGGTTGGGTTGCTTCTAATATATATTTATTTGATGTGTATAATTTTCTCATGGTGGATGATTCTATGCATTTCTTCCTTGCTTCCTGGAGGTATACTATGAGGTCCTTAATTTGGTTCTTCTCTCTGGATGGCGGGATTGGTGTAGTTCTGTGTTGGCTCCTATTTTTTCTTTTTCTTTGGGTTTCTATGTGTTGCACTGATCTCCTTTCATTTCTCTGGTTTTATGCTGGCCAGCTCCTTGTGATTGGCGGTTGGTAATCTCTCTATGGCTTTTAGTTTAGATGAAGTTTTTATGGATTTAGACTTGAGCTGTGATTGCACAGGTTATATGGCTGAGGGTTGGTCCCATTATTGCTCTCGTACCTTCAGGTTTCTTTCTTGGCTTGTTGGGGGTATCTGTGAGAGGATGCCTAGACATTGGGGCTATGTTTACTCTGGTTTTGGTTTGGCTGTCACCAGCAGGTGTTTAATTGTTCCCTAGTTTTTGGCTTTGACATATTTTAAACCTTATATGGTTGATTTGCTGGAGTTGGCCTGGCATCTATCTTAAAGGGAATTCTCTAGGGATTTTAAGCTATGTTATTTGGGCCATTTTAAGTTGTACTTGATTGCTCCTAAGGGTAGGATTGAGTGGCATGTGGATAAACTAATTGAGGCTTTCTATATTACTTATATTCTGAGCTCTATAAGTCTTTATCCCTTCTTTGGCTTTAGGTAATGGTTTGGTTTGGATTACTTCTTTCTCTGTAAATGTTGTTTATCTCATTTTGGTATTGGCTTAAATTTAGTTTACTTTTTCTTGTTAACCTATAATGTTTTGTGGTTTAGCTTATGTTTTTGAAGCCATTTTTTTTTTGCAGGTGGAGATGCATATTGCTGTCATCAAGTTTTTTTGCATAAAGAGTGGTCTTCAATTCCTTACCTTTACCTTTCTTTTTTGGATGCTTGCCTATAACATCTTTAGAATGTTACTAAGGTACCTTGTCCTTTGTTTAGAGGAGATCCTCGGCTCATAGGTTTTATTTTTTCTTTGTTTAGCGAGCTGATGAATTCCTTCATGGACTCTATAATTGACTTTATTAATTAATGCGTAGGCCCCTCCATGGGTTTTAACTAAAAAAAAATTCTAAGAATGTAAATAATCTTTTAAGACCCAATTTTGTATTCCAATACCTTCGTAGAATATCTTTTTCATCTTTTAGGATGATCTAATATTCTCTCCAATGTATTTGATTATATAAACAATAGTTTTTCAAAACCATATTTTTATTTTTAAATATCATTTATAAAATATTATATATGTCTTATGAGATGGTATGTTATTCTCACTAGTGTATTTGATTATAAAATTGGTAATTTAAAAGCCTAATTGTTTTTGAATCCATTATCGTATACCATATTTATCCTTTGAGATGGTACATTATTCTTGTAAATAGTATTTTAGCACAAAATAAAAGTCTAATTTGCATCATTTTATCTTCACACAACATTGTTCTAGTATTGTAGATTGAACTAGTTGAACTATATGATCTACATTATAAAGTCCAATCAAGCAAAAAAGGTTTTAGAATTATAGATTGGATGTGTTAAGATAGAGTTTTTGCAGCTTTTTAACAGGCTTTTGAGATAATAAATAGATGAGAGATTTGAGAAGCTAGTGAGAAAAATTCTTAATAGAGTTCTTGAATTTTGTGTACATATTTTAGATTGGTTGTTTCTTCAATCACATCCTTCAATTCCTCTACGCTATAACTTAAGCTTTTAGTAGAGAGTTTTGTAAGGTCATGCTGTAATGGGTGTCGTGATCTCGGGTAGGCCCTCTGTATTTTGAGGACCTAGCCAAAAGAGCTAGGATTTGTGGATTTTTTAAGGAGAAGAGCATGTAAGGGGTTGTCATATACCATGTGAAGGAGATACGATTTCAACCTTACTTGGAGTAGAAGAAAATAGTTTTAATGGATCCTCATGGAGAGGACTTGTGGAGTGGTGTTGGTGGAATTTTTAAAACAAGTTTTTGGAAAATGTTAGTTTTCCTTAGAAATTTAGAATCGACTTTTAGATTCAAAATTTGAGGTCGAACATCCCATTAGAAAAATTATACCACTTTGAGAAGTGGAGATAAAATTTCAAAATAGGGTTCAAATCCTAAATTGCAAATCTTACTTTGAATATCATAATCAGATCTGAGATAGAACCACATATGACCTCAAGAGGCCAAAATGGAGTTGATCTAATTTCTAGCTATGATATTCTAAGTAGGCTATCATTGATCTCATGCCCGAAAGTTTATGAACAAATGATATATCTCCCCTAAGAAAGAAAATACCACTATTTAACAATTATTCGGGCATGATGATGGCGATTATCTGGTTGAATTGTTCCAAAGAATACTAATTTGAGTTTTGAATTTTTTTTGGGAAATTTGAGACTAAGTATAGATTTCAATTCTGAAGTAGTACAGACCATTAGAGATGATATACCGCCTCGAAAGGCATAGATAAAATCTCTTGATGGGTTCATATTCAGACTTATAAGTTTTCTCTAGGCTATCATAGTCTGATTTAAAGGAGAATCACTTATGATCCTTAGATCAAGATGGGGTTCAATCTAAAATAGGACCACAATAATCAAGAGGAGATGATCATTAGTTTTATATTTGAACTAACGTTATTTCATGATAAATCTCTTTAGAGAAAGAGAAAATCATCCGCTAGCAATCACATAATTATAATGATAACAATTGTTATGAGTTGGATTTCCCAAAATGAATATCAAGTGAGTTTTAAAAATTAATTTTGAAAATCAGGTGTATGTTGTTTTAAATCTCATAGGTGTGTAAGCCCTCATATTTAATTACATCGTAGGAAGCAAAGTCTCCTACAAAAACTCTCGATTAAAATAGTGGTCAAATTTTGTTAGAAGATTTTCTAAGAGTTATACGAAAGGAGGTGAATTTTGAAATTTCAAAAGTGAATGGATCAAAATTGAGCACTTATTAATGGATTCAAGGGAAGAAGAATAGGGGACACTTTGAGATTCCAGAACCATCCAGAAGTGTCCCAACTAAATCTAAGTGTTGGGTTTTATATTTTTGATTGAAATAAGATTTAATTAAAGTTGAGCATTTTATTAGAAAATTGGGATTATATTACTAGAAGTAGGGGTCTTATGATCCAAGATCCGCCCTAGATCCTAAATCTAAATTTGGATACTAGACCATAGTAGTCCGAACCTAATTAGTGCAGTGTAGAACCTCGACTTACCCCGGCCTGGATTGGGGAGCTAGCTAACCACCTAGTCGATTTTAAATATATGAGTCCAAACATTTTATATGAAATAGTGGTAGAGACATTTTTATTAAAGTTTTAGAGAGCTGGGGTCAACATTTAGAGATTGTTTTAAGTGGCCCCTTTGAAATATGCTGGGTGAAAATGCAAAGTACTTATGTAATTAAAATTTATATTCCTTTAAATGTTTTTCTAATGCAACGCATGATAGTCGACATATCCAAATCATGAATGGTTGAAATTTTTTAAAAAAGCTTTAAAATAGTTTTTTTAAAAGACTGGGTTTCCTAGGTCCGCCAGCTCATCCTCATATATCAGATTATTTGAACTCTACCAACAAGAGAGAAAGTGTCTAAAATAAGGAAAGAAGAAAGTAAAGTGGCCGGGCACCACTGACAATAACCCAGATTCTAGTCCTAATAAAGATGCAAGTGGCTTTGAGTGGGATACTCTTCATCTTTAATTCTTAAGTCTTCCTTTCCTTCAGGCTCCTTGGATCCTTCGTAGTATATATGCTACCCAAATAGAAAAGAAATCTCTTCCTTTAAGGGGAAGGCCACCCTTTCCACTTTAGGTATGAAAAAGATTATCCAAATTTGGACTTCCAAATAGAAAAGTGCTATCCCCCTAAGGGATATCCTTTTCCCTTTGGAATCTTACCATTGGATCTATGTATCCTGACTCAAAGTTCAACTTTTACAACACTTAACATCTCAAAGAAATTACATAAGTATAAAGAAAAAGTTCTAGACTCTCTTGCAAGGTTATCCTAAGAATTTAATAAATCAAAATACATCCCAAAAAGTTGTATATATGTGTAGAAAAAAAAAGTAAAAACACTGGCCACGCTATTTTTATTATTTGGGAGCGTAGAAGCTGAAGCTCCTATAACAAGCACATTTATAATTAATTTTTATTTAGCCCCCTTTTTATTACCCTACATGAGTGTGGCCACCTGCAGAAAACTCAATGAACATCCAGATTGTTCCTATCCTAAGGGTAATCTAATTGCCAAACACATCAATCATCCATAGAGTATAGTAAAACTACGAAAACACATTAGACAGTTTCATCTACAACATGCCATAAAATCTTGAAAATCAAACACATAACATAGAAGTAAACACTAGCCTAGCCTAGATCTAGAGTCGGTTGTCCTAGAAAATCATCTAAAGTGTGAGCTAATGGTCGTGTGCCTGAAGTAGATCCTAAACTGGGTTATTCGTTGAAGTTATCTAAAGTTTAAATTTGTTAAGGCTGAAGGGAGGTTTTATGTTAAAGATAAATATTATTGTATTAAAGCTTAATTCAGATGTTTTTTAATTGTTAAGTGACCATCACCTTTGTTTCACACCAAGGCCATGAAGTTTAATTCACCTTCCTTGGGGCTAAGCGAATAGCCTCGTAGGTCTGGGTTACCCAATAGCAATCGCGGTTGATTAAGTTAATTAAAGTTGATTAAAACTAAAGGTAGATTAATATTAAATAATTTAGTTAATGGCTGACTTTGAGAAGTTGGTTGAATGTTTTATTATTCAAATTAGAAAATTATGCAATTTTAATATATAATTGGATTTTAATGAATTATTTTAATATGTTAATTAAGGAGTTAAAAGTTGACTTATTAAATTAAAGTGAATTTTAAAGATTTTAGATTTTTAATAAATATTAGAACTCATGACTAGTAGTTATACTATTAGCACACTTAAATTGGAGTTTTTTTATGAAACGTTATGAATTTCTGAAGTTTAAGCCTAGATTTTAACCTAGGTTTGACCAAACTGTTGACTTTTTGACTTTGACGAGATTTTAGATGTTTGTCATTTTTTGAAAATATTAGATTTTAGTTTGAGTTATATGCCTTTGAGTTTGATTGATTTGAAATTTTCTATAATTAGTTATGAATTTTGGAAATTTCATATTTAATTGAATTTTTTTATTATTTTAATTAAGGGCCCTTATAATAATTTGAACCCAAAAAATTCCAAAACTTGAAATCACCTCCAAAGATCAGAAATGATCTAAGGAGGGATGAACAAGTGTTTAAGAAAATTTTGGGATTTTTAATTACTTTTAGTTAATTAAATTAATTATACATTAATTTTGATTAAAATTAAATTAAGGTTGAATCTAATGTCAAATTAAAGTGGTTTTATTTTTCACTAATTAAGGATTAAATTATGGTGAATTATAGGTATTATTTTTATTTTTTGGAATTAATATTAATTTATTAGATGTTTTAGAAAGCTAGAATGTTAATTAAGGGCTTAAATTTATGTGCATTAATTAGGAGACCTAATGGTCACTAAAATCAATGGGATAATTTCAATGAAAAGGTAATGTCACTATGTTTATTTGTTCAAAATCCAAGTCAAGGGAACATGCACCCTAAATTTTACAATTTTCTAAGTTCTCTACTCAAATCCTTAATTATTGTTCTTAATAATGTGACTAAGTCATGTAGGGTAAAATAAATATTGGTAACCGTTGTACATCACATATGCAAATACACAAACATAGCACACTCAAGTCCTGAAATCTAGAAGTTCTTAGGCTAAGTGGTGTGTGTCCTACACATGCAAGTACTAAAAAAAAGTAAAACATGTAATTAGATTAAAGACTAGGTTAGTGAACAAGATATAATTGTTCACTAACCATACCCCATTGATTCTATTCAAGTTTCTTAACCAACATTTAAAATTTCAAACATTAATTCAAGGCTCTGAAAATTTAATCATATATAATTTTAAAAGTTAGTTTTGTATATGAAAATAAATTGATTCTAGGAATTCTAGAAAATTTATAATAATTTAAAGTAATTTTTGAACAAATTTTAAAATGAAATAAAAAAAATGATTTAAAAAAATTTCAATGATTT
Organism: Dendrobium huoshanense; assembly: GCA_016618105.1. NCBI lineage: Eukaryota > Viridiplantae > Streptophyta > Magnoliopsida > Asparagales > Orchidaceae > Dendrobium > Dendrobium huoshanense. The sequence goes on from CM028351.1 coordinate 51,745,677, forward strand.
AGGATGATTCAAGAAAGAAATATTTTAGGATTTTGAAAATTATTTGAATTTAAGTTAATTAAAAATTAATTAGAGATTTAAATATTAAGTAATAAAATATCCTAAATTAATTTTAATTCAAAATAAAGCATTCTAAAATAGTTTTCTGAATATTCAAAATATTTTAAGTTAATTAGGTTTAATTTTTTTTTGTATTTTAATAAATATTCAAATGAATATGTATTAAATATTTAAATAAATAAATAATTAAAGTTAGTTAAAATAAACTAGATATTTAAAATTAATCTTAATTATTTTGGAAGAATAATTAAGGTGTATTTATTGACTAATAACATTATTCTAAACAAGGCCTTTAATTATTGAAAATGATTTAAGTTAAAATTAATTAAAGCTATATCAGATATTTTAATATTAAAATAATTTTGAGATATTCACTAAAAATACTTTAAATTTAAATTAATATTAAATTTAAATATTTTAAAAATCTTATCAGAATATTTCAAAGTATTTAAAAATAAAATATTAAATTTCATAAAATATTTAATTCAATACCTAGTTTAAATATTAATTAAAATCTTAAAATTTAATTATTTAACATAATGTGAAGTTATACTAAGCATTTTAAAATGAATTTAATTGATATATTATAATAATTTTACTTATTTATATTGTATTTATAATAATTTTTTAAAGTTTTGTAGTTTAAAAATAGATTAAAAACTATTTAAATTTAATAATAATCGAACCGGCGTTGGGTCGCGATAGACTGGACACGTGTCAGCCAGTGATTCAAGGGTAATGATTGCCTGGTGGCACAATGATTGTACTGCTGGAATTAATTGGAAAATGATAAAATCACGGACGTGATTTCACTTATCCAAGTCAGCTTGACTCCTCTATCGTCGGATCTTCTGTTGTAATGAAATTACAGCTGTGGTTTAGTTAGATGGATCAAATGGCCACAGAAACAGACTTGCGATCGCAAAAATGTGCTAAAAGGCTAGATCTGGGCCATTGATTAAAAGTTCGTTAGGGATGTTAAGCCCTATGAACTTAGTCCCAAGCTAAGCAAGAGGGGGGTGAATTGGTATTTTAAAAAACTCTTTTCACAAAAAATCACATAAACCAAAATCACACCACGAGAAAAATAAATAATGCGAAAAATAAAAGTGCAAAAGCAAGAAAACAATAACACAGAGATTTATATTGGTTCGGTCAACTTGACCTACGTCCACTCCTTGGAGTCACCCTCCAAGTATTGCACTACAAACATGACTCTCCTTTAGCCCCCACGGCTAGGCGGAGAAGCCCTAACAAAGAACCTCTTTTGCCACCCCGGCAAGGCAGAGAACCTATCTCTTTTTGCTTCCTATTGAAGCTGGCAGAGAACCACAACCAGATGCTGACTCCTTACCTCTACCGACCCTTCCAAGGATGAGAAACTCTAGACGAAGAAGAAGCAGAGCGATCCTTGAAGCAACCCTTATGAATCCCCTCACAAGCTCCCCCTCACAAGATCCTCTCTCTCTCTCTCCCTCTCTCTCTTTCTCTCCTCAAGGCCTTCTCTGGTCAAGGCAGCAGCCAAAAGGTTGTTCAAAATGTTGAACAAGAGCTCTTAAATAGAAGAGCTTCAAAGAAGCTCATTAATTGCAAGTTGCCGACATTATCGTCCAGGCTGATATGAACATCGGCCTGGCCGATCAGTACAAAACTCAGAAGATCGGCCAGAGCATCGCCCTAGATGCAAGCTTGGATGATTTAAAATTGGCCTGATCGTCTAGGCCGATCTCACGATCGTCCTGGCCGTTCAATTCAAATCAGAGGAAAATTGTCCAAAGCATAGCCCTGAATTCGAGCTGGCCGATATTTATCGTCCTGAAGTAACTAAGGTTTTTGAATAGATCATCCTGGACGATCCTGCGATCGTCCAGGACGATATGATCGTATCAATCATCTTTAATTACTCACTTGATTTCCTGATCAATTAAGGCATAATTTGTTAATATCGTCCAGGCCGATCAATGATCGTCCTGGCCGATAATTTAAAAATATAGAATACCTTAATTATCTATGGCGGCAACTTCTTTTTGTTTTGAACTTATCGTCCTGGCCGATACACGTATCGTCCAGGCCGATCTGTTAATGTTGGCTGCCATAATTAAGAATCCATATTTAGACTTTTTGTTTTAAGCCTGATCGTCCAAGACGATGTAAATATCATCCTGGCCAATCTGAGTAAAAACAGAAATTCTAATTCTCTCAAGTGTGTTTGTGTGTAGGGTTACTTAGCATCAATATTTTTGACCATTACAAATAGACTCAAGAAGAGAAAAAATAAAGTACAGACTGACTCAACCCTAAACCTACGCAATCTTGAACTGGCTTCGTTTGTTCGTCCGATCTTCGATTCCTGAAAAGTTAGAAGCAACACGCAGTCCAAGAGAATCAATAGTGTTTGTCAATCATTAAAACATAAGTCATGAAAATAGATTTCCAACATTGATTGCACGACCAATGACCCAAAAAATATAGACTAAGGGTATGTAAGGAACAAACCCTTAAAATAGGTTTTTTGGCTCGTTCGCTCGACCCACTAAAACCAAATCACTTGAAATTTTAAACTTAAGCCTTTAACATCTACAAAAATCTTGGTGTGTCCTCATTATGACTTAAAACGTGATAAATAAAGTTCTAAATAATCCTAACTATTGTGACCTAGGGCTAAGGGTTTTAAGGAATTTTACCCCGTTGAATCTTTCAGATCTTGATACGGTTGAGCTTGTAGATTGTCCACATAAGTTTTCCTAGTTAAAAGCACCATTCAAAATGCCTTGGATCAACTGTTAAGAGGTTAAGACAAAATATGTGGTTGGTTCACCAGAAAACTCGCCACCAGTGAAGTGCAACCATATGGATTTGGTAGTGGGAAGGTGAAAAAGAGCTTGGAGAGTTAGATTGAAAAGTGGTTTGGTGATGGAAGGCTCGAGGAAGTGAGAGAGTGTAAGAGATTCAATTGACACTCAAGAGGGTGTTTTTCCCTATTCAAACGACCTAGAGATTAAAGGACGACTGGGATTGATTGAAAACCCCCCTTGATGGATGCCACATATCCCCAAGGTATTCATATCGCAAGGGGAAAGCCTGGACCTAGCTCATTTTCTATTGGAGCATTTAAGCTTAAGAGGGTGGGGGGGGGGGGGGGGACCACTTCCAAATATGGCTAAACCCAACCCTGGGCTCGGTTAGAGAGCTCTTAAGGGAGCTTTTTGACTAAAAGGGAATCCCTCAAGCAGGTTGAGCCGAAAGTAGGGGAGTTGATTAGGGGAGAGATTTGAGTACGTATTGACCAGTTTGATTGGTCAACAGTCGGGTTGACTACCTAGGTGGTATGGGAGGAGAGAGATTGAGCTGGTTGGACAAGGTTTAAAGCTTTGAAACCAAGTGACTAGAGTTTTGAGAGGGAGTTGACCATTCAAGGGAAGGTTTAAGTGCTTGAGTTTACCATTTGACTGGTCAAAGAGTCTTGTTGAATCATGAGGTGGATTTAGGAGATGTGGACATCTAATTGAATGGATGGAAAGGGTTTGATTGGGTTGAACTTGATTTTAAACAAGTGATTTGATTCAATGGGGTTAAGTTTGACCAAAGTTTGATTTTGTTGACCAAGTCAAGCTATTGATTGGGTCAAAGGGTCCAATTACATCTAAAATAATAGAGAGAATGATTATATGGATTTACAAGAATTTGGGCACATTTTGAATTTGATTCAAAGCAAATGAGTCTAAAGTATGATTTTTTGAACCTTGGTTGACCTGGTCAACCTTGGTTGATCTGGTCAACCCGGTAGACTTAGGGGATGGCTTAGGCTCAACATATTCAAAATGACATTTGGAGACCAAAAGAGGTGGTCCCAAGATCTAGAAAGGTCATTTGAATCAAATGACTCATTTGGGCTTTTAATGAGTCATTGGGTCAACCTAAGTTGACTTGGTCAACCAAGTTGACCAAGGGCTATGATTGGGATCAATAAGTTTGAGATGACATTCTGAATGTGTTGGGAGTGATTTTAAGGCATGGGGAGGTCATTTTAGTCAAAATGATTATTTTGATTTTCTAAGGGCCTTTAGCTCAAACTAGGTAGACTTGGTCAACCATGTTGACCCAGGGTCTAAAATTGGGTCCAATAGGTCCCAAATAATATTTAAAAATGATTGGAAGAGGTTTCAAAGGTTGGTGAGGTTAAAACATACTAAATTTTGGTCAAAAGTCCAAAAATACCCTTAAGGGGCATTCTGGTCATTTTGACCTGAAGTCAATTCTCGGTCAAAGTGAATCCAAAAAAAATATTGATTAATGCTTACCATGTCAATATCAAAGGATTGGAAGGGGTAAAAAGGTTTGGAGGGGGCTCTAAGGTCATATTTCCACTAAGTGTTAGATCTAGTGGCATGAGTCATAAATATTTGAAGGCTTTGCAACCTTTGGAAATGGGTTTAGTGTCTGGGCTTAGAAAAATAAGATAAAACTTAAATTTGAAGGGCTAACCCCAAAGATATGTCTTATTAATATGCAATTGATAGATTCTGAATCACGGATCAATTGACTGGGTTTTGAAGTGTTTGAACAAACAATATAAAAGGCTTTCAAGAGCTAAACCCTTAGCCTTAGATTTTGGACTGGATTGATATAAGATCTAAATTGATCCTAGGGTCTAGAGACTAGAAGTATCCTAAGATCTAGAGCCTAGAAGGAACCTAGGGTCTAGGAATTCCTAGGGTCTAGAGTCCAGGAGAGATTATAATGTCCTCATGCAAAAATGAGATCAATAAGTGAATGTAGGCATGTTGGATGAACCACTATAAAAGTGTTTGCATTATTTTTTACTTTAATTTCTTTTAAATTATTGCACTTTATTTACTTGCACTAGTGTATATGCAATCATATGTTGAGTTGTAATATCATTATTACATAATAAACTTTAGAATCTTAATTTTCTAATGGATGTATCATTTGTAGTTAAAAATTATCTTTGTCTTCAAATTTACTAAGGAGCAATGAAAAAAACTTTCGTAAGAGAAGAAATATCTATGTATATTTAGTATTAGAAGCATGAACCATTGTTAAATAATAGTCTACCCCATCTTGCATTTCAAATGACCTAAAATCATGATTTCAAGATAATAAGGTGGAGTTTAACTAGAATTTGACTCCATGCAAGATATAAGGGTGAAAGTCTTTGGTATTTTCTTGAATCCCATTAAAAGATTATAGACCTAAATACCATTTTAAAATTTTTACATCTTGTAAGACTAGGTTCTAGATGTTACTTTCGTATAGCTCGCCTTAGTTTAGGATCTAAGGATAAATATAAGTCCAAACTATTAAATAACATGTCATCTCAAATAATAAAATTTCAGTTTTAAAAAATAAAGCCCAACATATAATTGATTGGATCATTTTTTAGCTTCTCCTAATAAAATGCTCCAAGTCTTCTTCCTTTGACTCTAAACGAACTATTGTTATTTAAGTCAATCCTCCTCCAAAAAATTCATCTTCTAATCCTTATCTTACACTTTGAAATTAAGAAAATATTAGTCTTAAGTGTCTCACATCTCTTAAGATGGAATTAATCATAACGACTTGCCTTTATGGGAAACCTATAACTCAAAATTAAAATAAACCATAATCTTATTTCAAAAAGGCAAAGAAATGATTCTCAGAATGTAAATAATCTCTTAAGACCCATTTTTTTTTTTGAATACATTTGTAGAATATCATGTTCATCTTTTAGGATGATATGATGTTTTCTCTTATGTATTTGATTTTAGAAATAATTATTTTTCAAAACCATCTTTTCATTTTTAAATACCATTTGTAGAATATATTATACATGTATTGTGAGATGGCATGTTATTCTCCCTAGTGTATTTGATTAGAAAAATGATAATTTAAAAGAAAACCTTTTTTTTTAATCCATTGTAGTATACCATATTTATCCTTCAATATGGAATAATATTCACTTAAATAGTATTTGATCACAAAATAAAAGTCTAATTTGCATGGTTTTATTTTTACACAATATTGTTCTAGTATTGTAGATTGAACTAGTTGAACTATATGATCTACATTATAAAGTTCAATCAAACAAAGATGGTTTTAGCATTATAGATTGGTTGTGTTAAACCTATTATATAATATCTTCATTGGACTGTATAATCAAGCTCTTTATTCTATTAAATAGCCTTTTTTAAATATATGTGCAAGTGAACATATATATAAACATCCATAGTAAAGTTTATGGATGGCTAAGAGTTTTAAAATAGAGTTTTTGTAAAATTTTAAGAGGTTTTTGAGAGAATAGAGGGACGAGATATTTAAGAAGCTCATGAAAAAATTCTTGATAGAGATCTTGAATTTTGTGTACATATTTGACATTGGTTATTTCTTCGACCACCTCCTTCAATTCCTCTATGATATAACTTATGCATTTAGTAGAGTGTTTTGTAAGTTCATGTTGAAATGGGTTTGATGATCTCGGGTAGGCCTTTTGTTTTTTGAGAACCTAGCCAAAAAGGGCTAGGATTTATGACATTTTGAGGAGAAGAGCATGTAAGTGTTCCTCTTGTACCATATGAAGAAGATAATCTTTCTACCTTTCTAGGAGCAGAATAAATAGTTTTAGTGGATCCCCATGGAGAGGGCTTGGGGAAATGATGTAGGCATGTTGGATGAACAACTATAAAAGGGTTTGCATAATTTTTTTACTTTAATTTCTTATAATGTTTTACACTTTATTTACTTGCACTAGTTTATATGCAATCATATGTTGAGTTGTGATATCGTTATTATATAATAAACTTTAGAATCTTAATTTTATAATTGATGTATGATTCGTTGTGAAAAATTTCATTCTCTTAAGATTTACAAAGCAACAATGAAAAACCATACTTTCCTAAGAGACAATAAATATTTATATATATTTAGTCTTAGGAGCACAATCCATTGTTAAATAATAGCCTTCCCCATCTTGCATTATAGATGACATAAAATAACGATTTTAAAATAATTAGGTTGAATTTAACTAAAATTCCACTCTATGTATGCTATAAGGGTAAAAATCTTAGGTATTTTCTTGAATCCCATTAAAAGATTATAGACCTAAATACCATTTTAAAATTTTTACATCTTGTAAGATTAGGTTCTAGATGTTGCATTGGCATTGCTCACCATAGTTTAGGATCTAAGGTTAAATATAAGTCCCAACTTTTAATAACATGTCATCTCAAATAAAAGAAATTTCATATTAAAAAAAATAAAGCCCAACATACAATAAATTGGAGCATTTTTGAGCTTCTCATAATCAAATGCTCCAAGTATTTTTTTCCTTTGACTCTAAAAGAACTATTGAAATTTTAGTCAATCCTTCTCTAAAAAAACCATCTTCTAATCCTTATCTTAGACTTTGAAATTACAAAAATATTAGACATTATTTTAACCAAGAGTACTCTTAAGGGTCTCACTTCTATTAAGATGGAATTAATCATAATGACTTGCATTTATGGCAAACCTATAACTCCAATTTATAATAAACCCTAATATTATTTCCAAAAGGCAAGGAAATGATTTTAAGAATGTTTTAATGCTCTAGTTATTACTTGGTGCCTTAGAATGGATGTCTGGCTATTTTTTTTTTGTTATATGGAGATTGTTTTGGCTCTCTGATCTCTTGGGCTTTGTTTGGGTGGCTGGTATCCTGGGATGCCATATGGATTACTGTCTATATTTTTTCTGACTCTCTATTCCTTCCAGGTTGTTGTTTTCCTTTCCTTATTATCCCTGGCCCGGTTTATTAGAGGTGAATAACTATGGTGATCTTTCTTTCATTACTATTGGTCATGCTATCTTTATTCTTCAGGATGATGTTCTTTGCTCAGGTTAATCTACTGATAATGTCTGGACTCTTTTTATTGTTCTCTGTTGGCCTTTTTTTATCTGTAATACGCATACCTATTGGAATTATCACCCAGCTAGAGATTACTATTTGTTGTGCTATTTTTTTTTGTGGTCTTCACCTTTTTTTGCAGAATTTTATTAGTGTAAGTGTTCGTGGTGGTATTTTTTGGATATGAAGCTGGAGCTCATTGCTATTTTTTGTTGTCTTCCTTCTTTTTGGGTGTTCTTACTTGTGCACCATAGAATGTATATAGGAGATAATGTACTTTTGGCTAGTAGGGATCTTGAGCTCATATGTTTTATTATTATTAATTTAATTTTGTAGCTCTTTTGAGCATTAGTGTGCTTGAGGTCCCTTTAAGGACTTCGTAATTTTTTCCTATATTAAAGCGTAAGGTCCTCTATGGATTTCCCCTAAAAAAAGATTTTAAGAATGTAAATAATCTTTTAAGACCCATTTTTTGTATTCAAATACCATTATAGAATATCATGTTCATCTTTTAGGATGATATGATATTCTCTCTGACGTATTTGATCATAGAAAGAATAATTTTTCAATCTTGTGAGGTTGTATGTTATTCTCATAAGTGTATTTGATTATAAAAATGACAATTTAAAAGAAAACCCTATATATTTTTTAATCCATTGTAATATACCATATTTATTCTTCAAGATGGTATGATATTCTCTTAAGTAGAATTTGATCACAAAAATAAAAGTCTAATTTGAGTTGTTTTGTTTTCTAACAACATTGTTCTAGTATTGTAGATTGAACAAATAGAACTATGTGATCTACATTATAAATTCCAATCAAACAAAGAAGGTTTTTAGAATTATAGATTGATTTTGTTAAACCAATTATACAATCTCTTCAACAAACAATACAACCAGGCTATTAATTCTATTAAATAGCATTTTTTTTGGATTTATGTGGAAGTTACCGTATATATAAAAATCCATAGTGAATTTTAATGAAGGCTAAATGTTTGAAGGTAGAGTTTTTGAAAAAATTTTAGAGGTTTTTGAGAGAATAGAGAGATGAGAAAATTGAGAAGCTTGTGAGAAAAATCTTTATAGAATTCTTGAATTTTGTGTACATATTTCACATTGATTTTTTCTTCGATCATATCCTTCAATTCCTCTATGTTATAAATGAAGCTTTTAGTTGAGAGTTTTGTAAGGATCTATTGTATGTGTATGAAGATCTCGGGTAGGCCTTGAGGACCTAGCCAAAAGGGCTAGGATATGTGGATTTTTTTAGGAGAAGGGCATGTGGGGTTTCTCTTATACTCTTTGAAGGAGATAAGCTTTCAACCTTATAATGAGTAGAAGAAAATAATTTTAGTGGTTCCCCATGGAGAGGACTTTGGGAGTGGATGTAGGCAAGTTGGATGAACCACTATAAAAGGGTTTGCATATTTTTTTACTTTAATTTTTTTTATAAATTTTTGCACTTTTTTTACTTGCACTAGTTTATATGCAATTAGATGTTGTGTTGTGATATCATTATTACATAATAAAATTTAGAATCTTAATTTTATAATGGATATATGATTTATTGTGAAAAATTGCCATTCTCTTAAAATTTACTAAGCAACAATGAAAAAAATACTTTCATAAGAGATAACAAATATATACCAATCTATATATTTAGATATTCCTAAATGCCTTCTTTTCTTTTTGAACCCTTGAAGGAATAGCTAAAGTTTGATATTTCCCTCGTCATTTATATTATTTTAGTTCTTTAATCTATTTTTTTAATTTAAGTTTGTATAGAAAGTCAATTTAAATTCATTTCTTCCCTCTTAAAGTAATTTTGAATTAATTCAAATCACTTGGGAAAATTTAATACTGCTCTCTTCTTTTTTCAAGCAAAAATTAACAAATCTTCTTTAAAAAATTCTACATCAGAACAAATGGTTTCTTTTTATTCTAGTTGTTTTTTTTTTTTAATTCCTATTTCAATCTCTTATGTAAGCAAGTTTATATTTGTAATTTTTAGACCAATTTTTTCTACTTGCTTAGATAATTTTGAAGAATTAGTTGTTTGTAAAATGTATTTCTTTGTTTGAAATTAATTTTTTTATTGTTAAAATCTATTACCTATTTGCTAAAATCAAATCCATATTTGTCGAAATCAAAACTTATTGTTTGCTTAAAAAAAACTTTTTTCTTAACTAAACAAGATACATTTATTCATAAAGAAGAAAGATACAGTCCATGCCCCCAGCCATTGCAACAACAAAAAAAGGACTCAAAATAAATAGCATGAGGCAAAACACAGAGAATAAAATAAGTTGAACTCGAACTCAGGAATGGAAGCCCCCTGCACCATCCACGCGACCTACCACAAACCATCCATAGGTGAGAAGACCACGAAATCCAAGCCTCCAAGCAATCCAAGCACAAGTCCAAATCACCTCGGTTGCCAACCAGCCAAATCAACGAGGGGTAGCTGGGGCTTCCTCATCATTGTCCACACAGCCAACAAAACCATCGCCAAATAACAAAAAGAGAATAGGCAAAGCCTATTTATTTTTACATTTATTCTAATATTTATTACCACCATTCGAACAACTAGGATCAACAAGCTTAATAAGCACAACCTCCTCACAGTCCTCAAAATCCTCCTCCTCCTCCCCATCAAACAACGAGGAATCACTCAAAATAAGCCAATCATTTTGCACCAACACTGAATTTTTAATAGAGTTAGTTGCCTGAGACTTCAATTCACTTGCATACATAACAGTAATAAGGACAGTAATAAAGGATGCTGAACTTCCCAAAATGCAGTGAACACACAGGCAAAACCACATTAATATGGAATAAAGACTAAGTACGGGAAGACACCAAACCCGGGACAAAAGGCACCCCAGAATTAACTTCCCCAAACAATTCGATCAAGTTAGGCACATCATCTACATAAGAAAAGGAAGCCTTTAAGTTAGTATCACAATGCATAACTCCAACCAGGGGAACAGAATGAGAAGGGCCCAAAGGAGAAGCTAAAAGCCTCAAAGACGCATCACTCCCCACCACCAAGTTAACATTCTTGATAAGGATAGATGGGGAAGGAGAGGGGGAAGGGACCAAATTACAAGGAATTGGGACCTCTGAGGCCAAAACTAGTGGACAAGCTTCACACGCATCAGCCAAAGTTTCCACAGAATCCACATTCGTGATGAAATTAGCTAAGTCAATATTCACCTGACCATTAACTCCAACATCCGGCATAGTCAAAATAGAACCCACATTAATCAAATTCACCCCAAGCAACGCACATGGAGTAGAAACACAAACATGAACAGGTTTAGACACATTATTCAAATGAGGATGAAAAATCTGGTAATCCTCCTTCAAATTGCCTAATGAAATACAATGCGTATAGAAGTAGGGGATATCAGCATAAATCATAGATTGTATATAGCCCATATTAGGTGAACCCACCTAAATTTTATTTGGATATTTTTTGGTGACATCCAATTCCACAAGGAATGCAAGGAACTGAAGGTTGGCAACCCCAAGCAATTGTTGTGTCCGATTTCAGTGTTCGGCCAAAGAGAGAACCCAACCCAAAGTGGATCCGAGGTGAGAAGAGAAGGGGCCTAAGATAGGGAAATGAAACCCATATGGAAACAATCGGGGAATCAACCTAAACATCCAAAATTAGGGGATCATTTCCCCACTTTCATATAACAATTATTCAAAAAAAAAAAAAAACAAGATCGATGAGAGAAGATATGAAAGTATTCAAAATCATTTACAAGCTGAATCAAGACATTTCTAGGGTTAAGATCAGTGACGATACAATCACCTATGAGTTTCAAATTGAAGAAAAACTTTCAAATGACATCAATGGCTGGTTGCTTTTTGGGAAACTGACCAACCAAATCAAATTCCAATAGCACAACAAGCAATGAAATTTCTTCCTTTGAAATTAACAACGCAGACAAACCCCGATGAGAAGAAATACACAAATCAGGAAAAGGAACCAAAGACCAAGAAGCCCCAGACAAGGCCTCTTTAAACGAAAGAGTCGGAGAAGCTCCATTTGAAAATACTGGTTCACGAAGCCGGGTAGATGCCGTAAAGGCCAAAAAATGAAAACCAAAGCACACAAAAAATAGAGATACTAAAGTGAAGAAGCTTCCCTGAGGCAAAAATGGTGGATAGAACCATCCTCGTAGTGAAAGCCGGAGCAAGGGAAAAACCCTAGCATAGCGAACATCTTTTTTTGGCAATGCATGTCTTACTTTATTTGCTTAAATAAAACATTGTTTTTGTTGAAACCTAACTCCATATATTGGCTTAACATTGCACAATCTGGTGGATGTTGGTGATGCTGGTCGTTAAGAAAGTGTGATTGCTGATGAAGAGGGGAATGTTATGCCAGTTAATTTTGTTTCTAGGGATCCTGATTACTCATCTTGCTACTGCAGAGAAGGTTGATTCCGTTATTGGCAATGTTTTTGGGATTAATTTAGTTGACCATATTGTTATTACTTCTATTAATGGTGTTAGTCTTTCACTGTACTTGTCTTATCCCGTGCTAGAAGAGGTTAGGGGTAATGTTAATTTGGAGGCTTAGCAATTGGCAATAATCCCTTCTATTTAGTCTCATCTAGATGATTCCCGTGTTGTTGTTGAGGAGGATCATTGTCTAATCAACTTGATGGTGTTGGATGATTCCTGTGTTGGAACTAATGTTGTTTCTCCTGTGATTTTGTCTAAATTTGCTCTTTCACCTATGAATGAGCAACTAAATGATATGCCTCTTATTGTTATTGCAGTCTCCCTTATTTCAAAAATGAGTTGAATGCTCATCTATTGGTTTACAGGAAGGATAGTTACTTGAAATAATCTGACTTATTAGAAGGGTCTGCCTCTATGCTTGGAGATGATCGTGATGACCTTGGGGATGATTTTTATGTTTTGTATGTATTGAAGGTTGGTTCCGTTTAAGATGCTTTCTTGTGTGGGAGTGACAAACGTGGTAGGAGGAAATTCAAAAGGAAGTAATTTGGGTGTATTTTGTTTCTCTCTATGGTGATGGATTGGTTGATTATATTTGTGTTCTGGTGGTTTCCATGGAGGTTGTTGGGCTTCAGTTTAGCCTGCTGAGTGAGGAGTTGTGGAATTCTCATGTTTGTCTTTGGTTTCTTGTTAGTGAGCTGCTTGATGCGGTTTTTAATCCTACAGAGTTTTTTGGGCTTGAGTGCTTTCTTGATTGTGAGATTTATTGAGTTGGTGGCTTTGTTATAGGAGTTAATTTGTGGATGCTTCCAGACAATGATGAGGTTTCTTTCTCCTACCCCTTTGGTTGGTCTTGGCTTTTTGGCAGCCTTGGTGGTCTACACTACATGAAATTCATTGATTACCAACGGCCTGGATTAGCGGTTGTTCAGCCATATATAGTAACGACGGCTTACCCAGCGGTCAGACCCCCGATTATACCAATGGCCCAACCGGTCGTTACGCAAGTTCATGCCGCCGGCAATAGCGGCGGTGATGAAACCGCCAGGTAAATCGCCAGCCTTAAAACTTATCGGTGCTATACCGACGACTAAAACTGTCGGTGTTAAGAAATTTTAGTACCGACAGTTTTGAAAGTTCGTTAGGGATGTTAAGCCCTATAGAAATGGCCCAAGCTAACCAAGAGGGGGGGGGGTGAATTGGTATTTTAAAAATTCTTTTCACAAAGAAGTAAAAATCACATAAACCAAAATCACACCATAAAAATAAGTGCAGAAATTAAAATGGGGAAGCAAGAAATAAGAACACAGCAATTTATAGTGGCTCGATCAACTCGACCTACGTCCACTCCCCGGAGGCGCCCTCCGAGTATTGCACTACACTCGTGACTCTCCTTTAGCCCCCTATAGCTAGGCGGAGAAGCCTTTACAAAGAACCTCTTTTTGCCACCCCGGCAAGGCAGAGAACCTATCTCCTTTAGCTTCCTCCTAAAGCTGGCAGAGAACCACAATCAAATGCTAAATCCTTACCTTTACCGACCCTTTCACGGATGAGAAACTCTAGACGAAGAAGAAGCAGAGCGATCCTTGAAGCAACCATTATGATGTCCCTCACAATCTCCCCTCATAAGATCCTCTCTCCCCTCTCTCTCTCTCTCTCTCTCTCTCTCTCTCTCTCTCTCTTTCTCTCCTCAAGGTCTTCTCAGGTCAAGGTAGCAGCAAAGGATTGTTCAAAAATGTTGAACAAGTGCCCTTAAATAGAAGAGCTTCAAAGGAGCTCATTAATTGCAAGTTGCTGACAAAATCGTCCAGGCCGATATGGACATCATCCTGGCCGATCAGTACAAATCTCAGAAGATCGGCCAGAGCATCACCCTGAATGCAGGCTGGATGATTAAAATTTGGCTTGATTATCCTGGCCGATCGTACGATTGTCCAGGCCGATAAGTTCAAATCAGAGGGAAATTGTCTTGAGCATCGCCCTGAATTCAAGCTGGCTGATCCAGATCGTCCAGGAGAAACTAAGGTTTTTTGAATAGATCGTCCTGGCCAATCATGCGATCATCCAGGACGATGTGATCGTATCAATCATCCTTAATTACTTCTTTGATTTGTCTGATTAATTAAGGCATAATTGTGAATATCATCCAGGCCGATCCATGATCGTCCTGGTCGATTACCAAAAATTCAGAATAACTTAATTATTTATGACGACAATTTCTTTCTGTTTTGAGCTTATCATCCTGGCAGATACACGTATCATCCAGGCCGATCTGTTAATGATGGGTTCCTTAATTAAGAATCCTGAATAGAATCTTTGTTTTAAACTAGATCGTCCAGGTCGATACAAATATCGTTCTGGCCGATGTGAGTAAAAATAGAAATTCTAAGTCTCTCAAGTGTGTGTGTGTAGGGCTACTTAGCATCAATCTCTTTGAACATTACAAATAGACTCAAGAAGAGAAAAAATAAAGTACAGACTGACTCAACCCTAACCTACCCTATCTTGAGCTGGCTCCATTTTTCCGTCCGGTCTTTGATTCCTGAAAAGTCAGTAGTAAAAGATAGTCCAAGTCAAGTAAGAGTGTTTGCCAATCATCAAAACATAGTTGATAGACCTGAATTTGCAATAATCTCTCTCTTTTTGATGATGAAAAAACACTACAAAGAAATAAAAAAAAAAAACTGTGTAAAATTGAAAGTGCAAGAATCGAAAGTGCAAAAAACATCCTAAAACTACTCCCTCTTTTGACATCTCAAAAAGGAGGGAACCAAGAACCAAATTTATTTTTTTTTATCAAGGCATGAAGTTGATGTAGTATTCCATGTGATTGATTTTAAAAACTTCTGAGTTAATGAGTTAACAACATCAATAATCTAAAGAATGGTAGAATACCCGATCATGAATACCCTTTAGCTTAGACTTTCTCTTAGGGTAGAGTCGTCTTTTAAAATCAATGACATAACTCAAAAAATCAATTGGACATGAGGAACAAGAATCAATTCATTACTTGGTTTAAGAAAAAAAATATCTTATAGAATAATGAATCAAAGTAAATTTGTCACAATCTCAAAATAATCGAAATCAAGCCTTTGATATATGAAAACTTCTAAGTTTTTAAAGGATTTGAAAAGAGAGAGGAGCTTGCTTTTTAGTGGGCTTATTTTATGCCACATGTCAATTGATTGGTGCTTGTGCACATCTTTTGCTTTTTGATATATAATTTTTCAATTTGGCGTCATTGTGCATCTTTTGTTGGCATCATTAACCAATTTATTTATTTTTGCAAGCTCCATTCTCTTTTACAATTCTTTATAAAGTGCTTAGTTGTTAGTATATCTTCCAGATATTAGAGAATAGGGGCTCTCTCTCTCTAACATAAAGAATAATTATCACAAACAGAATCAATAATCAAAGACAAGAGTAACGAGGGATCTTGATGTGATAAAAAGACTTTAAATATTATAAATACAAGATAGATTTACTTAAGCATACATAAGAAAAGATCTTAATTTCATATACAATCTTTAATTTGAAATAGATTTTTGATTAGAAAAGAAAACTATGCCACTAAAATATGTTAGAGAAAGAGACACAATCACAAAATATTTTTACCATCTAAGAGATTAAGAGACTACAAATTTTCAAAAGCAAGGATAAGGTATATGATATCATTTCAGCGATGATTTTGAAAATTAAACTTTAAAAAGCACACAAAAGAAAGCACAAAAAAAATAAGAGGAAAGCAAAAGGAAAAAGAAAAGAAATTAAATTGTAAAAAAAAGAAAACAAGTTAAAAGAAAAAGAACAAAAGCAAAAGAAAGCAAGTTAAAGATCAGGTTTTATGCATTTATGTCAATCACACCCAATCTGGACCTTAAGGAGCTAAAAGTGTCGAAGGCCAGTGGTTTTGTAAAGATTTCAGCCAGTTGATTTTTAGTTGTCACATGGTCAATGTTTCTCTTAGTCACATGATCTCTAATGAAGTGATGCCTACTGTCAATGTGCTTAGTCCTTGAATGTTGGATATGATTCTTAGAGATGCATATGGCACCAGTGTTATCACAAAAGATTGAGATAGTGCCTACAGGTAATTCTAAATCTAATACCTGTTGTTTCAACCAAAGGACTTGGGCTACACAACTTCCAAGAGCAATGTACTCAGCTTCAACAGTGGAAAGTGCAACAGAGTTTTGCTTCCTACTAGACCATGAGACCAGAGACTGTCCTATGAACTGATAAGTTCTTGAAGTACTTTTTCTATCCACCTTGAATCCTGCAAAATCAGAGTCAGAAAATCCAATAATCTCAAAATAAGTGTTGTGTCTAGGGTACCAAATCCCTAAGCCTTGGGTCCCCAAAAGGTATTTAAAAATTCTCTTAACTGCAGTCAAGTGGGACTCCTTAGGGTCAGCTTGAAATCTAGCACAAAGGCAAACATTAAACATAATATCAGGTCAGCTCACAGTCAAGTAAAGTAAGGATTAAATCATACCTCTATACTTCTTCTGATCAACAAACTTACCACTTGAGTCCTTATCCAATGGAGCACTAGAAGTCATGGGAGTGATAATTTACTTAGCTTTATCCATCTCATACTTCTTCAAAATATTCTTTATGTATTTTGTTTGATTGAAAAAGGTTTCATCCTCCAATTATTTTATGCTAAACCCCGAAAAATAGGACAACTCTCCCATCAAACTCATCTCAAACTCTCTACTCATTGTTTTAGAAAACTCATCACACAATTTCTTATTAGAAGATCCAAAGAGTATATCATCCACATAAATCTGAACAATGAATAAATCATCTCCAACTCTCCTAAGAAAAAGGGTGGTGTCTACGCCCCCCTTGACAAACTCCCTCTCTAGTAAGAATGTGATAAGCCTCTCATACCAAGCTCTTGGTGTCTACTTTAACCCATACAAAGCCTTTTTTAATTTAAAAATATGATTTGGAAATTGGGAACTCTTAAAACCTGGGGGTTGTTCTACAAACACATCCTCTTTTATTTTCCCATTTAAAAAGGCACTCTTGACATCCATTTGAAAAAGCTTAAATCCTTTATAACAGGCAAAGGCTAATAGCACTCTAATGGCTTCCAATCTAGCTACAGGGGCAAAAGTCTCCTCAAAGTCTATCCCTTCTATTTGGTTATACCCCTTAGCCACCAATCTTGCTTTATTCCTAACCACCACTCCTGAATCATTCACTTTATTCTTAAAGACCCACTTTGTCCCAACTATACTTTGTCCCTTAGGTCTTTCTACAAGCTCCCAAACATCTTTCCTAACAAATTGATTCAATTCTTCTTGCATTGCTAAAATTCAAAACTCATCAGTAAGGGCTTGGTTAATGGTGATGGGTTCAGTCATTGAGATAAAGGCAGAGTGGTTCACCTCCTTCCTAAGTCCATGTCTAGTCTTAACTCCACTAGAAGGGTTTCCTAAGATCAAATCCTTGGGGTGACTTGTAGAGTATCTCCAATCTCTAGGAAAAGTGTGAGAAGATCCAACCCTTTCATCCAAATCAATATTTTCTACTCCTTGGATGACTTCTCCTACTCCATTATTTGAGTGCTCTACCCCTTTCCCCAAATTTTCTACTCCACTTGTAATCTCTCCATCATCATCATCATCTTCAACTCCAGATTTCCTAGGATCAGACTCATCAAATACTACATGGGTTGTCTCTTCCACCATCAAAGTTCTCTTGTTAAACACCCTAAAAGACTTCCCAACACTAGAATATCCCAAGAATACTCCTTCATCAGATTTAGGATCAAATTTTCCCAAGTGAGACTTCCCATTATTGTGAATAAAGATCTTACAACCAAAGACATGAAGGTGGGAAAGATTGGGTGTCCTACCCTTAAGAATCTCATAGGGTATCTTTTCTAATTTATCTCTGACATTCACCCTATTCAACACATAACAAGCTGTGTTGACCGCTTCAGCCTAAAAGTATTTTGGAAGTGAGTACTCAATAAGCATGGCTCTAGCAGCTTCCACCAAGGTCCGGTTCTTCCTTTCAGCTACCCCGTTCTACTGAGGGGTCCTACGAGCTGAAAAGTTATGGCTAATCCCCTTGTCCTCACAAAAATCGCCAAATTTTTCATTCTCAAACTCTCCCCCATGATCACTATGGATGGTCAACATCTCACAACCTAGCGTTTTCTGAATCCAAGTAGAAAACATTTTGAACTCCTCAAAAGACTCATTTTTATGTGAAAGAAATCTAGTCCAAGTGAACCTCGAGTAGTCATCAACAATCACAAAATCATAGACTTTCCCTCCTAAGCTGGCAGTGCTATGGGTCCAAACAAATCCATGTGAAGGACTTCTAAAGGTCTAGAGGTGCTAATGTCCTTAATGGGGTGAAAGGTGGAGTGGACTTGTTTTCCTAGTTGACAGGCATCACAAAGGTGGTCTTTTGAAAACTTGAGTTTGGGGACACCTCTAACTAGGTCTTTTTGGGTCACTTTCCTATGGGATTTCATATTTGCATGACAAAGTCTCTGGTGCCACAACCATGAATCATCAATCATTGTTTTTAAGCAAAATGAAGCAACACATTCAATGTTATTTAAATCAAGCATGTAGACGTTGTTGATCCTCTTTTCCTACAAAATAGTGTTGTTACTTAAACTTACAATGCATGAATTTGCAAAGAATTATACGATGAAGCCTCTGTCACAGAGTTGATTGATATTGAGCAAGTTGTGCTTCAATCCATCTACAAGCAAAACATTTTCAATCATAAGGTTTTTGGAATTACCAATTATACCTGCGCCTACCACCTTCTTGGTGGTGTTGTCTCAAAGAGTAACATTGCCTCCAGTCCTGGACTCTAGTATAACAAACTGATTTGCATCACCAGTCATATGTCGAGAGCATCCACTGTCCAGGTACCACATACTCTCACGAGGCCTTTTGTGAGAGCCCACCTGCAAGATTATCAAATGTTAGATATAGGAACCCAAACAGGTTTGAGTTCCTCCTTATGAAAAGTAGAAAGCAATACATGTGTGGTATGTTGTGGATCATGCACCTTAGGTCTCCACACCCAATGTGTATTATGGTGAATAGTGCAAGTGTGTGAGATGTGTCCTAGAATGCCACATGAAAAACATCTAACTCCAGGAAAAGGATTTCTTAAATGGTTTGAGTTATAATGCCTCTTCCTAGGTCTTGGCAACTGATCAAAAGTAGGTGTCATCCTAGTTTTCTTACATGTTTCTAATTCATTTTTAATCTTCAAATTAGTTTTTTTTAACATTTTCAATCCTTAAATTTTTCTCCATCTCTTTAGACTTCTTAAAATCAGATTCAAGTGATATGTGTGAAACTTTTAATGCATCATGATTTTCAACTAATTCACAATGATTTTTATTTAACTCATCAAATTCATCAAGTAAAGTCATATGATTTGAATCAATCATTTGATGGTCTTTAGTCAAAATTTCATGCTCTTTTTGTAGATTCAAGAACTCTAATTTTAAGCTATCATGTGTTTTCTTTAATTTCCTATATGATGCATGAATCTTTTCAGAAACTTCAAGGAGTTGATCGTAGGAAAGTTCATATACCTCTTCTTGATCAAGATTGTCATCCGCCATCAAGCACAATTTTGATGTCTCATCTTCTGGTTCCGTCTTCGATGAGTCCGATGCAGAATCTGCCCAAAATGCATTTTAACTCTCATCTTGTCCTTCCTTATTTTAGGTTTCTCCTCACCCTTTTCTTTGCTTGATCGATCTTTAAGTGTAGGGCAATCAGTTCTCATGTTCTGCATTCATAACAAACGATATTAGAAGATCCTTTAGAATTTTTATGATCATTACCTTTTCTCCAATGATGCTTTTGCTTCTTCCTTAGAAAGCTTTTGAATTGCCTTGTGATGAAGGCAACTTCATCGCTCTCAGACCCGGAAGAATCGGAGTCAGATTTATGCATCTTCAGTGCAACTGTTTTCTCCTTCTTCTTCTCACCTGCATCAAGATTTCTTTGATTAACCCCTTGCTCGTAAGAAATGAATGAGCCAAGTAAGTTATCAATATAATAAGTGTTCAAATCCTTAGATTCAGTAATTACAGTTATTTTAGCATCATATGACGAAGGCAAGTATCTCAAAATCTTGTTCACTTTTTCATAGTTTGAAAGCTCTCTTCCTAATGCATGCAGTGAAGTGACTATCTGTGTAAACCTAGTATATATGTTAGAAACAGATTCAGATGGTTTCATACGAAAAAGTTCATAATCATGCAAGAGAATATTCAAACAAGATTATTTCACTTCATTGGTTCCTTCATAAGTGATACATAACCTATCCCAAAACTCTTTATCAGTTTTACAAGTAGAAACACGCATGTAATCCTCAGATTTTAAAGCACAAAAAAAATAGTTCAAACATTTTGCATTTAATTGGGCTAAATCTTTTTCATCAAAAGTCCATTCAGTAAAAGCAATTTCAGTTTTAACACCATTAATTTCACGAGAAGGTGGAGAATAATTTTCTTTGATAAGCATCCACATGCGATAATCAGTAGATTGTAAAAATATTGACATGCGGGTTTTCCAGAAATTAAAATATAGGTTTTCGAATAGGGGAGGTCGGGTAATAGGATACCCTTCCGTAGTGTTACGATTCCCAAAGTTAGCCATAGATCAAAATTCAAAAAGTTTTCAAACTAATTTTTATGAATCTCGCTCTGATACCACTTGAAAGTTCGTTAGGGATGTTAAGCCCTATAGAACTAACCCAAGCTAACCAAGAGGGGGGTTGAATTAGTATTTTAAAAATTCTTTTCACAAAAAAGTAAAAATCACATAAACCAAAATCACACCACAAAAATAAGTGCAGAAATTAAAATGCGGAAGCAAGAAATAAGAATACAGAAATTTATAGTGGTTCGGTCAACTCAACATACGTCCACTCTCCGGAGGCGCCCTCCGAGTATTGTACTACAGTCGTGATTCTCCTTTAGCCCCCACAGCTAGGCGGAGAAGCTTTTACAAATAACATCTTTTTGCCACCCCGGCAAGGCAGAGAACCTATCTCCTTTTGCTTCCTCCTGAAGCTGGTAGAGAACTACAATCAGATGCTAAATCCTTACCTCTACCGACCCTTCCACGGATGAGAAACTAGATGAAGAAGAAGCAGACCGATCCTTGAAGCAACCCTTGTGAATCCTCTCATAAGCTCCCCCTCACAAGATCCTCTCTCCCTCTCTCTCTCTCTTTCTCTCCTCAAGGTCTTCTCAGGTCAAGGAAGCAGCAAAAGATTGTTCAAAAATGATGAACAAGAGCCCTTAAATAGAAGAGCTTCAAATGAGCTCATTAATTACAAGTTGCCGACAATATCGTCCAGGCCGATATGGATATCGTCCTGGCCGATCAGTACAAATCTCAGAAAATCGGCCAGAGCATCATCCTGAATGCAGGCTGGACGATTAAAAATAGGCTTGATCGTCCTGGTCGATCGTACGATCGTCCAGGACGATCAGTTCAAATAAGAGGGAAATCATCCTGAGCATCACCCTGAATTCAAGATAGCTGATCCCGATCGTCCAAGAGCAACTAAGGTTTTTTGAATAGATCGTCCTGGCCGATCCTGCGATTGTTCAGGACGATGTGATCGTATCAATCATCCTTAATTATTTCCTTGATTTGTCTGATTAATTAAGGCATAATTGTGAATATCGTCCAGGCCGATCCATGATTGTCTTGGCCGATTACCAAAAATACAGAATACCTTTATTATTTATGGCGGCAATTTTTTTCTGTTTTGAGCTTATCGTCCTGGCCGATACACGTATCATCCTGGCCAATCTGTTAATGACGGCTGACTTAATTAAGAATCCTGAATAGAATCTCTGTTTTAAACTAGATCGTCCAGGACGATACAAATATCGTCCTGGCCGATATGAGTAAAAATAGAAATTCTAAGTCTCTCAAGTGTGTGTGTGTGTAGGGTTAATTAGCTTCAATCTCTTTGAACATTACAAATAGACTCAAGAAGAGAAAAAGCAAAGTACAGACTGACTCAACCCTAACGTACTCCATCATAAGCTGGCTCCATTTTTCCGTCCGATCTTTGATTCCTGAAAAGTCAGTAGTAAAAGACAGTCTAAGTCAAGTAAGAGTGTTTGCAAATCATCAAAACATAGTTCATAGACATGAATTTGCAACAAGTTTGTGCTGCCAGAACGTCACCGATAAAATCCCTAAAATTAACCATCCTGACCCTCCCAATTTATTCCATCTTGTGCTCTCTCTCTCCCTTTTGCTGCGCTCGCCCCCTCTCCTCCGCCAGCCCTCTCGCACGATTGAGATCATTTACACCGCCGACGGGCTATCTTCGGCCGCCGATGAGGTCCCTCTGGCCGCTTACAAACACCCCACTTTAAGGCCGAAGTGCTCTCCCAACTCCCGTGCGCGACGCTGCCTCCGAGGTGAGCATTTGTAATTTTTTATGTTTTTTGTTATTACAGTTAGTTTACATCAAAGAACAAGTCTAAGCGCATATCCAATATCTCTCTTCTCATAGTGTGTTCTAATAAATATTTTTATAACTATATAGGGGGACGTTTGCTTAAACATCCAAATGACTACCAAAGAAGAGAGATATTGGATGTATAACAGATTTTTATCTGGTCGAAATGGATTGACAGATGAATTTATACAGAGAGTTGAAAGTTTCATTCAAGTTGCATCTCAACTGCCTTCCTTTAAGTTTGATAAAATGTTTAAATGTCCATGTTCGAAGCATAAAAATAAAGCATTCCTCAAGCCCGATGATGTGAAGCATGATTTATATCATAGAGGATTTCTTCCAGACTATTAGATTTGGACATCAAATGGCGGAGTACGAGCCACACAGAGATGCTCATGTCGGTTCATCCATAGCTTATAAAATATTTGATGAAGATCAAATGAGTAGACCATATGAAGAACTTATTTTTGATGTAGCACGTCCTAATTTAAGGGCTAGTGTGGAAGAGCTACCAAATGCCGAAACCCAAAAATTCTTTGAGTTACTACATGTAACTCAAAAACTAATTTAGGACGATTGCAGTACCCATTCAGAATTATCCATTGAAGTGAGGATGCTAAGTATTAAAACTGAGTATAATATTCCTCGTGATTATTTCAATGACTTTATTGATCTTCTCAAGCAAACTAATCCAATGGATAATTTGATTCCCTCATACTTGTACTCAATGAAGAAATTAGTATCCAAGTTATGTCTCACTACTAAAAAAATTGATTATTGTATCAATGGATGTATGTTATACTACAAAGATTATGCAATAGAAGTTTATTGTCGCTCCTGCAATGCTCTTCAGCTTAAGCCAAACTCAGGAAAACAACTTTGTCAAAAGAAAGATGTTCCATATTCCCATTTATTTTATTTACTGATCATTCCAAGACTTCAGCGACTCTATGCATCAATGAGTTCAGCAGGTCATATGAGATGACATAAGGAGAAAATAACAAAAAGTGGTGTTCATTCTCATCCATCAGATGCTGAAGTGTAGAAACATTTTGATCGAGTGCATGCTTTATTTTCTCCTGAATTCCAGAACATAAGGATTGTGATTATGTGCCGATGGTTTTATCCCATATAGTCAAGCAGCTGCACCATACTCTTGTTGGCCAGTTATACTAACACCATATAACCTTCCACTAGAGATGTGTATGACTACTCCATACATGTTCTTAACTATTATAATACCTGGACCACATAATCCAAAAGAAAAAATTGTCATTTTTTTACAACCATTAATTGATGACCTCAAGTTATTATGGGAAGGAGTTCTCACATATGATATATCAACAAAATAAAATTTTCTCCTTCGAGCTACATTATTGTGGACCATTGGTGATTTTCCAGCTTATGATAAGTTTTCTGTTTGGAGCATAGTAGAAAAATTAGCGTCTTCTTACTGCATGGAGAATAGTAAATCTTTCACACTAAAACATGGAGGAAAAAATACTTGATTTGATTGTCATCATATGTTTCTACCTGCTAATCATTAGTTTCAGAGGAATAAGGAAGCATTCGTTAAAAATAGAGTTGAGCGGTCACCTCCTCCACACAGATTAAGTGGTGATAATGTACTATAGAGACTTTCTGGCATTCCAACAATTATTGATTTTCCAATGTTGTCAGAGTCTAAATATTTGGGATATGGTGTTGAATATAATTGGATTAAAAAAATATTTTTTGGACATTATCATATTGGAGAACTAATTTGATAAGACATAATTTAGATGTTATGCACATTGAGAAGAACTTCTTGAACAACATTTTTAATGCAATTATGCATGTTAAAAGTAAGAGTAAAGATAATGTCAAAGCAAGGATGGATATTAAAGAGTACTATTGGCAAAAAAACTTGGAGTTAGTAATAACAACCGACGGTAAAAAAATGAAGCTCAAAGCACCTTACTCTTTTACGTTAGAGCAAAAAAGATCAATATATCAGTGGTTTAAGAGTTTAAAAATGCTTGATGGCTATGGATCAAATATAAGCCGATGTGTTGACATGAAATCTGTGAGATTATTTGGACTAAAAAGTCATGATGGTCACATAATTATGGAGGTTTTTCTTTCGATCATAGTATGTATGTTACCCGATTACATATCAAATTTGTTGACTGAGCTTAGCATTTTTTTCAAAGACCTATGTTCATTTAAACTAAGAAAAAATACTTTACGGAGGAGCAAGAATAACATACCAATCATCCTCTACAAGTTAGAAAAAAATTTTCCCCCGAGTTTTTTTGATTCTATGGAACATCTTCCAGTCCATCTACCTTACGAAGCTAGAGTTAGTGGACTTGTACAATATCGTTGGATGTATCCTTTCAAGAGGTAAAACATATTTTTATTATGTCTCTAATATTTTTTAATAAGTTGAGAGAATATATATTTATTAACTTGATAATTATAATTGTTTAATAGATATTTGAACAAGTTGATGAAATATGTTAAGAGTAAAGCACAATAAAAAAAATCAATATGTGAAGCATATTTGTCTCAAGAAATCACTCACTTTTGCTTCTACTACTTCGAGCCCCATATAAGGAGTACAAGAACAAAGATTGGTCTTAACTTGGACTTCGATGTATAAGAATAATCATAGAATGCACTATCAGTATTTAGAAGTCATGGAAAGCCCAGTGGTAAATGTGTTAAAATATTTTTCAAAGATTTAGAAATCAAAACAGCGAATTTATATGTACTATTGAACTGTGAAGAAGTTAATCCAATCTTAGAGTAAGTTCTTCCATAATGTGAATAATGAGTAATATTTATTTAAAATACTAAAGAATTATTTGTCACAAGGTATTTCGTAAAGAATTTGCCTCTGATAGATTCGAGGGATATTGAGCAAGTTGTTGTAAATGGATTCCCAACTTGGTTCAGATCTTATATGAGCTCATAAATTATAAAATTTTAATTTGAATTACATCTTATTTATTATAAAAAGTATTAATATTTGAAAATATTTCTAGGTACAAACCCCTGATAACAAATATTTTAATAAAGGTTTGCAAGCACTAGCATGGGGTAGGGGTGTAAGTGAGGCGAGCCAGCTCGTGACCTGGCTCGAGCTCGACTCGTTTATGAGCTCGCGAGCCAAGCTTATCGAGCTCACGAGTGAGCTCAAGCTCAAACTCGATCTCGTTTAATAAACGAGCTCAAGTTCGAGCTTGAGCCGGCTCGGCTCGTGAGTTCGCGAGCTAGCTCGTTAGTTATTTATTAATTAAAATAATATATAATATGTATTATAATATATTAAAATATATTAAAATAAATGTTAATGAATACATATATTAATTAAAATAATATATAAAATGTATTATAATATGTGTTGAAAGTTGGGATGTCAGACTTTCTTGGGAGTTGGGACGACCGCATTGAATTTTTTTGGAGAAAATGGCATTGTTTTAATTATATATAATATATTATAATATATATTAAGAGCCTATCATTATAGTTAGCTTTAGCTGTAGTACTTTATGTCTTGTCCAGAGTGAAAGCTACTCAAGTGCAAAAATACAGGCGGGAAAATGTCCATACGCGAGAGAAATGAAAAACAGAGGCACAGACAGGAAAATGTAAAACTGAATCGAGCTGCTCGAGAGCCGGCTTGAACTCGATTTTAATGGGACGAGCTCAAGTTTGAGCTCACTTTTTGAGATCGACTCGAGCTCGAGCTCGAGCTCGCTTTTCGACTAACGAGTTTATTTCAGCAAATATCACAGTTATCATAGGGATAAATAAGAATGGCTAGCTGTCATAAAAATAAAAGCATGTGAAATAATTGATCAATAATACATTATAGCAACTACACATTAAGAGGATGAGATGTCAAGTTGTAGGCCTGTTGAAATTGAGGAGATGCCAACTACAACCTCTAGTATTAAAATATAGTTAGAAGATGTGAATAGTTTAACTAGCTAAGGCGAAGATGAGAATGAGGATGAAAGTGAAGATACCCTGAAGAGCAATAAAAATAGTTTTGATTCTGAGTAGTTTTTGTAATTTAGAATTGTAGTTTTTATAATTTAGAATTATAGAATTTTGCTTTTTTATAATATTTAGAATTATACCTTTTGAATTCTCAACAATGAAATTGTTAATTAATTTTTTATATTATGTCATTCTTTATTTTTGTTATTTATTAATTTGTAATTTGTATTATATATTCTTTATTTTTTATATATTATAATGCTTTACTAATTTCTTCTTTTAATATAGATGGCTTCAGGTGACGATCCTCCTCGTAGATCGTTTGCCTCAAAGTTGTCAAGAAAAAAGTTGAGTGTTAATCCTAATAGACCCAGATAGCCTGATGAAGATGAGGGATAGAGATCAGTTTCACTAGTTATACCTTCACCACCACCATCACCTAGGAGTTAGCAGTAGTTCCCGAGTGAGTAGGGTCAGGTATAGTCAGATCCACCTGCTATTGTACCACCATCCTTGCCTGGCTACTTCCCTCCTCCATCAATGAGTCCTCACTTTCTCTCTCCAGATCAGGTACATGCAGCTCCATTCAATCCATATTACCCCCCACCATCTTCACAGGCAGCAGGCCCATCCACTAGTCCTCACCCTCCTTACCCCTTCCCATATTATTACCTATATCCGATGCAGCCAGAACGCGGTGGACCATCTAGACCAGCAGAGGTTTGTGATGGGGATTATGCAGCTGCAGCAGATAAACGTCAATACAATGAGCCTGAGGTCAATAAGTAAGTTCAGTTTATGTTATTAAGTTGATTGTATTTTGATATATTATATGTTACTAACAAAAAAATTAACATGTAGCTTCAATCCTTCGAGGCCACCTACTCACAAGATCCGGTATATTATAAAGAACAAATATGATGCTCCTTACTTATCATGGAAGAATATCCCAAAAGAGATTAGGGATAAATGGTTTGGAGAATCAGGTATACTTATTTGGTATGAATTCAAATATTTTATTTAATTTGTATTAATCTTTTTGGTTATGCCTAATTTTTTACATAAATAATTTAGGTGGTTGCCTGAGCATATCACGAGGATCAAAACAAATTTTGAGAGGAGATGAGCAACCCATCTTAGGGACATGTTCACGGACATTATAAAGTCTGGGTAGCATCCAATATGGATTAGAGAGGGCGTATGGGCTGATCTTAGTAGAGCTTGTGAGACCCCTGAGTTCACAAAAATAAGATAATTTAATAAGCAAAACAGAGCATCTGATTGTGGGGGTTTAGGAAGCTCTCTTCATACTAGTGGATATGTTCCTCATATTGAACATAGACGACTGGTAAGAGCTTTAAATTAGTTTATTAAATATATTTATGTTAATATAACTATGTCTTATATTTTCAGAAAGAGTATCTTGGTCGGTAGCCAACACCATTGGAGTTGTATACGAGAACTCATCAACATCAAGCTGACCATCAGTGGGTTGATGAAAAGGCTAAGAAGGCTCATGTGAGTATAATTTTTTGGAGTTTAGGAATATAAATTTATTATAATAAAACCAATTATAATATCAATATATTTTATAGATTTATTCTCGCAGGATGATTTTGTACGAGCTCGAGAAAGTCGGCAGTCCGCTGGTGAGGGATCATCTTCAAAATCAACCCAGATTTTTGAGTATCATATATGATCAGATATTGTTGGAGGAAGACAGAGGGGGAGGGTATATGGCTTGGGTTCACAAGGATATACTTATGAGGGTAGTTCATCCACCTCAGTATTTTATAATCCAGGTGGAACTGAAGGGACTATAAGCTAGAGGGTTGCAGCGCTGACTAGAGAGATTGAAGGGATGAGGAAGGTTCAAAATGAAATGCAAGCAGAGCTACAATCCTATAGAGATGAAAATCAAAGGAAGAAAGAGCAAGAGACAGAGCTGCCACATGCATCTCCATACAGCGAGAATACAACTGAGGATTAGCACTTTTTTATGTTTGATGAACTTATGATGATCTGATTATAAACTTATTTGATTGAACTTATTGAACTTAGAACTTTGGTTTGATGAACTTGGTTGAACTTGTAAACTTTGGTTTCATTTATTATTTTGTTTGGTTTAACTTATGAATATATTTGTGATAATTGCTGTGATTGATTATGGTGGTGTGTTGCCCAATATTATTGTTATTGCTTTATATGCAGGTTTAGAGTTTAGGGTGAAAATCCCTCAAAATGGAGAGGAGGCTGTCAATTTTTTTTCAGGTGCTACAGGTTTCCGGAGGCTAACCGGTGGTTTAGCCGCCAGAAACTTTGATACTGGACGGCTAATTGACGCCGCCGTAAATCCTTTATAACCGCCGGTATTTACTGGCGGTTTATCGACGGTGTCCAGCGGTAGTTTGGTGACATGTCGGTGGTTACAAGCGCCGGACATTCCTTTGGTTATGACCGCCGGTTAACCACCGGCACGTTTCCCGGCTGTCAATCGGCGGTTGAACGACGGTATTGTACTGGTGGTTGGACGGCCGGGGAGCCTTTGGTAAAAACACTGGCGATAACCGACGATACAAACTTCCAGAAACACATTGCCGGTAACAATTTTCGGTGCCGTTTTTTACGGCGGTTTGAAAACCGCCGAAAGGCCTCGGTTTTTTAGAGAACCGCAGGAAAACATGAGTTAACCGCTAGCAAAAACCGCCAGTAATGAGTGAATTTCCTGTAGTGCTATATTTCTTTTTGATCGGTGGCATTTCTTTGGCTTTTGGGTTGGTTCATGTTTCTTTTGGGGTTTGCTACTGTCCGACTTCTGGCCTGTTCCCTCCAATGGATGGTCCTTATCTAGCGGCTTGGTGGTTGCAAGGAGCTATCATTCCTGAGTATGACTAGTGTCTTTGCCTTTCTCTAGCGTTGTAATTGGCTCTTTTTGTGTTGGATCTTTGTTGTAATACCATTTTAAAAGATGCAATGGGGCTTGTCCCCTTTTTATTATTTTTATTATATATATTATAGCGGAAAATCAAATATTTTATTCCCTGAAATTTATTTCACTTATTTACTGAAATTATATTCAGATTTGGAAAAGTAAGAGCACAAATTGACTAGAATTTTACTCGTATTTGTTAAAATTATATTTCATATTTGAGAAAATTAAAATACATATTTGCTTACATTAAATTAAGTATTTGCTGAAATTAATATGCATAATTGTGTAAATCGTTGGTTTAATTTATTTGTAAGTTGCCTAATTTGGATTCACCTTTTATAGAATTCGTAAGTGTTGATGTTATTTTTTTAATAGGTTGCTGAATTAAGTATTTCGAAAACAATTTTGCATTTGTTTGATTACATTTTTGAAAATTTTATTTTGAAAACATTTTTTTTTTGTTGCAGGGTCGGTGGCTTGTTCTACCCTAGATAAGAGTAGGGGAGTCAATTTTTGACACGACCCAAAACCCGACCCGAGCCCGACCCAGAAAAATCCAGGTTCGGGTCGACCAATTTGTGAAACGGGTCGGTTCGGGTTCAACAAAATGACCCGTTTAAAAAAACGGGTCGGGTTCGGGTTGACACGGCAACCTGAAAATGACCCGAAAATCCTCCGCCCGGTATGTTGCCCGCCCTGCCTGAAGTTTCAGCTGTCAAGTTGCGTCGATGCCTACGCGGTGCGCGTCCCGAAGAGTCAAGACGGTCGAGTCTCGTGCATGCGCGCTTGCGCGGTGGGCGTGCCAAACCGGCGAACCCGAAGCAGCGAACCATCCCGCGCACGTGCGTCCTGAGTCCCGAAAATGCTGCCGGCGCTACGCGTTCCGAACCCTAAATGGCGACGCCGATGCGTGCTGCGCGCGTGCGGCCCAACTCTGTAGTGGCGCAGCGCGTCCCGAACGGTCGAACCCGAAGCGGCAACGCGTGCTCCCGCTGCTCCCGGGCTCCGCCTGCGACGTGTGCTACCGCTGTCGCTGCTCTCGTTGCTCGGCCGCTGCCGTTGCTCCGGGTCGGGTCGTGTCAACCCGACAACCCGCGCGAGTCGGGTCTGGGTTGAAAAAGTCGACCCGTTTACAAAACTGGTCGCATTTGGGTTGACCAGTTTAAAGCCGGATCAATTCGGGTTCGACCTGAACCCGACCCGCTGACCCGAATTAACACCCCTAGATAAGAGTACCAAGATTATATTATTTTAAATTTTTTGGGATTATTATATTTTAACTTCAGTTTGGCTAAGCATAGATGTCAGCTCAAGCCAAGCCACAATAGAAACTTTTGAATGTTATCCCTCTTTTATTTTTCTTAAACTTATTTAGTTCCATTTGGGATTTATTGTGTTATCACTTTGATCATCTCTCATTATATTTTCTGTATTATATTATATGTTGTCAAGCTTTAATTGAATTATACATTTCCTTTGTACATCTATTTTAATTTAATTAAACTATTCTAAAAAACCCCAAATCCCTTTTTTCCCCTATTATATTCACAGCTCATTGTGTTTAGGAAAATTTAGATTGAGATTATGTAAAGAAGAATAGAATTGTTTGTAGAAAGATTAGTAAGTGTGAGAAAAGGTAATTAAAGAAGTCACCAAAGTCCTAACGGATCAACAAAAAAAATTCACCCATGAGTGGAATAGCCACAAAGCTTTTATATCAACGAAAGTAATATTTTTTCGGTGGAATCTATATATTTGTAGTCCTTTTTCAAGCCTATAAAAATTTTGAGAAGTCTTAGAAATCAATAAAATACTATTAAAATGATTGATGACTAATCCTAATCAAAGAGATATAAAATTTTTTAATGCTTTCAAAAAGTGTAATTAAATAAGGTAATCAAAATAATCTTGACATTAATCAAATTTTGAAGATTGTTTTCTTCCTTGACTAATATGACCCATCTATCTATCGATGGATCATAAATTAAACTTTTAGTTTATAGGTTATCTACAGGCTTGTATGGAGAGTTGTGCATGAAAAATGATCTAAATCACAATGTAGTAGGTTGGTTTGCTAATTGTCTTTAGCATTTTTGTCAGTGCTACATAAATATCTGTCATTGTATATATGTGTGCATTAAATTTATCTGTGTGTGAGTGTATTTGATTGTTTCACTTCTGCATGTAAGTATGCATGTTTCTGTTTGTATCTATAAATGTTTTTTAGTGATCTATACTCTCGTTAATAAACTATTAACATGTTATATAAAGATTATGTGTCTGTTAAATAATTTTACAGAATGGATATCAAAATTAGTTATCTTTGTTGTATAATTAACTATTCCATGAGGAAAAATGATTAATGAGTGAATTTGTTAATGTGTTGAAAAGTTGTGTCGGCTGCTTTGTGCTTATCTTTTTTTTTTTTTTTCAAAGAAAAATGTATATATGTACATATATATATTAAAATATTAAAATCAAGTTTATCATATAAAAGAATGAATAAATTTTATTTATATCAAAGAAGATTCCAACTTAATTATTGATTGTTGACATCACATAGAGATTGCAATCTTTATGCCAATACTCATAACTGTTTCTTCAATTATTCATGCAACATTAAACATAGAACAAGCATGCCCTAAGTTATTTAAAGGTTGTTTATTGGCTACAGATGATTTTAACAACATTGATAAGAAGATTTAAATTAAATACGCATCATGGATTAGATTATATATATAATTTAGATTTCGTTTGAGACAACTTATTTACTGCTAATTAAAATAGCTTTTCAGTAAAAAAAAAACATTTTTATTAAGAATTTTTTGTACTGGACAGCTACTTTAGAAAGTAATAAAAAAATTATTCCAAATGAAATCTTTGTAAGATATTTATAATGTATTCCCATTTTACATATATAGTATATTTGTTATTTAACTAATCCTGATATTTTTATATAGGTTCAAGATCCGCAAAATGCGACAAAAAAACATTACTTGCTTGATTTTGCATAGGGATCCATGAGAGAAATGAAAATATGGCTAACATATCTAATTAATGGTAACATATATTTAACATTGGCGCTTGATGCGAAAGATAAAAATAAATAATAGTGATGTATAATAACATTGGCGCTGGTGAGTGATCATCTTCAGGATCAACCCAGATTTTTGAGTATCATATATGATCAGATATTGTTGGAGGAAGACAGAGGGGGAGGGTATATGGCTTGGGTTCACAAGGATATGCTTATGAGAGTAGTTCATCCACCTCAGCATTTTATAATCCAAGTGGAGCTGAAGAAACTATAAGCTAGAGGGTTGCAGCGCTGACTAGAGAGATTGAAGAGATGAGGAAGGTTCAAAATGAAATGCAAGCAGAGCTACAATCCTATAGAGATGAAAATCAAAGGAAGAAAGAGCAAGAGACAGAGCTGCCACATGCATCTCCAGACAGCGAGAATACAACTGAAGATTAGCATTTTTTTTATGTTTGATGAACTTATGATGATCTGATTATAAACTTATTTGATTGAACTTATTGAACTTAGAACTTGTGAACTTAGAACTTTGGTTTGATGAACTTGGTTGAACTTGTAAACTTTGGTTTCATTTATTATTTTGTTTGGTATAACTTATGAATATATTTGTGATAATTGATGTGATTGATTATAGTGGTGTGTTGTCCAAAATTATTGTTATTGCTTTCTATGCAGGTTTAGAGTTTAGGGTGAAAATCCCTCAAAATGGAGAGGAGGCTATCAATTTTTTTTCAGGTGCTAAAGGTTTCTGAAGGCTAACCAATGGTTTAGCCGCTAGAAACTTTGATACTGGACGGCTAATTGACGCCGCCGGAAATCCTTTATAACCGCCGGTATTTACTAGCGGTTTACCGACGGTGTCCAGCGGTAGTTTGGCGACATGTCGGCGGTTCGGGTTTAACAAAATGACACGTTTTAAAAAACGGGTCGGGTTCGGGTTGACACGGCAACCTGAAAATGACCCGAAAATCCTCTGCCCGGTATGTTGCCCGCCCTGCTCGAAGTTTCAGCTGTCAAGTTGCGTCGATGCCTACGCGGTGCGCGTCCCGAAGTGTTGAGACGGTCGAGTCTCGTGCATGCGCGCCTGCGTGGTGGGCGTACCAAAACGGCGAACCCGAAGCAGCGAACCATCCCGCGCACGTGCGTCCTGAGTCCCGAAAATGCTGCCGGCGCTACGCGTTCCGAACCCTAAATGGCGACGCCGATGCGTGCTGCGCGCGTGCGGCCCAACTCTGTAGTGGCGCAGCGCGTCCCGAACGGTCGAACCCGAAGCGGCAACGCGTGCTCCCGCTGCTCCCGGGCTCCGCCTGCGACGTGTGCTACCGCTGTCGCTGCTCTCGTTGCTCGGCCGCTGCCGTTGCTCCGGGTCGGGTCGTGTCAACCCGACAACCCGCGCGAGTCGGGTCTGGGTTGAAAAAGTCGACCCGTTTACAAAACTGGTCGCATTTGGGTTGACCAGTTTAAAGTCGGGTCAATTCGGTTTCGACCTGAACCCGACCCGCTGACCCGAATTGACACCCCTAGATAAGAGTACCAAGATTATATTATTTTAAATTTTCTGGAATTATTAAATTTTAATTTGAGTTTGGCTAAAGCATAGATGTCAGCTCGAGCCAGGCCACATTAGAAACTTTGTGAATGTTATCCCTCCTTTGTTTTTCTTAAACTTATTTAGTTCCTTTTGGGATTTATTGTGTTATCATTTTGATCATCTCTCATTATATTTTCTGTATTATATTATATGTTGTCAAGCTTTAATTGAATTATACATTTCCTTTGTACATCTACTTTAATTTAATTAAACTATTCTAAAAAAGCCCAAATCCCTCGTTTCCCCTATTATAGTCACAGCTCATTGTCTTGAGGATAATTTAGATTGAGATTATGTAAAGAAGAATATAATTGCTTGTAGAAAGATTAGTAAGTGTGAGAAAAGGAAATTAAAGAAGTCACCAAAGTCCTAACGGATCAACAAAAAAAATTCACCCATGAGTAGAATAGCCACAAAGCTTTTATATCAACGAAAGTAATATTTTTTCGGTGGAATCTATATATTTGTAGTCCTTTTTCAAGCCTATAAAAAATTTGAGAAGTCTTAGAAATCAATAAAATACTATTAAAATGATTGATGACTAATCCTAATCAAAGAGATCTAAAATTTTTTAATGCTTTTAAAAAGTGTAATTAAATAAGTTAATCAAAATAATCTTGACATTAATCAAATTTTGAAGATTGTTTTCTTCCTTGACTAATATGATCCATCAATCTATCGATGGATCATAAATTAAACTTTTAGTTTATAGGTTATCTACAGGCTTGTATGAAGAGTTGTGCATGAAAAATGATCTAAATCACAATGTAGTAGGTTGGTTTGCTAATTGTCCTTAGCCTTTTTGTCAGTGCTACATAAATATCTGTCATTGTATATATGTGTGCATTAAATTTATCTGTGTGAG
This sequence comes from Dendrobium huoshanense, assembly GCA_016618105.1. Classification (NCBI taxonomy): domain Eukaryota; kingdom Viridiplantae; phylum Streptophyta; class Magnoliopsida; order Asparagales; family Orchidaceae; genus Dendrobium; species Dendrobium huoshanense. The sequence continues at coordinate 51,781,015 of CM028351.1, forward strand.
TGTATTTGATTGTTTCCCTTCTGCATGTAAGTATGCATGTTTCTGTTTGTATCTATAAATGTTTTTTAGTGATCTATACTCTCGTTAATAAACTATTAACATGTTATATAAAGATTATGTGTCTGTTAAATAATTTTACAGAATGGATATCAAAATTAGTTATCTTTGTTGTATAATTAACTATTCCATGAGGAAAAATGATTAATGAGTGAATTTGTTAATGTGTTGAAAAGTTGTGTCGGCTGCTTTGTGCTTATCTTTTTTTTTTTTTTTCAAAGAAAAATGTATATATGTACATATATATTAAAATATTAAAATCAAGTTTATCATATAAAAGAATGAATAAATTTTATTTATATCAAAGAAGATTCCAACTTAATTATTGATTGTTGACATCACATAGAGATTGCAATCTTTATGCCAATACTCCTAACTGTTCTTCAATTATTCATGCAACATTAAACATAGAACAAGCATGCCATAAGTTATTTAAAGGTTGTTTATTGGCTACAGATGATTTTAACAACATTGATAATAACATTTAAATTAAATATGCATCATGGATTAGATTATATATAATTTAGGCTTCGTTTGAGATAACTTTTTTATTGCTAATTAAAATAGCTTTTCAGTAGAAAAATATTTTGATTAAGAATTTTTTGTACTGAACAGCTACTTTAGAAAGTAATAAAAAATTTATCCTGCGATAAATGAAACCTTTGTAAGATATTTAGAATGTATTCCCATTTTACATATATAATATATTTGTTATTTAACTAATCCTGATATTTTTATATAGGTTCAAGATCCGCAAAATGAGACAAAAAAACATTACTTGCTTGATTTTGCATAGGGATCCATGAGAGAAATGAAAATATGGCTAACATATCTAATTAATGGTAACATATATTTAACATTGGCTCTTGATGTGAAAGATAAAAATAAATAATAGTGATGTACAAATGTATTTAAAAAAATTGAATGATAATTTCCTATGAATCATTCAATTTCGTTTGGTAGAAATTAAGTGGATTATTTGTTGGTGAGTGCATCGACGATGACATTATTGCCCATTAACTCTAGAAAAAAAAAATATTTTATGTATGTTTTTTTTTTTTTCTTTTTTCTTTAGTATAGTTCTTTTATTCTTTAATAAAATTTTAATTAAAGTGTATGATTTGATATTTTATGGTGATTCACTTGTTAGTAATTTTGTCTCGTTAAAATTGAGAAGATCATTTAATTATAATTAAAAAGTTAATTATTTTCGAACATAGTATGTATCTCTTTCTTTTCATCATCATCTTCATTCTGATAGTAGTTTGTTTGCTTTATTGGTCGGTAATTCAATTAACATGTCTTGTGTGGTTGGATTAAAAAAATACTATTATTGATACGGCATCGCAAAATCATCTTGATCGGGCACGAATCTCGAGGCAAAACCTAGTTGGAAACTTCAAAAATTAATTTCGGGAGCATATGAACTCCGATTTCAGCGAGCTTACAGTCAAACTGAGCGTCTCGGAAATACAAACCCAACGACACCAAGATCAACCCAATCCGAGCCCAAATGAGTCCGAATCAAAGGTTCGAAGCGCTGTTGGAAGGTTCAAACCGCAATTTGAGTTACCAAACGGTCTCCGATTTTGACGAGCTTATACTCGAATCGAGCGGCTCGACGAGACGAATCCAACGAGCCCAAGATCATCAAATTCCGACATCATTAAAGCCATCAAATTTCCAACGAACGGTGCATGATTAAAAGATTCGATATCGACCGTCCATTCAAACCACTCCCTGTTCGCCCATGATCTCACGCCTATTTACGGGCTATGCCACTCCAGAAAAACTATAAATAGAGCCCTCATTCTACACCAAGGGGCTCAAGTGAAGAGAGAGAAGAAGAAGAGAAGGAGAAGGAGAAAGGGGAATAGGAGATTCTTCACCTCCTCGACCACCGCCGCCGGAGCTTTTCCTGCCGCCTGAAGACGCCGGAACTCTGCCGGATTTGGAGAAAACGCCAAGAATTCGCAGAAGAAGAGAAGGAGAAGGAGAAAGGGGAATAGGAGATTCCTCACCTCCTCGACCACCGCCGCCGGAGCTCTTCCTGCCGCCTGAAGACGCCGGAACTCTGCCGGATTTTCAGAGAACGCTAGGAATTCGCAGGACTTTGTGAATTTAGTGGAAGAAAACAAGTTGTATTTGGATAATCCCGACTTGTGTGACGAAATCCGCCATTTGTAACCTACGAAAATACTAGTGGAAATTTGCAACTGGGCAAGGCCCCGTGGTTTTTCCCATTCTTGGGTTTTCCACGTAAAAACCCTCGGTGTTCACCCTCTTTTCTGTTTGTGTGTTAAACTTACGTGCAACGCTCGGACGCGAATTTACAAAACTCTACCGCCGCGTATTTTCTGACACGCAATAGTTTGGCGCCGTCTGTGGGAACAACGATCCCACTACTTCGAGTACTGCTACGATGGTGAATAGGCGCAGCAGTCGTTTAGTTGGAGCTTCTCACTCCAACTCTCATCAGTCCAGAAATCCGTCTATTAACCATAGACGACTAATGTCAGCATCTTTTCACCCTGGGGGGCAGAATGCTGCCGGAGAAGGGACTTTGGGACATTCTTTAGAAGAAAGAATCCGGAAGATGGAAGAATCGCAAAACGAGATCCTCCAACTCCTACGAGATGATCGACAGCCGACGTTGGAGGAGATCCTTCCCCCTCGGGATCCACCAAGGGTTGAAGATATTCAATTCGAGCGTCGACAAGAACAAATTCGTCTTCCTCCACATCCTCAATCACAACAGGAAGATGAACTTGCCGATACAGCGAGTTCAACACATCCTCGCATTTTTTCGGATCTCCCCGAAGGCTCTCCCCAACCACACATCGCGGGATTCCCTCACAATGTCCTGCGTCATGAACTGCAAAAATTGGTACGGGAAGAGTTCCCCCGAGGAGACGTGAGGCATGCTCTCCGACAGAGGAATTTCCAGGAATCATCACCTCTAACAGAAGCCATTCTTCAGCACCCCATTCCAGTAGGATTCAAAGTGCCAAATGTTGAGTCCTACGACGGGACGACCGACCCATATGAGCATATCGACTACTACAGAACCATCATGCATATTCAACGAGCATCAGACGCGCTCCTCTGCCAGGTCTTTCCCGCCACCCTTAAAGGACAAGCCCGAACATGGTTCTACTCGCTTCCACCTGGAACGATCCCCTCTTTTGTCAAATTGGCCAAAGTATTCGTCGAACAATTTGTGGCCAATCGAAGAATTGCAAAGGATTCTTCCCACCTTTCCGGGATTCGCCAAAATGAGGGAGAATCGTTGAAGGAGTATTTTCAACGATTTTCCACTGAAGCACGACAAATTCCAGGAGTAGACCCTGAATTACTCAGAGGGGTCTTTCTTGGAGGTCTTCGTCCTGGCCCCTTCTATTCGGCCCTTATGCGAGACACCGTCCATTCGTACGCCGACTTGATCCATCGCGTGGAGGCACAAATCTCTGCGGATGAAGCTATAAATGCTCACAGGAAACAGTTTGAGCAAATCAGCGGGAAGCGCAAAGGTGCACCTGGGATGGATAATTCTTTCTCACAGCAGAAAAAGCATGAGAAGAATAATCTACCTTATAAGTCTCCGTCACCACGACGAGGACCTCGCCAAGAAAAGGAGTATACACCACTTAATACATCCCAATCAAATGTATTAATGGCCATCCGGGATCAGGAGAATGTGAAATGGCCACACCCTTTGAAGCCCAACGTCGGAAATCAGGAGCAATATTGCCACTTCCACCGTAGCCGTGGGCACACTACTGAAGCATGTTGGCAACTCAAGGAAGAAGTTGAGAGACTAATCCGGCAAGGATATCTCCAACAATTCATCAAAAATGCGCCAACCCGAGAGGAAGCTCGTCCCGCTGGGGGGCAAAGTCAACAACAAAGACAACCATTGAATAATATTCAAATGGTTGGAGAGATTGAATGATCACACACTTTGTATATTTGTATTAGCAATATTACTTGTCTTGTTGTCACTCTTATATTGAGTAGAGTGTTATTTTGATATCTCTAATATCTTCTTTCAAGTTGAATGTTGTCGTATTGTCACCGTGCGAAGATCTTGTGTGTTGAGTACTTTGTAATTTGTAAGTCGTACCAGGGAACTATTGTACTATGCTTACGTAATGCAGTAATAGAATGTTCATGTTGTTGTGATATGATTTTTCCTCTTATGAAAGATAAGAAAAAACTTCTCAAACTCTTTCTCCGTGATTCGAGGAATACACAATTCATATTGTATCTCAATCACCGGACGATCAATCCCAGGGGGATTTGATCCTGACCTCATCCACACAGGTTAACGTCGTCGAGCAGGGCTCCGACATACAACCTCGGATAGGTCTTACATCCTTGGTGGATTCTCTCGACCTCTTCCACACAGGTTAACGTCGTCGAGCAGGGCTCCGACATACAACCTCGGATAGGTCTTACATCCTTGGTGGATTCTCTCGACCTCTTCCACACATGTTAATGTCATCGAACAAATGTTCTGACATACAACATCGGATAGGTCTCACATTCTTGGTGGATTCTCCTGACCTCATCCACACAGGTTAACGTCGTTGAGCAGGGCTCTGACATACAACCTCGGATAGGTCTTACATCCTTGGTGGATTCTCTCGACCTCTTCCACACATGTTAATGTCATCGAACAAATGTTCTGACATACAACATCGGATAGGTCTCACATTCTTGGTGGATTCTCCTGACCTCATCCACACAGGTTAACGTCGTCGAGCAGGGCTCCGACATACAACCTCGGATAGGTCTTACATCCTTGGTGGATTCTCTCGACCTCTTCCACACAGGTTAACGTCGTCGAGCAGGGCTCCGACATACAACCTCGGATAGGTCTTACATCCTTGGTGGATTCTCTCGACCTCTTCCACACATGTTAATGTCATCGAACAAATGTTCTGACATACAACATCGGATAGGTCTCACATTCTTGGTGGATTCTCCTGACCTCATCCACACAGGTTAACGTCGTTGAGCAGGGCTCTGACATACAACCTCGGATAGGTCTTACATCCTTGGTGGATTCTCTCGACCTCTTCCACACATGTTAATGTCATCGAACAAATATTCTGACATACAACATCGGATAGGTCTCACATTCTTGGTGGATTCTCCTGACCTCATCCACACAGGTTAACGTCGTTGAGCAGGGCTCTGACATACAACCTTGGATAGGTCTTACATCCTTGGTGGATTCTCTCGATCTCTTCCATACAGGTTAATGTCATCGAACAAATGTTCTGACATACAACCTCGGATAGGACCTCTACTCGACGTCGGACTTCTGCTCGTCAGCGGACTTCTACCCGACATCGAACTTCTGCTCGTCAGCGGACTCCTACTCGTCGTCGAACTTCTGCTCGTTAGCGGACTCCTACCCGACGTCGTACTTCTCCCTGTCGTCGGATTTCTGCCTGTCAGCGGACTTCTGCTCGACAGCGGACTCCTGCTCGTCGTCGGACTTCTGCTCGTCGACAAACTTTCATCGGTCTTTTACTCGACGTTGAACTTCTCCCTGTCGTCGGATTTTTGCCTGTCAGCAGACTTCTACCCGACAGCGGACTCCTACTCGTCGTCAAACTTCTGCTCGTTAGCGGACTCCTACCCGACGTTGTACTTCTCCCTGTCGTCGGATTTCTGCCTGTCAGCGGACTTCTGCTCGACAGCTGACTCCTGCTCGTCGTCGGACTTCTGCTCGTCGACAAACTTTCATCGGTCTTTTACTCGACGTTGAACTTCTCCCTGTCGTCGGATTTTTGCCTGTCAGCAGACTTCTACCCGACAGCGGACTCCTACTCGTCGTCGAACTTCTGCTCGTCAGCGGACTCCTACTCGTCGTCGGACTTCTGCTTGTCAGCGGACTTCTACTCGTCGTCAGACTTCTGCCCGTCGACGAATCTTCGTCGGTCTTCTACCCGACGTTGAACTTCTACCCGACATCAGACTTCTGCTTGTCAGCGGTCTCCTACTCGTCGTCGGACTTCTGCTCGTCGACAAACTTTCATCGGTCTTTTACTCGACGTTGAACTTCTCCCTGTCGTCGGATTTTTGCCTGTCAACAGACTTCTACCCGACAGCGGACTCCTACTCGTCGTCGAACTTCTGCTCGTCAGCGGACTCCTACTCGTCGTCGGACTTCTGCTCGTCAGCGGACTTCTACTCGTCGTCAGACTTCTGCCCGTCGACGAATCTTCGTCGGTCTTCTACCCGACGTTGAACTTCTACCCGACATCAGACTTCTGCTTGTCAGCGGTCTCCTACTCGTCGTCGGATTTCTGCTCGTCAGCGGACTTCTACCCGACATCGGACTTCTGCTCGTCAGCGGACTCCTACTCGTCGTCGAACTTCTGCTCGTTAGCGGACTCCTACCCGACGTCGTACTTCTCCCTGTCGTCGGATTTCTGCCTGCGCAGACTTCTACCCGACAGCGGACTCCTACTCGTCGTTAGACTTCTGCTCGTCAGCGGACTCCTACTCGTCGTCGGACTTCTGCTCGTCAGAAGACTCCTACGCATCGTCGGACTTCTGCTTGTCAGCGGTCTCCTACTCGTCGTCGGATTTCTGCTCGTTAGCGGACTCCTACTCGACAGCGGACTTCTACCCGACAGCAAACTCCTACTCGTCGTTAGACTCCTGCTCGTCGATGAATTCTCGTCGATCTTCTACCCGACGTTGAACTTCTACCCGACATCAGACTTCTGCTCGTCAGCAGAGCGGACTTCTACCCGACATCGGACTTCTGCTCGTCGACGAACTTTCGTCGGTCTTCTGCCCAAGGGCGTACTTCTACCCGACGTCGGACTTCTTCATGTCGTCGGACTTCTCCTCGTTGGCAGATTGCTACTCGCCATCGGCTTCTCGCTTGAATGCTATTTGCAACGCATTATCGAACTCTCCCCTTTGGCTCCACACTCGATCGTTGACTACTAACGGGCTTCAACTCGATCGTCCATTGCCAGCAAACCTCCGCTCGGAGGGGGAGAAAGAAAATCCCGTAGGTTTCTATCACCAGTAAACCGGAGGGGGAGAAAGAAAATCCCGTAGGTTTCTATCGCCAGAAAACCGGAGGGGGAGAAAGGAAATCCCGTAGGTTTCTATCGCCAGTAAACCGGAGGGAGAAAGAGAGGAGAAGGTGCAAGTTTCCTAAAGATTTTGGAAGCCTATTTATAGGTTTTTGAGAGAATGAGGAGAAGTTACAATCATTTTAAAATGTTTCTATTTTTAGAAATTTTCCTGAATTTTTTCGGATTTTTTGGGATTTTTTGGGAATTTTTTGGACCCAAAAATAGCCAAAAAACTTCATTTTTCGCGAAATGGGGCCCACTAGGTCGGTGCAGCCATCGGCCGCACCTCTTGAGCGCGGCCAGCGGAGCAATCCGCGGCTCCTGCGCGTGGATCGCGGCCAGCCACGCGCGGCTGGCAAAGCAGACCGCGGAGCGGTCCAGGCGGACCGCGGCGTTGCCGGCAGGCGCCGGCGGCAGCTGCCGCGGAGCGGCCAAGGGAGGCCGCTGAGCGGTCCAGGCGAACCGCGGGGGGCCTCCCGCGCGCGCGAATCGCGCACGCCCGCGCGAGCGGACCGCATGAGCGGTCCGCGGTTCCGCGCGGGGTGACCGGCGGCCGTTGTTCCGCGCCGCCGGCGGCAGCGGCGGCGGCCGGCCGGCCGGTCCGGCCGGTTCGGCTGCCCGGTCCATTCTGGAGCCGAATTTCGTCCCAAAAAGTCCAAATTCGACGTTTTTGGGGTCCCCGGGACCGTTTTTCGACGTTCCGGACTCAATTTTGACATTTTCGGAGCCGTTCGGAGCTTCTACAATCCCGATCAATCCTGAGTCACTCAGAAAAAATTTTCCGAAATTTGTGACACATATTTTCGAACCCCTGAAGCTACGACGTCCGAAAATAGGGGGGCAACTGATACGGCATCGCAAAATCATCTTGATCGGGCACGAATCTCAAGGCAAAACCTAGTTGGAAACTTCAAAAATTAATTTCGGGAGCATATGAACTCCGATTTCAGCGAGCTTACAGTCAAACTGAGCGTCTCGGAAATACAAACCCAACGACACCAAGATCAACCCAATCCGAGCCCAAATGAGTCCGAATCAAAGGTTCGAAGCGCTGTTGGAAGGTTCAAACCGCAATTTGAGTTACCAAACGGTCTCCGATTTTGACGAGCTTATACTCGAATCGAGCGGCTCGACGAGACGAATCCAACGAGCCCAAGATCATCAAATTCCGACATCATTAAGGCCATCAAATTTCCAACGAACGGTGCATGATTAAAAGATTCGATATCGACCGTCCATTCAAACCACTCCCTGTTCGCCCATGATCTCACGCCTATTTACGGGCTATGCCACTCCAGAAAAACTATAAATAGAGCCCTCATTCTACACCAAGGGGCTCAAGTGAAGAGAGAGAAGAAGAAGAGAAGGAGAAGGAGAAAGGGGAATAGGAGATTCCTCACCTCCTCGACCACCGCCGCCGGAGCTTTTCCTGCCGCCTGAAGACGCCGGAACTCTGCCGGATTTGGAGAAAACGCCAAGAATTCGCAGAAGAAGAGAAGGAGAAGGAGAAAGGGGAATAGGAGATTCCTCACCTCCTCGACCACCGCCGCCGGAGCTCTTCCTGCCGCCTGAAGACGCCGGAACTCTGCCGGATTTTCAGAGAACGCTAGGAATTCGCAGGACTTTGTGAATTTAGTGGAAGAAAACAAGTTGTATTTGGATAATCCCGACTTGTGGGACGAAATCCGCCATTTGTAACCTACGAAAATACTAGTGGAAATTTGCAACTGGGCAAGGCCCCGTGGTTTTTCCCATTCTTGGGTTTTCCACGTAAAAACCCTCGGTGTTCACCCTCTTTTCTGTTTGTGTGTTAAACTTACGTGCAACGCTCGGACGCGAATTTACAAAACTCTACCGCCGCGTATTTTCTGACACGCAATAATTATCGTGATTAACGGTCAAATAATTACTTTTTTAGTAGTATACATATACACTATTGATCACTTCTTTGATGTTACATTTGTTGAATTATGTTGGATGATTTCATGATTGTTTTTACTAATTCATATTATTGTAGTTTGTTGTCTATCACTATAATAAATGTTAGATATTCATTGTGGTTCGTAGCAGCGGTTTTAAAATAGCAATGATTTAAACCAGCACAATGAGAAGCGGTTTAAATTGCCTCTGTTATTGTTAGTTTAAACCGCAAGCTATACCAACCTTTGCCCTACTTACCAGCGTGCTCCTCCTTCCTGATCCTTCAATTCGATCATGTGGCTTCTCGCAAATCGCAACATGGATTCTCCTCCTGCAGATCATGCGGCTTCTTGCAAATGTTAGAAATTCATTTGGCAACAAATCAAAAGATTTTGAGTTCGAATATAACGTTAATATGTTTATGAGTTAGTCTAAATTTAAAAAAATGGAAGAGAGAGGAAAAGAAAAAAATAATTGCTATTCAAAGGCTCTATTTTGAAATGGCATTCTCTCATTTTTACTAAGTAAAAAATAAAAAATGCTCGCCAAAAATTATCATTAAATAATTTTAAAATTAAAATAAAGGATGACATTAATGAACAAATGTTTCTATTATTTCCAATATATTAGTAAAATTATGATATGTTTAATTTTTTTTTTTTTTTTACATAGGTTTACAGTCTTATTTATTCCATAATATAATAACTGAAAATGTAAAACCCAAATATATAAGAGATTGAATCATAAAATAAAATTTATATTTTTTATGACTTATAGCATGTATTTCTTGTACATAAAAAGTATATATAAATCAATATTAAAATTGTCTCAATTATTTCTCAAAATTATCACTTCATAGTTTGAATGCAAAATATTTTATTTAATTATTACAATCAGTCGAAGTGTCACTGATAGCTGATAACCCCCCCGACCAAATCTTTTCCTCGCTGTCTCTGCTTCTGTAAGTCTGAACAAGTATGTCTCCATCAGGCAGTGATACAATGGCCCCTAAAATGAAAGGATGTACACTAAATTCAATGCTAAAGAGGCAAATAATATGGCATGAAGGGCCAAATATTCAATAATGCATATAGATACACAGTTCAAGCTGACATTAATTGGGGTTTCACCGCATGGGCTCAGCATGGAGTAACCTGCATTGTCTGATTTGGATTTTGGACCCATCAATAAAAGGGAACCCCATCACCATTCGATATCACATGGAAGAAATTGATTGATGCAAATAAATGCTTGGAGATATCAATATCCTTTATGCATATTTAAGATAAGTTAAATTCTATCGAAGACATATTATATATATATATATATATATATATATATATATATATATATATATATATATATATATATATATATATATATATATATATATATATATATATATATATAGAAAATGTAAATTAAGAGCTATATTTTGTATTATTTTTTTTAGATGGTCTATTGAGCATATATAATTTTTCTAAGGATAAAAAAATTGTGATAAAAGATATGCTGTCACATTATTATGGAAAAAATTCATATGTCAGGGTATTAAAAAATAATTTGCACCATGGCGAATATAAAAATTAGTATTAATTGTATTTTAATATTATTGCAATGTAAATCAATCATATAATACATCATCAAAATTTCCTTTGATCCAGCACAAATCTCAAGGCATGCATATTCAAGTTGCAAACTTAATTCCAAATTTAAATTTGGGTTCATCCAACTCCAATTGTGGCAAACTTATAGCAAAATGGAATATAGTCAAGCGATGGTGATTGGAGGGATCATAGTCTGCGATCAATGGAAGTTAGAATTACTATAATCGATGTGTATTGGTGTCAAGATGATCTTTGTTTCCAGGAAAGGGTGGTCGGGAGGATCATAGTCGGGTTATAGGGGTCGAAGGGACTTTAGTCAGTTAGGATGAAGGTTAGGAGAACTATAGTAGTGCGATAGTGACGGAAGGCAGCAGTACAAGGCGGGCAATAGAGGTTGGGATGCTCTTTGTTAGGTAATGGTGGTCAGAGAGATTGTAGTCCTCAGGCGATAGAGATCAGGAGGATTATATGATAGGGTTTTGGTGGATGGAGGGACGGTAACTAGTGGCCAATGATAGCTAGAGGGATCATAATTGGTAGGTAATGCATGGTGGTCGGTGGGATTGCTGTTAGGGGGTGAAGAGGTGAGGAGGACACTTGTATGGCAATGGGGATTGGAGGGACCACATTGAAAAGGCGACGAAGGTATAAAAGAATATAATCAGACAACATGGGTCAGAGTTACCATAGTTGATAGGCTATGTGTCTTAGCCCAACCCAACCTGAACATGTCCTATCATGTTGAGCTTTGATAAGTAAATCCAAAGATCTAGTTTTAAAATTATTTCAAATCTTCTTCTAACTATAGAGCTACTAAAATATCCAAATACTGAAAATAACTCATCATCAGATTTCTTTCATTTCCTCAAAATAAATATTTACACTACAATATATGACAACAAATTAATAAGATTTACATAACTAAAAATTTAATTAGTTAAGACTGTACAAAAATAAAAATAACAAAATACATATGACCTCAGATGTGATCTTAAACTGTTAGTTCACAATCTTCTTCCCCTTCTCAGATCTTGGAAACTAGAAGCAAAACCTTAATAAGATATATCAACTTAGTAAGCCAGACAAATCAATCTAAATTTTTAAATATTCTTTTATCAAAAATTTTACTGAAGATTTAAATGCAGTTTAAATAAATTACTATACTAAAAAATATAATAAATACATAACAATTTTCACTGATTTAAATATACTGAACAACTAAATAAATTGAAAAATCGTATCATAGAGCAGTTTATATCATATTTCCTTGACCTAGACAGAACATCAAAGGTTTCTAGATCCTTATAACTCAATTTTAATTTGTGCTTATAGTACTAGAACATATCATATATCCCTATCTCAGATAGAATCTCAAAGGATTCTAGCCCCTTATAACTCTCAGTAATTCTCTGACACAAATAGAAACTTAGACGATTCTAGCCCCTTATGGCTCCGAACAAATATAATTAAATTATATATGCACATATATTATTACATTATATCAATTAAAGAGTAATTGAGCATGTATCAAAATTGTGCAATGTTGTACATCGGCAGATAATAGAAAATCAAACTAGGCCAAAATGCACATTTAAAAATTTATTAAATTACTAAGGATTGTATTAAATAATATTTTAAGACTTTTATTGTACTACTTCACTATTTTTAACATCCATATCATTTTCAATTCAATAAAATCCCATAAATTTCAAAACCCTTATTATAAAATTTTCAAAAAATATTCAAAATGTGCATATTTTGAATCTCTATAATATATAAAAAGTTACACGATACAAATTTTATATGTGCGAAGTTTTCAACATTTTTCTCTAATAGATACTAACTTTTAATAATGGGTGGGCGATAGAGGTTGGGAGGATCACAATCGAGTGATGATGGTCAAAGGGACTGTAGTCAGCTAGCGATGATGCCTGGAGAGACCATAGTAGGCGGGAGACAGTGGTTTGTGGGGCCATAGTCATTGGGTGATGATCGCTGGAGGGACTGTAGTCGGCAGATGACAATGGTTAGAGGGATCATAGTCAGTAGATAATGGTGGTCAGAGGGACCATAGTTTATGGGTAACGAAGGTCAGGTGAACTGTATTCGATGGGCAATGGTGGTTAGATGGACCATAGTTATCCGGTGATGATGATCATACAAACTATAGTCAATGGGCAATGTAGGTTAGACAAATGCCTTGTGATGGCTGATAAACGTAGTTTAAATGGCGATGGCAAGGAAGAAGTATAATAGAGGTGGCCTGGTGGTGTAGGTTTACTAGCAATGATGAGGGGGTGGAGTTCTAGGACGATTGAAGCCTCAAAGTTATCTTATGTCTTTAGCCTATGGTCTAAGCCTCCAAAAGCTCATTCTCTGAAAGTTCTATGCCCCTAAAGGTCCAAGCCCCTTACTTTCATGTGGGATGATGGAGTTTATTTATAGATTTTTTAGACTGAATGCTCTATAAATATAGAGAAGGTCAAGGGTAAATTTGGAGTGCTCCATTGGATGACACATATCAATTTTCTCAATCATTGATTATTTATGAAGCATTTATGTACCTTAGTGCTGCCTAAATTAAATGATCATGGGCTTGTTGTATTAATCTCGTTGAGCCGCTCAATTTGAATATAAATATGCTATATTTGGATATTATTTGGTCATACATTTATTGTCTTGGAGCTTACAAATATGCTTAGGTCTCTTGATTTGGGCCTATTTGCCCGTTGATTGAACCAATTTTAGTCTCTTTTGGGTTTCTCTCATTGAGTGGTTTCATTCGACTATAGGTTCGTTGAAATTGGAGTTCAGTTGTTCTAGAATTTATATTTGGAAGTTGTCAACTTACATATGCTTTGAGATTCGTGTATGATCAATATGCTTTTTAGTGATGTATTACAATTAAAAAAAAATTAAAATATTCTTGATATGTTTGTTCGGAGCATTGGTTACTAATTAAAAAGTCTGGGGTTTGAATATTGTATATGTGATGTGTAATGAATTTGTCTGACTTAGCTTAAAGATATAAATAATAATAATAATAGTAATAAAATTATGCCTTCAACTTTTAATTATTAGTTTTCATCAATTTAAGTGATGGGATGTTTACAGTTTCTTAAGAGCAACCAATAAGATAGATTTCATTAAATAATACTTGCTACTGGACTGATCAATTGGTGCACTATCAAGATCCATGTTGATGTGGCCGCTTGAATCTGTCTAATCATAGCTGGTTCTTCATTTGCCACGCCTTCGCTATTCTGAAATCAAATAGAAATAATTAGGGGTTGGGGAGGCCGGCAGTGAGGCAAAACATACTGCAGAGATAGAACGACAGGACCTTAAAATTGTCTGGTGTCAATAAATTTAATTTGTATTGTTTTAGTTGAGGATTAAAAATGATCAAAAGAGAATTGGTTCCAATTTCATAAAAGTAAAACATTTGATTACTATGAAAGGGAGAATGAAAAAACAGAGTTATTGTCCAAAATGGTAAGATATGAATGTAACGGTAAATGAGATATTTTTTGCCTTGGGAATTTCTTTTCTCGGAGCTTTGCTCGGAGGTCAGGCTTGGCAACCAAGGGATTTTTTGGTGTTTTTTGAAAATGTAAAATTTTTCTATTTTGAGTCTTTTTTTTAGTTCGATGGGTCTTTAATTTCATTTATTTACCCATTTTAGAGGTGAGTGTAACAATCAGTTCTCAGCCACCCCTAAAAAATAAATAAAAACACCTGCAAATGACATTAATCTTGAAAGTTGAAAGAAGTTAATATTTATTATTATTTTAATGATTTCCATAATAAGAAGCCTTATAATAGGGAAAATTGTTTTGCAATCGTCTAGATTCATGTACTAAGTCAAATGCAGCTACTGAATGAAGAACAGGTCACTCGAGTGATGATGGCTCAACCCTTTTGAATCGTCTTCAAAACTTAAGTAGATCTTGGCAAGTTATTAGTGATCATCATAAAGTCGTCTAAGATTGGTTGCTCGAGGATATTGCCAGATAGTCATTCAAAAGAAATAAGTTGATCCACAAAGAATTCAGAAGGTAAACTCGAAATTTACTCGGCTATTAGTTGTATCCATTCAACGCTACTCTTTAGGTAACCGATAAATTAGCAGTACTTGTCAAATAACCAACCTATAATAGTCAGTGAGTATACATGATCAAAGAACTTGATTTAAGATTACTATATGCCAGATATTGAGTAGGCTGCACAAGTCACTTTACTGCAATCAATTTATATATAGCTTAATTTATAGCCTTGATACATCAAAAAAAAAAAAAAAAAAATAAAAAATAAAAAATAAAAAATAAAAAAAACCTTGATCGGCATGAATCTCGAAGCAAAATCAAGTTGGAAACATCCGAAATTAAAATTGGGACCAACTGAACTCCAATTTTAGCAAACTTAGTGTCGAACTAAACATCTCGAAAATACGAACCAAATGACACCAAATTCAATCCGAGCCCAAATGGGTCCAAATCAAAGGTCAAAAGGGTTGTTGGAAGGCTTGAACAATAATTTAGATAACCAAATGGTTTCCAAACATGGCGTGCTTATAGTCGAATAGGGCGGCTCGACGAGACGAATCCAACGAGCAAAAGATCACTGAATTCTGACATCACTAAGACATTCAAATTTCCATCAAACGGTTCACTATAAAGGGATTCATCATTCGCCATTCATCCAAGTAACTCCCCATTATCCCTTGATCTCCCACCAAATTAAAGGCCATGCCACTACTAGAAATCGATAAATAGACCCCCTTTTCCTCTTGAAAAAGTAACCCTAAGCCTAAGGAGAAAAGAGAGATATTGGAGATCACTCATGCCTCATTGCCTCCTCAACCACCACCGGAGTTCTGCCGGACCACCACCTGACGCCCGAATTCTGTCGAACCACTACCTGAGGCCCTGAGATTTGCCAGACCACCACTTGAGTACCTGAGTTTTACCAGACCACCACGTGAGCCCCTGAGCTCCATCGAACAACGACCTAAGGCCTTGAGCTCCGCCGGACCACCACTTGAAATCTTGAGTTCTACTTAACCACCACTTGAAGCCCTGAGCTATGTTGAACCACCACTTGAGGCTCTGAGTTCTACCGCACCACCACTTGAAGCCCTCACTTCTACAAGACCACCACCTAACACCCTGACTTCTACCGGATTGCCACTAGAGGCCCAGAGTTCTGCCGCACTGCCACCTGACGCCCGGAGATCTGCCATACCATAAAGTAACACTGAAGTTTTGTCGGATTACTAATTAACGCATGAATTTTCAAGTCACGCCTGACTTCTACTAGACCACCAAGTGACGTTGGACTATCATCCTTGTTTGTCACTAGATTTCAACTTTACAGTTGATATTTATAATCTTATCGCCCTTAATGAAGAGTCAACCCGCTGTAATCTACTCAAATTATATTGGAATCATTATTAGTTGGGCCATGCCCCATGGTTTTTCTCTTTTCTAAGATTTTTTCACGTAAAAAATCTTGTGTTCTCGGTGTGTGAGTTGAATATCCATGCAACGCTAAGGCGTAGGCCTCTAACTCTATCGCCGCAGATATTCTAGCCCGCAACAGTTATGCAACGTCTATGGAAACCTTCAATCCCACTATCGTAAGCAGTCCTCTAATGGCTAACAGGCATAGTCATCGCATCTTGGGAGCCTCTCACTCCAACTCACACAATCCAAGAATCCTTCCATGAACCAGGGATGCCAGACATCTACTTATCTCCGCCCTGATGGGTGAAACCCTTCTAGGTAAGGGACATTAGGACCCTCCATGAAAGAACATGTTTGAAAGATGGAGTCTCATAATGAGGTCCTTCAACTCTTACGAGAGACTCGGGGACTGACTCTAACACCACAAGAAAAGATCCTTCTCCCTCGAGATCCACTGTAACACCACATGAAGATGTTCAACCTAAACATATTCATGTCGAGATTCTCCTTCAGCCACAAAGATTATGCCCTCTGACATATCCATAAAATGAGCTTGCTGACATAGTAAGCTCTGCACATCCTTGACATACTGGCCTCCAACCTCGCATTCCTATGGATGTCCCCGAGGACTTAGCTCAACAACACATTACTAAACTCCCCCATAAGGCCAATAACATAAACTGTGATGACTAGTTCAAGTGGAGTTCCCCGTAGGAGATATAAGATAGTCTCTTTATCAATGGGACCTCTAGGAGTCATCACCCCTGACTAAATCTATCCTTCAAAACCACATTCCAACAAGATTCAAACTACTGAGCATCGATTCATATGACAAGACATCTGACCTGTACGAACATTTCGATCACTATAAGACCATCATGTATATTTAGTGGGCCTCTGTTACACTCCTATGCTAGGTCTTTCCAGCTACCCTCAAAGGGAAAACTTGAACATAATTCTATTCACTCCCCACCAAAACCATTCTAACATTTGGCAAATTTGGCAACTTATTTGTCGAGCAATTTATTGCCAATTGGAGGATGGTAAAAAACTCTTCCCACCTCTCAGAAATTTGCTAGAATGAAATTGAGTCCATAAAGGAGCACTTTCAAAGATTTTCTATTGAGGTCAGACAAATTACAGGGGTAGATCCCAAGTTACTTAGAGATGTCTTTCTCAGAAGACTTCATCATAGCTCCTTTTACTCAACACTCATATTAGACATAGTCCATTTATATGCAAATCTAATCCATCATGTGGAGGCTCAAATCTCTACTAACAAAGCTATTAATGCTCATAGGAAGAAATTTGAGAAAATAATTGGGAAGAGTAAAAGCTCCCCAGAAATGGAAAATCCATCCTCATAGTGGAAGAAGCAATGAAACTACAATCTTCCCCCTTGGCCCTCATAGCTGTGATGAGAGACTCACCAAAAAATGGAGTACACGCCACTTAATATATTTTGAGTAAAACATGTTGATAACCATCCGAGACTAGGAGAATGTGAAGTGAACATATCCTTTGAAGCCCAACGTCAAAAATTAGGGGTAATATTGTCACTTCTAACATAACCTTCTATACCAAGCCACTATAGACCTATTAGTTTGTGCAGATCCATTTACAAGGTGGTTGCAAGAATTTTTTTAAACAGGATGAAATTAATGATTCATAAGTTGGTGTCTATGGAGCAAGCTGCTTTTATCAATGGGTGAACCATGGGAGATCATATTCTAGTGGCACAAGAAGCTTTTCAGAAGTTTAGGAGTTCAAAATTAGCTAATGGTTTGGTTTCATTCAAAGTAGATTTAGAACAAGCCTATGATAGCATGAGTTAGAACACTCTTAAAAGAGTTTAAGAATATTTTGGATTTCCTAATAGATTCTCCAGGTGGATCATGGAATGTGTGGAATGCCCGAGTTTTTCCTTGCTCATTAATGGAAAGATTTCAAGCTGGATTCATGCGGAGAGTGCCTTTCGACAAGGGTGTCCTCTTTCACTATTTATTCAATCTATGTCCTCAGTTGTTGACCAATCAGTTCAAGCAAAATGAGGTAGCAATGGTCATCATAATTGGTTGAAATTTGATTAAGATTTCACATCTTTTATTTGCAGACGATATTATCATTTTCTCACATGTTAATGTCAAGGAAGTAAGAGAAATCGAATTAGCAATTATAGAATTCTGCAGCTGGACTGGGCAGAAGGTTAATTTTGAAAAATCTGTAATGTTGTTTCGAAAGCATATAAAGAAAAGGAAGACAAAAGCTGTGGAAAGAATTATGTGTTTTAAAGTAGTTAAAGAGTTTATGTACCTTGGAGTTAGAATATCTTTGAGGAAACTAAGAGCTGCAGATTTTTGATTCATCATAGATAAGGCTATAAAGCTCACGGCGGTTTGGGGCAGCAAGCAATTATCTCTGGCTAGAAAAATATTGCTGATCAAAACAGTTCTGGTATCTATTATCTCTGGCTGGAAAAATATTGCTGAGATTTCATTTGGAATAAACAAAATGGAAGATTGGGTTTGCACTTTGTTAATTGGAATAAAATATGTAAACCAAGGGAACTAGGTGGTAGAGGAATTTGATCTTGCATTGAAACAGTTAATGCTTTAAGATCCAAATTAGCTTGGAAAGTAAATCAAACAAAGGACTCTTTGCTGTATCAAATGTTAAATCCAAAGTATGGACAAGGGATTGAGGATTCAGTGAATGGTGGAGATTCGTCGACAACTTGTAAAATCTTATCTAGTGGTAAGAAAGCTCTAAAAACAATGGTGAAATGGCAAGTAGCAAATGGCTGTTCTATCAGCATCATTGAGGACATTTGGATATTGGACAGGAAATTAAGCTTATGGCCTACATTTGTATCAATATAAGATGTAAGGGATAATACAGTGGATAGTTTGATTTCTAATGGTGAATGGAATATGCTCAAACTGAAAAAGATGTTTTGAGTTGAGCTTATAAAGATAATATTGTTGATAGATACTCAAATAGATAGAGACTTCGATTATTTGGAGCTAATCTATCAGAATTCTAGAGCTATAATTTCTTCTCATGTATGCAGGAATTCAAATATGCAGGAACAAGATTTTTTTTTCTGGCGATGCTTGAAGAGGAGCAAACTAAATTTCTGAGTTGAAGTCTTTTGGTGGAGATTGTTCAACAATGCAATACCTACCTATATTTCTTGTACATTTCTTGTACCAGAGGAGATTACATGAGAATTATAGCTGTTCTAGAGGTTGTGGCCAACAAGAAAACATGGATCACATCATAGTAAACTATAAGAAGATAAAGGAGGTTATTACCTATTTAAATAGATGTGGCTTTATATTCTAGGTTTTTGAGTCATTTCAATCATGCTGGGAATGGATGGAAGGAAGTTATAGTTCTCAAAGATTCATGGTGAACATTTATTACAATGCTGTATATCTCACATGGAAATCCATGAACAAACTAGTTCATGGCGATAAAGAGGATTGTTCGGTGTTCTTAGATTCATATGCAATGAGCTTGGCTTGTATATCATTTATGGCTGAAGGAAAGATAGGAAACTGGGGTACGAATCAGTCTTTTAGACTATCAAATTGTTGGTACCCTCCTCCTCCCAATTGGATAAAGATTAATGTTGATGCATCATTATTAAAAGCTGTTATTGTTGGTATTGTTCGAGATAACAAAGGAAGACTACTTTTGGCTTACGGTCACTCATGTATTCATTGGGATATTGCAAGGCTTGTGCTATTCTCGGTCCAATTTATAAAGGAGATAAAGAGGGATTTGATGCGAGATTACCAAGGTATAATTATAGAGGGAGACAATTTTAATGTTATCAACTTTTTGCAAAATTCATAATAAGCTAGCAAACCTTTGTGCTAGCTATGCCATTTGTAATGATTTTTATTGGGAAGACTTGTCTTCTAATAAGATTCCTTCCTTGTTTAGCAAATTGTTAAAGGAGGAATCTAGTAGAGCGTCTAGTTTGTAGTTAGTTTGCTTTGATTAGTAAAATATAGCCTTGTGCTTCTTAAAAAAAAAAAAAAAACCAAGAGATATGTGTATGGAGTTTGACTGATATGCCTTGAATCAAACCTGAAGGGATCAAGCACTCCCTCAAGGTCAACCTCGTATACAAGCCGGTAACCCAAAAGAAGAGGATCTTTAACACTAGATCGTTAGCTAGCAATTGAGCAGGAGGTGAATAAAATTTTAAAGGTTGGATTTATAAGGGAAATGCACTACCCCACTTGGTTGGTAAACATCATTATGGTTCAAAAGTCAAGTAGAGTCTGGAGAATGTGCATAGACTATATAGATCTCAACAAAGCCTTCCCCAATAATACTTTTCTACTTCCCCATATTGGCCAGTTGGTTGATGCCACCTCTGGACATTAGATGCAAAGCTTTATGGATGTCTACTCATAATACAATCAATATAGATGGATCCTACTGATGAGGAGGAAACAACTTTTTAAATAGATAAGGGGTTATACTGCTATCTGGTAATGTCATTTGGGCTTAAAAATGATGGAGAAAAATACTAATGCCTGATGAATAAGGTTTTCAAGAACCTTATTAGGCACACTATGGAAGTGTATGTGGATAATATGCTTGTTAAATGCCTTTAGAAATCCCATCATATCTTTGACTTGGAATAATACTTATGCCTCCTTCGATCTTATAACATGCATCTCAACCCCTCCAAATATGCATTTAGAGATGCCTCATGAAATTTTTTGTGGTTCATAGTTACCCACCGAGAGATTCAGGTCAATCTTGAGAAGATAAAGGCCCTAAGGGACATGCTACCTCTGAGAAATATTAAAGAAGTCCATAGATTAAATGGAAGGATTACGAAAATCTCTCTTTTTCTGACTCACTTGGGAGATAAATATCTACCCTTCTTCAAGATCCTCAGAGGTGCTCGTAGTTAAGTATTTAAGTGGACTGACAAATGCCAAGAGGCTTTCGAGCAGCTCTGAAATTATCTAGCCTCACCTCTACTACTCTAAAAGCCAGTTCTAGGGGAAATGATATACATGTATATGGCCATCTCCTCCCAGTCTATAAACTCAATCTTGGTCTGGGTAGATGATAATGTTCAATATTATGTTTATTATATTAGTAAGGTACTTTCTGAGATAGAAGCACGCTGTCTATTAGCATATAAGATAGCCTTGGCGTTAGTCCTCTCAGCTAGAAAAATACGTCCTTATTTTTAAGCACATACGATCGAGGCTTATACAAACTTACCATTGATAAGCATTCTCTAAAAACATGATGTTGCGGATTTGTTTTCATGGTTTATGATTTTGATGATAACAAACACTCTTATTTCTCCACGACTGCCTAATCTACTGACATTTAAGGTTCACAAGATTAAGACTGCAATTTGGAATTAGATCAAGATTGGGTAGACTAGGTTTGAGTCAGTTTGTACCACTTTTTCCTTTCTTGAGTCTTTTATAATTGGTATGACTCCTAATGCTATGTAACATTGCACACATACACCTTGGAAGAATTTCTAACTGTTCCCTAGAGTCTATTTTTGGTAACATCATCCGGGATGACATTTATATCGGCCTGAACGATCGGTTCAAAAAATAGAAGCCCTGATTAGGGCATCATCCTCATTAAGGCAGCAATCATTAAGCCGATCAGCCTGGATAATACTTGTATCAGCCAGGACGATAGGCTCAAATCAGAAAGAATAAACCGCCATGATCAATTTAGATATTCTTTATTTTAAAATTATCAACCAAGATGATCTCCATATCAGCCTGGACGATGAAGCACAATTATGCCTAAATTAATTTGGCAATTATGGAAAGAAATTAAGGCTGATTGATATGATCAAAACAGCCAGGCCAATCACATAATAGGTTGGAATGATGTCCTGGATGATTGACATTTGGCCAGCATCTATTCCAAGCGATGTTCAGGAAGATTGTACTCAAATTTTAACTAATCATCATGTACGATATTGCATCGGCCTGGATGATTTAACCAAGTTTCTTCTGATTGTCCTGGGTTGATTGAGCTTAATTTGTACTGATCGGCCAGAAAGATATTCTTATCAGCCTGGACGATAAGGTCGGCAAGTTGCATTAATGAGCTTGTTTTGAGATCTTCTATTTAAGCTTTGACAAGACACTTGGTAAGTATCTTTGACAGCCATTGTAGCTTTGTTGTTTTGGCGGAAACTTGAAGAGAGAGCTTCAATGAGAGTGAGGAACGGGTGAAGTTTAAGAGAGGGAGAAGATCCCGTGAGGGGGGACTCAAGGGAGTGTGGAGGGGGATTCCACACAGGTTCTCCGACAGGCTTGCACCTTAATACCATCTGATTCAAGGCTTATCTTGAGGGAAGTTCACCAAAGAAGAAGATCTCTTTGGTGTCAAAGGACCTGATGACTCCGCCGCAACGGGGAAGGTGGAAGTGATTTTGTATGGGCTTCTCCGCCTAGTTGTGGGGGCTAAAGGAGAGACACTTAATTTAGTGCAATACTCGGAGGGTGCCTCCGAGGAGTGGACGTAGAGCAAGGTTTGACCGAACCATTATAAATCTGGTGTGTTCTTTCCTTTATTATTTTCACATTTATTTTCCGTACATTGATTTTCTTTGTGGTGAATCTTGGTTTGTGTTTTTTATCGAATGATTTATTTTAAATATCGATTCACCTCTTTCTCTTAATTTGCCTTGGGCCGGTTCATAGGGCCTAACATCCCTAATGAACTTTCTAGTGCCATCAGATTACTTTCAAGTGGTATCAGAGCAGGATTCATAAAAATAAGTTTTTGAAAACTTTTGAATATTTATCCATGGCTAATTTTTTTAATCACAATATTGCAGAAGGTTATTCAATCACCATATCACCTTTATTTGAAAATATTATATTTGATTTTTGGAAAATTCGTATATCTATATTTTTGCAATCAATTGATTTTCATATGTGGCATATGATTTTAACTGGTTATTCTGTACTGTCTCATATGTTAAATGGAATTAAAACTGATATTTCTTTTAATCAATGGAGTAGAGAAGAAAAAATCAATGCTCAATTGAATGCAAAATCTTTAAACTATTTTTTTTTTCTTTAAATTTTGAAGATTGTATGTTAGTTTCCACGTGCACTATTGGTAAGAAAATTTGGGATACATTACACACCATATATAAAGGCACTAGTGAAATCAAGCAATCTAAGTTGAATATTTTAATGCATGATTATGAATTATTTTGCATGAAATCTTATGAGATGATCTTAGACATGTATATTAGATTTTTTCAAATTGTTACATCATTACATGCTTTACGAAAAGAGTTTTCAAATTTGAAAAAGTCAATAAAATTCTTCATTATTTACTTGATAAGTTTGATGCTAAAGTTGTTGCTATTTGTGAATCAAAAAATTTGAATGAGTATTTTATTGATAATTTAATTGGCTCACTCATTGCCTACGAGCAAAGTTTAGGTCAAAGACTTTTAGATGTAGGTGAAATGATAGTGCTAAAAGCTGAAGATATGGAAAAAGGTAGCTTAGTTAGTGACTAAAGCAATGACTTGAGAAGCAAATCAAAAAGCTCACCAAAACATAAGCATCAACAAAAGTAGAATAAAGATAAAAATGGTAAGAATGTTAATATTTCTTCTAACATTATTTGCTTTGGATGCAGGAAGCCTGGACATATGAAAAATCAGTGCCCTAATTTGATAATTTTCCTGCAAAAGAAAGGGGTAAAATTAGAAACTAGGGAAATAAAGAAAAGCAAAAAATTTCTTGGATCACGAGCAAGATGATGCTTAAACCTTTGATTGCATGTTTATGTTTGCATGTTTTGTTTGTTCTTTTATTTTTGTGATTTTTTTTCCTTTTTTTCATTAAATTTTTTATGTGTCATTTCGGATCTAACACACACGTCACCTCTCTAAAAATGAAAAACCTACCTCATATTTTTTCTTGAATTCTTATAAAAATTGTGTTTGACTTCTCTAAAAACAGTCAAAGGAAGGAAACTCATATTTTTGACTCTCAATCTCTGTTTCCTAAAAAAGGTTATTCTACTTTTGATTTAAAATCTTTTTCATATTTTAAATTAGTTTTTGAAACTAAAATTTTTTATCTCCCTGTATTTTATTTATCGCATAGAAATCTTTTGCAAGTTGTTGAATCTAACTCATAAATTTCTTAATCAAGAAATTCAATTTGTCAATAGAATGGGTTTATTTTTGCTTTTAAAATTTCAGAAAGGTAGTATATTCTAAAATAAAAAAAGTGGCCAATGAAGCAAAAAAAAAAAAAAAAAGTGGCCAATGACGCCAAATCAAAAAATGCGCAATGACGCCAAATTGAGAAAGATACACAAAGTGTATCAAAAGAAAAAGATGCGTAAACTGGGCCAAAAAATTGATAAGAGGCATAAAATGAGCCAACAAGGAGTATGTTTACCGTTTCTATTTTATTCAAAGCTTAAGAAAGCCCTTGATATTTTTGATGCTTGAGTTTAAAAATCATGATTCCTGATTCAATAATTCGTGCATTAATCTTCTATTAGATATGTTTTATAGAAGGAGTTTCAAAAAATGATTGTTTCTTTCTCTAATATTTTCCTTGATTTAGATATTGAATTAAAAAGGTTTCGAGCCTTTTAAAGAACATGAGTTTGGATTATCAAATTTTTAATTTCTAACCTTTTCTGGACTATGCATTGTCAATACAATTCTATTTTTTTGTTTAAAACCAAGATGTAACTTTTTCATTTTAAGAATATTTGTTTTGTTCACTAGATCAGGGATCATTTTTGTCTTTTAATCATTTTGTTCTTATTGTTTGTGCCCCTTCTCTTTTTAATAATGTCAAAGGAGTAGAACGTACTGTTGAATTTGCATCTTTTTTTTTTCAAAAAATTAAAAATAATAAAATTTTTTATCTCCCTTATTTTAAAAAGTTAGATTCTAGTGAGGGGGAGATTAAGAGAAAATATTTTTTGCAAATTCAAATAGTAATTTTTGCCATCATTAAAATGGGGGAGATTGTTACAGATCTGTTTTCATGGTTTATGATTTTGATGATAGAAAACGCTCTTATTTCTCTACGACTGTCTTATCTACTGACATTTTAGGTTCACAAGTTCAAGACTGTAATTTGGAATCAGCTCAAGATTGGGTAGACTAGGTTTGAGTCAGTTTGTACCACTTTTTCCTTTCTTGAGTCTTTTGTATTTGGTGTGACTCTTGATGCTATGTAACTTTACACACATACACATTGGAAGAATTTTTGACTGTTCATTAGAGTTTACTATTTTTGATAACATCATCCAGGAAGATATTTATAACGGCCTGGATGATCGGTTCAAAAAATAAAAACTCTGATTAGGGCATCATCCTCATTAAGATAGCCATCTTTAAGCTGATCATCCTAGTCGATACTTGTATCAGCCAGGACGATAGGCTCAAATTAGAAAGAATCAACCGTCATGATCAATTTAGGTATTTTTTATTTTAAATTATCAGCCAGGACGATCTCCATATCGGCCTGGACGGTGAAGCACAATTATGCCTAAATTAATCTGGCAATTATGGAAAGCAATTAAGATTGATTGATATAATCACATCGGCCGGGACGATGTCCTGGCCGATTGATATTGGTCAGCATCTATTACGGGCGATGTTCAGGATAATTGTACTTGAATTTAAACTAATCGGCCTGGATGATATTGCATAGACCTGGATGATATTGCATCGGCCTGGACGATATATCCAAGTTTCTTTTGATCATCCCAAATCATCCCGGCTGATTGATCTTAATTTGTACTGATCATCCATGACGATATTCCTATTGGCCTGGATGATAAAGTCGGCAAGTTGCATTAATGAGCTCGTTTTGAGATCTTCTATCTAAGCTTTAACAAGACACTTGGTAAGTGTCTTTGGCGGCCATTGTAGCTTTATTCTTTTGGGAAAAACTTGAAGAGAGAGCTTGAAAGGGAGTGAGGAACGGGTGAAGTCTGAGAGAGGGAGAAGATCTTGTGAGGGGGGACTCAAGAAAGTGTGGAGGGGGATTCCACATGGTTGCTCCGGTAGTCTTGCACCTTAATACCGTCGGATTCAAGGCTTAACTTGAGGGAAGTTCACCAAATAAGATGATCTCTTTGGTGTCAAAGGACCCGGCGACTCCGCCGCATCGGGGAAGTTGGAAGTAATTTTGTAAGGGCTCCTCTGCGTAGTTGTGGGGGATAAAAGAGAGACACTTAATTTAGTACAATACTCAGAGGGTGCCTCCGAGGAGTTGACGTAGGTCAAGGTTTGATCTAGCCACTATAAATCTGGTGTGTTCTTTCCTTTATTATTTCCGCATTTATTTTCCGCACTTTAATTTTCTTTGTGGTGAATCTTAGTTTGTATTTTTGATCGTATGATTTATTCTAAATATCGATTCACCTTTTTCTCTTAATTAGCCTTGTGTAGGTTCATAAGGCCTAACATCCCGAATGAACTTTCTAGTGCCATCAGAGCACTTTCACATGAGGCATTTTGAAGATTGATCAAATGGTCAGTGGAGCTTTGAGAGTTTAACATCCATTTTCTACCTAGACTCGATATCAAGTCATAAGTGCTTGCTAAATTTGTTGTTGAATGTACTAACCACACCTTTGACGAACCACTAGATACATCTCCTTCTTTCTCATACTGGATCTTATATGTCGATGGAGCTTCTAGGAGTTTTGACGCCGGTGTTGGAATATTATTAATCTCACCACAATAAACTACACTCGAACATAGACTTAGATTTAAGTTCTCGGTAATAAATATAGTTGCCAAAAATGAGTCATTGATTATTGAATTAAGGTTGGCAATCACTATGAAGTATATGACTTGGTGGTTCACACTGATTCCCAATTAGTCACTTCTGAGGTTGAGTAAGAATTCGATACACCCAATTTCATGCTGGCCTAGTACTGCTAAATAGGAAAAATTCCTTTTTACCAAAATAATGAAGCATCAAATCATTTGTGTCCTTCGCGAGCTAAACACATGAGTAGATGATCTCACAAAATTGGCTACTTTTATAATCAATGATTTTTTTAAAAGCAAGTGTGTTAAGGAGATCCACTTTCCAAGTGTTCATGGCCCATGGGTTATACAATCAATTGATGATTCAAGAGAGGCTTCTTGGATAAAGTGGAATAAATAGTGGAACTTCAGTAGTCTACCACCACTTGGGGCCCTGAGCTCCACTGGACTACCATCTAAGACCCTGAGTCCGTTAGACTACCTCATGAGGCAGTGAGATCCACAGTATTAAAACTTGAGGCCCTAAGTTCTACCGAACCACTACCTAAGGCTCTTGGCTCTACCGG
Source organism: Dendrobium huoshanense (assembly GCA_016618105.1). Classification (NCBI taxonomy): domain Eukaryota; kingdom Viridiplantae; phylum Streptophyta; class Magnoliopsida; order Asparagales; family Orchidaceae; genus Dendrobium; species Dendrobium huoshanense. Next base: position 51,808,534 of record CM028351.1, read on the forward strand.
ACCACCACCTATGGCCCTGAGCTCTATCGGACCACCAGTTGAGGCCTTGAGTTTTGTTTGACCATCACTTGAGGCCTTGAGCTCTAGTGGAGGATGACTTGAGGTCCTGAGTTTTGCCGGACCATTACCTAAGGCCCTCACTTTTGTCGGACCACCACTTGACACCCTGACTTTTGTCAAACTGCCACCTGAGGCCTAGAGTTCTACTAGACCACCACCTAACGACCAAAGTTTTGCTAGTCCACCAAGTAATACCATAGTTCCACCAGATTACTAATTAATGCATGAATTTGCAAGTCACACTAGACTTATACTAGACCACAAAGTGATGTCAAACTATCATCCCTATTTGTCACTAGATTTCAACTTTGCAGTTTACATTTGTAATTTGATCACCCTCAAGGATGATTCAGCCTACTGTAATCAACTCAGATTCTAGTGAAATCATTTTCAACTAGGCTAAGCCCCATGGTTTTTCCCCTTTCTAAGGTTTTCCATGTAAAATATTTTATGTTCTTTGTGTGTGAGCTAGATATCTGTGCAACGCTAAGATGTAGGACTCTAACTCTATCACCGCATATATTATATCCCGCAATAAGGTTCATCCTTAATTTGTTTCTTATATATAAAGAAGAGGGTAAATATCCGAAGCTGGGTAACTAAGCTCACACAAACTTGTCCGTTAATTCAACCTTGTCTTGCCCAGAAAGTCCTTATTTAACCTAAAATGTTGAGTTATGACAACCTCTTTTACTCTCACGTTATCTAATTTTGTATGCTTTTTTAATTCTATATGTTTCTGTCCTTTTTGAAGGGCATGACAGACATTTCTCACTAAATTTAACCATTTTCTCTCTTGCATGGCACTTAAGTTGTGTTGATTATGTCAAGTATATTCTTTCAAATTTCCATCATTAAAAAAAAAAATTAATTAAGTTTTTTTAGATGTAGTGAGCATCAAAAGTGATTTTAACTTCTAACCAGGTTGTTAGTAATACTGGTAATCATGAACATATTGGGAAATTTCTATTTATTGCCCCATATACTTATACATATAAATAAAGTTTTATATATTAGAAGACATCTAAAATTGAGTCAAATAAATTTGTGATCTATTTAAGAATTAAGTTATTATTTGGCTTATGTGTCATCTGAATTAAAATTTTATGGAATAAATTTATATATTGAATTAATTTATTTTATTTTAATGATGGACTGAAATAAATACGTACACATAAAGTATAAAAGGGTTTTGGTCCTCAGTTTAAGTGATGAAGTTCTCATTTTTCTCATTTTCATCTTGTGTGAAAGAAAGGGTCTCTCACTCTCTTAGAGAACACAACTTTAAACATGGAAGACTGAAAATCTCGATTCTGCATTTCGATGGATTCAGGTATGCTTATGATATCTTTTCTCGATGATTTGGCATGTCTTTTGGAGGTAAATTAATTATTTTTCATCTTAATTGAATCCTAACAAGTAGTATTAGAGCCCGATTATCAAGTTGAATAAATGAAAATAATTTTCTCTAACCATGTTATTAATTAATTAAGTTTTTTGGCTAAAAGAAGTATTCGTTTGAGAATTCTTTCATTTGGAAAAATATGTTTCAAATTTGAAAGATGTCTATAAACTGAAGTTCATCATTCGATTTGATTTCGGTCATGTTATAGTAAAATGTGAATAAAGCAATATCAAAAGTGTAATTTAATCATAATAAAGATTCTGTATGTGATCTTCTTCCCCGTAAAACAATTTAATTTCTTTGGCTTTATTTTCAATAGATGCAACTATTGAAGAATTTGGGTTAATTATTCAATTTTTTTTATAATTAAGTTGTTTAAACTTTACCAGTTTTCTTTTTTGTTTAATTATTTACTTATTAGTGATAAGTTAAAATTGCTTGCATATCTATGTTGTATATGAATTAATGTTTTTTTTTATATTCATAAAAGCATTTATTATCGTGGCAGTTATGACATAACTTCCATATTATGGCTATTAGAAGTTTCTAAAATTGTGCTAATGAATGTTTCTATTCATAATTGTCATATTATATTAATTGATATGACATTTATTCAAAACTTTTATCAGAAGTCATTCTTGATATTATTGCTTGCATATATATGTATATAAGCTAAGTTCTTATATTTCGTTTGATTCATTTTTCATTCAGAGAAATGTTGATAAAATATATTTATAAATTAAATATTTCTCATTTGATATAATTAATGATTAATTCATAATTAAATTAAATTGAAATAATATGTCACTAAAGTGACCTCTCTTAGATAAATTTATTTAATTTTTTAATTAATTAAATAATGTAGAGATTTAATTATGTTTATGTGAAAAATAATCGGCTTGAATGAAGATTAATTTTTTGGTCTGACCCTAAAGATGTAGTAAAAAATAAGTGATAATTTTAGAATTCTTCATGCATATAGTAAGTCGGTCCAAAGAAAGGCTTATTATTGGCAAAATGTATTATCAATATTTATTAACTATAATTTTAAGAGTGCCATTTACAAATTGTAATTGTTCTCCAAAGACTAAATTATGATGTTTTGTTAGGTATCTTATGAAGGGTTCGCCCTATACTATTACTAATTGTGACTTAATTTTTGTTCCTTTTCGGTTAATATTTCTTCAATATCTCTCAATTTGATTAACATTTTAGGGCTTAATGACTATTATTTAAAAAAAAAAGGAAAGAGCATATTACAATTATTCTTGGGTGTATGGATCTAGATTATGCAATACAGACTGAACACCCTCCTTCCCTTACTACGAAAAGTGCTATTGAACAAAGGGAAAATATTGAAATGCTGGAGCGTTCAAACCGCATGAGTATTATGATCATGAAGCATTATATTCCAAATACCATTAGGGATAAAAATGCCTGAGGGGGAAAATGCTAACAATTTCCTAAGCTAAATAGCATACCATTTCACAGGTCCTAAAAAGGTCAAATTAAGTACTAATCTAAGTAAACTTGTTTCAAAGTAGTATAAAGACAAATTGAACATAAGGGATTATATTATGGAAATGTATAATATTGTTACAAGGCTAATAACATTAAAATTAGAATTATCTAATGACATTCTTATACATTTATTCTTAATCTCTCTTCCTACACAATTTAGTCCTTTTAAGATATGTTATAATACTCAAAAAGAAAAATGGACTCTTAATGAGCTCATTACTCAATATATGTAAGAGGAAGAAAGATTTAAATAAGAAAAAAAAGAAAGTGCTCACTTAGCTTGTTCTTCTTATGATTTTGCTTCCAAAAGAAAAATAAATTATAAAGTTAAAGGAGCTGCAGAAAAAGGGACTTCACAACCTAAAGTGCAACATAAGCAAGATTTGGTTATTACTTATTTCTTTTGTAAAAAGGATGGTAATGTGAAGAAGGATTATCCAAAATATATTAACTGACTTGTCAAAAAGGGTAAACTTCTAAATATTATTTATTCTGAAGATAATTTGAACTTAGTACCAAATCATGCTTGGTGGATAGATACAAGTGCAACTACTCATATAAGTATGACTATGCAGGGTTGTCTAAGGAGCATTGTGCCAACTTATTCCTAAAAGATTCATCTATATGAGAAATGGAAATAAAGCTTCTATTAAAGCTATAGGTTTATTTAGATTGTAGTTAGAATCTAGTTGTACTTTTGATTTATATGAGACTTTTTATGTACAATCATTTAGATGGAATTTGATTTATATTTCATGTTTGGACAAATATGATTATTTTTGTTCATTTAGAAATGAAAATTTTAGTCTCTTTTAGAGTTCAAAAGTCATTGGTACATGTTCTTTAATTGATAATCTATATAAATTAGATATTTCTGCCTTACAGATAAAGGAAACTTTGCATATAAATAATTTTGGTCTAAAGAGAAAATTAACTGATGAGAATTCTTTTATGTTATGACATAAGTATTTAAGATATATTTTTATAAAAAAAGAATTAAAAGGCTTGTGTTAGATGGAATACTTGATTCCCTTAATTATACTGATTTAAAAATTTGTATTGAATGTATTAAAGGAAAACAAACAAATATTAAGAAATTAGGTACCAAAAAGAGTTTAAATATCTTAGAATTAATACATAATGTTATTTGTGATCCATTCCCTATAGCTTCTTGGAATGATCAATATTATTTTATTACTTTCATAGATGATTATTCTCGTTATGGATACTTATACTTAATACATGAAAAATCAGAATATGTAGATGTATTAAGATATTCAAAGCTAAAGTTAAAAATTAACTTGATAAGAATATTAAAGCTATCAAATTTGATTGTTGTGGTGAATATTATGGTAGATATGATGGATCAAGTGAATAATGTCTAGGCCCTTTTGTAAGATATTTAATATAATATGGCATCATTCCTCAATACACTATGATAGGCACTCCAAGTCAAAATGGTATAGCTGAGGGACATAATAGAACCTTAAAGGATATGGTTAGAAGTATGATTAGTCATTTTTCTTTTCCAGAATCTCTTTAGGGAGAAGACTTTAATACTGTAGTATATATTTTTAATAGAGTTATACGATAAGAAATAACTAAAAACCTACATGAGATGTGGACAAGAAAGAAGCTTAGTATTAGGCATTTTCATGTCTGGGGATGTCTAGTTGAGGCTAGGCCATATAATCCAAATAAAAGAAAATTTGACTAAAGAACTATTAGGTGCTATTTTGTTGGATACTCTAAAAGCTCAAGAGGATTTAAGTTTTATGATTTCTCAACTAAATCCTTCTTTGAGATGGGTAATGCTAAATTTATTGAGAATATTGAATATAGTGGGACTAATAATCTTAAAGATTTTGATTTTGAGGAGGAATATATTACTATTCCTAACATTACAATTAAAAATGATCAAGTAATTATGATTGATGTTATTTAGATTGTAAATTTAAATAATCAAAATAATCTTGAATTACTTCTTACTCATATAGAAGGATAATAACCTCAAATTGAAGTGGCCATTAAGGAGATCCATAAGAAAAAGGAGAACAACAATTTAAGATGATTATATTGTATATCGCCAAGAGCATGAGTTTGATATGGGATTGGAAGATGACACAATCTCATTCAGTGAGGTCAAACAATATTCTAATTTCCAAAAGTAGATAGAAGCCATGGAAGATGAGATAAAATCAATGAATGATAATAATATTTGGGATCTTTCTAAATTGCTTGAAGGGTTTAGGTTTGTAAATGGATTTTTAAAACCAAAAGGGATACAATAGATAATATTGAAAGATATAAGGCACATTTTGTTGCTAAAGGTTTCACTAAAAAGAAAGGCATTGATTATAAAGAGACTTTCTCTCTAGTTTCTTCAAAAGATTCTTTTAAAATCATTATAACACTTATAACTCATTATGATTTGGAGCTATACTAGATGGATGTAAAGATTACATTCCTTAATGGAGACATTGAGAAAACTATATATATGATGCAATCAGAAAATTTTCAATCTTCATATTTAAAACATATAGTATGCAAATTAAAGAAATCCATAAGGTTTAAAGAAGGCATCCCATCAATGGTACAAGAAATTTGATCTAGTAATTTTTTCGTTTGGTTTTAAAGAAAACACTATTGATCAATGTATTTTTCATAAGGTCAGTGGGAGTAAATTTATTCTCCTAGTATTATATGTCGATGATATTCTGCTAGCAAGCACTAATATAGGTTTATTACACGAGTCTAAGTGATTTCCTTTAAATAAATTTCAAATGAAAGATATTAGAAATACATCATTTGTGTTGGGTATACAAATTCATCAGGAATTCTCCCTTGGTGTACTTAGGTTATCACAAACAGCCTATATTAATAAAGTGCTTAACATATTTGGCATGAAAGATTGTGCACAAGGGGATACACCCATTACAAAAGGGGAAAATTTTAGTTTGCTTCTACGCCCAAGAAATGAAGTTAAAAAGAAATAGATGGATAAAATCTCTTATGAATCAGTAGTAAGGAGTCTTATGTATGCTCAAGTTTGTATATGTTAGGATATTACGTAAATTGTTGGAATGCTTGGTAGATATTTAAGTAACCCAAGAATGTATCTTTGGAAAGTAGTGAAACGAGTTATGAGATATCTAAAAAGGACAAGAGATTTTATTCTAACATATCAGAGATCTGATTAGTTAGAGATCATGGGATATTTTGACTCTAATTTTGCTAGTTGCCTCGATAAGAGGAGATCCACTTTATACTATATTTTCATGTTGACTGGAGGAGCTATTTGATGGAAAAATGTCAAGAAAACACTTTTAGCTTCTTCAATAATGGAAGCAGGGTTTATAGCTTATTATGAGGCCTCAAATATGGGAATATGGTTGTAAAATTTTATCACAGGGTTACATATTATTGATGGCATTGAGAGATCATTAAAGATAAATTGTGATAATAAAACAGCTAAGTTATATTCCAAGAACAACAGAAGCTCATCAAAGTCAAAGCACATTGACATAAAGTTTCTTTTTATAAGAGAAAGGGTTCAGAGTTCTCAATTTTCTATTGAACATATTAGTATAAATTTTATGATTGCACATCAACTTACAAAAGGATTACCATTGAAAGTATTTCATAAGCATGTGGCTCGTATGGGTGTAATTTGTTTCGATGATATACTAGCTTAATGAGAGTTTATTTGTACTGTTCAATTGTTATGAACTTATTTTCTGATCAAATTAAAGTATTATTTTTCTAGTGATTCAAAACTCTGAAACAAAGCTATTTAATTTCAATTGAGGTTTAGCATAAAGTATTAAATTTTGGTTATTATTCTTTTGAGCTATAATATTGGGCCAGTTGAACATAGTCATGATTTGTGATCACATTACTTGAAATTTTCATGCTATACATCCATACTTGATATATGTAGTTAATTATATTATATAGTGGCAATTGATGGGTCTTGTTATGAAGATTGTAACAAAGGTTGCTTTGATTCTATATTGATATGATTGATAGGCTAGATTGTATTGAGATATATATATATTTGGGAAATTTAGGGGGCTAATGAGCCCTTGTATTAAACCAAAAATAGTTACAAGTATGGAATAAAACCAAGAGAAAATTTAGCAAAGATGGAAAGTAAATCCTACAACCCAAAAATAAAACTGTGGTGGTGATAAAAAAGGACTCCGGATAACATGTTAACTCAACAAGCTAACAACATCAGCAAGATCAGTATAAGCAGCTAATTGGAAAGGATTCAAGGCATAGGTTGCCACAGCCTGCCAAGCAGCAAAACTGGTAAGCTCCGGGCCATCATAGTTGGTGTAAGCAATAATGAAAAGCCACCTGTAGTTAACGTGTGTCATCATCATCCCGCAAAACCAAAACAAATGTAGCCAACATAGGCTAGAAAAACCCAGCAAACTTTATTTTGAGCATCTCCACATTTTTCCATCTCTTTACTTTAGCCAACATAGCAACTTTGATAACCAAACCAATAACTTTGGGAGAGCACCAAGTGTTAGAGAAACATCGGTTGTTTCTTTTCCTTTCATAAATGATAGATGATGCAGTTTATGAGAAGGAAACAAAATTATTTCTCTAATCTATTGAAATGAGGAAAATTATCCAGGAAATCAAATGCTTGAGAGAGATCTAGTCTAAGCAAAAAATTGCCAAAAACTTGGAGCAAACCAGTGAGCATTATAAAAGAGAAATCACAGTCAAACAAAATGTGATGGTGGGATTCCATTGAAAGATAGCAAAAGGAACATAAAGGGTTAACTTCCAGCCCCCTAGAAATAAGAACATCAGCGCATTTTAACTTCCCTAAAATTGCCATCCATGCATAGCAGGAGTACCTGAAAGAGAATTTTGAATGCCAAATGAATTTGTCCCAACTAACCTCATCCAGGTTTGAATATAAAACTCCCTAGAAAAGCTTAAGGGTAGGAGAATTGGAGCCGTCCAAGGATAAAACCGGTTGCTCCAAGATGGTAATCCCAAAAATAACCTGTCTTAAAGGTTCCAAAATTGACACAAGAAGTGCCCATTACCCATCAATTTTAAAATTACACACAGGGAAGTGATTCCAGCTCAAGTCTAGGGATAAACCAGTGAACAAGTCCCCATTACACCAAGGATCCTAGAATATTGAGAATTGGCAGTTAGGAGCAACAGAAAAAGCAACCTTGATTTTAATAGTTTGAGTAGTATTACGAATGAGCTTCCAGATTTTGGAAGCAAAGAGGGATAAGGGCTTCTAAGGAGAGCCATATTTGGCACGGACCTAATAACTGAATAAGGTGTTATTGGTATAGATGCGCTAGATGCAAGCACAAGAGGTACCAAAATATAAGGCCTCAATTGATGGAATGCCAAGCCCCCCAAACTTCTTAGGCTTCGTTGTACAATTCCATGAAATTAAGTACAATTTTCTCCCATTTATGTTCCCATGGTAAAGGGAGATAGCACAAAGCTTGGAAAAAAATGCTTGGAAGCTTTTAGGTATAATGGATCCCCTAATCTAGTAAGCAATTGTGTTTGCCTTGGTAAACTTAAGGTATTGTACCATTCGAGCAAAATAGAGGAATTTTACCTTCCAACCTTCAAGAAGGGCAGTAACTTTACTAAGGAGGGGTTGAAAGTGGGAGAACTTGAGCTTATAAGGGGATATAGGGATCCCCATATAGGTTAAGGATGATTCAAGGTTTTGAATCCCAAGAATGGTTGAAATGTCACTAGGGAAGGTAGCATTTCTAATAAAAATAATTGCACTCTTATCAAGGTTCTCATGCAGCCCAAAAGCATTTGGAAAGGTGTTAAGAGCCTCCTTTAAGTTGAAAGCATTTTGGTTAGAGGCAACCTTAAAATCAAGGAGATCATCAGCATACATTAAGTGGTTATTGGTAATCCCTTTACAGAAAATGCCCGAGAAGTAGTAGGGTTGGAGTAGCAAGATAAAACATCCATAACAATGTAGAAAAGTAATGGGGAGAGCGGGCAACCTTGCCTAAACCCCGAAGTGGGTTTAAAGAAACCTTATAATGACCCATTGATTAAGATAGAAAAATAAACATTAGTGATACATCCTTTAATCCAATTGATAAAAATATCCAAAAAACCTTTCAATTTAAGTCTTTCCAAGTGGAATTCTCTAGAAAAGGAGTCAAAAGCTTTCCTAATATCCAACTTGGATAAAAATAAGTTTCTCTCCAATTTGAATTCCCTTAAAACCTCAGTCGCCAAGAGGATATTATCGATAGAGAACCTCTTAGAAATGAACCTATCTTAGCTATCATGAATTATAAAAGTTAAGACAAGTTTTAACCTATTGGCTAGGAGCCTAGCCATAATTTTGTAGAATACATAGCACAGGGAAATAGGCCTAAAATCCAAGATGTTAGATGCATTTGAACACTTGAAGATAAAGAGTGATAGCCATTTCTTTAGCCCCTCTAGTAAGGTACCCAGTGTCAAAAAAACTCTTGACCACCTTGCAAACAGTAGGCCTAACAAGATTCCATGATTGCTTATAAAATTGAAAAGAAAACCCATCCGGCACAGTAGTGGAGGAGGCCTTCCAAGAAAAAATAACCCTCCTAATCTCCTCATCAGAAATAGGTTCTAAAAGAGTGGAGAGAAAATAAGAGGGAACCAAATTTCCCATAGGGAGAGAAGAGTCCTGTCTAAGAATAGGGTCACTAGCATTGTAAATAAGTTTAAAGTGATTAATGATAGAATCAGCCACCACCTGGTGAGAGGTAAAAAACCCTGAGAGGTAGATATAGCTTTAATGGAGTTGTTGTTCTGCCTTGCCCTAAACTTGGCATACAGAAAACCCAAGTCATCCTCACCTTGTGCTAACCAGATAGCTTTATCTCTTTGGGAAATCCAAGAAGGCTAGAGATTTTGATAGGAAGCTTACAAACCATTCACATTTTTGACTGAGGAGTTTTAGCCATCATTGAAAGGATTGGATTGAAGTTTAGCAAGAAGGTTGTGTTGCAAAACTTTGAGCTCTTGAATAGACCGAGTGAAATGGATGGAGAGGAACCCAATTTTGCTCTTTTAAGCAAGCCTTTAAGTGTTTTGAGACAGGAATAGAAAACAACAATAGGACTCCCATGAAATCTCCTATTAAAATCTTTAAAAACCATGTCCCAAAAACCATTCATGTTATTCCATAAATTTTTATACCTGAAACTCACCGGGGGCTTAATGTTGTTAGAAGGGGAAAGGATAATGGGAGAATGATCAGATCCCATAGGAGACTCAACTTTATAGTAAGCAGAGCTATAACAGTCCAATCGAGATGAATCAACAAGCATACGGTCTAGTTTTATATTGATAGAAAGAATAATCCCATAGTGGCAAGGTCCTATGAACCACATTAAAAAATGAATATATTAAGCTCTTCAAGTTTGCCAAAAAGAATTGGTTTCTCACCCTTTTTTCCAATTCAAAATTGCAACAGTTGAAATCCCTAGAATAATCCAAGGGAGATTAGAATCTGGAGCCAAGTTTTGGAGCTGATCTTAGAGCAATCTCCTATCATCAAGACCGTTAGTCGCAAAGATAACATAGAGATAAATAGGTGGAAAGGATCCCTTAGAGGAAATTCCATGCACAACTTGAGAAGAAGAGAAAATGTGGGATAAGGATACTTAGGAGGAATCCAATTTAATCCAAACTCTCCCAATTGTAGAAAAACAAAAATTGTAGCAACTCATCTCATTGTTAAAAACAAGGTGAGAGTTAATAAACCACGGATCAATGAGATCCTGCCTGAGGATTTTAGCTTCAAGAATGCAAAGAAGCTTAATGTTATGGGTTTTAACCAGGTTATTACACATGTGAACCTTATTGAGGTTATTATACCCCCTAACATTCCAACTAGCAAATTAGGAGGGAAACATTAGTGCTTAGCCCCTTTTTCCTTCTTTGCAGTTTGGCTTTAAGCTTTTTAGGCTTGTGATGAGATTGAGGGGAGGGGGAATCATGAGTGGAGGTAGTAGGGGGGTCCCTTTCAGAGAGAAAAGAACCTAAGGACAGGCTAGATGGGGTAGAGGAAACTTCAGAATAAGGACAATTATCAGTGGTGGGCAGAGATTGAGAAGTTGATGGCAGCTCGAAGGAGGCCAAAGTAGAGAACTTATTATTAAGAGGGGCAGTAGGAGGAGGGACCAAAACTTGTGAAGGGACCACGACAGAGGAGGACTTATATCCAAGTGGATGGGTTCAACAAAAGGTGAGTTGAGGTTAGGAATGATTGTGTTATGGTTGGGGTCAAGGGTGTCAACAAGAGATAAGGGAGGAGGAGGTAAATCATAATTGACAATGTGTTTTTTCGCCTGAAGAGAATGACTTGCCTTAGGACTGGTAAAAGCCAGTATGGGAATGGGAGGAAGAGGTCGTGGTCTAGAGCACGATGTATTGAGATATTATTTCATAAATATAGAAAATATTGAGATCCTATAATTATTTTATAAAGTATAATTATATGTATATATATGTGGCCCAAGTGGAGGATTGTTGGGAAATTTTTATATGTTGATGCACATACTTATACATATAAATAATGTTTTATGTATTAGAAGCCATCTAAAATTGAGCCAAATAAATTTGTGATCTATTTAGGAACTAAGTTATTATTTGGCTTATGTGGTAACCCAATTAAATTGGTATGAAATTAATTTGTTTAAAGGCGGGGTATTTATTTTATTTTAATGATGAGCTGAAATAAAATATGTACACTTAAAGTATAAAGGGTTCGTGGTCTCCAGTTTAAGAGGTGAAGTTCTTATTTTCCTCATTTTCCATCTTGTTTCAAAAGAAAGGGTCTCCACTCTCTTGAAGAACACCGCTTGAAATGTGGAAGACCGAAACCTCAATTCTACATTTTGATGGATTCAGGTATACTTCCGATATCTTTTCTTGATGATTTGTCATGTCTTTTGGAGGCAAAGGAATTATTTTTTGTTTCAATTGAATCCTAACAGAACAAACTCCTCATAGTGATGGGAAAATTGATTACTTTACAACATATTAGCTCTACAAGATAGATGATAATCTTATATAGAGGATTTGGAATATATTTGAATTTTCCTCATTGTAGCCCCGCTTAGTAGCCCCACCTAAATCCACCCATGAATATGAAGAGCATCTCTCCACCATTTTTCATGATTCTGGCACCCAACTATATGTAATCTTTAAAATGAAGTTTGTACATTGACCATTAAAATAACTGAATTACTTCATCATTCATCTTCTACTTTAATTTCTTATTATTATATTGAGTTTATTAATGAATTAATTATTTAAAAGATGGAATGCACGAATTTTTCTCCTTCTAAAGCATCTTCTAGCACTGCTACATAATGTAATCATGATATGTATGTCTTAAAATCTAGATTAAACGAGCTGAAAAGAGAACATAAATTCTTCAAAAAAATAAATTTTTATAGTAATTAAAATATCTATAATATATATTTTAAGATTGGCAGTGTAGAAAGTGCAATATCTATATCCTTAGAAATAAAATAAATTAGTTGTCTTATAAATTATTTTACTAGCATTAGTTCTTCCTGTATGCATAGATCTCCTTCATATTACAGTGAATAAAAATGCTTAGTACTTCAAATACCACAAAAGTCATATAATTATAAAATCTTCCATGCATGTCTTATTGATAAACTCTATGAAAGTACTTTTCATAATTAGTACTTTTTATCTTTAAATTTGAACGCATGGCTTTTGTTTGCTCCTTTAAGAAAGCAGCAAACACAAAAGTTTTATCTTCATGTAAATGGATCATAAGAGAATGGTAGTTTAATGAATTCACCAGCAACATAAATATTCGCTTGTTTAAATATTTATGTAAGTGAACCCAAATGTTCTTTGTATAATAATTTTAGTAGTTCGGTATAAAGATGGGACAACAAAAAATAAAGTGTTAATTTAGAGTATAGAATTTTAAATAAACCTTCAAATATGTGAAATTCAATTTTAAAAATGTTAATGCTTGATATGAGAGAAAATGTTATTATGTTTCCAACCAAAACTGCTTGATATTTGATAAAATGTTACTCTAATTCTACCAATCTTTTGGTAGATTGATTTAAATTCATATTTGTTAAACTATTCTATGTTATATATTAAAAAAAAAAATGTTAAATCAACAACATCAAACTTTTATCTCACTACATGGATTATTAGACTATATAAATTATTTTTCTCCATTGTGTCCTATTAGGAATCAAATTCTCATATAATCTTCTAAAAAAAGATCATTTTTTGTACTTTTTAATTAAGTTTTTTTAGATCTAACTCTACATTTCTTAATGAAAGCTAGATGTAATGTATCTACTCTCCTAACAGGACATCAGAATGCCTACATTTTATGAGAAAATCATTTAGGGTGATTCTCTCTCATTTTATCTTCCATTGAAGCTACTCCATCGTTCACATGTATATACTCATTTCATATTTTTCCTCTAAGTTTAAAGCCACTCATCCTCTTGAGCATCATCATCTTTGCAACACTTAACCTAAATTTATGTATTTTTTAATGGCCAAAATTCTACGCCATAGAGCATTGCAGGTCTTACCACCATCTTATAAAGTTTTCTATTGGGTTTGAGAGGTACTTTTATGTCACATAGTAGGCTTGATGCATTCTTCTACTTTAATCATCTAACTCAAGGCTTTTAAAACCGGACCGACTAATGAACCGGAAGAAGAAGAGGTTACTGGTTCGATGGTTCAACTAGGGTCATACTGGGGTCGAACCAGGGTCGAGCCGGATTATCTAATAAATATTTATTATATTTAAATATTATAATAATGACACAACTATCTATAACTATATATAAAAAATTAAACATAATTATAATATGAAGTATAAAAAATAAAATAATATATATAGAAATAAGAAAAATATAATAATATATTTTACTTGAAGACAACCAATTATAGAAAGATGCAAATATATTTTAAAATACTTTATACCAACTGATAACAAAAAGAAAACATATTCACTTTCTCATTTCAATAGTTTCAAACTTTCAATAACTTCACAAGAAGAAAATTAAATATATCCTAAATTAGCATCATCAAATCTATCAACATAAGTTGAGTCTTCAGTTCTCGCTTCACCAAAATGTTCAAACCCAAATGCATCTGATTGAACAAGCCGGATTATGTCTCCTACATCTACTTCATCCTCTAAGTCACCGTCACCAACAAATAGAAAACATAAAATAAGATATTATTTTTTCTTTCATTTAAATGATATACTAAAATTTCATTATCAACTTATAATGTCTTGACTGATCAACAAATATATTTTGTTCTTCAACAACTGGCATTGCATTCTCTTTGTATATCTCATTTTTCAAATCTTCTAAGTCAAGTTCTGGAGTTGTTTCATCTTCAAGTATCCAAAAATCAACCATTTCAACACAAGTGTAGTCTAGAGGGTCATAATGTCTTTTTTTAAGTTAAACCCTAAAAAAAATGAATAAATAACTTTAACTTAAGATATACATACTATTTAAATTGACATTTGTACAAATATATTAATATAATGTAAGACCATACCTATTCTTTAAATTTAGATTATACCAAACATATACAAGATCATTGAGTCATTGATGCTCCAAATAATTTCATCTCTTTGAGTGGATCTGTTCAAAAATACTCTAATTTCTCTCGAATCTTGATGAAGATGATATTTGGCTGAGAATTCTTATAGCTACCACTACAGGAAAATCACTGATTTCCGGCAGATTTTTCGGCGGCTATCCGGCGGCTTTCCGGCAGCCACTTTTCCGACGGCTTTTCCAATTTTTCGGCGGCTTTTAAAAATTTTAAAAAAAAAAACTTAAACTATTTAAATTATTTAACAAATAATTATTAAAAGTTATATTAATTATTTAATTAATATTCATTATAATTATTAAAAGTTATATTCATTTTTATTTTATATTAAATCTTATTTTTTATTTTAAATTTAATTAGATAGTTATATTTCTATTTTAAATTGATAATTAGAAATTTATTTATTTACGATAAGTATATAGTTTAAATATTTAATATTGATATTACTAACATATTTTGACAATTAGCAATTCGGTTGGTAGCTGAGTTTCATCCCAACTAACCCTAGTTCGAATCATAAGGCATGCAGGCGCGGGCAGGAGCGGCAGGCTGCGCGTGAGCAGGAAAGGTTGCGCGCGGAGCAACGCCGGAGCTGGAGTCGCGCGGGGGCTGCTGGCTGCACCGGCAACCGCGGGATGCAGGCACGCGCCGGTAGGCGCCGGCGCGTTGCCGGCACCTGGGTTGAGGTCGCGTTGAGGGTATTTTTTTTTTTAAATTTGACCGGCCGTTTTTAACCGCCAGAATAATTTGCCTCCGATAAAAACCGCCGGATTTTATTTTCCTATGCCATTTTTACTGGAGGTAAGTTAACCGCTAGAGAACCACCGAAAAACTATAAAATCGTCAGAAAATGTTCAATTTTCACCGAAAAAGGCCGCCGGAAATGGGTGATTTTCCTGTAGTGTACTTTCTGCAAGTTTGGAGCACTTGATCCAAACATCTTCCACTACTCATCTATATATTATCATGTTTGAGGATTTAGTGAATAAGCATATTTGTATGTATATACACATATTAAAAGTAAAAAAAGATAATTACCAGGTTGCATTTCTTTCACCATTGTCATTGCAATTGGTTTTCCAAAGCTTTCTAAGCCATCATAGAATAATCTGACTTCATTCATTACAAGTGTGGGCTTAGATCAAATGTCTTTATTTCCAATTAATTCAACTAGAACTTTTAAAATTATTGGCTTTTAACAATAGTTCTCTCTATCATACTGGAAATAAGGATTAAGAAAATATGCTGTAAATGGATGCCTTTCCTTAATTGAGTATCCCATATTCTTTTAATTATAATAGTAAAAGGCTTATATGATCTATTTATATTTTTGAACATATCTTTAATTGCCTTCCTTGCCCAGTACACGCCATCATATAGATATTCAAGGGATGTTTTTTCATCATAGTCAACATGAAAGTTCGATGGGGATGTTAAGCCTTATGAACTTAGTCCCAAACAAACCAAGAGGGGGGGGGGGGGGTGAATTGGTATTTTAAAAACTTCTTTTTTAAAACAAAGAAATAAAATCACATAAACCAAATCACACCACAAAAAGTGCGGAATTTAAAAGTGCGGAAGCAAGAAAAAGAACACAGAAATTTATAGTGGTTCGGTCGACTCGACCTACGTCCACTCCTTGGAGGCACCCTCCAAGTATTGCACTACAAAAAAGTGACTCTCCTTTAGCCCCCACGGCTAGGTGGAGAAACCCTCACAAGAACCTCCTTTTTGCCACCACGGCAAGGCAGAGAACCTATCTCCTTTTGCTTCCTCCTGAAGCTGGCAGAGAACCAGAACCAAAAGCAAAACTCCTTACCTCTACCGACCCTTCCATGGATGAGAAACTCTAGACGAAGACGACGCAGAGAGATCCTTGAAGCAACCCTTGTGAAACCCCTCACAAGCTCCCCCTCACAAGATCCTCTCTCTCTCCTCTCTCTTTCTTTCTCTCCTCAAGGTCTTCTCAGGTTAAGGCAACAGCCAAAGGTTTTTAAAAACGTTGAACAAGAGCTCTTAAATAGAAGAGCTTCAAAAGAGCTCATTAATTGCAAGTTGCCGACAATATCGTCCAGGCCGATATGGACATCGGCCTGGCCGATCAGTACAAATCAATGAAGATCGGCCAGAGCATAGCCCTGGATGCAAAACTGGACGATTGAAAATTAGCTTGATCGTCCAGGCCGATCTCACGATCGTCCTGGCCGATCAGTTCAAATCAGAGAAAAATTGTCCTGACAATAGCCCTGGATACGGGCTGGCCGATATTGATCGTCCTGAAGTAACTTAAGGTTTTTGACTAGATCGTCCTGGCTGATCTTGCGATCGTCCAGGACGATCTGATCGTATCAATCATCTTTAATTACTCCCTTGATTTCCTGAACAATTATGGCATAATTTGTGAATATCGTCCAGGCCGATCCGAGGATCGTCCTGGCCGATAATTTAAAGATACAGTATACCATACTTGTCTATGGCGGCTACTTCTTTCTATTTTGAGCTTATCGTCCTGGCCGATACACGTATCGTCCAGGACGATCTGTTAACGTCGGCTGCCTTAATTAAGAATCCTTAATTAGACTTTCTGTTTTAAGCTGATCGTACAGGCCGATCAAAGAAATCGTCCTGGCCGATATGAGTAAAAACAGAAATTCTAAGTCTCTCAAGTGTGTGTGTGAAGGGTTACAAAGCATCAATCTCTTTGACTATTACAAGTGGACTCAAAAGGTAAAAAACAAAAGTACAGACCAACTCAACCCTAAACCTACGCATTCCTGAACTTGGCTCCTTTTTGATTGTCCGATCTTGGATTCCTGAAAAGTTAGAAGCAACAAGCTGTCCAAGAAAAGCAGTGTTTGTCAATCATCAAAACATAAGACATGAAAAATAGATTTGCAACAATCTCCCCCTTTTTGATGATGGAAAAACACTACAAAAAGATTTAATAGTTAACAATTCAGGATTGATAAAAAAAAAAGAACCTCATAAACATCTCCCCCTTTTGACATATCAAAAAGGAGGGTACAAGAAAGCACAGCAAAAGAGATTCCCTGTTGTTTTTTTTTTTTTTTTTTTAAATCAAGGCACATCAATGATATAGTATTCCATGTGATTGATTTAAAAACCTGTGAGTTAATGAGTTACCAATCTCATTTAATCCATAGAATAGGAGAATATCCGTTCATGATTTACCCTTAGCCAAAAAACGTTTTCTTAGGGTAGAATCGTCTTTTGAAATCAATGACCTAACTCAAATAATTAATTGGATATGAGAAAAAGATTCTACCCACCACTTGTCATAAGGAAAAAATATCTCTATAAAACAATGAGGTAGATTTGTCATAATCGAACGATAATCGAGATCAAGCCTTTGAGAATCAAAACTTCTAAGTTCTAAAAGATATAAAAAGAGAGAGTAGCTTGCTTTTGAGTGGGCTCATTTTATGCCTCTTGTCAATGTTGTGGCGCTTTGCGCATCTTTTTATAGATTTTTCAATTTTTGACGTCTTTGCGCTTCTTTTGTTGGCATCATTGGCCAATATTTTTTTTTTTTTGCAAGCTAGATTCCCTTTTAGACTCTTTTAAAAAAACTTAGTTGTGAATATATCTTCTCAGATATTAGAGAATAGGAGCTCTCTCTCTAACATAGGGAAGAATTACCACAAGCAGGATTAATAATCGAAGACAAGAGTAACGAGGGATCATGATGTGACAAAAAAACTTTTAATCATTGTAAATACAAGATAGATTTGCTTAAGCAAGCTTTAGAAAGAATCTTAGTTTCATAAACAATCTTTTATTTTGAGATAGACTTTTGATTAGAAAAGAAAACTATGCCACTAATACTAAGTTAGGGAAAGAGACACAATCACAAAATATTCATACTATCTAAGTAATTAAGTAGATGAAAACATATTAACTACAAATTGTTAAAAACAAGAACAAGAAATATAATATCATATCAGTGATGATCTAAAAGTAAAGCACACGAAATGGTAAAAAGAAAGCAGAAAAAATAAAAGAAAATTTAGCTAAAAAGATTTCATGCATTTATGTCAATCACACCCAATCTGGTCCTTAAAGAACTGAAAGTGTCGAAGGCCAGTAGTTTAGTAAAGATGTCTGCCAGTTGGTTTTCAGTTGTCACATGGTGTAACTCAATGTCTCCCTTAGTCACATGATCTCTAATAAAGTGATGCCTAATGTCAATGTGTTTAGTTCTTGAATGTTGGATAGGATTTTTAGAGATGCATATGGCACTAGTGTTGTCACAAAAAATTGAGATGGTGCTTACATGTAATCCTAGATCCAATACCTGTTGTTTCAACCAAAGAACTTGGGCCACACAACTTCCAAGAGCAATGTATTCAGCTTCAGCAGTGGAAAGTGCAACATAATTTTTCTTTCTACTAGACCAAGAGACCAAGGATTGTCCAATGAATTGACAAGTTCCAGAGGTGCTCTTTCTATCCACCTTGCATCCTGTAAAATCAGAGTCAGAAAAACCAATAATCTCAAAAGAAGTGCTATGTCTAGGGTACCAAATCCCTAATCCTTGTGTCCCCAAAAGGTATCTAAAAATCCTTTTAATAGCAGTAATGTGGGATTCCTTAGGGTCAGCTTGAAACCTAACACAAAGGCAAACACTAAACATAATGTCAGGTCGGCTTGCAGTCAAGTAAAGTAAAGATCCAATCATGCCTCTATACTTCTTCTGATCAACAGACTTACCACTTGGGTCCTTATCCAACGGAGCACTAGAAGTCATGGGGGTGTTAATTAGCTTGGCTTTGTCCATCTCATATTTCTTCAAAATGTCTTTTATGTATTTTGTTTGATTTAGAAAAGTTTCATCTTCCAATTGTTTTATGCTAAACCCAAAAAAGTAAGACAATTCTCCCATTAAACTCATCTCAAACTCTCTACTCATTGTTTTAGAAAAATCATCACACAAAGTTTTATTAGAAGATCCAAAGAGTATATCATCAACATAAATCTGAACAATGAGTAAATCATCTCCAACTTTTTTTAGAAAAAGGGTGTTGTCTACGCTCCCCTTGACAAACTCCCTCTCTAGTAAGAAAGTGCTAAGCCTCTCATACCAAGCTCTAGGTGCCTGCTTTAAACCATACAAAGCCTTTTTTAATTTAAATACATGATTTGGAAATTGATAACTCTCAAAACCTGGAGGTTGTTCTACAAACACATCTTCTTTTATCTCCCCATTTAAAAAGGCACTCTTGACATCCATTTGAAAAAGCTTAAATCCTTTATAACAAGCAAAGGCTAATATCACTCTAATGGCTTCCAATCTAGCTACAGGGACAAAATTCTCTTCAAAGTCTATCCCTTCTATTTGATTGTACCCCTTAGCCACCAATCTTGCTTTATTCCTCACCACCACTCCTGAATCATTTACTTTGTTCTTAAATACCCACTTTGTCCCAACTACACTTTGTCCCTTAGGTCTTTCCAAAAGTTCCCAAACATCATTCCTAACAAATTGATTCAACTCTTCTTGCATTGCTAACATCCAAAACTCATCAGAGAGGGCTTGGTTAATGGTGGTGGGTTCAGTCATAGAGATAAAGGCAGAGTGGTTCACCTCCTTCTTAAGTCCATGTCTAGTCTTAACTCCACTAGAAAGGTCTCCTAAGATCAAATCCTTGGGGTGACTAGTAGAGTATCTCCAATCTCTAGGCAAAGTGTGTGAAGTTTCTCCCCTTTCATAAAAAATTTCTATTCCTTGGGTGACTCCTTCTACTTCTCCATTACTTAGGTGCTCACTCCCCTTTCCTAAATTTTCTACTCCACTTGTAATCTCTCCAACATCATCATCATCTACTCCATGTTTCTTATGATCAGGCTCATCAAAAACTACATGGGTTGTCTCTTCCACCATCAAGGTTTTCTTGTTAAACACTCTAAAAGATTTCCCAACACTAGAATATCCCAAGAATACTCCTTCATCAGATTTAGGATCAAATTTTCCCAAGTGAGACTTTCGATTATTGTGAATGAAAACCTTACAACCAAAGACATGAATGGCTCTAGCGGCTTCCACCAAGTTCCGGTTCTTCCTTTCAGCTACTCCATTCTGCTGAGGAGTCCTAGGAGATGAAAAATTGTGGCTAATCCCCTTTTCCTCACAAAAATCTCCAAATCTTTCATTTTCAAACTCTCCCCCATGATCACTATGGATGGTCAAAATCTCACACCCTAGCTTCTTCTGAATCCAAGTAGAAAAAGTTTTAAACTCCTCAAAAGACTCATTTTTATGAGAAAGAAATCTAGTCCAAGTGAACCTCGAGTAGTCATCTACAATCACAAAACCATAGACTTTCCCTCCCAAACTTGCTATGCTAATGGGTCCAAACAAATCCATGTGAAGGACTTCTAAAGGTCTAGAGGTGCTAATGTCCTTTATGGGGTGAAAAGAGGAGTGAATTTGCTTTCCTAGTTGACAGGCATCACAAAGGTGGTCTTTTATAAACTTAAGTTTGGGGACACCTCTAACTAGGTCCTTTTGGGTCACTTTCCTAAGGGTTTTAATACTTGCATGACAAAGCCTCCTGTGCCACAACCAAGAATCATCAATGACAGTTTTTAAGCAAAAAGAAGCAGCACATTCAATGCTATTTAAATCAAGCATATAGACGTTGCTTACCCTCTTTCCCTGCAAAATAGTGTTGTTACTTAAACTTACAATGCATGAATTCGTGAAGAATTGTACGATGAAGCCTTTGTCACAGAATTGACTGATGCTGAGCAAGTTGTGCTTCAATCCATCTACAAGTAAAACATTTTCAATCATAAGGTTCTTGGAATTACCGATTATACCTGCTCCTACCACTTTCCTGGTGGTGTTGTCTCCAAGAGTAACCTTGCCTCCAGTCCTGGATTCTAGTACAACAAACTGGCTAGCATCACCAGTCATATGTCGAGAGCATCCACTGTCCAGGTACCACATACTCTCACGAGGTCTTTTGTGAGAGACTTCCTGCAAAATTATCAAATGTTAGTTTTAGGAACCCAAGCAGGTTTGGGTTCCTTCTTATGAAGAGAAGAATGCAATGCATGTGTGGTATGCTGTGGATCATGCACCTTAGGTCTCCACACCCAATGTGAACTATGGTGAATTGTGCAAGTGTGTGAGATATATCCTAGCATGCCACAAGAAAAACATCTAACTCCAGGAAAGGGATTTCTTAAGTGATTTGAGTTATAATGCCTCTCTCTAGGTTTTGGCAATTGATTAAAAGTAGAAGTCATCCTAGATTTCTTACATGCTTCTAAATCATTTTGAACCTTCAAGTTTGTGTTTTCTAAAACTTCATTTTCAATCCTCAAATTTTTTTCTATTTCTTTTGACTTCTTAAAATCAGATTCAAGAGATGTGTGTGATATTTTCAATGCATCATGCTCTTCAACTAACTTACCATGATTTTTATTTAACTCATCAAATTCATCAAGTAAAGTCATGTGATTTGAATCAATTGTTTGATGGTCTTTAATCAAAATTTCATGCACTTTTTGTAGATTTAAGAATTCTAATTTCAAGCTAGCATGAGTTTTCTTTAATTTCCTATATGATGCATGGATTTTTTCTAAAACTTCAAGAAGTTGATCGTATGAAAGTTCACATACCTCTCCTTGATCAATTTGATCTATTCCCATGAAACACAAGTTTGTAGTTTCTTCCTCTGGTTCAGTCTCAGAAGAATCAGTACCAGATTCTGCCCAAAAGCTCCTTTGTTTTTTCTTGTCCTTCTTAGACATTGCTTTCTCATCACTTTTTTCTTTGCTTGATTGATCTCTAAGCTTAGGGAAATCAGTTCTCACATGTCCAGGCTTTCTGCATTTAAAACAAACAACATCAGAAGATCCTTTAATATGTTTATGATCCTTACCTTTTCTCCAATTTTGATCATGCTTTTGTTTCTTCCTTAGAAAGCTTTTGAATTGCCTTGTGATGAAGGCAACTCCATCGCTTTCAGACCCGGAAGATTCATAATCCGATTTGTGTGCCTTCAATACAATTGTTGTCTCCTTTTTCTTCTCACCTGCATCAAGATTTCTTTGATTCACCCCTTGCTCGTAAGCAATGAGTGAGCCAAGCAAGTTATCAATAGAATAGGTGTTCAAATCTTTAGATTCAGTGATTGCAGTAATTTTTGCATCATAAGACGAAGGCAAGCATCTCAAAATCTTGTTGACTTTTTCATAGTTTGAAAGTTCTTTTCCTAGTGCATGCAATGAAGTAGCAATCTGAGTAAACCTAGTGTACATGTCAGAAATTGATTCATGAGATTTCATACCAAAAAGTTCGTAGTCATGCAAGAGAATGTTTAAACGGGATTGTTTTACTTCATTAGTGCCTTCATAAGTAATGCACAATTTATCCCAAATTTCTTTACCAGTTTTGCAAGTTGAAACACGCATGTAATCCTCAGATTTTAAAGCACAGAAAAAACAATTCAAACATTTCGCATTTAATTGAGCTAAATCTCGTTCATCAAAAGTCCATTCGATAAAAGCAACTTCAGTTTTAAAACCGTTAATTTCACGAGAAAGTGGAGAATAACCTTCTTGAATAAGCATCCACATGCGATAATCAGTAGATTGTAAAAACGTTGACATGCGAGTTTTCCAAAAATCAAAAGGTAGGTTATCGAACAGAGGAGGTCGGGTAATAGAATACCCTTCCGTAGTGTTGCGATTCCCAAAGTTAGACATGGATCAAATTCAAAAAGTTTTCAAACTTTAATTTTTGAATCAAGCTCTGATACCACTTGAAAGTTCGATGGGGATGTTAAGCCCTATGAACTTAGTCCCAAACTAACCAAGAGGGGGGGGGGGGTGAATTGGTATTTTAAAAACTTCTTTTTTAAAACAAAGAAATAAAATCACATAAACCAAATCACACCACAAAAAGTGCGGAATTTAAAAGTGCGGAAGCAAGAAAAAGAACACAGAAATTTATAGTGGTTCGGTCGACTCGACCTACGTCCACTCCTTGGAGGCACCCTCCAAGTATTGTACTACAAAAAAGTGACTCTCCTTTAGCCCCCACGACTAGGTGGAGAAACCCTCACAAGAACCTCCTTTTTGCCACCCCGGCAAGGCAGAGAACCTATCTCCTTTTGCTTCCTCCTGAAGCTGGCAGAGAACCAGAACCAAAAGCAAAACTCCTTACCTCTACCGACCCTTCCACGGATGAGAAACTCTAGACGAAGACGATGCAGAGAGATCCTTGAAGCAACCCTTGTGAAACCCCTCACAAGCTCCCCCTCACAAGATCCTCTCTCTCTCCTCTCTCTTTATTTCTCTCCTCAAGGTCTTCTCAGGTCAAGGCAGCAGCCAAAGGTTTTTAAAAACGTTGAACAAGAGCTCTTAAATAGAAGAGCTTCAAAAGAGCTCATTAATTGCAAGTTGCCGACAATATCGTCCAGGCCGATATGGACATCGGCCTGGCCGATCAGTACAAATCAATGAAGATCGGCCAGAGCATAGCCCTGGATGCAAAACTGGACGATTGAAAATTAGCTTGATCGTCCAGGCCGATCTCATGATCGTCCTGGCCGATCAGTTCAAATCAGAGAAAAATCGTCCTGACAATAGCCCTGGATACGGGCTGGCCGATATTGATCGTCCTGAAGTAACTTAAGGTTTTTGACTAGATCGGCCTGGCCGATCTTGCAATCATCCAGGACGATCTGATCGTATCAATCATCCTTAATTACTCCCTTGATTTCCTGAACAATTATGGCATAATTTGTGAATATCGTCCAGGCCGATCCGAGGATCGTCCTGGCCGATAATTTAAAGATACAGTATACCATACTTGTCTATGGCGGCTACTTCTTTCTATTTTGAGCTTATCGTCTTGGCCGATACACGTATCATCCAGGACGATCTGTTAACGTCGGCTGCCTTAATTAAGAATCCTTAATTAGACTTTCTGTTTTAAGCTGATCGTCCAGGCCGATCAAAGAAATCGTCCTGGCCGATATGAGTAAAAACAGAAATTCTAAGTCTCTCAAGTGTGTGTGTGAAGGGTTACAAAGCATCAGTCTCTTTGACTATTACAAGTGGACTCAAAAGGTAAAAAACAAAAGTACAGACTGACTCAACCCTAAACCTACGCATTCCTGAACTTGGCTCCTTTTTGATTGTCCGATCTTTGATTCCTGAAAAGTTAGAAGCAACAAGCTGTCCAAGAAAAGTAGTGTTTGTCAATCATCAAAACATAAGACATAAAAAATAGATTTGCAACACAACAATATGAAACAACCTAATCAAAGGGCCTTATATCTTCGAAATAATAAGATAATTATCACAAAATCTTAGGTCCAAAATAATTAAAGCTACTTGCTTTCCTTTGGAGGTTTTGGATTTTTTTGAATTTATAAAGAACTTCTTGCGATTAGTGCTTGTAGGTCATGATGGTGCTCATGCACACTTTTCAAAATTAAGAAGGTTATTGCAAAATGGGTTGCTCTAGGACGTACGATCACCTTCCAACCTGGCCGTCTCCTAAGCCATGTAAGTATGAATATATGATTATAAAAAAAAAAAAAAATCAACTTCAATGCCTTTTTTGCTAGCTCCTCTAGAAAAGGCATGCTTCCAATATATTTCAAAATCAAATTCATACAATATGCAACACAAGCTGACTAGTAGTTATTGTTTGAATCTTTCATGTAACAGTTAACCTTGTTGCAAACCTATTTATTATGTTTTGATGATTGACAAACACTATTTCTTTTGGACTACTTGTTGCTTCTAACTTTTCAGGAATCGAAGATCTAACGATCAAGAAGGAGCTAAGTTCAAAATTACATAGGTTTAGGGTTGAGTCAGTCTGTACGTTTGATTTTCACCTTTTAAGTCTACTTATAATGGTCAAAGAGACTGATGCTAAGTAACCATACACACACACACACTTAAGGGGCTTAGAATTTCTATTTTTTGCCCACAACGGCCCGACCGATATTTATATTGTCCGGGACGATCAGCTTAAAACAGAAAGTCTAAGTGAGGATTCTTAATTAAGGCAGCTTTCATTAACATATCGGCCTGGACGATACGTGTATCGGCCAGGACGATAAGCTCAAAATAGAAAGAAGTTGCCGCCATAGTCAATTAAGGTTTACTGTATTATTAAATTATCGGCCAGGACGATCCTAGGATCGGCCGAGACGATATTCACAAATTATGCCATAATTGTTCAGGAAATCAAGGGAGTAATTAAGGATGATTGATACGATCATATCGTCCTGGATGATCGAAGGATCGGCCAGGATGATCCAGTCAAAAACCTTAAGTTACTTCAGGATGATAAACATCGGCCAGCTCGTATCCAGGGCTATTGTCAGGCCAATTTTCCTCTGATTTGAACTGATCGGCCAGGACGATCGTGAGATCGGCCTGGACAATCAAGCCAATTTTCAATCGTCCTGTTTTGCATCCAGGGCTATGCTCTGGCCAATCTTCATTGATTTGTACTGATCGGCCAAGCCGATGTCCATATCGGCCTGGACAATATTGTCGGCAACTTGCAATTAATGAGCTCCTTTAAAACTCTTCTATTTAAGAGCTCTTGTTCAACATTTTTTTAGGACTTTTGGCTACTTCCTTGACCTGAGAAGACCTTAAGGAGAGAAAGAGAGAGAGGAGAGAGAGAGGATCTTGTGAGGGGGAGCTTGTGAGAGGATATCCTACTCATTTCTGTTCTGGCCCCACGCCTATCGCAATCGTTCCACCTTCCACCCAGTCTTTCGATTTTCATGAACTTCTTTTTCTAGCCCTTATGGCGAGCTTGGAAACAAATTTCTTAATGAAGAAGAAGAAAGAAATCTTTCTATTCCAACTCTGCCTTTTCAAGGAGTGGATGGATCGGGCTTCTGATTATCCATGGGACAAAAATGATCTTTCGATCATGAGCTAATTGACAATATTCATATTAGGGCATATTTTGATGAAAGAAGGCTTCTAGCGCCTCCTCTCTTTAAGCCTTTGACTACCCTTCACTTGTTGGTTGAGCTTTAGGCGAAGAGCTCATTGAGAGAAAGACCTCGGTACATGAATGAAATGAAGGAGCGAAGCGAAAGCTATCGGCTGGATATAGATATTAAGAAAGAGGTGATGTAGGGTAAAATGCGGAATGCTGTATCACGAAAGGCATATGCACCTTCGTCCAACATACCATCTTGTAAGCCCCAAAGAGATCTCAGACATGTTTGATTTCATTTGATTCTTTGTTTCGCCTCCGACTCCGAGGACCCATTAGATGGGGAATAAAGACTGGGATTTTGCTCATTGCATCCCAGGGATCTATATATGGGAAATCAGTTGGATAGAAAAAATGGATATAGAGATGCCTTGGCAGTGGAACATGAAATAGATTGCTTAGCAGGTTCAGGAGATGGGGGTGGAAGGAGGAGACGAGGGATGTTTAGTGCTATGGCCTGGTGGAGAAAAAGAACTTGGATGAGAAGGTTGGAGGATAGAATATGCTCGACTGCACAGGAGAGGAACATAACTCATTGTCTCGCTACGCCTCGATGCCGCTACAGATGTTGAGTCATAGGGATGGGGTTCGGAGGAGGACGAATGAAGGGTTTCTTCCCACTTCCTTTCCCGAATTTGTTAGATTGCCACCAGTTCCAGGATTAGGAGAACATAGGATTGGTAGTAGGGCTTTGCTCGCTTGGCTTGGTTGGTCATTCCCTTATCTCTTGGTTGATGGATAGGTGAGCGTGACTAGAAAGATTTGATAGAATCCCCCTCTTCTAGAGGGATCATCTAAAAAGCAAGTAGCTCTAGATGCATTCGTAATAAAAGCTGACATAGATGTTATGGATCTCATTTTTTCTCTGGTGAGAATACATAGATCTTCCATAAAGGAGCCGAATTAAACCAAAATCTCATGTTCGGTAACCTGCCTTCTTATAATTAGCATTTTCAATAACTATTTTAACAACACTCTCTGGAGTTGTGTAAAAATAAAATTCATGGCTTGAAGAGAGAGAAGCTCCACAAATTTAGGAAGGATTTGGAAGAAGATTTTGAAGATTTGGGTGCCATTATTGGAGATGGAAGAAGGTGGCCGGTCATCCATAGATGAATAGAACACCAAAAAATTGCTATCTACCATGAATTCAATCTTGTTGGATTCAAGAGGTAGATTCTCCTTCAAACGCATTTCCCCTTTTTGGATTTTGGAAACTCCTCTAGTCATAAGAGAGGGAGATTTGAATTCTTTGCATAAACCTTTGCCGGTTTCAGGCAAAGGAAAAGAAGTAATTTCTTTTTTGAAAGATAAGCCAAAACCCTTCTCGGATATCATTTTTAGAGCTAATGACAAGGAAGCATCTTCATCAAGAAGAAGTTTTGTTAATATCTTGAAGAATGGCCTTAATATCAACAAAAGTAAGGTTAATATCAAAATTCCAAGTACTTCTTCAAATTTGGATAATTCTAATGTGTGGGTTAAAAACATCACATTAAAATTAATTATAGTGAAATTCATGATGATAATGGGGATGCAAATGTTGTCATACTTGACAAGGAAAAGGAAAAGGAAAAATCTAATGCTCAAATTTTGAGCAATTCCTTGGTTGTTAAAATTCTTAGAAAAAACTATCCTTTTTCCAAGTGTTCATTAGAATTAAGGAAGCAATTGTCGAAGTTTGGAGGATTTCATATTACATTGCTTAGCCTAGATTGGCTCCTTTATTCATTTCAATCTCAAGAAGACAAGGAGGAAGTTATGAATGGAGGTTCGTGGCTTGTAGGAGGATTTGTGGTAGGTTTAGACTATTGGTCTCCTACCTTCTCTCCTAATTCTTTGGATTGGATCTCATCTCCAATTTGGGTTCATCTTCCTCATTTGCCATTACATTGTTGGGATGAATCCAATATCACTAGAATTGTTTCTAGAATTGGCACTCCATTACTATTGGATGGTAGCATGTTTAGGTGGGGGAGAAGAGAGTTTGCTAGAGCTTGCATTCGAGTTAATTTGAATTCTAAGATCCCCTCTGGAATTTGGGTGCAAGGAGTTTATGGTAGATTTTTTCAAAAATTTGAGTATGAAAATCTATCATCTTTTTGCTTCAAATGTGGTAAAAGTGGACATATTGATTCTGTGTGTCCTAATTCAACACATAATTAAGATCCTCTTGTTAATAAGGTCCATTTCAGTTCGTCTCAAACTGAGAATAATTCTTATGGGCCTCGGATGCATGTGAAGTTCAAAGACAAAAGGAGGATTATTCCAGGAAAAAAGATTTTTAAAATTGTTTCAGCATTGAAGAAACCAGTTGATGTTTGTGTTAATGCTGCCGTGGAAGATGCTGAATGAAACGGGTTTACTAGTGCAGTAGTTCATGCTATTCATTTGACTGTTCGGGACAATGCTGAAATCAAGGAAAGTTGTGAAATGATAGTTAGACAAGGAGATGATTCTTCCACTGTTGATTCAGTTTTTGCAGGAAAAATTCAAAATCAAATCCCTATTATTATGAAGGAGGTTAAAGAAAGTTATAAGTCTTCTGATATAATTATGGAACAATCTCAAGAAGTTAAGAATTCAAATTCTGAATTCCCTATTCTTTTGGCTAATACCGTGGATAGGAACTGCAATACTCCTTTTATAGAAAATGTTAGTTTGGGGACTAGGAGCAGATATTAATATAAGCAAAAATTTGAATTCAAATCCTGATTTAAAAATCCCTGAAATCGTGGAAGATATTAAGGGAGGTGGTTGCAAAGCTTCACTTGATGCTGACCAATCCTTCCCAGATCAGGTTGCTGAAATACATTGTACTAACAAACTAGCATTTGAATTCAATAACTTAAATCCTCAGGAGGAAGTAATGGTGGCTGCTTCCAGCATCAATGCTGATTTTATTTCAGCTTCTAAACCTGAAATAAAAAATAATATTGGATTATTTAGAGAATCTTCTCCATTGTCGGATGTGAGTTTGAATTTTAAGAAAACTTATATTAAAAAAGTTGTCAAGGAAAGTAAGACCCTGGGATCTAAGCACATATTATTCAAGAAACTTCAAGCATTAGGACCGGTGAAAGATCTACCTAGAAGGAAGATGGCTGAACTCAAAGTGAAGAACGATATAAGGAGTTCTTCTTCCCTTTTATCTCATTAATATGAATGATGGTTATCCCGTTAACAACATCAAAGTGGATAGATACTTGAAGTTGAAGCATATTGTAAAAAGGTTTGGAGTAATGATATCTCTGATTTTTGGCCTTCGAATTTGGAAAAAGCTTATGGAATATCCTTCAATGATATTCTTAAGTGATTTTTGGAATTCTTTGTTAAAGTGTACTTTCATTTTTAGCTTTTGTTGCTTATTTTTTCTAAAAGTTTGTCATCTTAAACTTCTTCTAATTGAGTATGGGATCTTTACTAAGTCTTATTCTCTAACTAGATGGGAACTCTGGCATACTAATCAACCCTCAAGTTGTTTATTTCTTTGGTATCCCCTGCATCTCAATAGTTTTAAAATAGGAAGTAGTGGATTTCATATCATTTATAATAAGTTTAAATTAACAAATTTTTGTTCAATAAGGTCACTTTTTCATGTTGAAAAAGGAACTATTAGTTTCTTTTTTTTAGCTTGTATTAGATTATCCTTTCTTTTTTAATTAATGCAATTTTGCATTTTCTCAAAAAAAAAAAAAAAAAAAAAAAACAAAACTCTCTGGACCTACCCATTCAACAACCTCAATAAAAAAGATCACAAAGTGATAGCATCCTTTGCGATGTCTGAAGCGTCAGCTGATTTTAAAAAAGAAACACCACGAGGACAATAAATCAAAAAATTGATTAAAGTTCAGCTCTTACTATCAGTCCATCCATCTGCCATAAGTGTACAACCTATTTCCTTCCAAGTTTCTCTATAACTATCAATGAGTAGCCTGCATACTTTCTTGCAATCCCCAAGTAGGTTTACTCTCATGTTATGATGACTGGGGAGCTTGTAACCAGGACCTATTGCAGCAATGACATCAATAGCTTTTTTTACATATACTAAAGTAAGAGCTTTAAATGGGATACAACAATCAAATAACCACCTTGCTAATGTCATATCTGCATGGTATTCTACTTCCTTAGACACTAAAGCACTCTTAATTGAAGGTTGGGAACCTGGTGTAGTTTTGGGGGCAAAGAAGGTATCCATATCAGAAGCTTTTATTTTTCCTTTATTTAGTTCTGATACATGTGCTTGAGAAGATTGTTTGTTTGGTAGACAACATGAATCTCTCTCTTCATCTATAGCATCATCCACAGGAAATGGTGTACTATCCAATTCTTCATATGCTTGTTATTCTTTTCTTAAAATTTCTTTCAATTTTTCATGCATTTGATATCTAACATCGTGCAAAACCTTCTTGCAAGAAACTATATTCCCCTTTACACCTGCTAAATGTTTCTTCAATCTATTGATTCCTCCTTTCTTGTATGAAATATCACAATGTAAACATTTAAATTATTTATTCCCATAAGTTCATTTAGCTTTAGCAAAATGATTCCAAGCAATGCCCACTTTCTCACGCATAATATAAGTTGAACCTAAAGTCTAATTATTAGGTGCTTCCATTCTAATTTGGTTTACTAAATAAAATCACATAAACATAAATAAAAACTTTGCAAGGTAGAAAACTACAAAGTTGAAAACTATAAAGTAGAGAACTATAAAGTTGAAAACTATGCAAGGTAGAAAACTATGCAATTTAAAAAGTCACAAAGCTGAAATGACACACAATGCATACCTCAATTCATCGTAGTAGCAATTTATAGAGCTAAAATTTTATATCACTTGAACTTCCACCACAGCCTAAAGTCTCCAACCTTTAAAAAGTATAGATGATATTTGCAAAGAAATTCGCAACCTGGAATAGAATTAAGATGATTTCAAATGGAATATGCATCTACCACACTTATGTAATGGAATATTCGAATATGCATGTGCCCTTGGCTTCAGTATCTTACGTACTAGTACTGGTAACTAGATTGCGTAAAGAATGTTAATGTACTAGCTTGCTTGCTTACATAGCAGTTAGCATGATGTGAAAATAAATTATCAAGAAAAAAGAAATTTTCTCATGAAATATATGTGTTAGAATGATCGTTTATATAGAAGATGCTATTAAAAGTGCCCCAAATATTTGCTTCTCACTTGATTTGCTTCCCCCGATAGCAAATTTCATATATGTATGAGGTAGCTTCTTACCTTAACTTCAAACATGCGAATAGGCATTATAATTATTTTTTAAAAAAATTCTCTTACTTTGGACCATATGCCCAATATGTTTCATATTTCTTCAATACAACATATATTTTGGTTTGGAATATACTCTAATGGGATTTTTTGCAGGTGGGGTTACGCAGCCATTCTACCCATATAAATGTTTATCAGACAAATATAAGATGCCAAAATGCTACACTCCACTTGATGCCAAAATGCTACACTGCATATCATGGTACAAAGGAAGCACTCACAATTTGAACATATTTATATTCTTTATAGTACACTACATTTGCATCCATTCAAACTTTGAGTAAATCTAAACAATTCACATAGAAAAAAGAATAAAAAGAATACAAGATAAATTTTCAATGGAAAACTATGCTGTGGAGTCATTAAGTAAATTAGGTTAAGGAAACACAATCCAAGGAGAAGTATTTTGGTGGAAGTATTACAACGTTTATAAAAATAAATCCAAAATTCAAATAAAAAATTGTGTTTAGTTATTGAAATGCTCAAATGACACCGTAATCTCACAAAAGTCAATAAAGCATACTCATCATAAGCGATTTTTCTTCTTGAACTAGAAGAGATGTCGGAGGTGGAGAAGAAGATGAAGGAGGCAGAGAAGATGATGCCAAATTGTCGAGGAGAATGTCGTTGCCGCATGAGACAAATAGGGTTTTCACATAAAACATTTTTTTTTGTTTTTGCCTTGTTACAAGATGCAAGGCTTCGTATAATTTTGTGGCTCCACTGTCTGCACAGATTGGATCTCAGCCATCCTTTTTTTTTAGCGAACCATCCGGTTAAAGGAAACCAAAACCAGTTTGCCAGTTCGATGATTGAATCGCCAGTTTGAGCGGTTCAATACAGGTTTTTTTAGTGAAATAGGTTTTATCTTGATTCGTAATTGGCCAGCCGGCTGATTCCCATTTAAACTGGTAGAACTGGCCGATCCGGTCCAGTTTTAAAAGCCTTGATCCAACTTGAATTCTTGTAATAATTACCCCAACTATTTCAACATTAATTTGAACATTAGATCCTAGATATCTATAATGTGCACTCTTTTTAATGACTTGTGTACCCAATGTCACAATCCATTATTAGATTGATTACTTCTTTTTTTTTTGGATAAACCCACAGAAGGGGCCTACTCATTATTTAAAAAAACAATGATACAAATCATTATTGTATCTAAAACCAACTAGAATACAATATTTAAAGCAAAACTTATGGGCCTTTGATGTATCCTAAATATAATAAAAGCAAAAGAAAAACAATCCAACAATAGAAAAGTCCAAATAACGCATCAACCAGAACATAGACATTAAACCAACAAAACTTCAACAAAAGAGCCAAAATAACTACCAGAAAAACCAAAAATGTCACAGCCAACCAGCAGTAATAAATAAGGTTTCAAGGCCAATAGCAAGAATAAGAAACAAAGCAACTAACGAACAACCTGCAAGAAAAAACAATCCAACACCAAAAATGATACCAAATCTAAAGCAAATCTTAAAACCTCAAGGCACGGTGTTTGTTTTTGTTCTTCTTAACTTTCTTGCTGGAAACAAAACCCTTAAAATTGAAACACCCCACATTTAAATTACAATCACCAATCATACTGTTTGAATGGCCACCTTGAGACCTCTCAAAACCCTAATCCTTGATAAATTGAGAGCACCAACTGGCCTGACCATCAGAAACATCAACTAACACCTCCCCACTACTCATAGCCTCAACAACATTACTAGTAGGAGACTCAAGAATTTGAATTAAGGGAGGTTTATGAGGAATCACAAAATTTGAGCAACCATATTAACATTCACATCAACATGACGGGAGGCAATCCCCAAAGGGCTACTATCCAAACCATCAGCTATCTCATTTATAATTAGTTATTCACCCCTAATAGCCAAAGAATCCAAATGAGGAGACTTAACAAGAGTAATTTAAAAATTACTAGTACTAGTTAAGGCCAAAGAATTATCAACCATAACATTATTACCACCCTTAGAAGACAATGTAGATATATTATCCCCTTCATCCAGAACAACAACATTATCATTAAAAACATCCCCGGTAGTCACCAAATCAACATTACAAAAAACAAAATTAGAAATAGCATTAAATGTAGTTTTAAAAATTTCCACAACATCAACATCAACTGAACCTCCAACGGGACGAATAAGAATCGGAAGGTCACCAACCACAGGGTTAATATCATTGACAATAGGAATCACAGGTTGGTTTGCATAAGACATGCAAATAAATGAGGATCAAGAACATTACATTAAGATTTTCCTATGCCCAATTGATTTACAGTTAAAACAAAAGGCAAGAAAAACTTCCATTTTGACATGTTGAATGTAGCCCAAATTTTATTGGCTTAACCACACCTGATCGAGGTAAGTTGTAGTAATATCAAGTTCAACAAAATATACGTAAGAGAGGGAAGTGAACAATAGGCTATAGTATGATTTATTTTTTGAGGAAGACCAAAAAAGTATCCTAGACCATGAAGAATACGGGAAGAGAAAAGGCGAGGTCACAAGTTCAGCAAAGACAACCATATGGGAATGATGAGAGAATCCACAACAATGCCAAAAAATGGAGATCATTTGGTCAATTTCATATACCAGTTATTCAAAAAATAGGTTAGTGAGAGAAATCACATCTAAATCATTAACAAGTTTAATCAAAACATGTGAAGGGTTGAAAAGGGTCACTTAAAAATTGCTAATGAGGTTGAGATTGAAGAAAATTCTCTAATGACATGCAGAGATGCCCGGCGAGTGGGAAAATTACCAACCAATGCAAATTCTAATGGAGCTGCAAGAGCAGGATCTTCTCCAAGATCCAAAGTTATGAAAGCCCAGAATAAGTAGTCGATTTGAGTTTGAGAAAGGCCATAATAGGGGAAACACTAGATAAGGCATTGATAAAAGAATAAGATTTCATCAGAAGATAAAAAACTAAGGTATTCAAGCTGATTCACCACATTATGACAATGGAGGACTTGAGGTAGATGAATCAGCAAACTAAGAAGAGAAGTAGAAGAGCTTACAAGAAAATTGACAAGTAGAAAAGAAGAAGACTTCCCAGCGATAAGTGCTGGCATCGAGCGGAGTCCAATACTGCAGGAGTGAAGGCAATTACAAAGAGAAAAGATAGGGCTTGATAGTTACAAATTCAATATATACTTCTTGTATTCATGATTTATAGGTCTATATTATATATTTAATGTTCTATTATATATTGTGTCTCATAGACCATAAATTTTATGTTTTATATATGTTTTGAATTCAATGCAGGTATTGTGGAGATTGGTGTAAATAAAGGGGCTGTCGATTTTTTTCGTAAATGCTACAGGTTTTTGGCAGCTTACTGGCAGTTTAGTCTCTAAAAAACTTCTATACCAGATGGTTTGTGTTAGCCGCCGATTATTACCAGCGGCAAACCAGCAGCATGGCCATCAGATATTCTGGTGTTTTCTTTAGCCGGTACGATACCAATAATTAACCAGCGATCGTCGACGATTTCACAACCAAAATTTGCCTATTATTTTAGCCATCAAAAAACTATTGGAGAGGTTACCCACCAGAAAATGGCTATCGAACTTCCTTTTCTATGCGGTTTATTCCAATGGTTTGTAAAATACCATAATACTGTCATAAAATTTACAAATCACCGGAAAACTTATCTTAGCTGGGAAAAACTATAGCTAGTAATTGATGATTTTCCTATAGTGGAAGTTAGAGAGGATTTAAAAAAAAAATTAAGTGTGTATCTGTTGGACCTAATGATATTCAAATAGTGGTGTGGAAATGCTTGGGACATTAAGAAATTTTTTAGCTTACTAATCTTTTTAATATTATTTTGAGGAGTAAAAAAGATACCAAATGAATGAAAAAGTAGTGTGTTGGTTCATATTTTTAAGAATAAAGGTGATTGATAAGAATGCATGAATTATAAAGGAATTAAGATAACGTTTCATACATCTAAACAATGGGAGATAGTTATTAGGCATATGTTAAGACATGAAACTATTATTTTAGAAAATCATTTTGGATTTATTACTGGTAGGTATAAAATGGAAGCATATATTTATTGAGAGGTGTACTGGAGAAGTATAGAGAGAATAAGGAGGATCTACTTATGATATTTAATTATTTTGGGAATGCTTAAAATTAAATTTTTAGATAAGTGCTATAGAGGGTTCTAGAATAGAAAGGAGTTAATAATTCTAATATTAAAGTCATTAAGGATATGTATGTAGGAGCTTTTAATTGTGTTCAAACTCAAGGTGCTTTGATGATGTTTTTCTATTTTAGTTGAACTACATCAAGGATTTGCTTTAAACCATATCTTTTTTACCTTTTTCATGATTATTCTTATTATTTATAAGAGGATGTTGACAGTACACATTTATACTCTGATAGTGATGATAGCAGACTAAAAGGAACGAGGAGCAGGTGAATTAATGATTTTAGTAAATTTTCTTTAAAAACCTTTTAAAATAAAGGAAAAATTTAAATTTTATATCGTAGCATTTGAATAAATAAATAATACAACTTTAAAGCTTGTGTGAATTTTTATGTGTTGAGATTTTTTAAAATTTTAATAACTAGTTTTTTTTTTTTTTTGAAAATATGAATCAGAGTCAAGCATAACAATCTTCTTTTACATGTTCATTACAATCAAATAAGAGTCTTAAAAATTAAATTACGAGGAAAAAAAAGTGCTGAAAGTAAATGCAAAATATAAAGGATGAACACTCAGATTATTAAGTATCATCTAGAAGGTTACTCTCCTGATTATCTAGTATGATAAAGATTGTACAATATGATCATCAATCATAATCATTCCTAATTTGATTACTTAATCATAGTGATTAAATTAGGCATTTAATTTAAATTTTGAGTAGTACAAATTAGTTCATACAATATAATTAGAATCACTTTCAAAATTTGAATAATTATCTAATTTAATTGGCGGTGGGGATATTAAATATAGATGATTATCCTGTATGATATTGTGGTCTTATAGTATAATTAGTTATATCCCATTAAAAGATAATATCATTTAATTAAATATTTGAATAAATTTCTAATTACACTAATTGTTACACTAATCTTAAATTTAATCAAGATCATCCAGTATATTCTTCAAATAAGTTAAAATATTTAATCAATCTTCTCTTTTGTATGTGCGCATGATTGCTAAACCAACATTAATATATTACAAATGGAAACTCAAGAAAAATGAGAAGTATAGACTCTTTTAGAATTAAATTGACTTACACACTGACATAATACGATCTAAAGCCTCAAATTCTTAGTCTTGTTTTGAGTATGCTATATGTGAAAGAGTTAATAGTGCATAAGAAAAATATATTTAGTGTATAAAGAAGGAGAAACTAAATAAATATGCAAAAAAATATTTAATAATTAAAATAATAGGTCAAGGTCATGAATTGCAACAAAGTCCCATTTTTTATGATGACAAAAATTATTGGTGTGAATTTTAAATTAATTTTTTGGTAAGTCTCCACCATAATAAGTGATATCATTTAAAATTTGGGAGAAACCTTTAATTATTATTATTATTATTATTATTATTTTATTTATTTATTTTCTTTAAGAGTAAATATAAATAATGATTATAATAAAAAAGAACATAACAAGTACTGAAAGCATAAATAAACTATACTAAAAAGAAAATAATACAACTAGCACTCTCACTACTCACCTTTTTGACAAAAAAAAAAAAGATGAACTAGAGATTAATTATAAAATAATAGAAAACATTAAAAATTGAGAGTACAAGAAAATATATGATAAACATCAAACTAATCATCAACTTAACAAACCAATACCCCAATCTTTCTAGACAATAATGTCAATGACATAAAGTCTAGACTTGAGCATGATAAACATGCCATTTTTTAGGGGTTAGGTAAATATATATCTATATATTTCTTTTCAATACCAACATGAAATAGTTATATATCATCCTTTGTTATATGATCCCTAGTGAAGTGATGTCTAATATCAATGTGTTTAATGCGTGAAAGTTGAATTAAATTTTTAGAATTATAAATCATATTATTTTAATAACACATAATAGGGACTACACCTGCTTGTAGTCTAATGTCAATAATTTGTTGCTTCAATCATAGGATTTGGGCAACATAGCTTCCTACAGCTATGTACCCGCTTTAATAGTGGAGAGGGATGCAAAGTGCTATTTTCTATTAGACCAAGAAACTAATAACTATTATATAAATTGGTGAGTTCTAGATTTTCTTTTCTATCTACTCTACATCTAACAAAATTTGAATATGAGTATTATTAAGTGTAAATTATATACTATTCCTTCTATTAAAATTCAATAAAATTTATTATTTTAATTGTGGTTATAAAGAAAATAATTGGGAGAAGGATGAAATTTAATCATTGAATAAGCACTGTAGTGCCCATAGATTCTACACCGCAGCGTTATTATCTATAATTCCTAATAACTAATTCAGACATTATAGTGCCAACGGCTCTAGAATTTTAGCAAGATCAGTACCACAGTGTAGCCAAGGTCAGTGCTTAACTGCATCATAGTGGCATTATGCTAGAAATCGACACCAAATATCTAAGTGTAAAAAATTTCAAAACTGAAGCATAATACAGCAGCACAAGATTGTAGTTTCTAGTGCTATAATGCTCAAATTTCCTAGAATCATGTCAGAACAATTAAATAATTAAGGAGCCATGCTGACTTAGCCAAATAATGCATTATTTTAATTATTAATCATGCAAGGACAACACAATGCTACATTATAGAAAGCCTAATAGCACTAAGGCATTAGCTCATTTTATAACACCACAACATTGAGCAGTTTTGTGCCTTAGGCCATTTATGTAGTTTTTATAAATATGTATTAAGCTCTTATGTAGGAGAGTTCTATCATTTTTTGAGGAGTCTTGTTCTTTAAGTGTCTTTCTTTAGTTCTCCATATAGGTAAATTCAAGGGTGGCTGGAAAGGGAAAAATACTTTCACTTTGAAATCTTAGCCTATTGTGTAAGAAATTTTATTATTGGAGGAAGGAGTGTGGAGATATCAATTGATTCTTCTAGATAACATTTATCTTTATTAATTCTCCTATTTCTTTTTCTTACATGAATTAAATAAACATGGGTTTGCTTGTTGTGTTATCCATGTATGGCTAAATATCTAAGTTTTAAGATAACGATGTTAACAAATAACAAATACTAATGTAGACTCTTATAACTTTAATTATTTTATATATTTTTTCAATATCTTCCATTCTTAATTTAATAAAGATAATGACCATGTGTGTAGTAAATATTAAGTTTAATATATTACCTTTATGGAAGAATATTTGAACAAATATAATTATTAAAATGGAATTTTGGTACACCTATATATAGGATGTTAAACCTTCTAGGTTATATGGAGATCTAATTATTATAGGAAGGAAATAAACCTCACTTTTCATCCCTACAAGCTTGACAAAGATCTAGTGATTCACATTCTTTGATCCATATCTAAAATTAAGACTCTCAATAGGAAAGCTATGCTATTTTATATTCATTAGTCTAAAATACTTTATTTATATTAGTATGTATTTATATATTTTTACAAGTCTCCATTAAGTGGTAAATACTTCAAAATAACTAATTTTCATTCATTAAGATAATATGAGTATTTATATTAGATAGTAATAGTACAGTTTCAATTAAGTAGGCCTCTTTCTTGTGGGATCGAAACTATTCTATATTATTTTATTACTTGATCAACACATACTTTTGTATCTAATGAGATTTCATTATTTTTATATCTAAAGAAACCAAAGAATATTCAAAATTTACTCTAGCTCGGCATGTAGTTCTCACCAACCATAACACACACCCATCAAGTTTTTAACACCATTGCAGGAGATGTAATGTGCATATTGTAATTTAAAACTATAAAGTTAAAGCAAGTGGATATTTCGACCTAAATGTATTCTTTATCTTTATTTTGGCTTATTTTGTTAAATTTTGAAAAAGATAAAAAAAATTTATTGTTTGTTTAGTTTTTATTCTTTATTTTGTTACATCATTGTTGCAAGCTTAGTATATCTAGTAAGGTGCCAATGTTATTTAATTCTAAGGTAGAAATAGCTCTTATAAAAATTTGAAAAATAAAAAAGATTTTAGAAGTATCTGAACTAATATAAGATTAAGACCAACTTAGAACTCTAAGAAAGTATGTTAACCATATATTAGAATGAATCCATCATAATATCAATAGAGCTACTGCCCATGTGAATAACTTTAAACCAAAACCTGCCATAATTTCGATGGTTCAATATTTCCAATTTGGGGGAAGTTTTGTTGAGGATTCCAACCTACACTTATCTTGCTTTT
The DNA here is from genome assembly GCA_016618105.1 of Dendrobium huoshanense. Lineage (NCBI taxonomy): Eukaryota > Viridiplantae > Streptophyta > Magnoliopsida > Asparagales > Orchidaceae > Dendrobium > Dendrobium huoshanense. The sequence continues at coordinate 51,848,905 of CM028351.1, forward strand.
AGAAATCTATATAACCTTCAAGTATAATGGTGTTAGCAATGATGCCATTAAACTTCTAATATTCCAATTTTTTCTAACAGATAAAGCTAAGATTTGGTTTAATCCCTTGCCCCTAGGCTTTATATCCAATTGGAATGAGTTGTCAATAAAACTTCAAAAACTATCAAGCTTAAGAATCATATCACATCTTGTGAACAATTTGAATAAGAGTCAATTTATAAAAATTGGGAGAGATTTAAAGAAATGTTTATAATATACCCTCACTATGATTTACCTATTTGGTTGGATATTTAGATTTTTTATAATGGATTTGTAGGATCCCTTAAAATTATAAAATTAAAAATATTAAATATTTTATTTAGGAGTTCCATTTCACAATTCACATGAAGCCTTTCATCCACTTAGTTCATAATTGATATCAGATCCTTATTCCTATTAACTCCTTCTATCATTTTATATGTAAGTTTATTAGGATCTCCTTATACTCCAACCCACTTTAATATTTCTCCTGCACAAACATCTCCTTTGAATGAGCAAATAAGAATAAAAATGTTCTCTCCACTTGCTTTCTTTTTTCCTTTCATTCTTATGTGTTTCTCGTTTGAGTTTGTGAAAGGAGATTAGTTTTGTAGTAGATTAATTATTATTATTATTATTATATTAAATTTTAGGTTATAGTAGTTAAGGATAGATTTTAATTAGACTCTTAAATTTATGCTTACATCTAAATAATACAATTTGGTAAAATTATATTATAGTACTTTTATGAATATGTTTGTTTTCATAAAAATTATACATAATTTTATTTAATTTTGGGATAACATAGGTTTACATAATGCAATTATATTAATTAAAATTTAGTTTTTTTATTCCAATTTAAAGTTTTTCATATTGACTAATAGTTTTCAACATATATGATCTTCAAATTAAATTTCACTTGCATTGATTGGTTGGATTTATATTAAGCTAGGATTTCACTATACTTGTGATGTGGTAGCATTGCTTTCGTCTTGATGGTTTGTTCTTTTGGCCTAAGGGGGATTCCAAACTGTTGTATGGTTGATTGGTCAGTCTTGGATTATTTTGTAATGGATTGGTGTTCATTTTTCAGGTAATAAAATGGTGAGATATCGGGATGCTATAATTCTTAGTGAATTTTGGAAAGTGATACTTTTGCTTCTATAGCCTTAAATTGTTGTCATTCTAGGATTTTAAAATACTTAAAGAATAAGTATAAGTGTTTTATTTATAGTTATGAAGATTTTAACTAAATTTATTTGTGAAGTAGATGCTAGAATATAATAAAGTCTAATTCAGCAGAATTCTTCCTGAGAGCTTTAAGAGTAGCTTCAGATGGGCTGTTGTGAGGAAAATGCAAATAAAGTGGTGTGGGATTATGTGGGATAGAATTTATGAATTTTTTTACCACAAAAAAATAAAAATAAATTAAGATACTATAAGTTTTCTACTCACCAAAGTAGCAAGGTTGAAGAGCTCACCAAACCTCTTTATGTGAGGGTTGACCACAAAGCATCTTATGTGTCAATGAAAACCTAATTTTCATAGACACAAAATCATAAACTTTTCAATCAGTACTTCAAAAATATTATCATTTTAAGATTTTAAATTTTAAAAAATAAACAAATCGAGGGAGGAGTTTGAGCTAGCCTAATTACGGAGGTGCAAAGGACTACTTATACAACTTTCAGAAAAAGTGCAACTAACTCTTTTGGTTTGGAGGATTTTTTAAAACAACTTTAATGAAGATACATCATACACACGCAATGTCTCTCTGCTCTACTCTACCCTGAGTCAATTCTGAGGCGATTTAGGACTTTCCTCTCTGTCTTCGTTTCCTTCATTTTTGGCCTTTTTTTCTTCTTCTCTAGATTTCCTTCGTGTTTCTCTCTTCTTGTTTTGTTTTCTTTCTTTTTCTGTACATTGGTTTTTTATTTGGTTTCCTTATTGTGCATTTGGGTCTTGAGGTTTTTGGAATATGATGACTCCATTGTCATTTATCCCTCCTCCTGTTTTGCTTACATCTTGTGAGGCCCGTTCATTTAAAGAAGTGTTAGTTGGTTCATCTTATTCTTTCACTAAACTTCCCTTTGTTCCAAATTTATTACTGGAGGATTCTATCATTTCTGTGTTGGTTGCTCCTTTTGCGCTCACACTTGTTGGGAAGTTCATGCTAAGGCAGCCTAACCTAGATGTCATCCATAAGTTCTTTTTTAAACTAAAATTGTATGGATTATTTCAAGTGGGTTTGTTGGATTCCAGGCATATAGCGATCCAATTGAGCAATGACTTGGACTATAGCTGTATTTTCTCTAGGAGGTCCTATTATATTCAGGGTTATTAAATGAGATTACTTAAATGGTCTCCTAATTTTGTTGTGCAAGAAGAATCTCCCATAACTCTTGTGTGGATTTCCTTTCCTAATCTCCATTTACATTTTTTTTATTCTAAAATCTTATTTGGTCTGGCTTTTATTTTTGGTAGACTATTGCAAACTGATCAAGCTACAATGTCCATTACAAGGTCGTCTGTTGCTCGTGTGCTTGTGAAACTGGACATATCAGAAAAGCATCCAAATTAGGTTTGGATTGGTTCAAAAATGAATGGCTATTTTCAAAAAGTTGAATTAAAAAATTTAGCTATTTTCTATTCTCATTGTAAGATGTGCATGGCTTAACAGCTTGTTATAAATTACACCCCCATCTCCTTAAGGGAAAGGATTCTATTAATCTATTTCATAAAAGTGATTTAATTTTAGTAGACTTGGATATTATTACTCCTCATCCTAATGGTAATGTGGTTAATGCTCCTCAAGTCCAAGAGCCTATTACTGTTTCCTTAATTTTTGATTTTGTTCAGGTTGAACCGAGTCCTAATATTGTTGATGATTTGATTCAAAGGCAGGAAGTCAATCTTAACTCTAGCTCTTCTCTACCTATTATTTCTCATAATGTGATTGAACAAAACATTGTTTTTGATCCTAATAACATTTCTCTTTATGTTAAGCCTCTTATGGAGGATGGATTGCTTAATAACATTGTTGTGGATGAGGGAATTATTCAAACTGATGTTACTATTTAGAGCACTATCCAAACTGAGGTGGAGAAGATAGGTAGTTCTGTAGTGAACAATGAAACTAAAGTGGAAGGTGATGTCTTTTATAAGGAAGGAGAATTGACTCTTTGTAGGGTGCAATCAGGTATGATCAATGAAGGTAAGTTTCCTTTAAATGATCATTATCATAGTGATGCTTTTACTGATACTAAAGATATCGATATGTTGGCTAAATGATTTGCTAGATATGATAATGATACTAGTTTTACCAAGGGTCGTGGTAGGAGAGGCAGGAAACAAAAATCTATTATCCTACAATCTCCTCGCAATACCTGCTCAAATACTTCTCATTAATATTTGTTTTTTTTATGTTTAATGCTATCATTTGAAATGTTAGGGGCATTGATTTCTCTTCTTCAATGGTTAGAGTTAAAAATTTATGATGTATCTATAATATTTTGCTTCTTATCTTACTTGAGCCTCTTATCTCCTCTGATAAGTTACATAGTACTGCTAAATTTTTGGGTTTTAAACATGCCTTGTCTATTGTAGCTAATAAAATCTTGGTCTTTTGGAAAGATTTTGTTCGGGTTGAAGTTATTTAGTGACTTTACTCAAGTTATTCATTGTAATATTGAAAGTTCTAACTTGCAATGTTGTTCTTCCTTTGTTTATACTTCTTCCTCTCGTTATACTAGAAAGATTTTATAGGATGAAATTATTCAATTTCATAGTATTTTTAATCTCCCTTGGCTTGTGGGTAGAGATTTTAATATCATTGCTTACGTGTCTGAGCATATAGGGGGGCTCTCCTTATCTATAATTCTATGGAGGAGTTTAATAGCCTGATCTAGGATTGTAACCTTATTAATATTAGTTTCTTAGGTGATAATTTTACTTGGCATCATGGGTATTTTTGGCAAAGATTAGATCGGGTTTTATTTAATAATTATTGGTTGAATTCTTTTGAGTCTACTAATGTTGACCATCTTAGCAAAACCCTCTCTGATCATTCTCCTCTTCTTATTAAAATTAAGCCTAGGGTGAGGGATTTTTCTTCGCATTTTAGATTTCAAAACATGTGGTTACTTCATGATTCTTTTATGGATTTGGTTAAGAATAATTGGCTTGTCCCTTTATATCCAGACAATACTATTTCTGGTATAAGAAGATTTTGGTTTAAACTAAAAGATGTATGTTTGTTTTAAATTGTTGGAATCATAATATTTTTAAGAATCTTTTTTCAATCATTTTAATTGTGAAAGATAAAGAGAATTTTCATGAGACTCAGTGCCAATTGGTTCCGTTTGAAGCTATTTTTGATTTATTGAGAGAGGCTAAAGATGGCCTCTATAAATTGTAAGCTCAGGAAGAAAGTTTTTGGAAACAAAACTGGCTATCAAATATCTGGTTGAGGTGAGAATAAAACTAAATACTTTCATGCCTTGGTTAAGAGGAAACACACTATTAATTGTATTCATAAAATTAATCAGGTTGACGATTTAATTACTGAGGATGGTGTTGAAATTGCTAATCTAGATATAATGTACTTTCAGAATCATCTAAATAAAAACTTTCACCATTCTATTCTTGATAATCCCAATATTATTCCTACTCTGATTTCTCATGATGATAATGTTTTATTGTATAAATCTCCTTCCTTTGAGGAAGTTAAAGATATTATTTTTTCTATGAACTATGACTCTATGAGTCAGTGGCTAGCCCAGATGGTTTCACGATAAGTTTTTCCATAAAACTTAGCATATTATTAGTAATGATCTATTTTATATTGTTATTGACTTTTTAGATGGTAATGTTATTCCTATATTTTTTAACTATGACTTCTATTATTCTTATTCCTAAGAATAATTCTACCACTATTTGGAATGATTTTAGACCTATTTGTGTGTATACCTTTTATTCTAAGATGATCTCTAAAATTTTGATGAATCGTTTAACACTTCTCTTGCCTAAAAATTTTTCCCCTTCTAAATGGGTTTTGTTAAAGGGCGTGCTATTGCTAATAATATACTTTTGGCTCAAGAATTTTGTCAAGATTTGGATGTTAAAGTTAATGGAGGTAATATGATTTTGAAAATTGATATTACTAAGGAATATGATAATATTGATTGAAACTTGCTTTATGATATTATGAAGTTATTTGGCTTTGATTTTAATTTTATCAAGCTCATTAAGCTTTGCATTGAAAGCCCCTAATTTTATTTTATTGTTAATGGTAAGGCTAATGGTTTTTTAAAGGCCTCTCATGGCCTGAGATAGGGTGATCGGCCTGAGATAGGGTGATCCCCTCTCTCCGGCGCGTTTCATTATTGCAGCTAAGTATCTTTCTAGAGGGCTTGCTGATCTTTTTGAAAAGTACCCTAGTCTTTATTTTAGAACTTTAGGTGGGCTTCATATTTTGCATTTATGTTTTGCCAATGATTTTATTATTTTTACGAATGCCTCTAAGAATAGGATTCATAGACTTTTGAGATTCTTTCAACAATTTGAATTAGTGAGTGCCCTGTCATTTAATAAATAAAAGTGTGGTTTTATTGATGCTAAGAAAGTCCCTTTGGATCGTATTGTGGCTAATAAGAATTTAATTGGTTTCTATCATGTTTGCTTGCCTTTAAAGTATGTTGGTGTTCCTCTTTATAAGGGTAGGAAGAAATCCTTCCTTTTTGATAATTTAATCACGGTTATGCATAACAGACTTTTGTCTTTTTGTTTTTGAAGAAATGCAAATTGCATTAAAAGAAAAAACCTAATACAACCTAGAAAGAAAAAGAAAACCTTTTAAAATGGCCATAATGAATATGCAATGCACTAGATCCCTTTTTATAACCATTGGGGTGAAGGGGATACCAAATGTTAAAACAACCAAATAGGTTGGTTAGTATCCCAGCTTTCCCAATGGATGGAAAATGAAACCTAGTAAAAATCCCATATTTCATCATAATGGCTTTAAAATGGTATAAGAAGCATAAAAGCAAAACAAACAAAGGATAACTAGTTACAAGAAAAAATAAAAGCAACAACTAAACTAACTATCCAAACATCATCCAGACCCCCCTCAAAAAAAGGTCCAACAAGCTCCAAACAAGAGTAGAATTTGCTGTTGTAGCAGCAACACAACCGACAATAGCCACCAAGAACGAACCAATCAATGATGTCAAAGCCATAACACCAACTCCCTCCTCAAAAGACCAAGAATCAGCCTCTCCACAAGCAAAGTCATACCAACTGAAAATCATCACCACACCCATCATATTGGTAAGAACAACACCAGTAAAATTCCAATATAAAGTCATAATACCAACAACCACCACAAGAAGCCAATAACCTGCATCCTCATTGTAAAAGCCAATCAAACTTGTAATTATTACCACTCTCATCACATTTACAAGAGAAAAACCAAAAAACTTTAAATCCTTCAAGTCTTTAACCAATAAGACTTGATCTTCAAAGAACAACAGAAAAACAAGTGGCCAAACAACCACCTCGTCATTACAAACATCAACCAACAAGAATTCCCTCGACATAGACAATCCACGGCCATACCCTTTAGACGATCCAAATGATGTTGATAAAGAACTAACAATAGTTCCTACCTCAATAGGCCAAGAGACAACATCAAATATAACTTGATCCTTATATAACAAATGAGTAACATCAGTATTACCCAAAACCTCTTTCCAAATGGCTGCATATCCAGCTCCAAAAAAACCAGAATTGTATTCATCCACAACTAACGGACTCAAAATCATCCACTGGACTGCCTTTAATTCGAGAGTCTTCAAGAATCCAAAAGAAACCGGATCTTTAAAATAGCAAGAACCTTCTTTAAAATCCAAACACCCAAACGACATAAACTTCATAATCTTCAACCGATCACTCATCAAGAATCTATTCAAACCAATTATGGAATCAAGAAAATCTGTAAACCAAATAAGACCCAAAATCTAGTTAACTTTCGTTAGAAAGAATTTAGTCACAGCATAATCATCATTTCCAATAATGTTGTAGGAAACAAAAAACCAACATAAAAACTCCTCCAAATCCACCTTCAGATTTAAAATTTCACAAAAATCAATCAAGAATCTGATACTAGTAGGATAGACACACCTTATAATACCAAAAGCCAAACCAAACCAATGGAGATACATTAGAAAGCAGAAATCATCAAAAACCAATTTCAATTTCGAAGAAACACCAAAATCGTTGGTCCAAAAAAGTACCTCTACCGAATAAATCTTCATCTTCATCCCATCTCTGAACAATATTGAGATGACAGAACCAAACAAAGGTACACCGTCGGCCATACCAGGCCGACGAAGAACCAACGATCTCCCCCGATCTGCCAAAATTGTCGCTCTTGCACAAATGTCGCTCTCTCCCTTCTCCAACAGACTTTTGTCTTATGATTCAAACTTTTTAAGCTTTGGTGGTAGGTTAATTTTATAAAGAATGTTCTTTGTTCTATCCCTATTTATAATTTTCAAACTTTGTTTCCTTTTTAGGCTATTTGTAATAGGATTGAGAGGATTTTCAATAAGTTTTTTTTTTTTTTGGAAAGGGGCTAGTACCAACTCTAAAATCCACTGGTCCTCTTGGGATAAATGTTCTGGCACTTTGGTTGAAAGGGCTCTAGGTTGTAAGTCCCTGAAGGATTTGGCTTATTCATTTTCTTTTAAGTTATGGTATAATCTCCATTCTAATTTGAGTCTTTGGGCTAAATTTATGAATACTAAGTATTGTGAGGGGAAGCATCCTACCATTGATTATTTTAGTAAAGGTAACTCTAAAGTTTGGTAACATCTTTGCAAAGTGAAATAGGTTGTTGAGCAGATTATATGCTGGGGGTCTTGGTAATGGTAATATTTTCTTTTATCAAGATTGTGGTTGGGAGGCCAATCCATTGATTCTATTATAAATACTTCTTCCATTACTTCTGTTAATGTTAATTATTTTTTCACTGAGATTGGTTGGGATGTTAAGAAACTTTCTAATTTTTTTCCTAATTTTCTTATTCAACAAATTTTACATATCCCTTTAAACATTAACTCTCTTGATGTTTAGCTTTTCCCCCTTTCGAAGATGGTAACTTTAGATTAAAGGATGCTTGGCATTCCTTTAGAGCTAAGAAAGAGGCTTCTAAGATTTTCAATATGATATGGAATAAAAGTATTCCTTCTATGGTTTCTATCTCCGTTAAGCATATTTTACATAAGTTTATCCCTACTGATGATAATTTAATTAAACATGGTTTTATCCTTCTATCCAAATGCCAATGTTGTTATCATATGGATAATATGCATCATGTTTTTATTTCTGGTCCTTGTGCTATTAAAGTTTGGACTTATTTTGATGACATTATGCATTTAAATTAATTTAATGCTAAGGATTCTATTTATTCTTTACTTAACTATTGGTTTTTTTAATTCCAAAGATCATATATATCAGGAATGTTATTCTTTCTCTTATTCAGGAATGTTATTCTTTCTCTTATTCTTTGGTTTTTATGGTTGGATATGAATAATTCTCATTTTAATGGGGTGGTTATGAATCATCATAGAATTATTCAAAATATTAAAGATAAGATTGTGGCCCTTTATTCTGCTAAGTTACTTTATGCTAAGAATTTAAAAAACTCTCTTAATTCTACAATTGAATTAGGTATTAAGCTGGTTGGGGATAATACCCTTAATGTCTCTAAAAGTACCTTTTGGATGAAGCCTACTGTTAATTTCTTTAAGCTTAATATGGATCTTTTAATGTTAATTCTAGGGTGGGCTATGGTGGTTTCATCAGAGATTCTAATAGTAAATGCATTTTGGGCTTTGCTGGTCCTTTTTTCAACTGTGAAGTTAATGCTGCTACCAACTTCGCTATTCTGTATGGTATAAAGCTTTGTTTCTCTCCTAATTACATTAATATTGTGGTTGAGGTTAGCTCTACTTATATTTATTAGTCCTCTACTTTAAGAGATGATAATGTTTATCCTTCTACTTTGTTTTATGTGAGGAGGGACATGAAGCCTTGGTTGAGCCTATTTAATTGCTCTTTTTATGTTATTCATGTGGAGGGAAATGGCCGTGCCCATGCCATCGCCAGGTGGAGTTGTGATTTAGATTCCATAATGGATTTCATCATTTCTAATCTCGTTATTCATGTTAGAGGTCTCTTAAATTTGGATGAGAAAAGTTTTCCTTATGTTATTTCTTAATGCTGTAGTTTTTGGTTGCTTTTGGTTGGTTTCCAGTTTGTGCAGATTTTCTACTGGTGGTTGGGTTGGTTTTCCTTTCTTGGATGGATGGATTTTGTGCCTTTATTTTATGGCTTGTTCATTTATTTTGGAGCTCTCTGTGTATAGGTGTTATTCCTATTGCTTCCTTATTATGGGCTTATGGTTTTGGCTTTTTGTAATCAATTAGTTGTTGGCTCACTATTGCTTTGTTTTCTCTCTTAAGAATTTCTGGGGTTCTCTATTGTGATCTATAAGATTAGCATTGTTAATTATAGTGTTCATACTTCTGTTAACTGGATGGTTTAGTTGCATTTTAAAGAGGGGGGGGGAGGGGGGGTCTAGAGGCTTTGTTTTTCTGTTAGGTTTATTCATTGGTGTTGCAAATCTGTTGCTCATGGATTATGTTTTTGATGCTAGCATACTCTTGTTTCTCTACGACTTCCTTATTTACTGACATTTCAGGGCCACAAGATTAGACGGAAATCGGAACCAGCTCAAGATTGGGTAGATTAGGTCTGAGCCAGTCTGTAATTTTCTTTTTCCCTTTCTTGAGTCAATTGTAACTATTTAAGTGTTTTGATGCTAAGTAACCCTTCACACACACTTGAGTGATTTTTTCTATCTGACCTAAAATTTTTTTTTACTCGCATCATCCCAGATGGTATTATTATCATCCTGGATGATAGGGTTCAAAACAGAAACCCTAATCAGTCATCTTAGTTAAGGCAAACATCATTACTCAATCAGCCTAGACGATAGGCTTAAAACAGAAGAAATCAGCTGCGATGATCTATTTAGGCATTCTTTATTTTTGTCAATCGGCCAGGACGATTTGATATAATTATGCCTAAATTGATCGGGTAATTAAGGAAAGTAATTAAGAATGATTGATGAGATCATATCATCCTGGATGATCGCAAGATCGGCCGGGACGATTAGTTCAAAAACCTTAGTTTCTCCTGGACGATAAATATCGGACAGCTCAAATTTCGGGAGAAAGTCTGGCTGATCAGGATCGGCCAGCTTAAAATTTGGGCGTTGCTCTGGACGATTTTTCTCTAATTTGAACTAATCATCCGGGACAATCGTGAGATCTTCCTGGACGATCAAGCTATTTTGGAATCGTCCAGAACTCTTTTCAGAGCGGTTATCTAGATGATAGTCTGTGATTTGAACTAATTGTATAGGACGATTAATTATCATTCTGGACAATAGGAACAACTTTCTTCTATTCATCCTAGATCATCCCGGCTGATTAGTCTCAAATTGCACTGATCGTACACTATCGTCCTGGATGATAATATCGGCAACTTGCAATTAATGAGCAATTTTGAAGCTCTTCTATTTAAGGGCTATTGTTCAACATTTTGAACAATCTTTTGCTGTTGTCTTAACCTGAGAAAGCCTAGAGGAGAGAGAGAGAGAGAGAGAGAGAGAGAGAGAGAGAGAGAGAGAGAGAGAGAGAGAGAGAGAGAGAGAGAGGATCTTATGAGGGAGATTCACAAGGGTTGCTCCAAGCATCGTTCCACTTCTTCTTCCACTAGATTCTCTTATCTTTGGAAGGGTTGGGAGAGGTAAGCTTCAGCGATTGATCAAGGTTCTCTGCCTTCTTTAGGAGGAAGCAAAACGAGTTGGGTTCTCTACCTTGTCAGGGGTGGAAAAAAGGAGGTTTTTGTAAGGGCTTCTCTGCCTTACTGTGGGAGCAAAAGGAGAGTCACTTTGGAAGTGCAATACTCAGAGGGCGCCTCCGGGGAGTGGATGTAGGTCGAGTTGACTGAACCACTATAAACCCTTGTATTCTTTTTCTTGCTTCTGAACTTAATTTGTCCACACTTATTTTTTTTGGTGATTTTGGTTTGAGCTTTGTTGGTCTTTAGTTTAAAGATTTTCTAAAAATACCAATTCACGCCCCCTCTAGGTTAGCATTGGGTTAGTTCATAAGGGCCTAATATCCCTAACGAACTTTCAAGTGGTATCAGAGCGAGATTCATAAAAACTCAGTTTGAAAACTTTTTGAATTTTGATCCATGGCTAACTTTGGAAATCATAACACAACTGAAAGATATTCTATTACTCGACCACCCTTGTTTGACAATGTACCTTTTGATTTTTGAAAAACTCGCATGTCTACTTTTTTATAATCAATTGATTATCGCATGTGGATGCTTATTAAAAAGGATATTCTCCACCTTCTCGTGAACTCAATAGAATTAAAACTGAAGTGCCTTTTACTGAATGGACTTTTAATGAAAGAGATTTAGCTCAACTTAATGCAAAGTATTTTGAATTATTTTTTTGTGCTTTAAAATCTGAAGACTACATGCGTGTTTCTTCTGCTCTACTAGAAAAGAGATTTGGGGTAGGTTGTGCATTACTTATGAAGGAACCAATGAAGTTAAGCAATCTCGTTTGAATATTCTCTTGCATGATTACAAATTTTTTTGTATGAAACCTTCTGAATGACTTTCTGATATGTATACAAGGTTTACTCAAATTGTAACTTCTTTGCATGCCTTAGGAAGAGAACTTTCAAATTATGAAAAAGTAAACCAAATTTTGAGATGCTTGCCTTCATCTTTTGATGCTAAAATCACTACCATTACTGAATCTAAAGATTTGAATACTTATTCAATTAACAACTTACTTGGCTCACTCATTGCTTACGAGCAAGGAGTGAACCAAAGAAATTTGGATGCAGGTCAGAAAAGAAAGGAGAAAACTATGGCATTGAAGGCCAACGACACGAACTCTAAATCTTCTGGGTTTGAAAGAAATGAATTTGCCTTAATCACAAGGCAATTCAAAAGCTTTCTAACGAAGAAACAAAAGTATCATCAAAAGTGGAACAACAGTAAGGGAAACAAAAATTTTAAGTTTTAATGACATGGTTTGTTTTGAATACAGGAAACCTGGACATGTTAAAGCTGATTACCCTACACTCAAGTCTCACTCAAGCAAAGAAAAGGGTGAGGAGAAACCCAAGTCTAGGAAGGAAAAAAAGAAATTTCAAAACATGTTCTGGGCAGACTCTACATCTGATTCATCTGAGACTGAACCTGAAGATGAGACAACAAGTCTGTGCTTAATGGCAGACAATCATCTTGATCAAGAAGAGGTATGTGAACTATCCTACTACCAACTTCTTGAAGTTTCTAAAAAAAATCATGCATCATATAGAAATCTTAAGAAAAACTCATGCTACTTTGAAATTAGAGCTTTTGAATTTATAAAAAGAACATGAAATTTTGATTAAAGATCATTCAACAATTGATTCAAATCATATGGCTCTACTTGATGAATTTGATGATTTAAATAAAAAGCATTTTGAATTAATTGAAGAGCATGATCCATTGAAAGTTTCACACACCTCACTTAAATCTTATTTTAAGAAATCTAAAGAGATAGAGCATACTTTGAGAATTGATAACGATGCTTTAAAAGATACTAACTTGATGATTAAAAATGAATTGGATACACTTAAGAGATATTGGATGACACCTACACTTGATCAAAAGCCAAACCTAGGAAGAGGCGTTACTACCCAAATCATTTAAGAAACTCTTTTCCTGGAGTTAGATGCTTTTCATGTGGCATGCTAGGACACATCTCACACATTTGCACAGTTCACCATAGTACACATTGGGTGTGGAGACCCTAATTGCATGAGTCACAGCATAGCACATATTCATTACATCCTACTTTTCATAAGAAGGAACCCAAGCCTACTTGGGTTCCTAAATCTGACATTTGATGATTCTGTAGGTAAGCTCTCACAAAATGCCTCGTGAGAGTATGTGGTACCTGGACAGCGGATGCTCTTGACATATGATTGGCGATTCTAATCAATTTGTCTTACTGGAGACCGGGATAGGAGGCAAGGTTACTCTTAGAGACAACACCACCAGGAAGGTGGTAGGTGCAGGTATAATTTGTAATTCCAAGAACCTTATGATTGAAAATGTTTTTCTTGTAGATGGATTAAAACACAACTTGCTCAGCATCAGTCAGCTTTGCGACAAGGGCTTCATCATACAATTCTTTGCAAATTCATGCATTATAAGTTTAAATAACAACACTATTTTGCAGGGAAAAAGGATCAATAATGTGTACATGCTTGATTTAAATAACAATGAATGTGCTGCATCCTTTTGCTTAAAAATTGTTGTTGATGATTCATGGTTGTGGCACAACAGATTATGTCATGCTAGTATGAAAACCCTTAGGAAAGTGACCCAAAAGGACCTAGTTAGAGGTGTCCCCAAACTGAAATTTTCTAAAGATCACCTTTGTGATGCCTGCCAATTAGGAAAGCAATTCCACTCTTCTTTTCACCCCATCAAGGACATTAGCACCTCTAAACCTTTAGAAGTCCTTCACATGGATTTATTTGGATCCATTAGCATTGCCAGCTTGGGAGGGAATGTCAATGGTTTTGTAATTATTGATGACTACTCGAGGTTCACTTGGACTAGATTTCTTTCACACAAAAATGAATCTTTTGAGGAGTTTAGAACATTTTTTACTTGGATTCAGAAAAAGCTAGGTTGTGAGATCTTGACCATCCATAGTGACCATGGGGGAGAGTTCGAAAATAAAAGGTTTGGAGATTTTTGTGAGGACAAGGGGATTAGCCACAACTTCTCAGCTCCTAGGACCCCTCAGCAGAACGGGGTAGCTAAAAGGAAGAACCAGACCTTAGTGGAAGCTGCTTGAGGGCTTACTGATTATTCACTTCCAAAATACTTTTGGGCTGAAGTGGCTAACACAGTTTGTTATGTGTTGAATAGGGTGAATGTTAGAGCCAAACTAGATAGGACACCCTATGAGATCCTGAAGGGTAGGACACCCAATCTTTCCTACCTTCATGTCTTTGGTTGTAAGATTTTCATTCACAACAATGGGAAGTCTCACTTAAAAAATTTGATCCAAAATCTGATGGAGTGTTCTTGGGATATTCTAGTGTTGGGAAGTCTTTTAGGGTGTTTAACAAGAGAACTTTGATGGTGGAAGAAACTACACATATAGTGTTTGATGAGTCTGATCCTAGAAAGCTTTTAGTTGAGGATGATGATGATGTTGGAGAGATTACCACTAGAGTAAAAAATTTGGAGAAGGGAGTAGAACACCAAAACACTAAAGGAGTAGGAGATATTACCCAAGGAGTAGAAAATGTAGAACTGGAGGAAAGGGTTAGACCTTAACACACCTTGCATAGAAATTGGAGATACTCTACAAGTCACCCCAAAGATTTGATCTTAGGAGACCCTTCTATTGGAGTTAGGACTAGTCATGGACTTAGGAAAAAGGTGAACCACTATGCCTTCATCTCAATGACTGAACCCACCAACATAAATCAAGCCCTTTCTGATGAGTTTTGGATTTTAGCTATGCAGGAGGAGTTGAACCAATTTGTTAGGAATGATGTTTGGGAGCGGAGGATTTTGGCTTGACTCTTTCACTCTACCAATCAAGTTGGATGCAAAATGTCAAAGCCCGACTTAAAGGGAGGTTTCCTACACTCACCTCTCTTTTGACATGTCTTAATAGAGGGACTAATGGAGAGAAATGTAGTAAAAAATACCTATACAATAAAATTTAAACCTCTATTAAAGATGGAGAGTGAGATTTATCCCCAGCGGAGTCGCCATTTTTTTATTTGATTGAAAAATATAGTTTTAAAAAAAGGATTAATTTTCTTTGGGAAAGTTAAAATTTTAAATTTTAGTTTTGAAATCAAATACGACATTATGAACAATATATCATCTCAGAAGATGATAATATCATTCACTAATAGGTTCAGATTACAAAACTTTAACTTTATCCTGATTGTCGTAGTCAAACTCAGAAAAGGATCAAATTTGACCCCGAAAGGTCAAAATAAAATTTAATTGAGTGTCTAACTATGCTAATATGGATAAAATGATCACTAATTTTCTAATCAAAATCATAATAATATAACGACATATCTTTCCGAAGAAAGAAAATATCGCTTATTATTAATCATTTGAAAATAACGATAATGATCGTTGAATTTTGAATTTTCTCAAAGACAATTAATTAAAGGTTTTAGAAAATTTGATTTTGAAAATCTGGTATGTGTTTCTAAATCTCTTATGAGCGCAAGCCCTAGTAGTTAATTTCCTCAGAGAAAATAAAAGTTTCCTACGAATACTCTCGATTAAAATAGCGATAAAAATTTTATTTAAGATTTTCAAAGCTTGATATCAAAGGAGGTAAGGATTTAAAATTTTAAATGGGATTGGATCGAAGTTGAGCACTTATTTTTCGACTCAAAGGAGGAGAAGTAGGAGTTGCTTTGAGATTCTGAATTACTTCAGAAACACCTTAGCCTATCATAAGTGTTGGGCTTGAATTTGATTGAAAGAGATTTTTAAGTTAAATGGTCAATTTTATTAAAAAATTGGGATTAGATTCCAGGAGGTTGAGGTCTTATAGCCCGAGCTTTCCTCAAAACCTAAGACTTAAATGGGTACTAAAAGTAACCCAAATCTAGCTAATGCAGTACAAATCTGGACTTACCCCGGCCTGGATTGGGGAGCCAGCTAAACTGCCTAGGCACTTTAAAATTATGAGTATGGTCTTTTAATATTGAGTTGTTGGGACGTTATTTAAGAAAAGTTTTTGAGAATAGGGCTGACATCTAAAGCAGATCCTAATTGGCCCTTTAACTTATGTTAAGGTTTAATGTTTAAATAAATGTAATTAAAAATTTAGAGATTTTTAAATTTGTTGCTAATGAGATGCATGCTAATTGACTTGATTAAATGATTTAAATTTGAAATGAAGAAGTTATGAAATGAGAACTCTCGACGGTCTCGAGCTTACTTCTTAAATCGTTAGAGTTTCTACGTTAACATAAAATTTTTAATTTGATTTGTGCAGAAAATTTTTAATAAGTCCTTAACAGCCTACAATCGTACTCCAGGTAAAATCAAATATGACATGCAGGTAAAAAGACTAGAAAAATATGTATTTTTAATGCGCAATAAAATAAAGAAATCAGCTGAATTAATTATTCAAATTGAAATTCCTTGTGGCAAGTGCCACTTATTATTACATCCCAGAATTGCAGGAAAGTAAAGTGGCCGGGCACCACTGACAACAAACCGGATTCTATTCCTAAGACTCAAGTGACTTTGAGAATCGGTCTTCTCGTTATTCACTTCTTCTTCTTTCTACCACTTCTTGGATCATCGGGTCCGGATATCCAAATGAAAATAAACTTTCCCTTGGAAGGGGTGTTATCTTTTCTCTTTGGATATTTTAAAATCATCCTAATTTGGAGCTCCAAATGGAGTGGAGTAAATAAATAAACAATCAATCAATTCAAAGCTAGCAAACAGCATGCAATGAAAGCTCAAAAACCCAGCACACAACGGAAAAGTTAACACCGGCCTAGCCTATAAATAGAGTTGGTTGCCATAGCAAACCATCTAAAGTATGTGTAAAAGACTGTGTGGTTTTGATATATCCTATGCGGGATATTTGATTGAAGTTGATTAAGGTTTGATTGGTTGAAAGGCTTAAGGAGAAAATTTAGGTTTGAGTTTAAATATTATTGACTTAAGGTTAATTTTAAAATAGATTTTAATTGTTTGTTGGACACCACCTTTATTTCTCACCGAGGCCGTGAAGTTTATTTCACCTTCCTTCGGGCTAAGCTAATAGCCTCGTAGGCCTGGGTTACTTAGTGATACACGGTATAATTAAATAATTTAATTTGATTAAGGTTTGAAAGTTAATGGATTTTATTTAAAAGTGTTTGATTGCTGGTTTTAAGAGTTGGTTAAACATTTCTGGACTTTTAAAGTGATTTTTGAGTTTTAAGAATTCTATTGATTATTATAATCATTTAATTAAGTGATTAAAAGTTGACTTTTAAATTAAGGCCAAATTCTGGAATGTTTGTATTTTATTAAAATACTAGACCTTAATACAATCATTTAGACTATAAGTACACCGAAATTGAATTTTTCTACATTTAATTATGAAGGTTTGAAGTTTTAGCTTGATTTTGACTTAAGTTTGACCGGTTTGTTGACTTTTCAAATTTAATGATCTTCTAGAATTTTAATATTTTTAATAAATATTAGAAATTATTATGAGTTGAATGCATTTGAGTTTGACGGATTCGGATTTTTTTTGAATTAGTTATGATGTTTTTTGAAGTTAGTGTAATTATTAGAATTTTCAAAATTGTTTAATTAAAAACTTTTTGTGATTTTGCTTTAAATGATCCCAACTCCTTAAAACCAGCTCCAAAGGTGAGGAAGGACCTAAGGAGAGATTCCCAAGTGTTTGGAAATTTTATGGAATTTTTAATTATTATTAATTAATTAAATTAATTAAATATTCAATTTAAATTAAAATTAAATTAAAGTTCAAATTGCTGTCAATTGAAAGGGGTTTTATTTTTCATTGGTTAAGAATTTAATTCTGGTTAGTTAAAGGTATTATACATATTTTTTGGACTTAAATTTGATTTATTATATTTTTTGGAAAGTTTAAAAGCTTAATTAAGGGTTTAAGCTTAAGAAAATTAATTAAGGGTCTTAATGACCTCTAAAATCAGTGAAAATTGTTTCTAAGGTTGAGAGTATCACTAAGTCTAAATGTTCAAAGTTTTGAGTCTAAAGGAAGTGCATCCTAATTATTGAAAATTTTCTAAGTTCTCTGAATGAGTCTAAAGGAAGGTTGAAAATCAATGTCTACTAACCCTTGGACATTAATTACACACACACCAAAGCATAAAAATCATGAATTAGAAAGGGCTCTATTGCCCTATGGAATGATTTGTATTAAATTATAGATGTCACAAGTTAGATAAATCCTTATGAACTTACAAATTTAAATACAAAGAAACAGATATATGAAACTAAACTAGAATCATTGGGAGATACAAAGGATACTCCTAAATAATTCCACATTTAGTTTAAGGTCATGGTCATACTTAATTTGAGAGCAAATGTACAAAACTTGACTACAATAAAGATAGTCTTTCACTCTCAAATCAATCAAGATTAAGCCTTGAATCTATTTTGAAGTGAAAGAAATCCTTCCACTGATGCCATAGAACCCTAACATGCATGAATTGGATTTAAGTTGAATTATTTAGAAATTTTAAAAAATCTAAATCAAATTTTGATAAAGGTTTTTTTAAATTCATAAATTAAATGAAATTGCATCAAATGGCTTTAAACAAATTAGGGTAGATCAGTCTTAGACACTAGAACGCCTCTACAAAGTTTCAGCCCAAAAAATATATATAATTTTATTTAAAATTAAAATGAAGTATTTTATATTATTGAAATAATTAAGAAACTAATACTCAAAATAATTATTAATTATTTTTAAAATATAGTAAATAAAAATATGAGCAAATCAAGCCCAAGAACTTTAAAAATAGTTTAGAAATAAAATTCTTGTGAATTTTGAAGTTTTGGAGAATTTTTGGATTTATTTTTGGGCTTTAATAACCTGGTCAAACGGTGGCGCTGACCAGGCCCACGCTATCCACGCGTCAAAGTCAAATTCGTCCACCTAAACGACGGCAGTCAGCTGACTGTATCCACTTAACCAGCGCGACAGTAGATAATAGCCGTCGAATTGATCACAAAAACAATTCGATGGAAATATCAAACCCACAGTTTCAAGTTTGATCCAGAATGATCAAACAGTCATCGGTGATTCCGTGGTTTGGATCAACGGTGTAGACCTCGCCAGACAGGGTTCTGGCTAACTACGATTTTGAGAGGTCATTACGGATAGTTTATCTGACATGATCATAGCCGTTGGTCTGAACAGAATAGATCCAACTGCTGGTGATCCGTCTTCCTCCTTCGTCAACCCGCAAGCCCTAGATCATTTTTTTTTATTTTGTTTTAGTGAAATATCCAACCAAATGTTTTACAATTTTAAACAGAGAATTAAAAGAGTTCAAGGAGTAGTGGGGAATTATTTTTTAGCCATTTCATGCATTTTTTTTAAGTTATTTAGGAACCTAAGTAAATGCCTAGGGTTTAGGATTTTACCCCATTCAATGGATGGATTAATCCGTTTATGGAATGGTTGCATTTGTAGATTGTGCATGCTCCATTTTTATGAAGATGCCAAGGACGGAGAAGCTACAGATTGAGGGAAAATCAAACTTGGATGGATTGAAGTCTCGGCTCGCCGGAATGTTGTCGCCAGCAAGGTTTGACCGGCTAGGTTTTGGTCTGAAAGTGTAGAAGAGCCTCTTTAGAACCTAAATGAAACAAGTGTTCATCTGGATAGCTTGAGTGTGGAGAGAGAGGCTCTAGGTTAGAATGAGCTCATTTAGTTCACTTTTTCCATATTAAAAAAAACCTAGGTAGTTTGGACGGTTTTGATTGATTTGGAGGTCTTCCTAATGCATGGCATCTATCTCCAGGGCAGTTAGAAGCAGGGAATAAAAAAAGATAAGGTACACCTATGTGGAAAGGTGAAATTTTCCTATTGAGCTCATGGGATGATGATTAAGGCTTAATTAAGACTAACAACTGGATTTGACATTGTTTTAGAAGTCTCTAGATGATGTTTAAACTTCTGGAGTTTATTTGGAATAGAAGGGATTAGCTTTAGGATTGATTTGACCCTCTTTGACCCATATAATGACTTGTGTTGACCGTTTGACTAGTCAAACAGTCAAATAGGTGCTGAGGTGGCAACCAAATAGGCTTGAGGAGATGGTTGGGTTGATTTGGAAGAAGTCTTGAGGTTAAAGGGTTTGAACTTGAATGAAAATGGGAACTTAAATTAATTTGACTAAGTCTTTTGTGTTGACCAAGTCAAAACTCCCATGATGTGACTCATAGTAAGTTTAGAGATTTTTGAAGTATGCATTTGAATGAGGTAGAAGGGTTTTAAGGTTTTCTTCTATTGGATTCAAAGGATTGATCCAAGCTAACTTGAGTCGGCTAGTATTGGGTCTAGTTAATCAAGTCAACTAATGGTTAGGTTAAAGATCCAATTGGAAGCAAATAACCAAGTGATGTGATCGCAATAGTTTGAAGGAGTTTTGAATGAATTTGAGGATTGATTCACAGTGAAAAAGCTTAAGGGTTAAAACTGGTCAACCTGGGTTGACTTGGTCAACCAGGTTGACCTAGGGTTAGGGTTTGAGTTTGACAAGTTTGAAATTATATTTGGAGACCATTGGAAGTGATCCCAAGGTCTAGGGAGGTTGATTTAGTCAAAATGCATATTTTGACCCTTAAAGACCTATTTGGTCAACCCAGGTTGACTTGGTCAACCAAGTTTACCCAGGGTATGAGTTTGGGTCTAACAGGTTGGATTTGATATTTGAAATTTGCTGGATGTGGTTCCAAGCAATTCGGAGTTCATTTGGTTTGAAATTGATATTTGAACCCCTGAGGGGTATTTTGGTCATTTTGACCCCATGGTCAACTAGGGGTCAAAGTGGGTCCATCAAAATACAGTTTAATGTTTAATGGGTCATAATCAAGGACCTGGAAGTGGTTGGAGGCTTTGAAGTAAGCTCCAAGGTCAGGATCCACTGGGTGGCATGTCCAGTGGCACAGGCCGTAAATATTTGATGGTTTTGTAGTCTTTGGATTTTGATTAAGTTTCTGGGGTTAGGAACCTCAGAATAGGCTCAAATTTGGAGGGATACCTCTAGAGACATGTCTTATCACTTTGCAATTGATAGACTCTAAATCAGAGGTCTTTTGACTAGGTTTTGAAGTATTTGAAAATTCATTGGAAAAGGCCTTCAAGACATAGCCTTTTACCCTTTAACTTTGATTTGAAATTCTAGATTTGATTTGGGTTTTGAGTCTGGATGATTGGATTTGAATTATTCGAATCATTTATGATCATCTGGGATGATCATAAGTGATTGGATAGGATTGATGTTGGATTGAGATTTGAACTAGAATTTAGATTTTAAATTAGACTAAAGTCTGGTATTTGATTGAGGCTTGAATTGAATTGAGATTTTGATTTACTTGATGTCATGATTGATTTAAAGTTTGAATTGATCTGAGATCTAAATTATTCTTAAGGTCTAGATTGATCTAAGGTCTCGGTAGCTCCTAAGGCCTAAGAAGATCACAGGGTCTGGATCTAGGAAAGTCTTAGGGTCTAGAATAGATCCTAAGATCTGAAGTCTAGAAAAGTCATAGGGTCTAGAGTAGATCTTAATGCCTGGAGTCTAGAAGAATCTTAGGACCTAGATGGATCCTAAGGTCTAAATTTTTCTAGAGGAATCCTAGGGTCTAGAGTAGATCATATGGTTTGTATTCTAGGAGGATCCTAGAGTCTAGATTTGTTTGGAAGTTGAATTAATCTAGGGTGAGTATTGGTCCAAGTGACCTCATACAAAAATGAGGTCAACACTAGCTCAGAAAAACTATTGGATAAGAAAAAGAGATCCGTTCAAAACTTAGTTATAGAAAAATATCTTATAAAATATTAAACCAAAGTAAATTTTCACAATCAAGAAATTCAAAATCAAGCCGTTGAAAATATCAAGTGACACGTGAATTCATCTAAGATTTAAGGGTTTTAAGGAGAAGGAAGCTTTCCTTTTGTGGGATTATTTTATGCCTCTCGTAAATTGATTGGCGCAATTTGAGCATATTTTGATTTTTGATACACTTTATGTATTTTTCAAATTTTTTGTGGTCATTGCGTATCTTTTTATTTTTTTGGCTCATTTTATGCCCTTGACATTTTTTCAAACAAGATCCCTTTCGAAACCCTTAAATACTCTCAATTGTGAGATAACTTTTAGATATTAGAGAAGAAAAACTCACTCTCTAATATAGGAAAGAATAAACCACAAAACATAATCAAATTCATATGATAAATGCAATGACGAGATTTTAAGGAATTTGAAAGAAATATAAAGAATTTAAACATTTTATATATAAGATATATTACTGTAGCAATATAGAAAAGATCTCAATCATAAATCCCAGTTGTTAATTTGAGATAGACGTTTATTTAGAAAAGAAAATTACACGCTAAAAGAGGTTAGAGGGAGGGAAACAATCAATGGTGTTTCTCCCTTTAAGTGATTTCTAGATGTAAAACATTTACTACAAATTTTTAAAAATAAAAATAAGATATAAAATATCATTTCAGCAATGACCTAAAAGAAAAATTAAAAAAGAGAACATTAGAGATGAAAACACTACAAAATAATAAAGAATAAAAAAACAATCAAAACTAAATAGAAGGAATAGATAATAACAACGAGCAATAGATCAAAAAACATGCAAATCAAAATTAATTAAGTAGCAAGTTTATACAATTATGAGTAGCGAGCCTCCACTGTATAAGTGTCACATGCTCTCACGAGGCCTTTTGTGAAAGCAAGTCAATAAAATCATCAAATGTCAGATTTAGGAACACAAATAGGTTTGGTTCCCTTCTTATGGAAAGAGGGATGTAATGCATGTGTTATGATGTAAATCATATAATTTGGGTCTCCACACCCAATGTGTATTATGATGAACAGTGAAAGTGTGGGAAATGTGTCCTAGTATGCCACATAAAAACATCTAACACCACAAAAAGGATTTACTAATCTACTCAGGTGGTGATGCTTCTTTCTAATATTATGTGATGCATGCAAAGTTGGTTTATCATTTTTAAAATCTTTGAGTTTTTCTAACTTCTTAAACTCCTTTTCTAACTCAACATAAGATGACTTCAAGGAATCATGTGCATATATTAATTCAATATATTTTTTTATTTAATGCATCAAACTCATCAAGTAAAGACATGTGATTGATATCAATTTGGACATGATCTTTACGTAAAATTTCATGATCTTTTGTAAATTTATAAACTCCAATTTAAAACAAGCATGCAATTTCTTTAGTTTCCTATATGATGCATAATTGTTTTAAAAAACTTCAAATAATTGTTCATAGATTAGTTCACATACCTCTCTTGGTCAGACTAACCAATATGATCACCAGTCATCAAGTACAAGTTTGTTGTCTCCTCCTCAGCTTCAATCTTAGATGAGCCAGATGTAGAATCCACCTTGAATGCCATTTAGAACTACTTCTTGTCCTTCCTGAACATGAATTTTTCCTCACCATTCTCCTTGCTTGGGTGTTCCTTAAGTATAGGACAATCAGCTTTGACATGTCCAGGCTTATTGCATTCAACACAAACCACATTAGAAGAACTTTAAAATTTTTACTATCCTTACCTTTTTTCCACTTATGATGATGCTTGTGACTTTTCTTTAGAAAGATTTTGAATTTCCTAGCGATTAAGGCAACGTCATCACTTTCAGACCCGGAAGAATTTGTATCCATATAATTAGCCTTCAGCGCCACAGTTTTCTCCTTTTTCTTCTCACCTGTATCAAGTTGTCTTTGGTTCACCCCATACTCGTAAGCAATGAGTGATCCAAATAAGTTATCAATAGAATAAGTATTCAAATTCATATATTCAGTAATTTTAGTAATCTTAGCATCAAAGGAAGAAGGTATGCATCTCAAAATTTTATTGACTCTTTTATAGTTAATTAGCTCTCTTCCTATGGCATCCAATGAAGTGATAATTTGAGTAAACCAACATGTCAGAAATAGATTTAGTAGGTTTCATATGAAAAAGTTCATAGTCATGTAATAAAATAATCAATCTAGTAACTTCATTTGTTCCTTCATAAGTAATACACAATCTATTCTAAATTTCTTTACCAGTAACTCAAGTTAAAACACGCATATAATCTTCTGATTTCAATGCACACAGAAAAATAGTTTAAACATTTTGTATTTACTTGCACTAAATTCCTATCATCAAAAGTCCATTCAGTAAAAGGAAGTTCAATTTTAATGCCATTAATTTCACGAGATGGAGGTGAATAACCATCCTTAACAAGCATCCACATGAAATAGTCAATCAATTATAAAATATAAACATGCAAGTTTTCCAAAATTCAAAAGGATTATTATCAAACAAAGGTGATCAGGTAGTAGAATACCCTTCCGTAGTATTACGATTACCAAAGTTATCCATTGATCAAAATTCAAAAGTTTTTAAAAACTCAACTTTGTGAATCTCTCTCTTGTACCACTTAAAAGTTTCTCAAGGATATTAAGTCCTTATGAACTAGTCCTGAGGCTAACCAAGGGGTGGTGAATTGGTATTTAAAATTTCTCCAAATAAAAACATAATCTTAAATAAACCCAATATTGAACACAAGAGAATTAATGTGTAGAAATTAAATGTGGAAGAATAATAAGAAAGAACACACCAGATTTCATAGTGATTCGGTCAACTTGACCTACATCCACTCCCTCGAGCCTCTCCTCCAAGCATTATACTAAACTCAATATCTCTTCCTTTTCCCCCACAGCAAGACAAAGAAAACCATACAAAAACTCATTTAAATCGACCCCGTTGAGGCAGAGAACCTAACTCCTTTTGCTTCCTCCAAAAGCAGGTAGAGAACCCAAATCCTTTTGCTTCCTTTAGAAGAAGGTAAAGAATCCAACTCTTTTTACTTCCTCCAAAAGCATGTAGAGAACCTTGATCGGTTGCTGAAGTAGACCTCTCTCAAACCTCCAAGGTACTAGGGTCGATGACTGGAGAAGACGACTCAGTCATTGCTTGGAGCAACCTTTGCGAAACTCCACACAAACTCCCCCTCACAAGATCTCTTCTCTCTCCTTTGATCTCATTCTCCCTTGGCTCTCTCAGGCCAGGATAGTAACAAAAGATGTTCTCTTGAGAAAAATAAGAGATCTTTTAAAAAGGGTTCCAAAATTGCCCTAATTAGCTAATAAATATTAAATATCATCCAAGACGATATATCGATCATCCTATATGATCAGTTCAAATTTAGCTCAATTAGCGAGGATGATTTAGAACACTCTAGATGATTAGAAGGTTATTTTGCTCAGATTGTCTAGGACGATAAGTTATCATCCTATATGATTAGTTCAAGTTGTCGATTATCATCCAGACCATCGCCCTGGATGGATGTCTTGATGATGGAAAAATAATTAGATCTTCTAGGATGATCTCATGTTCGTCCGGGCTGATTAGTATAAAATGATAAATAACTTCCATAACATCGCACTAAATGGATGTCTGAGTGATGAAAAAAAACTTGATCGTCCCATATGACTAGTTAAATTCAATACATATCAACCAGAGCATCACCTTAAATGGAGCATGATGAATAGTTGCTATTTGAATGCTTTACATTTGTGCAACTTGTATAGTTTTGATGATTCCAAATATTATTGTTCAAATGTGTAGTTATCTCCTAAAAATTTTAGAATATTTGTATTTACTCTTGTGTGTACTAACATTTCAGGAAAATCAGACTCAAGACTACGAAAACTTCAGATTAAATTCAACATGAGATACTTTGTCAATTTGAAAACTTGCATTTTTTCTTTGAATTAAATTTGAAAGGGAGTGATTGTAATTGAGAGAATAAAAATATACCACACACATAAGGAGATCATAAAAATTTTATACTGATCGTACGGGATGATATCAGATTGTACGGGACGATCAGACAGTTATCTCTTATAAGAGCACATGGAACGAATAGGAACTTGCTCGGAAAAATTTTTCTATGTCCTATTCATCCAGGACGAAATTAATTATCGTCCAGGATGATTGGTTCTCTGTAAAATTTTTGTCCAGACGAATTTACATTGTTGTCCGTGACGACTGGTCCTCGGGAAAAATTTCGTCCAGACAAAAATAAACATCGTCCAGGACAATCGAGTCTTTGGAAAATTTTCGTCCAGACAAAAATAAATTATCGTCCATGGCGATTGGTCTTCTTGAAAATTTTTCGTCCAGACGAAGTCAAGAATCGTCCAGGACGATCGATCCTCTGGAAAAATGTCGTCCAAACGAATATATTTTCGTCCAAACGATTAACCGACTTAGAACAATTTTCAGCAGTTTCTAGAATCAACCTTGTAATAACTGTTCGTACTAGACGAACCTAAATTCATACAGGACGATCAGCTGTACGAAGTCATTTTGTACACATATTCAAATAGGGTCGTTTCAGATCGTTTAAGTAAAATCGTCCAGGACGATCCCCGATCGTACAGGACGATCCACTGCGTACTGAATTGAAAACTTGCAGTTTTTGGGTGGTTTTTCTTGTCTTTTATATAAATAGTCCAAATTAGACTGCCACCCAATCTTTTTGTCATTTGATTTTTGTGCCTCTTGAGAGAATAGCCAAGGAGAGAGTGGAAGAGAGCATTCAAGGGAGGATTCCTACCATTGGAGCGAGAAGGCTTCACTTGGATTGCAAAGGTAAGAGTCTCTACTTGTGAATTGGGATTACTTCACTTTTTCCTTTTTCCTTCTAGATTCTTGTGAGAAGATCAGTCAATGAGATCCGGTTCTCTGCTGACACTTGGAGAGTGTGAACAGCCGAAGGGTTCTCTGCCTACACTTGGAGAGTGTGAACAAGACGAAGGGTTCTCTGCCTACACTTGGAGAGTGTGAACAACCGTAGGGTTCTTTGCCCACACTAGGAGAGTGTAAAAGGACGACGGTTCTCTGCCAGCACTGGGGATTATGTAAAAGGATGACGGTTCTCTGCCAGCACTGGGGATTGTGTAAAGGACGACGGTTCTCTGCCAGCACTAGGGATTGTGTAAAAGGATGATGGTTCTCTGCCACACCGGGTAGTGGTGAAAAGAGTGTGTTGTAAAGGCTTCTCCGCCTTGCTGTGGGTGCAAAAGGAGAGTCACTATTGGTTTTAGTGCAATACTCAGAGGGTGCCTCTATGGAGTTGATGTAAGTCTGGTTATAGACTGAACCACTATAAATCTGGTGTCATTTACTTTAATGTTTTTATGTTTCCGCACTTTAAATTTTAGTTTTAACAACTCTGTGGTTGAAAAATATTTTTCTACAAACTTTAAAAGAAATTTTTATTTCGGTTCAACTTAATCTTCAAAGAGGGTTTAAAATTTTTAAATTACCAATTCACCCCCCCTCTTGGTAGCCTTGGGACATTCACTTTGGCTTAACAATCTAATTACTAGACTCAACAAGTGGTATCAGAGCATCATTTCAAAATCATAAGTTTGAACTACTTTTTGATTAACGTAGATGGCTACATTTGGAAACCGAAACACACCTGAGGGTTACTCTATCACTAGACCTCCACTGTTTGACAATATTCCTTTTGATTTTTGAAAAACACGCATGTCTACTTTCTTACAGTCACTTGATTATCGCATGTGGATGCTAGTCCAGGAAGCTTACACAAAACCAACTAGATTAGTTGATGGAGTTAGGGTAGAAACACCCTATGCATATTGGACTATTGAAGAGCGTGACTTAGCATAATTAAATGCGAAATATTTAAACAGTTTCTTTTGTGCTTTAAAATCTGAAGACTACATGCGAGTTTCCACTTGTAAAAGCGAAAAGGACATATGGGATAGACTTTGTATAACTTATGAAGGTACAAATGAGGCTAAGCAATCAAGACTCAATATCTTGTTACATGACTATGAATTATTTCGCATGAAACCTAATGAATCTATTTCAGACATGTACACAAGATTCACTCAAATTGTCACCTCTTTGCATGCACTTGGTAGGGAATTAACTAATGCTGAAATGGTCAATAAGATTCTTCGTTGTTTACCTACTGCTTATGATGCTAAAATTGCTGCAATTAAAGAGTCTAAAGATCTGAACGTTTATTCCATTGACAATCTTCTTGGTTCACTCATTGCTTATGAGTAAGGAGTAAGTCAAAGAAAGATTGATGCAGGTGAACCACGAAAGGATAAGAATATTGCACTAAATGTGGAAGAGTCAGAAAGTGAACACTCACAACCTGAGGATGAAGATGATATTGCATTGATGACTAGACAATTCAGAAGCTTTTTAAAGAGGAAACAGAAGAGACGCCAGCAATGGAATAGAGGTAAGTATAACATAAATGGCAAGGTTTCTAATGAAGTGATTTGTTATGAATGCAGGAAACCAGGTCATATAAAGACTGAGTGTCCAAAACTCAAATCCACTCCTAGCAAGGAGAAGGTAGAGGAGAAACCAATGGTAAAGAAGGGCAAGAAGAAGTTTCAAAGAGCTTTCTGGGCGGACTCAGCTTCAGACTCATCAGAGACTGAAAAAGAAGAAGAAGTCACCAACCTTTGCTTGATGGCAGATAATATTGAACAATCAGATCAGGAAGAGGTATGTGATTTAACCTATGATGAATTATTTGAAGTTTCTGAACACATGCATGATGCATATAGGAAAATGAAAAAGATGCATGCTAGTTTAAGTTTAGAATTGGAAAAGCTTAATAAGGAACACGAAATCCTTAGGAAAGATCATGCTTTAATAGATAACAACCACATGAAACAACTTGATGAATATAATGACTTGAATAAAAATTTTGAGAATTTAAAATCATCCTATGCTGAACTTGAAAAAGAATTTAAGAATTTTAAGGATGAATCAGAGAACAAGACATATAGAATCAATTATACTAATCGAATCTTGGAAGATATGAATTCATTTTAAAAACTCACAATAAGAGCTCTCGAGGATAATAGGAACCCCCCTAAACATGAAGAATTTACAAATCCTAAATATTATCCTAAATTCATGAAATCCCTTAGAAGACAATCATATGAAAGAAAATATAGGAATATTTTTCCTAATGTTAAATGTAATAATTGTGGATTTTTGGGACATATATCTCACACCTGCACTTTAAAGATGAAAACTAATTTGGTGTGGAGAACTAAGATGCATAAACCTAGACATATCATACATGCATCTGATTATAAATTTCATAAAGGTGAACCCAAACTTGTTTGGGTTCCCAGGTCTAACATTTGAGAATTTTGCAGAAGTACTCTCACACAAGACCTCGTGAGAGTATATGGTACCTGGACAGCAGATGTTCAAAGCATATGACTGGAGATACTGCTCAATTCATAACGCTAGAAGCTAGGAATTGAGGCAAGGTTACACTTGGAGATAATACAACAAAGAAAGTGGTTGAATCAGGTATGATTGGAAATTTGAAAAACCTTTTCATAGACAATGTGTTATTAGTTGAAGGCTTAAAATATAATCTGTTAAGCATAAGTCAGCTATGTGATAAGGGCTACAATGTAAAATTTTTACCTACTAGCTGCATAATAAGCCTAAATGGAAAAATTGTTTTAAATGGAAAAAGGGTAAACAATGTCTACATGCTAGATTTAAATTGTATTCAATCTCCTACTGCTTTTTGTTTGAAAATTGTTTCTGATGAATCATGGCTTTGGCATAGGAGACTTTGTCATTCTAGTATGAAAAATCTTAGGAGAATTACCCAAAAGAATTTAGTGAGAGGTATACCTAAACTAGACTTTACTAAGGACCATCTATGTGATGCATGTAAATTAGGAAAACAAGTGAGGTCCTCTTTTAAGTCCAATAAAGATCTTAGGACCAGTAAACCTTTAGAAATTCTACATATGGATCTTTTTAGACCTGTAGGCACTATAAATCTAGGAGGGAAGGTATACGGATTTGTTATAGTGGATGATTTCTCAAGATTCACCTGGGTTAGATTTCTTTTTCATAAGAGTGAATCATTTGAGGAATTCAGAAATTTTTCAACTTGGATTCAAAGAAAACTAGGATGTGAAATAATTTCTATACAAAGTGATCATGGAGGAGAATTTGAAAATGAATGATTTGAAAATTTCTGTAAAGAAAAGGGGATTGATCACAATTTTTCTGCACCTAGAACCCCTCAACAAAATGGGGTAGTTGAAAGGAAAAACAGAACATTAATAGAAGCCGCCCGAGCAATGTTAGCAGAATACTCACTTCCTAGATATTTTTGGGCTGAGGCGGTTAGCACTACATGTTATATTCTGAATAGGGTGAATGTGAGATCAAATTTGAATAAAACACCCTATGAGTTGCTAAAAGGTAGAACACCTAATTTGTCTCATTTGTATGTATTTGGTTGCAAGGTGTTCATACATAATAATGGAAAATTTGCCTTAGGAAAATTTGATCCAAAATCAGATGAAGAAATTTTTGTTGGATATTCAAGTGTTGGAAAATCTTATAGGGTATTCAACAAAAGAACTTTAGTCATTAAAGAAACCACACATATTGTATTTGATGAAAGTGGAGATTTGGAAGAGCCAAATATTGTTGAAGAAGAAATAGAAGAAAACTCCCAAAAGATTGATAGATTAAATTTAAAAGAAAATATGGAAGAAAATTTAGAAAGAGAAAACCCTTTGCCTAGAGATTTAAGATTTTCTAAAAACCACCCAAAGGAATTGATTATAGGTGAACCAAGTGAGGGTGTTAGAACTAGGCATGGATTAAACAGGGAAGTCAATCATTCAGCCTTTATTTCAACTATTGAACCCACTTACATTGATCAAGCACTTTCTGATGAATTTTGGATATTGGCCATGCAAGAAGAGTTAATCAATTTGTAAGAAATAAAGTTTGAGAATTAACTACAAGGCCAAAAGATAAAAGTGTTGTTGGAACCAAGTGGGTTTTCAAAAATAAAATGAATGACTCAGGAGTAGTCATTAGAAATAAGGCTAGATTAGTTGCTTAATTTTTCATCCGCCAAATAACTCCTCGCATTTTAATCCAAAGCGAGTTAAATTTTAAGGTAATGTAGCTTTTTGCCTCAACCCAATTTCAATTCATACTTTCTCTCGCCCACTTCTTCAATAAGCAAACCTATCATTATTTCCTAGCAAACTTGAGTTTTAATTCAGACCACTCCTCCATAAGTTCTTATGTCTTCAAGCAAAAAGTTGAGATCACCAAGCACGACCTTGGTGCATTTTTGAACTTAAGAACTGAGGGATATAAATCTCACACCCTAATGTCAGAAACCTCTTTCAAATGGTATCATCTCAATAGGGTAATTAGAGAAAATGGTCTTGACTACCATGTCGCTAGAGTCTCCGGTATGACCAAAAATGCCTGAATCATCCAGCATATCCTTCGATCTTCAATCATTCCTAAAGCTGGTGATAGGATTAATATTACCCCTCTCCTTTCTGTTCTAACCTTTTTGATTATAGAATGTCATCCTATTGACGAAGCCCAACTTATCATAGATCATATCTATGGGCTTTCAGAAATAGGACATGCAGAACAGAAGAAAAAAAGGAACATCTCATTAGAGCACTTAGTCACATACATTTTGGAAAAGAAATATAACTCAGTGCATCCTGATGAAGAATACAAAGAGCCAGTATACTATAATGATGCTTCCTTCAGATTGCTTTTCAAGGAGGAAAAAGGAAAAGCACATGCCAGTGCTTCAGAAGAGGAAGAAGAAGAAGGAGAGCAAACATCTGCATCTCAGTCAAATTATCAGAATCTGATTGAAAGATTTGATAAATTAGAGACTCACGTTGATCAAAGATTTGATTAATTAGATGCTCAACTTAAGCAGCAGCAACAAGACATTGGTAACATTAGAGATGAAGTACATGAAATTAATACCAATGTAATGTTGATGACCTCCAACTTCAATCTTTTTGGCGGCATTCCTCCTCCTCCTCCAGAACAGTAGAGATGTTTGTTGTGTCAGTTTTTATGTTTTGTGTTTGTTTTCATGTTTTTTTATGTTGTTCAGTGTATTTTCTTATTTATTTTTTAGATATTATGAAATATGTAATCCTTTCATTAAAATCAATGGATGTTGTACTTGTTTCAAAATTGATTTGCTTTTCGGAATGTGGTTAATTTTTATGAATTTTATTAGTATTATTTAATCTTTATAGTGCTTAAATTAGATTGTAATTTGAGATTATCTATATTAGAAAATCTAGTCTTTCTAAATTTAAAAGTTGTTTATAACTTGTTGTAATTAGAACTTTTAAAATTCATGTTTATTCATTTAGACTACATAAAAGTTAATATTATTATTGCAATTTAGATGTTTTCTTATTTGGTATTTCTATACTCAAGTGATATTTATGCACTAAGAAATATTTGAAATTTTAGATTATTGATTTTGGAAAGAATTGGTCTCAATTACTCTTGAAAATTGTACAAAAAGTACAAAAATAAAAAGGAATGCTCAAAGATTTGCATTGTAAAAAAGAGGCACAAAATTAGCCCAATGTCAAAAGATGCACAAAAATGTGCCCAAAAATTTGAAAAAGATGCGCAAAGCGCCACATGTATTAATTCTCTTCTTTCCAAATTCTTTCAATCTCTTAATTCAAATTGATCTTATGTTCATTTATATTCCATTGAACATTGAAATATAAAATTTTTTTTACATCTCTCTTGTAATGATTTTTTATATTTGAATGTCTAAATTGAATCATGTCTTTGAAAAATTCTTCTTACATACAATATTATATCACTTCTTAAATTTTATGAATTTTTATGATTAATCTAATATTTTTAGTTTAAAATTGCATACCTTATGTCAATCACCATTTAGATTAAATTTTCAAATGAATTTCATATAATTACTTACATTTCTTGTCCATTTATTCTTTAGTTTTTTTTGTTGTCAAAAAGGGGGAGAAATTATTGTGTTGGAATTATTGTGTTGGTATTGATTGATTTGTTTTGTTTTAATTATTCTGTTTGCATTTTGCTTTTGTGATTATTTGTGTTAAAAATTTTTGAAAAACAAAAATGTTGTTCTTTGCTTCAAAATGCCTCCTTATTTTCATGTATTCATCAATTCAGGGGGAGTTTAGGAGATATGAGATTTGTTAAAACCATACAAACAATAATTGTTTTGCCATCATCAAAAAGGGGGAGATTATTGAATAGTTGCTATTTGAATGCTTTACATTTGTGCAACTTATATAGTTTTGATGATTCCAAACATTATTGTTCAAATGTGTAGTTATCTCCTAACAATTTTAGAATATTTGTATTTTCTCTTGTGTGTACTAACATTTCAGGAAAATCAGACTCCAGACTTCGAAAACTTCAGATCAAATTCAACATGAGATACTTTATTAATTTGAAAACTTGCATTTTTTCTTTGAATTAAAATTGAAAGGGAGTGATTGTAATTGAGAGAATAATAACATACCACACACATAAGGAGATCATAAAAATTTTATACTGATCGAACGGGACAATATCAGATCGTACGGGACGATCAGACAGTTATCTCCTATAAGAGCACATGGAAAGAATAGGAACTTGCTCGGAAAATTTTTTCTAAGTCCTATTCGTCCAGGACGAAATTAATTATCGTCCAGGATGATTGGTTCTCTATAAAATTTTCGTCCAAACGAATTTACATTGTCGTCCGTGACGACTGGTCCTCTGGAAAAATTTCATCTAGACGAAAATAAACATCATCTAGGACGATCGGGTCTCTGGAAAATTTTCGTCCAGACGAAAATAAATTATCGTCTATGGCAATTGGTCCTCTGAAAAATTTAATCCAGACGAAGTCAAGAATCATCCAGGACGATCGGTCCTCTGGAAAAATTTCATCCAAACGAACATATTTTCGTCCAAACGATTAACCGACTTAGAACAGTTTTCAGCAGTTTCTAGAATCGACCTTGTAATAACTGTTTGTACTGGACGAACCTAAATTCGTATAGGACGATCAGCTGTACGAAGTAATTTTGTACACATATTCAAATAGGGTCGTTTCAGACCGTTTAAGTAAAATCGTCCAGGACGATCCCCGATCGTAAAGGACGATCCACTGCGTACGGAATTGAAAACTTGCAGTTTTTGGGTGGTTTTTCTTGTCTTTTATATAAATAGTCCAAATTAGACTGTCACCCAATCTTTTTGTCATTTGATCTTCATGCCTCTTGAGAGAATAGCCAAGGAGAGAGTGGAAGAGAGCATTCAAGGGAGGATTTCTACCATTGGAGCGAGAAGGCTTCACTTGGATTGCAAAGGTAAGAGTCTCTACTTGTGAATTGGGATTACTTCACTCTTTTCCTTTTTCCTTCTAGATTCTTGTGAGAAGATCAGTCAAGGAGATCCGGTTCTCTGCCGACACTTAGAGAGTGTGAACAGCCGAAGGGTTCTCTGCCAACACTTGGAGAGTGTGAACAGGACGAAGGGTTCTCTGCCTACACTTGGAGAGTGTGAATAGCCGTAGGGTTCTCTGCCCACACTAGGAGAGTGTAAAAAGACGATGGTTCTCTGTCAGCACTGGGGATTGTGTAAAAGGACGACGGTTCTCTTCCAGCACTGGGGATTGTGTAAAAGGACGATGGTTTTCTGCCAGCACTAGGGATTATGTAAAAGAACGACGGTTCTCTGCCACACCGGGTAGTGGTGAAAAGAGTGTGTTGTAACGGCTTCTCCGCCTTGCTGTGGGTGCAAAAGGAGAGTCACTATTGGTTTTAGTGCAATACTCAGAGGGTGCCTCTGAGGAGTGGATGTAGGCCTGGTTATAGACCGAACCACTATAAATCTGGTGTCATTTACTTTATTGTTTTTACGTTTCCGCACTTTAAATTTTAGTTTTAACAACTCTGTGGTTGAAAAATATTTTTCTATAAACTTTAAAAGAAATTTTTATTTTGGTTCAACTTAATCTTCAAAGAGGGCTTAAAATTTTTAAATTACCAATTCACCCCCCCCCCCCTCTTGGTAGACTTGGGACATTAACTTAGGCTTAACAACCTAATTACTAGACTCAATAGAACAGACTGATTGTTGATCATCCAAAAAGAACTAAAGTTTGTGAACTGATTATCCCAACTAATCTTGCGATTGTCAAGGATGATATAATCAAGCAAACCAACCTTAATTGCTTTCCTTAATTACCAGATTAATTTAGGCATAATTGTACTGCTTCATCCATGATGATGTTTAAAAATAAAACATGTCTGAATAGATCTGGAGATTGATTCTTTCTAATTTAAGCCTATCATCCCAGACGATGCTAAAATTGACCAGGATGATTTGCTTAATTATGGTTGTCTTAACTAGGATGCCCTAATTAGAGTTTTTGTTTTTAACTTCTCATCTAGGATAATTTTTGGATCATCCCAGATGATGTGATCAAAATAGAAAACACTAATCAAATAGATAGATTTTTTCCCAAGTGTATGTGTGGAAGGTTACTAAGCATAAAGACCCACAATATTACAATGGATAGAAGAAGAGGTAAAAGATAATTTGAGGTACATTACAAACTAACATAGTCTTAATCTACCTATTCTTGAGCTAGTTTGATTTACAATCTGATCATGTGGACCTGAAATGTTTGTAGGCAAGGCAGCCATAAGAAAATAGAGATGTTTTCTATCATCAAAATTATATTATCTGAAATTAGATTCGCAATAATTTCACAGTAAAATAATATATATTTTCAGTAGGTTATAAATATTCTTCTTTGGGAATTGATCTCCTACTTAGGTATCCATCATTTTTTGTGAATCTATCTCCTATTCAAATTTAGATTTTCCCATTTATGATAATAAATCTCTTGGTTAGGTTAAAAATTTGCTCATTTGGGAATTAATCTCCATCTTAGGTATCGGTCTTTGTTTGGAAATTGATCTCCAATTCAAAGTATAATTTTACCTATCTTAGAATAGATCTCTCGATTAAGTTTTAAATTCACTCATCTTGAAATTGATCTCCTATTTTGGTATTCATATTTTTTGGGAATGGATCTCCCATTCAATGTTTAAATCTTCTTGTTCAAAATTCAATCTCTCTACTAGGTTCTATATTAACTCATTTGGGTATCTATCTCCCATTCAAGTATTCATCAATATATGGGAATTGTTCTCTCATATAAAGTCTAAATTTTTGTGTTTAAGCATCAATTGCTCATTCAAGTTCTATATTTGCTCATTTGGAAATTGATCTCACATTTAGGTATCTATCTTTGCCTAGGAATCAAACTCCAATTCAAATTAAAAATTTTCTTATTTGATAATTTATCTATCTTTTAGGTCTTAAATTTGCTCATTTAGGAATCAGTCTTCCATGTTTTCTTTGGAATTGAACTCCCATTTAAAGTTAAATTTCCCTATTTTTTTTTTGTTTAAAAATTGATGTTTCAATAAAGTCTCCACCTTCAAGATTAAGTTAATCGCTTCAATCAATGCCATCACATGTGATTTACTCTTTGAGTTCATCACTCATGTTGGGGGATCCAATTGTTGACCTCATTTTTGTATGAGGTCAACATGAACTACCTAAACCCCAAATTATTAATTTTATGATCAACAATCCCAATTATCAATCAACTAGCCTTCAATAATTTTGTCCCTAGCCCTTGGCCCACCTTCATTCACACTCGACAATTAACCTTTATGCATACATCAACTAATCATTTATCAATGTTTATAGTCTACATCTAATCATCTCTAAACAATGAATAATCAATTAGCCGTCAATCCATATCCATTACACTTTAAGATACCTTACAAACAACCTTCAATCAGCTTCAATCATACGGCCAACAACCTAACAAACAATAATCACTCAAATTGTAATCAGTTAACTAAATTGCACAAAGCTCAATCAATTTCTAAATCAACAATTATTGATCAACAAATACTTGAATAATTATAGAATGCATTGCAATCAGGTATCCTAGTGCACTAACTCCCTAGCCTTAATAAGGTTTCAAGTCATTTCACCAGAAGGTCTATATATCAAATTAATCATCATTGACTCCTAGACTAATTATTAAACCAATTGAGCTAATCATCAACCTTAATCAATATCAACCAAAATCCAAACAACATCTCATCATCACCAATGTTCCTTGAACATTA
Source organism: Dendrobium huoshanense (assembly GCA_016618105.1). Taxonomy (NCBI): domain Eukaryota; kingdom Viridiplantae; phylum Streptophyta; class Magnoliopsida; order Asparagales; family Orchidaceae; genus Dendrobium; species Dendrobium huoshanense. The sequence goes on from CM028351.1 coordinate 51,886,006, forward strand.
TCTCTTTTGGATTGTACTAATCACCTTGGTTCAATCAGTAGTTTACTTAGTCAATTGTGCCCAAGTCTAGTCAAATTAGACCCATTTGATTTAAATCATTATATGCATCCAATTCAAAACAACTAAGTATTAATATCATTCCATTATTTGACTTAAACCTAGTCAAATTTTTTGTGATACATATCTCATGGATTCAATTAAGTTAACTCACTAGAAAGGGTCAAATCCTCAAATGTATGGTCAACTTCTATTCAAAGTTCCAAGGCATGGTTATAAATTCATTTAAGGGCATTCAATTTCACCTCAATCATCATTCACATTTCCCTGAGACTCCACCTAAGTAATGTTGACATATTGACTAGTAAAAATATTTACATAAAAATTAAACAAACTAATTTACTCAAACAACATAAAACACTTTATTCCTTCCTTCAAAGGCCATCCGAGACATTCAAATAAATTCTATAATCTTCCTAGATACTACCCTATAAGATCCTAATCATAGATTTGGCTTAAGACATCTAAGTCATTCCCTTCCATATAAAATGACTTAGGGTCATTTTCACCCTAAGCGGCTCTCCGCCCTACTATCTAACCACCTGATTTAGGTGTCTGGCATCCAAGCTACTCATTTGAAGTAACCCAACCTTCCAAATGGGATCCAACTTCAAAATTTGTTAGGAACCTCAAAAACTCTCACATTCCAACTGCACTCTCACCTTAACTTTGCTCTAGGTGCTCTAAGATTTCATTTTACTTTCTGAGTGACCACTCCCCAATCCCTTGCATGTTATATTCTGAATAGGGTGAATGTGAGATCAAATTTGAATAAAACACCCTATGAGTTGCTAAAAGGTAGAACACCTAATTTGTCTCATTTGCATGTATTTGGTTGCAAGGTGTTCATACATAATAATGGAAAATTTGCCTTAGGAAAATTTGATCCAAAATCAGATAAAGGAATTTTTGTTAGATATTCAAGTGTTGAAAAATCTTATACGATATTCAACAAAAGAACTTTAGTCATTAAAGAAACCACACATGTTGTATTTGATGAAAGTGGACATTTGGAAGAGCCAAATGTTGTTGAAGAAGAAATTGAAGAAAACTCCCAAAAGATTGATAGATTAAATTTAGAAGAAAATGTGGAAGAAAATTTGAAAAGAGAAAACCCTTTGCCTGGAGATTTGAGATTTTCTAAAAACCACCCAAAGGAATTGATTATAGGTGAACCAAGTGAGGGTGTTAGAACTAGGCATGGATTAAACAAGGAAGTCAATCATTCAGCCTTTATTTTAACTATTGAACCCACTAACGCTGATCAAGCACTTTCTGATGAATTTTGGATATTGGCCATGCAAGAAAAGTTAAATCAATTTGTAAGAAATAAAGTTTGGTAATTAACTACAAGGCCAAAAGATCAAAGTGTTGTTGGAACCAAGTGGGTTTTCAAAAATAAAATGAATGACTCAGGAGTAGTCATTAGAAATAAGGCTAGATTAGTTGCTAAGGGGTATAATCAGATTGAAGGAATTAATTTTGAGGAGACTTTTTCCCCTGTAGCTAGACTTAAAGCAATTAGGGTTTTACTTGCCTTTGCCTGTTTTAAAGGTTTTAAATTGTTTCAAATGGATGTAAAAAGTGCCTTTTTGAATGGGGTTATTGAAGAAGATGTTTTTGTAGAACAACCTCCAGGTTTTAGAAATTCTAAATTTCCAAATCATATTTTCAAGTTAAAAAAGGCATTATATGGATTGAAACAGGCACCTAGGGCTTGGTATGAGAGGTTGAACACCTTCCTACTTAAAAGATCTTTTGAAAAAGGAAGTGTGGATACAACTCTCTTTTTAAGAAAAATTGAAAAGGATATACTTATTATTCAAATTTATGTGGATGATATCATCTTTGGATCTTCAAATAAAAATCTTTGTGATGATTTTTCTAAAACAATGAGTAGTGAATTTGAAATGAGTTTAATGGGAGATTTAAATTACTTTCTAGGATTTAGCATGAAGCAACTTGAGGAAGGTACATTTCTTAGTCAAACTAAATATATTAAGGATATCCTCAAAAAATATGAAATGAACAATGCTAAACCTGTTAGTACACCAATGAGTTTCTCAGTTCAGTTGGATAAGGACCTTAAGGGAAAATCTGTTGATCAAAAGAAATTTAGAGTGATAATTGGATCTTTACTTTACTTGACTGCTAGCCGACCAGATATTATGTTCAGTATTTGCTTATGTGCTAGATTTCAATCAGATCCAAAAGAATCACATTTGACAGCAGTGAAAAGGATTTTAAGATATTTACTAGGAACTCAAAACTTAGGGATTTGGTATCCTAAGTTTAGTTCTTCATTTGAAATTATTAGTTACTCAGATTCTGACTTTGCAGGCTGTAGAGTGGATAGGAAAAGCACTTCTGGAACATGTCAATTCATTGGAAATTCATTAGTTTCATGGTCTAGTAGATAACAAAATTCAGTGGCACTATCTACTGCAGAAGCAGAATATATTGCATTAAGAAGTTGTGTGGCACAAGTACTTTGGTTAAAACAACAGTTGATTGATTTAGGATTAACTATAGGCACTATTCCAATTTATTGTGACAATACTAGTGCTATTTGCATTTCCAAAAATCCTATTCAACATTCTATAACCAAACACATTGATATAAGACATCATTTCATACGGGATCATGTATCCAAGGGAGAAATTGAATTCACACATGTTTCAACTGAAAATCAACTTGCAGACATTTTTACAAAACCTTTAGCCTTTGATACCTTCAGTACTTTAAGAACAAGGCTTGGTGTTATTGATTTGAATACCTAATCAAAATATCTTTCGCAACATTGATATTTGTTTTATCTTGTTTTTGATTTTGTGAAATTTTATGTATTTTGAATGAATTTGTTTTTAGGTCCATGGTTTTGTTTTATGATTTCTGTGTTTTTGATTGTTTAGTTTGATTTTCTTAAATTAAAAATAAAAAATTCAAAAATTGGAGGAAATCATCTGGGACGAATTTTGTTTCGTACTGGACGATGTGTGAAAGAATAGTTTGAGCAAAGTTTTACCGTTTTGAGAGCAGTTTTTTAATTAGATCATCTGTACGATCTTACGATGGTCCAGGACGAAAATTTTTTTTTTCTCTCAAACGTCGGGACGATTGAATGCAACGGTTGAGTGGACAAGATAGTTTTTAATACGGATTTCGTATGTACGAATTTTTGGTTCGTCCAGACGAAATGATGTTGGTTCATTGTAGGGGACGGTTTTCAAGAGACATTAAAACGAGTTACTTTTTGATCATCTGTACGAAAAATTTCGTCTGTACGATCGGTCAAGTAAAAAAGCCTGTACGAAGGGACGCATCGTAAGTTGTGTTGATTACGAAAAGCCGTTACATTTAGGACGAATTTGATTGTCTGAACAAAATATTTTCGTCCAGACGAACGATGATTTTTCGTCCAGGATGAAAGTTTTCGTCCAGGACGAACGTATCATTTTTCTTTAAATATGAAGACTTTCTAACTTAACAATCACACTTCCAAACTTCACTTTCAATCCCTTTCTACTTCAAATCGACAATGGCCTCCTCAAGCAAGAGACAAAAGGTGTTGATTAAGAAACCCAATAGGAATTCCTCAGAAAACTTCCTGTCTAAGGCGAATGAGGAATCCTTTCCTTGTTTTGCATCCGCCAAAATAACTCCTTCTCGCATTTTAATCCAAAGCGAGTTAAATTTTAAGGTAATGCACCTTTTTGCCTCAACCCAATTTTAATTCATAATTTCTCTCGCCCACTTCTACAACAAGCAAACCTATCATTATTTCCTAGCAAACATGAGTTTTAATTCAGACCACTCCTCCATAAGTTCTTATGTCTTCAAGCAAAAAGTTGAGATCACCAAGCACGACTTTGGTGCATTTTTGAACTTAAGAACTGAGGGATATAGAGCTCACACCCTAATGTCAAAAACCTCTTTCAAATGGTATCATGTCAATAGGGTAATTAGAGAAAATGGTCTTGACTATCATGTCGCTAGAGTCTCCGGTATGACCAAAAATGCCCGAATCATCCAGCATATCCTTCGATCTTCAATCATTCCTAAAGCTGGTGATAGGATTAATATTACCCCTCTCCTTTCTGTTCTAACTTTTTTGATTATAGAATGTCATCCTATTGACGAAGCCCAACTTATCATAGATCATATCTATGGGCTTTCCGAAATAGGACATGCAGAATAGAAGAGAAAAAGGAACATCTCATTAGGGCACTTAGTCACATACATTTTGGAAAAGAAATACAACTTTGTGCATCCTGATGAAGAATACGAAGAGCCAGTATACTATAATGATGCTTCCTTCAGATTGCATTTCAAGGAGGAAAAAGAAAAAGCACATGCTAGTGCTTCAGAAGAGGAAGAAGAAGAAGGAGAGCAAACATCTGCACCTCAGTCAGATTATCAGAATCTGATTGAAAGATTTGATAGATTAGAGACTCACGTTGATCAAAGGTTTGATTAATTTGATGCTCAACTTAAGCAGCAGTAACAAGACATTGGTAACATTAGAGATGAAGTACATGAAATTAATACAAATGTAATGTTGATGGCCTCCTACTTCAATCTTTTTGGCGGCATTCCTCCTCCTCCTCCTCCAGAACAGTAGAGATGTTTGTTGTGTCAGTTTTTATGTTTTGTGTTTGTTTTCATGTTTTTTTATGTTGTTCAGTGTATTTTCTTATTTGTTTTTTAGATATTATGAAATATGTAATCCTTTCATTAATATCAATGGATGTTGTACTTGTTTCAAAATTGATTTGCTTTTTGGAATGTGGTTAATTTTTATGAATTTCATTAGTATTATTTAATCTTTATAGTGCTTAAATTAGATTGTAATTTGAGATTATCTATATTAGAAAATCTAGTCTTTCTAAATTTAAAAGTTATTTATAACTTGTTGTAATTAGAACTTTTAAAATTCATGTCTATTCATTTAGACTACATAAAAGTTAATATTATTATTGCAATTTAGATGTTTTCTTATTTTGTATTTCTATGCTCAAGTGATATTTATGCACTTAGAAATATTTGAAATTTTAGATTATTGATTTTGGAAAGAATTGGTTTCAATTACTCTTGAAAATTGTACAAAAAGTACAAAAATCAAAAGAAATGCGCAAAGATTTGCATTGTGAAAAAGAGGTACAAAATTAGCCCAATGTCAAAAGATGCAAAGAAAGGGGCCCAAAAATTTGAAAAAGATACGCAAAGCGCCACATGTAGTAATTCTCTTCTTTCCAATTTCTTTCAATCTCTTAATTCAAATTGATCTTATGTTCATTTATATTTCATTGAACTTTGAAATATAATTTTTTTTTTACATCTCTCTTGTAATGATTTTTTATATTTGAATGTCTAAATTGAATCATGTCTTTGAAAAATTATTCTTACATACAATATTATATCACTTCTTAAATTTTATGAATTTTCAATGATTGACCTAATGTTTTTAGTTTAAAATTGCATACCTTTTGTCAATCACCATTTAGATTAAATTTTCAAATGAATTTCATATAATTACTTACATTTCTTGTCCATTTATTCTTCACTTTTTGTTGTTGTCAAAAATGGGGAGAAATTATTGTGTTGGAATTATTGTGTTGGTATTGATTGATTTGTTTTGTTTTAATTATTCTGTTTGCATTTTGCTTTTGTGATTGTTTGTGTTAAAAATTTTTGAAAAACAAAAATGTTGTTCTTTGCTTCAAAATGCCTTCTTATTTTCATGTATTCATCAATTCAGGGGGAGTTTAGGAGATAAGAGATTTGTTGAAACCATACAAACAATAATTGTTTTGCCATCATAAAAAAGGGGGAGATTGTTGAATAGTGTCTATTTGAATGCTTTACATTTGTGCAACTTGTATAGTTTTGATGATTCCAAACATTATTGTTCAAATGTGTAGTTATCTCCTAACAATTTTAGAATATTTGTATTTGCTCTTGTGTGTACTAACATTTCAGGAAAATCAGACTCCAGACTACAAAAACTTCAGATCAAATTCAACATGAGATACTTTGTTAATTTGAAAACTTGCATTTTTTCGTTGAATTAAATTTAAAAGGAGTGATTGTAATTGAGAGAATAAAAACATACCACACACATAAGGAGATCATAAAAATTTTATACTGATCGTATGGGACGATATCAGATCGTACGGGACGATCAGACAGTTATCTCCTATAAGAGTACATGGAATGAATAGAAACTTGCTCGGAAAATTTTGTCTAAGTCCTATTCGTCCAGGACGAAATTAATTATCGTCCAGGATGATTGGTTCTCTGTAAAATTTTTGTCCAGACGAATTTACATTGTCGTCCGTGATGACTGGTCCTCTGGAAAAATTTCCTTCAGATGAAAATAAACATCGTCCAGGACGATCGGGTCTCTGGAAAAAATTTGTCCAGATGAAAATAAATTATCGTCCATGGCGATTGGTCCTCTGAAAAATTTTCATCCAGACGAAGTCAAGAATCGTGCAAGACGATTGGTCCTCTGGAAAAATTTTGTCCGGACGAACATATTTTCGTCCAAAAGATTAACCGACTTAGAACAGTTTTCAGCAGTTTCTAGAATCGACCTTGTAATAACTGTTCGTACTGGACGAACCTAAATTCGTACAGGACGATCAGCTATACAAAGTCATTTTGTACACATATTCAAATAGGTTCGTTTCAGATCGTTTAAGTAAAATCGTCCAGGATGATCCCCGATCGTACAGGACGTTCCACTTCGTACGGAATTGAAAACTTGCAGTTTTTGGGTGATTTTTCTTATCTTTTATATAAATAGTCTAAATTAGACGGCCACCCAATCTTTTTGTCATTTGATCTTCATGCCTCTTGAGAGAATAGCCAAGGAGAGAGTGGAAGAGAGCATTCAAGGGAGGATTCCTACCATTGGAGCGAGAAGGCTTTACTTGGATTGCAAAGGTAAGAGTCTCTACTTGTGAATTGGGATTACTTCACTCTTTTCCTTTTTCCTTCTAGATTCTTGTGAGAAGATCAGTCAAGGAGATCCGATTCTCTGCCGACACTTGGAGAGTGTGAACAGCCGAAGTGTTCTCTGCCTACACTTGGAGAGTGTGAACAGGACGAAGGGTTCTCTGCCTACACTTGGAGAGTGTGAACAGCCGTAGGGTTCTCTGCCCACACTAGGAGAGTGTAAAAGGACGACGGTTATCTTCCAGCACTGGGGATTGTGTAAAAGGATGACGGTTCTCTGCCAGCACTGGGGATTGTGTAAAAGGACGACGGTTCTCTGCCAGCACTAGGGATTATGTAAAAGGACGACAGTTCTCTGCCACACCGGGTAGTGGTGAAAAGAGTGTGTTATAAAGGCTTCTCCGCCTTGCTGTGGGTGCAAAAGGAGAGTCACTATTGGTTTTAGTGCAATACTCAGAGGGTGCCTCTGAGGAGTGGATGTAGGTCTGGTTATAGACCGAACCACTATAAATCTGGTCTCATTTACTTTATTGTTTTTACATTTTCGCACTTTAAATTTTAGTTTTAACAACTCTGTGGTTGAAAAATATTTTTCTACATACTTTAAAAAAAATTTTTGTTTCGGTTTAACTTAATCTTCAAAGAGGGTTTAAAATTTTTAAATTACCAATTCACCCCCCCCCCCCTCTTGGTAGCCTTGGGACATTCACTTAGGCTTAACAATCTAATTACTAGACTCAACAGAGCAGGCTGATTGTTGATCATCCAAAAAGAACTAATGTTTGTGAACTGATTATCCCAACTAATCTTGCGATTGTCAAGGATGATATAATCAAGCAAACCAACCTTAATTGCTTTCCTTAATTACCAGATTAATTTAGGCATAATTATACTTCTTCATCCATGATGATGTTCAAAAATAAAACATGTCTGAATAGATCTGGAGATTGATTCTTTCTAATTTAAGCCTATCATCCCAAACGATGCTAAAATTGACCAGGATGATTCGCTTAATTATGGTTGTCTTAACTAGGATGCCCTAATTAGAGTTTTTGTTTTTAACTGATCATCTAGGATAATTTTTGGATCATCCCAGATGATGTGATCAAAATAGAAAACACTAATCAAATAGATAGATTTTTTCCCAAGTGTATGTGTGGAAGGTTACTGAGCATAAAGACCCACAATATTACAATGGATAGAAGAAGAGGTAAAAGATAATTTGAGGTACATTACAAACTAACATAGTCTTAATCTACCTATTCTTGAGCTGGTTTGATTTACAATTTGATCATGTGGACCTGAAATGTTTGTAGGCAATGCAGCCATAAGAAAATAGAGATGTTTGCTATCATCAAAATTATATTATCTGAAATTAGATTTGCAATAATTTCACAGTAAAATAATATATATTTTCAGTGGGTTATAAATTTTCTTCTTTGGGAATTGATCACCTACTTAGGTATCCATCATTTTTTGTGAATCTATCTCCTATTCAAATTTAGATTTTCCCATTTATGATAATAAATCTCTTGGTTAGGTTAAAAATTTGCTCATTTGGGAATTAATCTCCATCTTAGGTATCGGTCTTTTTTTGGAAATTGATCTCCAATTCAAAGTATAATTTTACCTATCTTAGAATAGATCTCTCGATTAAGTTTTAAATTCACTCATCTTGAAATTGATCTCCCATTTAGGTATAATATTTTTTGGGAATGGATCTCCCATTCAATGTTTAAATCTTCTTGTTCAAAATTCAATCTCTCTACTAGGTTCTATATTAACTCATTTGGGTATCTATCTCCCATTCAAGTATTCATCAATATATGGGAATTGTTCTCTCATATAAAGTCTAAATTTTTGTGTTTAAGAATCAATTGCTCGGTCAAGTTCTATATTTGCTCATTTGGAAATTGATCTCACATTTAGGTATCTATCTTTTCCTAGGAATCAAACTCCAATTCAAATTAAAAATTTTCTTATTTGATAATTTATCTCTCTTTTAGGTCTTAAATTTGCTCATTTAGGAATCAGTCTTCCATGTTTGCTTAGGAATTGAACTCCCATTTAAAGTTAAATTTCCCTCTCTAAGAAACAATCTCACATTTAGGACCTATATTTTTTTGGTTAAAAATTGATGTTTCAATAAAGTCTCCACCTTCAAGATTAAGTTAATCGCTTCAATCAATGCCATCACATGTGATTTACTCTTTGAGTTCATCACTCATGTTGGGGGATCCAATTGTTGACCTCATTTTTGTATGAGGTCAACATGAACTACCTAAACCCCCAATTATTAATTTTATGATCAACAATCCCAATTATCAATCAACTAGCCTTCAATAATTTTGTCCCTAGCCCTTGGCCCACCTTCATTCACACTCGACAATTAACCTTTATGCATACATCAACTAATCATTTATCAATGTTTATAGTCTACATCTAATCATCTCTAAACAATGAATAATCAATTAGCCGTCAATCCATATCCATTACACTTTAAGATACCTTACAAATAACCTTCAATCAGCTTCAATCATACGGCCAACAACCTAACAAACAATAATCACTCAAATTGTAATCGGTTAACTCAATTGCACAAAGCTCAATCAATTTCTAAATCAACAATTATTGATCAACAAATACTTGAATAATTATAGAATGCATTGCAATCAGGTATCCTAGTGCACTAACTCCCTAGCCTTAATAAGGTTTCAAGTCATTTCACCAGAAGGTCTATATATCAAATTAATCATCATTGACTACTAGACTAATTATTAAACCAATTGAGCTAATCATCAACCTTAATCAATATCAACCAAGATCCAAACAACATCTCATCATCACCAATGTTCCTTGAACTTTATCTCTATTGGATTGTACTAATCACCTTGGTTCAATCAGTAGTTTACTTAGTCAATTGTGCCCAAGTCTAGTCAATTTAGACCCATTTGATTTAAATCATTATAAGCATCCAATTCAAAACAACTAAGTATTAATATCATTCCATTATGTGACTTAAACCTAGTCAAATTTTTTGTGATACATATCTCATGGATTCAATTAAGTCAACTCACTAGAAAGGGTCAAATCCACAAATGTATGGTCAACTTCTATTCAAAGTTCCAAGGCATGGTTATAAAATCATTTAAGGGCATTCAATTTCACCTCAATCATCACTCACATTTCCCTGAGACTCCACCTAAGTAATGTTGACATATTGACTAGTAAAAATATTTACATAAAAATTAAACAAACTAATTTACTCAAACAACATAAAACACTTTATTCCTTCCTTCAAAGGCCATCCGAGACATTCAAATACATTCTATAATCTTCCTATATACTACCCCATAAGATCCTAATCATTGATTTGGCTTAAGACATCTAAGTCATTCCCTTCCATATAAAATGACTTAGGGTCATTTTCACCCTAAGCGGCTCTCCTCCCTACTATCTAACCACCTGATTTAGGTGTCTGGCATCCAAGCTACTCATTTGAAGCAACCCAACCTTCCAAATGGGATCCAACTTCAAAATTTGTTAGGAACCTCAAAAACTCTCACATTCCAACTGCACTCTCACCTTAACTTTGCTCTAGGTGCTCTAAGATTTCATTTTACTTTCTAAGTGACTACTCCCCAATCCCTTGGTGGTTTCCTACCATTTAAACATTACCTACAAAAAAATTGATGGAAGATCAAAGGTTGTTCCATCCTAGATGATTGAGATCCTTCTTTGGTGCTTCTTAGACATTGCATTCATCATAAGAGTTATTATTTATAACCCTGAATCAAATTTTGATAAAATATTGACCTAATGCATCATGTTTGATTCTACTTGCATGGTAAGTGTATTAATTTGAAATGTTCTTATTATATTCCTTAATAAATTGTAAATATAATTTAAAGGCTTCATGTGAATATCTATTCTATATGTGGGATAATTACATTATAATTATAAGCCTTAGGATATGTAATTTAGTTGCCCTCGCACTTGGAGTTTATTTATTTATAAATTATTTAAAACTAAAAAATATGCTTCATCCATTTAAACTCAAATAATTAAATTTAAATTTATATAAGATAAACATTAATTAATTAACCTCTTTTTGGCCTTTATAAACAAACACTTTAACTTTATGCAACTTAAATATTAAAGTCCTATAGGGCAGATCAAAGTAATATAGCCTACTTCACATACTTAGATGGTTTGCTAGGAAAACCAATTTTAACCTAGGTTTGGCATGTTGTTTGAATTTGTTAAATGTTTCTTTGCTTGGAGAGCACCTTGTGTTATATATTTTAATTTTTGTTAGAACACGTAGGATTTTTAATGACTACATTAGGATATTACATAACTGCTCCACATATTTTATGTTCTTATATACTTATTGTAATTTATATAGTCCTTTACATTCATGTAAGACTCAATGTGGAATGTACCTAGGAATGTATTACAAATCTGGGCCCACGCACTGTGATTTTGATAATAACAACATTATTTCTTTACTACTGCTATTTTTTGCATTTTTATTTTCTTTACCTTGCTCAATAACTTTTTAGGTCCATAAGTTTACTTGCAATGCCAATCAACTTAGACAAGGTAAACTAGGATTGAGTCTGTCTATAATTTAAATTTCAATGTACTTTTTACCTTTCTTGAGTTAAGCCATGTATCTGGTGGACCCCAAGCTAGGTAACCATGAACACACACATTCGGGGAGAGTGATTTAGTGAGTTAGATAAATTTCTATTTTTTGACCTAATTATATGTGACGATTTCAATCATACTAGTCAATCTGTAAAAATGGAAACCCTAGTTAATGCATCCTTGGTAATTAAGATTTCTTATCTAATCATACTAGATGATTTAAGATCATTCATGATGATCAGTTTAGATTGTAAAAAACAACTTACAATCATAATATAAGAAATATTTTAAGCTTTAAATTTTATTCTAATTATACATGATGACATGCATTGTACTATACTATTTAAGATAATCTTTCCCAATTTGATCCTATGATTACGGGAGTAATCACGATTAGATTACTTGATTAGATCATATAGGATGATTTACCTAGATCATACTGGATGATCTGTTATATTTTATGGGATGATCCCCTTTCATCCAAGATTAAAAACCAAAATTTTCTTCTAATTTTCTAAGAAATCATACTGGAGGTCCCGAGAGGGTTGTGTGATGATATGTAGATCATCAGCCATCATCCCACGTCATACTAGACAATCAATACAGTATCTTGGACTAATCATCAAGGAGGATTGCAGAATCATATTGAACAATTTGTAAAAATACATGAATTAATTATACAGAGCAAAGCTGATCGTACTAGCTGAAAGATTTATTTTGTACCAACCATATAGGATGATCTATTGATCATATAGGATGATCTTTGATTGCAAGTTCAAAACTAGTGCTACTTTTGAGGCTCTCTATTGCTCTCTTATTGTCACTTGAGATAATCTTTTGACCCTAATATCCTAGGGCTTTTCACCAATCTTCTAAAATAGAATTGATCTGAGAGAGTGCTTACAGAAAGAAGAGAGGGCTTTGGGAGAGAGAGAAATTGTTGTGAGAGGGAATTATGATGGATTCACAAAGGTTTCTCTAAGCATGGTTTTCATCATCTTCTTGAATTTTCTTTTTTGGCACCTTGGTGGCTCTGGGGAAGATCTTCATCAGCATTAAATCTAGGTACTTGCCTTCACATGTGGGTGAAAATAAATTCCAAGGTTCTTTGCCTACTCCATAAGGTAGTAAAATGATTCTAAGTGTCTCTGCCTACTTTAGGAGAGATTAAAAGGATTCTAAGGTTCTCTATCTAATCCAGGAGGGAGTAAAAGGATTCAAGGTACTCTGCCTCATCGGGTCATTAGAAAGTTTTTGTAAGGCTTCTCAGCCTTGCTATAGAGGCAAAATAATAGACACTACTTTAAGTGCAATACATGGAAAGGAGTTTTTTAGGGAGTGGATGTAGTTAAATTGACCGAACCACTGTAAATATGGTGTATTCTTTCTGGTTACTTTTCACATTTAATTTTTATATTATTCTGTGATTTATTATGTGGTCAAAATCACTAATTTTTGTTATTATGAAATTATTATTGCTTTCGTATAATTAATTTATTTAAAAATATTAAAAAAAAAATTCTTTTTCATTAAATAAATTTTTAAATAACCAATTCACCGCACCTCTTGGTTAGTCTTGGACTAGTTCTTTAGGTTTTTAACAATCCTCAAAAACTTTTAGAATGATTTACATGTCTAAGTCCTTATAAATTATAGAGTTTATATTATTGGAATAGGTCTTTAGGTTTTTAACAATCCTCAAAAACTTTCAGAATGATTTATATGTCTAAGTCCGAATCTTGGACTAGTCTAGGACCCTAATTATATTTTGATGGTAGCGATCTATTAGTGTTCTGATGAAGTTTGAATAACATTCCAGCGATGGAGTTTGGGTAGTGATTTGATAATGACCATTGTAGGTGTTGTGCCTTTGTAGCAATTCCAAGGATCCTTAGAGCCTTAAAGTTCTCTTGAATCTCAACCTAAAGTTAAAGCTCCATGTGCAAATCAACTAGAGTGTAGGGTCGAATTAAAAGATTGAAAAAATTAGCATGCTTCATAAGCATGGAGAAAATTTGAAATACTCTATTGGATGGTTTCATTCCCTAGATCTAAGAATGTTTTTTCAGCATTCAAGTGCCTAAAAATTATTGGAATGGTGAGGGCTTAAGCATGCTGGATTTGTCTAATTGAGATGCTCGAAGCATCCAAATTTGAAAATCATTTGGTCATTTCATTATTCCTTAAATTTTCTTATTATGATTCAAGTGGTTGCTCTTGGCTCATTCGGACTCAAATTGGAATACTTTTATTGTCCTACAGTTAAACTCGTACAGATATTTAGTTTGATGTCAACTTTTTTGTAAATATGAGTACATACATTCTTAATTTTAATTTTTAAGCTTTAAATTCAAATATGTATCTGGATTTGTGTCCAACAAAGATAATTTTTATGACGCATATCTATCAGCGGTCAAATAGGAAATTAGTAAATATTTATCTTTTTCTTTTGGGAAAAAGTAAATAGTCATCAATTAAATAGCGGACAAATAAAACTTAAATTTGTAACCATTTTTAAATTTTTTTTTATATACTTTGGAGAGGGGTATCTACCCGCTACCACCATCAATGAAGGCGCATTGCGGCTTAAATAATCCCTTGGTAGGCCTACCAGTAACCAACCCCAAAGATTCGGAGCTACATAGTTTTTTTTTCTACACTTAAAAAGTTATTTGGTATGAGAGAGAGATCAAATATGAGTTGAGAGTTTTCAATCAGGCTCACCAATCAACTCAGCGATACTTGGTGGGATATTATCTTATTAAAAACCAACAAACAAATCATCTAAATTTGAGCTGTGTGGTAAAAGATAGGCTGGATTTAATACAGTTGCCATTTCTTCTCCTAGGGCTAGATTTTGGGGACCAACTCCTCAGCATAGCCCATAGGTTCATATTCTTTTATATAAATTAACATAAAATAAAAAAAATATAAATATAAATAAATAAATAAATAAAATTAAACATAAAATAAGAATAGTTTTACTATAGATAAATTAAGTCATAAACAGGGACACAACCGTGAAATCAGTCGTCAGAATTATGTAGTGGATCCGGTGTATTTAAGGCGTCCCACGAGCAGGGATCCTTTTCGCACGTGAACTGCATACCAAAGGGGGCACAACGATGATTATTTCGCCACCCAACCATTCAAAAGTATCGAGGGATGCCAAACATTAAAGTTTCCGTACTAAATTTTATTTGTTAACTGATTATTTTATTATTATTATAGGAATGGTGCGTCATTATATTTATCCTATTATATACCATTGTCAAGGTTCAAACTCTATTTCGATTGCAGTTGCGATTTTTAGCAAATCCTGAAAGTATTTTTTTTTTTTTTTGGTTGGGGGGAGAATTTGGGGCATTAGCCATTTCATTAAAATATAAAAGAGTTACATGAGGAAGAACATCAAATGCTAATACAAAATATGAAGCAAATGAAAAAATCCTATCAGCAAAAATTGCTTAACAACTGAAAACTATAAAGTAAAAGAGATAAACCAAAAGTTTAAGGACTCAGTATGCAAGCATCGTGTAGGACTCCCAAGCAGCCAAAATCATCCAAACGGATGTAGGGATCCCCTGGTTGTCGAAGAGACTGTCCAAGGGGATGAATAGTAGATTGCATTAATCATCATCCTTTAAAAACCCAGTCCATGGTTGCCAAAAAAGACCGTCCAGAAACACTAAATTTTCAGAGTGGAGATCGGGAAATATCTAGTAATCCTTCCACATCAGTGGACCAAGAATCAATTCAGCATATTCTATAGAGTTTGAAAGCATTTTCGCTTGATAGTATGAGAAAAACAGCTCTTTTAATCTTAGCAATAACAGTGCTATGACAATCAAAGATATTATCAAATAATCTGTAATTTCTTGATCTCCAGATGTAGTAAACAATAGAACTAAGTAAAAGATAGCAGAGATTCTTCTGATTTATATCATGTTCCCAATCATCAATGCTATTAAAGACTTGTCAGAAGTTGGCCGAAGGAGCATGCAATTAATCTGAGGCAAAATTTTCTTAAGGATGTTATAAGAATAATCGCATTCAAAAAGAAGGTGATTAAAATTTTCCAGAATAGTCCTGTAGAAATTACTGTAAGGAGAAACCGGAATACCCCTAGTGATCAAACCATCAGAGGTTTTGAGGCCATTCTTAAAGGCAATCCAAGAGTATATAGAGAAGCATGGTGCATAATGCTTATACCAAACAAAATTAAACCAGGGAACAGGTTCACAGTTCTGATATTGTTGAAAAAAGGTGCAAAAGGAAAGTTTAGCAGGTTTGGTCAAACAGCACTCCTCCGTCAAGTCAGAAATGGGAACAGTGTTAATCAAAGCAGCCAATTATGTTGGGAATGGAGATGGTAAGATCCAGCTGCCATTAGAAATGAGGCTGCTAACAGGTAAGTAGAAGGGAGAAATAAAGGAATCTAAATTTTCATTCTTAAGCTACTCAGCCACAGATTATTCAAAACACCAGTGGTCCCAAAAAAAAGAGAGGCTACTGCTAGTTATAATTTTGAAGTTTAGAGAATGTTGTAAGCATTTAGCCACATCACAAAGAGATTTCCAATAGACAGAGCTCATAGAAATCCTGAAATTCCAGAAAGAACCATACTTTGCTTTCTACCACCTAAAGAGAATACTCTTTGAATTATAAAACCTCCAAATAGTATTACACTCAAAAGCATGATACAATGAATCAATAGAAGGGATGCGTAGCCCCCCAATAATTTTAGGCTTGCAGGTATCTTTCCAAGAAATCATATGCAGACTTTGCTTGTGAATATCCCCATAGTATAAGAACCTAGAGCACAAACTGTTAATTTTCTTGACACAGGTCTTAGGTATCAAAGTGCATCTAACCCAATATGCTAAAATGTTATAAATGGTGTTTTTTTAAAAAATTAAAAACGACCAGCTAAAGAGAGGGATCTAGCCTTCCAGCGATCCAAAGAGCACATGATTCTTTACATATGAGGTTGGAAATCACAATTTTTTAGTTTCCTACAAAAAATAGGAATGCCGAGACACTTGATAGGAGCATTAGAAATTGGTATGTTCAAAATATTTGAAATGACCTGCTCATCTAGCACATTCTTAGAGAACAAAATCGTGCACTTATTGCTATTAACTTTCAAACCCGAAATGCTAGCAAAGCCATCTAAAATCATATTAAGAAAAAGTGCATTCCCCTCAGAGGCCCTGGCAAATACCAATAAGTCATCAGCATAAAGAAGATGGGAAATAGCAACATTACTAGCCTCAATGCCCTGAAAATAATTGCTTAAAGTGTCTTCCTCAAAACAAGAAGAAAGGCTATCCATGATAATGCAAAAGGGGTATGGTGAGAGAGGACACCCTTGCCTAAGGCTGGAGGAAGAATTGAAGTAACCTTCAAGCGCCCCGTTAATAGATATAAATAAATGCACATCAGAAATGCAACCTTTGATCCACAAAACAAAGTCATCAGGGAAGCCCTTGGCAAGCAAACGATTAAGCAAAAATTCATCGAAAAACGTGTCAAATGCCTTATGGATGTCAAATTTTGCACAAAAAAATTTTTGTATGGCATTTAAATTAAAATCCTTAAGTAGGTCATCCGCAAGCAAAATGCTATCAGAGATGATTCTATCTTTAATAAAGCCAGATTGGCTAGGATGAATAAGGGACGACATAACCTCCTTCATTCTGTTGGCAAGAATATTGGCAATTATCTTATAGAGGGTGTTACAAAATGATATTGGCTTATAGTCATAAATGTCCTGAGCAAGAGGCCATTTAGGGATAAGTGCAATGGCAGTGGCTTTTGCATGCTTAGGCATATAACTAGTAGAGAAAAAGGATAGGATAGCCTCACAAAGTTGATCGCCAATGGTATTCCAAGTGGATTTATAGAATTTAAAAGTGTACCCATCAGGTCCCGGGGATGAGGAATTTGGAGATGAAAAGACAAAGTTCTTAATTTGATCCATAGAAATGGGAGCCAGAAGCTGGGGGACAAGGTTCGTGGGTAGCTTGAGCTGAATAGGAGCAGCCCAGCAAGTGGTGTTGGGGGGAAGACTGTATTGAAGAGCTTATGGAAATGCCAAATAATGACATTATTAATATCTGTGGGGTTGGAAAAGGTCCCATCCATGGTAGTAATGCCCTTAATCAAGTTGGTATTATGCCTAGCATTGATCTAGGAGTAGAGGAATTTAAGATCATCCTTACCACTACACATCCATTTAGCTTTAGCTCTTTGTAAAGTCCAATTAGACCAATCAGAGTTCCTCTCAGCAAGCTTATGGTTAGTATCTTTCAAAGCCGAATTAATATTAGGATCCCAAGGAGAATCTTGAATTTTTCTCAAGTATAAATTTTGGGTACTAGTAAGCTCCAAGGGATTGGAGGGAGTTTGAAGATACCCAATTCTTAGATTTAATGTTGAGTTTGAGGGTCTTGAGCTTTTGGTAAAAAGAGTGGATTGGACTGCTATGAAATTTTTTAGAGAACACAGAGATGAGTATATCCAGAATTTAGGTTTAGAGAAACAATAATTCTTGAAGAGAAATCTATGCTTTAGCAGGTTGTTGAGAACATTTTGAAAAATAATGGGGGATTGATCAGGATCCGAGGGTCATCCATAGTGTAAAAAGAATTTGGGTAAGTTTCTAACAAAGCATCGTTAACCAACATTCTATCAAGCTTGATATGGATTGGGTTTTCAGTCCTCTGATTAAACGAAGTAAAGTAGTGGTCCACAGAGGAGAGTTCATGGGCTCCAAGGTTGAAAATCAGATTGTTGAAGTCTAAAACATTATTGTTGGTGAGCAAAAAACCACCAGCCTTTTCATGGGGGAACCTGTAGCAATTAAAGTCCCCTAATATAATCCATGGTGTGGAAATGCTACCAGGCAATTCAGAAAGTTTATTCCAAAGAGTTTGCCTTGCAACCATAGAGTTAAAAACATAGACCACAGAGACACAATAAGTTTCAATATTACACAAGAAAACCTTTCCATGAATCAATTGGTTGGATGTAAAAAGTGGCCTAAAACTCATATTCAGTGAGTTCCATTTAATCTAGACTTTTCCAGGGTTATCAAATACTAAATTGACGTAAGAGCTTCATGAGGAAAAATAGCATGAGTGGAAAGGAACCAACAGTTGTTGGTGGAAGCGGTAGAAATTCTGGTTTCCAAAATGAAGAGTAGGTCAAATTTGAAAGAGTTTACTAATTTTTTGCAACTCAATGTTTTGTCTGGGCTGTTAAACCCACGTGTGTTCCACGCCACCACCAAAGGGGTGCTGGTCATTAGGATTTGGAGGTTAAGGTGGTGGCCTTCTTGGCCGATTTTTCTCTTGTTGTTTTGGTAGAAGTAGTGTTTGACAAAGGCTGAAATGAAGGTGGTTTGTCGTTATTATGGGAAGTGCATACGAAGAAAACATTTATTGAATCAGGAGGTTTCCCAGCATGGTCTAAAATAGGGGAGGCAGAGGTTAACTGAGTGGTGGTCTTGCTGGTAGAAGGATAGTTATGGTCTTAGAGGGGGACAAATTTATTAGTGGTGGGAATAGGGGGCGGGGGATGTTGTGGAGGAGGTGGAGCTTGGGTAGAATCTAGGTTTATAGGGTTGGATTTGGGGGATAAAGAGGGGTTGTCTGTAGGGGTGGAGTTAAGGTTGGGTAATGTAGTATGGGTAGCAGGAATAACGACAGTATATGGTGAGGAGTTGGAGATCGGTGTTGGCTGAGAGATGGGAAAGGTGGTTTAGGGATAGTTAGCCTAAGAGGGGCCTTATGAGGCTTGCGGTCGGTGCTCCTACCGTGATTTTGGGAAGATTCAACCTGCTGTGGGTTAGGATTTTTGGGACAGGAGTTTGGGGCATGCATGATAGAGTTGCAGAATGAACAATAAGTAGGTTTCCAGTCGTAAAGCATAGTGAGGGGAAAATTTTTTCCATCCACAATGTAATAAATCTCATCCGGAAGGGGGGAAGAGCTGATCACCTGAACACATACCATAGAAAAGGTAAGTCTAGTTTTTGTAGCTAATAGGGCATCCATAGCCAACAGGATTCCCACGCAGGTCACAATTTTGGAGATTCCCACTGGCGTCTAGCATGAAAGCGCGAAGTTTTTGATCTTGATCCATAGAGGATTCAAAGGAAATTCTTCAGGCTTTGGAACAAAGTCTGGCATCCATCATTGCAAAATAAATGGATTTCAGAAAAAGAACCATGTCCTGTCGAACCAAGCCATATCGTAATCCTCCTGGTTATTGAACTTTAGGAGAAAAAAGCCATTATCCAAAGTGACTAGAGAGAGTGTTCCTTTCAGGGTCCAGGACTTCTTGATCATGGAAAGAAGGGATTCATAATATGGTCTACGCCCAATTGAGTATCCAACCAAGGAAAGAGCCCATTCAGGGGAGCCAGCGGTGAACTGAGCCAAAGTAAAGTGGCCAGTTGCATTTTCAGTCGGGAAGTAGGAAATCGAAGAGGTGAACTCATTCAAAATAAGGGGTTAGGTGGCGATGAGACTCTTCCAATCGCAAGGTAGTTATGAAGAGGAGGTGTTGGGAGGGGGAAAGATGGAGGAGAACATCCTTGAGGAGGACATCCCAGAGAAGATCCTCCCTAGAGAGGCAGAGAGGGTGGCCAGAAAATCTCAAAATGAAACCCTAGCAAAGAAAAACTTCACACACTCAAGTTCTAATAAAAAGTATTATCATGCAAATCCTGAAAGGTTTCATTTTGATGGTTCAGGCAGTTTTTTTCCTTTTTTATTTTATTTTTTAAATCACCTATTTATATTAAAAAAATTCTTTTTGACTTAATATTGATTTTTGTTGGATTGGAATTTATTGGCGGATTATGTGGGACTTTAGTAGAAAGAAATTTCTATGTTAGAGAACTAGAAAACTAGAAGAAATTTTAGTGAATACTTAGAGTAATAGAGAGAGATATATATGAAAATTAAAAGTATGCCAAAAGATAAAAACAAATCCAGAATGGCTAAAAAGTGCCTATTCATCCATTAGATATAGGGCTTAGAGGACTATAAAAAATATTATACAAAAAATATAAAAACTAAAGTATTATTTTTGACCATTTAAAGATTTTGTTTGACACATGGTGTGACTCATAAAAGTTTTGCATGGCTCTCTGCCTCTTACATGGCCCTCTATTTCTAGAGCGAATCTTCTTGGGCAAGTGTGTTGTGAGAGGCCTCAATATATAACATGAATGACAAGTTCATATGAATGAGCCCTCGGGATGCAATAATGAGCCTCTTATGTGGTGGAAAGTCCTTATTGATTGTATATGGACCTTTGATCATGAGGGATGACTACCATTATGTGATGTTGACTTCTATTTGAGGATTGATTAAAATTGGAACATTATAATTATGGACCTTTTTATGGGGCATTTTTTGTAATTGGAACAAGGATTTGCTACAAATATGATTTCAGGAAATAGAATTTTGATGACAATAAATATTTCTCTTTTGTTATGACTGTCTTGCCTAGTAATGCTTCAGGTCCACAAGATCAAACTGCAAATCAAACCAGCTTAAGATTGGGTAGATTAGGACTAAGTCAGCTTGTAATGTACGTCAAGTGTCTTTTACCTTTTTTTGAGTCCATTGTAATATTGTGTGTCCTGATGTTATGTAACCTTGCACACACACACACACACTTGGGGGAAAAATCCACAATGATCCAAGTATTATCCTGGATGATTTGTCAAAAACAAAATCCCTAATTAGAGCATCCTCATTAAAGTAGCTGTAATTAAGCGAATCATCCTGGATGATATATTTCATCATCCGGGATGGTAGACTCAAATCAGATAGAATCAGCCATCATATCTATTTAGGCATCTTATATTTTTGGACATCATCCTAAACATCGTCCTAGACGATGTAACACAATTATGCATAATTTAATTTAGTAATTAAGGCTTGATTACTCGATTATGTCATCCTTGACAATTACAGGATCGTCTGGAACAATTAGTTAACAAACCTTAGTTCTTCCTAGATGATCAAAAATTGGCTTGGTTCCATTCAGGGTGATACTCTAGATGATATGTACTAAATTAAACTAATTATCCAAGATGATCATGTGATCGGCCTGGATGAACAAGTTATTTTTTCATCATCCAAACATCCATTCAAGGTGATGTTCTGGATGATATTTGGCATTTTGTACTAATCATCCCAGATGATCTAGTTATTTTCCTATCATCTAGACATCCATCCAGGGTGATGGTCTATATGATTTTCAATGGCTTGAACTAATCATAAAGGATGATATAATATTTTCATAGACAATCTAAAAAATAACCTTCTAATCATCCAGACCCTTTTAAATCATCTTGGCTGATTGAGCTAAATTTGAACTAATGGTACAAGAAGATTGATAGATTGTCTTAGATGATATTTGACGATTAGTTGCTAATTAGGGAAAATTTGTTGCCCTTGTCTAAAAGATCTCTTATTTTTTTCAAGAGATCATCCTTTGATGTTGTCTTGACCTGAGAGAGCCAAGAGGAGAGGGAGAGAAAGAAGAGAGAGAGAGAGAGAGAGAGAGAGAGAGAGAGAGAGAGAGAGAGAGAGAGAGAGAGAGAGAGAGAGAGAGAGAGAGAGAGAGAGAGAGAGAGAGAGGATCTTGTGGGGGGGGGGGGAGTTTGTGAGGGGTTTCATAAAGGTTGCTCTAAGCAAGGATCCGAGTCATCTTCTCTGGTTGTCATCAAAGAAGGTTCAAGAGAGGTCTATTTCAGCAACTAATCAAGGTTCTCTATCCGCTTCTAGTGGAAACAAAATGAGTTGGATTCTTTTCTTGCTTCTAGAGAAAGAAAAAGGAGTTGGGTTCTATGTCTACTTCTTGAGGAAGCAAAAGGAGTTGGGTTAGTTGCCTACTTCTGGAGAAAGCAAAAGGAGCTGGGTTCTCAGCCTCACCGGGGTAGATGGAAAGGAGTTTTTGTACGGGCTTCTCCACCTTGTTATGGGGGCAAAAGGAAAGACACCGAGTTTAGTGAAAGACCTGGAGGAGAGGCTCCAAGGAGTGGACATAGGTCAAATTGATCGAACCCTATAAAATTTGGTGTGTTCTTTTTTATTATTCTTCCACACTTAATTTCTGCACTTTGTTTCTCTTATGGTGAATCTTGGTTTAATTTAAGATTGTGTTTTTGTTTGAAGAAATTTTTAAATTCCAATTCACTCCCCCTCTTGGTTAGCCTTGGGACTAGTTCATAAGGGCTTAACAACTCTGACAAACTTTTACGTGGTATCAGAGCGGGATTTATAAAACTAGGTTTTGAAATCTTTTGAATTTCAATCAATGGCTAACTTTGGTAATCGTAATACTATGGAAGGATATTATATTACCTGACCTCCTTTGTTTGATAATATTCAATTTAATTTTTGAAAAACTCGTATGTCTACATTTTGCAATCGATTGACTATTCCATATTGATGCTTATTAAGGATAGTTATTCACCTGTCTCATAAAATTAATGACAATAAAACTGAACTTTTTTTACTAAATAGACTTTTGATGATAGGGATTAGTGCAATTGAATGCAAAAAATTTAAATTATTTTTTATGTTCTTTAAAATCAAAAGGTTATATATGTGTTTCAATTTGTGCTACAGGTAAATAAATTTGTGATAGATTGTGTATTACTTATGAAGGAATAAAAGAAGTCAAGCAATCTAGGTTGAATATTCTAATGCATGACTTTGAACTTTTTTGTATGACATCTACTGAATCAAATTCTGATATGTATACTAGGTTTACTCAAATTTTCACCTTATTGCATGCCTTAGGAAGAGAGCTACCTAACTATAAAAGAGTCAATCAAATTTTGAGATGCTTGTCTTCTTTATTTGATGCTAAGATTACTGCAATTATTGAATCTAAGGATTTGAATACTTATTTTATTAATAACTTACTTGGGTCACTCGTTGCTTACGAGCAAAGGGTAAACCAAAGACAACTTGATGTAGGTGAGAAGAAGAAGAAGAAAAGTATGGCGTTGAAACCTAATGATATGGATATAAATTATTTCGAGTCTAAAAGCAATGTTGTGCCTTCACCACAAGGCAATTTAAAAGCTTTCTAGGGAAGAATCACAAGCATCATCAAAAGTGAAAAAAGGTAAGCATAACAAAAATGTTTAAAGTTCTTCTGATATTATTTATTTTGAATGCAAGAAGCCTGGACCTGTTAAAGCTGAATGTCCTAAACTTAAGGATCACTCAAGTAAGGAAAAGGGTGAGAAGAAACCCAAGTTAAAGAAGGACAAGAAGTGGTTCGAAAAGGCATTATGGGTGGATTCTCCATCTAACTCATCTAAGAATAAAGCGGAGGAGGAGACTACAAATTTGTGCTTGATGGCGGTTGATCACCTTGGTCAGTCTGACCAAGAAGAGGTATGCAAACCAACCTATGATCAATTACTTGAAGTTTATGAACAAATTCATGCATCATATAAGAAACTTAAGAAATTGCATGCAATATTGAAATTAGAGTTGATAATGCTATTTTAGAAAGTACTAAATTGAGGTTTAAAGCTAAATTGAATGAATTTGAGGAAAATAAGACCACTCCCACACTTGATCCAAAGCCAAAACCTAGGAAGGGGCATTATAACCCGAACAAATTAGTAAATCCTTTTCCTAGTGTTAGATATTTTTCATGTGGCATGCTAGGGCATATTTCACACACTTGCACTAATCACCATAGTACACATTGGGTGTGGAGACCCAAATTGCATGATTCACAGCATAACACACATACATTGTATTCTTCCTTCCATAAGAAGATACCCAAACCTATTTAGGTTCCTAAATCTGATGTTTGATATTTTTGTAGGCTTACTCTCAAAAAAGGCCTCATGAGAGCATGTTATACCTGGACAGTAGATGCTCATGACAGATGATTGGAGATGCTAAATAATTCATTTCACTGGAGGCCTGAGCTGGAGGCAAGGTCACTCTTGGAGACAACACCAACAGGAAAGTGGTGGGTACAGGTATAATTAGAATCTCTAAAAACCTTTTGATTGAAAATATTTTGCTTGTAGATGGACTGAAACACAACTTGCTAAGTATAAGTTAGCTCTGCAATAAGGGCTTCATCATAATTTTTTTGGAAAATGCATACATTATGAACTTGAATAACAACACTATTTTGCAGGGAAAGTAGAACAAAAATGTTTACATACTTGATTTAAATAATATTGAATGTACTGCTTCATTTCATTTAAAAATTATTACTGATAATTATTGGTTGTGATATAGAAGGTTATGTCATGCCAATATGAAAACCCTAAGAAGACTAACCCAAAAGGACCTAGTTAGAAGTGTCCCTAAGCTAAAGTTCACCAAAGACCACCTGTGTGATGTCTGCCAACTAGGAAAGCAAGTTCAATCATATTTTCATTCCATTAAGGACATTAGTACCTCTAAACATTTAGAAGTCCTTCACATGGATTTGTTTGGACCCATTAGCACTACCAACATAGGGGGGAAAGTCTATGGTTTTGTGATCGTCGATGACTATTCAAGGTTCACTTAGATTAAATTTTTGTCTCATAAGAGTGAGTCTTTTGATATGTTTTTGAAAGTGATCAGATGACACTAGAAAGTGCTCTGATACCACTTGAAAGTTTGT
Organism: Dendrobium huoshanense; assembly: GCA_016618105.1. Classification (NCBI taxonomy): domain Eukaryota; kingdom Viridiplantae; phylum Streptophyta; class Magnoliopsida; order Asparagales; family Orchidaceae; genus Dendrobium; species Dendrobium huoshanense. Next base: position 51,911,356 of record CM028351.1, read on the forward strand.
TAGGGATATTAAGCCCTATAGAACTGGCCCAAGGCTAATAAAGAGGTGGGGGGTGAATTGGATAACTTTAAAACCAAAGAAAAAACTCAAACCAAAATCACAACAGAAATCAAGTGAGGAAGAAAATAACATGGAAACAATAATAAGAAAAGAACACACCAGATTTATAGTAGTTCAGTCAAACCTTGACCTACGTCCACTCCTTGGAGGCACCCTCCAAGTATTGCACTAAACTAAGTATCTCTCCTTTATCCCCCACATCTAGGCAGAGAAGCCCTTACAAAATCACTTTCATCTTTCCCGGTGCGGCGGAGTCGTCGAGTCCTTTGACACCAAAATGAACTTCTTCTTTGGTGAACTTCCCTCGAGACAAGCCTTGAATCCGATGATATTAAGATGCAAGCCTGCCGGAGCAACCGTGTGGAATCCCCTCCACACTCCCTTGAGTCCCCCCTCATAGGATCTTCTCCCTCTCAAACTTCACCCGTTCCTCACTCCCTTTCAAGCTCTCTCTTCAAGTCTCCCCCACAATAACGAAGCTACAATGGCTGCCAAAGACACTTACAAAAGTGTCATGACAAAGCTTAAATAGAAGCTCTCAAATTGATCTCATTAATAAAAGTTGCCGACAATATCGTCCAGGACGATAGGTATATCGTCTAGGACGATAGGTATATCGTCCTGGCCAATCAGTACAAATTCAGCTCATCATTCCGGGATGATTTGGGATGATCAGAAGAAAATTTGTTATATCGTCCTGGTCGATGTCACGATTGTCCAGGCTGATTAGTTTAAAATTGATTTCAATCGTCGTGATCATCAACCTGAATTCGAGCTGTCCGATGTAGATCATCCAGGACATCATCCCAGTTGATCCAGCGATCGTCCTAGACGATGTGATTGTATCAATCAAATATTAATGCTTTCCAAAGATACCAGATCAATTTAGGCATAATTGAGTTAGATCGGCCTGGACAATATAAATATCGTCCTGGCCGATTTCCTAAAACAAAAAATTCCTAAACTTATTATGGTGTCTGATTCTTTTTGAATTGAGACTATCGTCCTGGCCGATACAAGTATCATCCAGGCCGATCAGCTAATGACGGCTGCCTTCTATTTTTGGACAGATCGTCCAGGACGATATAAATATCATCCCGGATGATGTTACCAAAAATAGAAATCTTTAGGGTACAACAGAACATCTACCAGATTACAAATCATCTAGTACCACACCAAATACAATAGACTCAAGAAATGAAAAAGAGTACAAACTAACTCAGACCTAGTCTACCCAATCTTGAGTTGATTCCAAATTGCAGTCCGATCGTGTGAACCTGAAATGTCAGTACATAAGGCAGTCGTAGAGAAATAAGAATGTTTTCTATCATCAAAATCATAAACTATTGATCCACAATAATCTCCCCCTTTTTGATGATTACAAACAATTCAATTTGAATTTTTAAAAAATATTTTCTCCTAATCTCCCCCTCACTAGAATAAACCCTTTAAAAAAAAAGGGGAGATAAAAAATATTTTTATTGTTTTTAATTTTTTGAAAAGAGAAAAAAAGGATACAAATTCAACATTACGTTCTCCCCCTTTGATATTATCAAAAAGAGATGAGGCACAAAAGAAAAAAAATGAACAAAAGAAAAAAAAAATATTCGCTGATCTAGTGAAAAAGCAAATATTCTTAAAATGAGAAAGTTACCTCTTTGTTTTAATCAAAAAACTTAGTAGAATTGGATTGACAACGCATAGCCCAGAAAAGGTTTAGAAATTCAAATTTTGATAATGCAAACTCAAGTTCTTTTAAAAAGGCTAAAAAACTTTTTAATTCAATATCAAAATCAATGAATAAATTAGAGAAAGAAACAATCATTTTTTAAAAACTCCTTCCATAAAATATATCTAATAGAAGATCAATGCACGTATTGTTGAATCAAAAATCAAGATTTTCAAACTCAAGTATCGAAAGAATCAAGGGTTTTCTTAAGCTTTTAATAAGTACAAGAATGGTAAGCAATAAAATTTTGTGGGCTCAATTTTTGCCTCTTGACAATTGGTTGGCGCACTGCGCATCTTTTGATATACTTTGTGTATTCTATTTTTTTTTTCAATTTGGCATCTTTGCGCATCTTTTATTTTTAGAATCATTGGCCAATTTTTTGAATATGATACCTTTCTGAAATCTTAAAAACCAAAAGTAACCCCATAATATTGAAAAAACAAAATTGTTGATTAAGAAAATTATGATGTACATTCAGCACCTTGCAAAAGATTCCTATACGATTAATAAAATGTAGGGAGTTAAAAAAAATTGTTTCAAAAATCAATTTAAAAGTTAAAAAAGTTTTTAAATCAAAAGTAGAATAATCTCTTTTAGGAAACAGACATTGAGAGTAAAAAATATGAGTTTTCTTCCTTTGACTATTTTAGAGAAGTCAAACACAACTTACTAGAGATTTCAAGAAAAAATAGGAAGTAGATTTTTTATTTTTAGAAAAGTGAATGTGTGTGTTGATCAGAGAAAAACTTTCACGAAAATAAAAATTACTAAGAATAAATTAAAAAATAAAAAAAATGAAAAACATAAAAACAAAAACACAACCCAAAAACACGAAAGGCTTTTAACCATTATCTCTCTCCTAGTCTGATGTTTCAGAAACCAGGTCTGCCCATGAGATTTTTTGCCTTTCATTATTTCCCAGTTTAAATTTTGCTTCGCCTTGCCCTTTTCTTTCGTAGGAAGAATTTTTAAATTAGGGCACTAATTTTTCATATGTCCAAGCTAACTACATCGAAAGCAAATAACGTCAGAAGAAATATGGACATCCTTATCACTTTTATCTTTTTTCCACTTTTGCTTATGCTTTGGTGAGCTTTGTGATTTGCTTGACAAGTCATTGTATTCCTCACCAACTAAGCAATCTTTTTCTGTATCTTCAGTTTTTAGAACAATCGTTTCACCTGCATCCAAAACTCTTTGACCCAAACCTTGCTCGTAGGCAATGAGTGAGCCAATAAAATTATCAATAGAATAATTATTCAAATCTTTTGATTCACAAATAGCAATAACTTTGGCATCAAATTTTTCAAGTAAACAACGAAGAATTTTATTGACTTTTTCAAAATTTCAAAACTCTTTTCCTAAGGCATGCAATGATGTTATAATTTGAATGAACCTAGTGTACATGTCTAAGATCGTCTCATAAGGTTTCATGGAAAATAGTTCAAAATCATGCTTTAATATATTCAACTTGGATTGCTTGATTTCACTAGTGCCTTCATATATGGTGTGTAGTTTATCCCAAACTTCCTTACCAGTAGTGCACGTGGATACTAACATAAAATCTTCATAATTTAAAACACAGAAAAAGCAATTTAAAGATTTTGCATTCAATTAAGCATTTACTTATTCTTCTCTATTCCATTGATTGAAAGGAATCTCAGTTTTAACTCCATTAATAATACGTGACGGTGATGAATAACTAGTTAAAATCATAATCTACATGCGAAAATCAAACGATTGCAAGAAAGTAGTCATGCGAATTTTCCAAAAATCAAAAGGAATATTTTCAAATAAAGGTGGTCTCGTGGTTGAATAACCTTTTGCAACAGTATGATTTGAAAAATTATCCATGGATAAAAATTCAAAAAGTTTTAAAACTTAATTTTATGAATCCGGCTCTGATACCACTTGAATGTGATCAGATGACACTAGAAAGTGCTCTGATACCACTTGAAAGTTTGTTAGGGATGTTAAGCCCTATAGAACTTGCCCAAGGCTAACAAAGAGGGGGGGTGAATTGGATAACTTTAAAACCAAGAGAAAACTCAAACCAAAATCACCACAGAAATCAAGTGCGAAAGAAAATAACGCGGAAGCAATAATAAGAAAAGAAAATACCGAATTTATAGTGGTTCAGTCAAACCTTGACCTACGTCCACTCCTTGGAGGCACCCTCCAAGAATTGCACTAAACTAAGTGTCTCTCCTTTAGCCCCCACAGCTAGGCGGAGAAGCCCTTATAAAATCACTTTCACCTTCCCCGATGCGGGGGAGTCGCCGAGTCCTTTGACACCAAAATGAACTTCTTCTTTGGTGAACTTCCCTCGAGACAAGCCTTGAATCCGACAGTATTAAGATGCAAGCCTACCGGAGCAACTGTGTGGAATCCCCTACACACTCTCTTTAGTCCCCCCTCACAGGATCTTCTCCCTCTCAGACTTCACCCATTCCTCACTCCCTTTCAAGTTCTCTCTTCAAGTCTCCCCCACAAGAATAAAACTACAATGGTTGCCAAAGACACTTATAAAAGTGACATGACAAAGCTTAAATAGAAGCTCTCAAAACAAGCTCATTAATGCAAGTTGTCGACATTATCGTCCTAGTCAATCAGTATAAATTTAGCTCATCAGCCTGGGATGATTTGTGACAATCAGAAGAAAATTGGTTAAATCATCCAAGCCGATGTCACGATCGTCCAGGCCGATTAGTTTAAAACCAATTTCAATCGTCCTGATCATCGCCCTAAATTCGAGCTGTCCAATGTAGATCGTCCAGGACATCGTCCCGGCCGATCCGGCGATCATCCCAGATGATGTGATTGTATCAATCAACCATTAATGCTTTCCAAAGATAACAGACTAATTTAGGCAAATTTGAGTTAGATCGGCCTGGACGATATAAATATCGTCCTGGCCGATTTCCTAAAACAAAGAATTCCTAAACTTATTATGGTGGCTGATTCTTTCTGAATTGAGACTGTCATCTTGGCTGATAATGGTATCGTCCAGGTCGATCATCTAATGACGGCTACCTTAATTAGGATGCCCTAATTAGGGTTTCTATTTTTTGACAGATCGTCCCGGGCGATGTTACCAAAAATAGAAATCTTTAAGGTACAATAGAACATCTTCCAGGATTACACATCATCCAGTTCCATACTAAATACAACAGACTCAAGAAAGGAAAAAAGAGTACAAACTAACTCAGACCTAGTCTACCCAATCTTGAGCATATTCCAAATTGCAGTCCGATCGTGTGAACCTGAAATGCCAGTACATAAGGCAGTTATAGAGAAATAAGAATGTTTGCTATCATCAAAATCATTAACCATTAATCCAAAATAGTTTTGATTCTTCTCCACTTGGGTTCAAAAAATGTTAGGTTGTGAGATCTTGACCATCCATAGTGACCACGGGGGAGAGTTCAAAAATAAGAGATTTGGAGACTTTTGTGAGGAAAAGGGAATTAGCCATAACTTCTCAGTTCCTAGGACACCTCAGAAGAACAAGGTAGCTGAAAGGAAGAACTGGACCTTAGATGAAGCCTCTAGAACCATGCTTATTGAGTATTCACTTCTAAAATACTTTTGGGCTGAAATGGTAAACACATCTTGTTATGTATTGAATAGGGTGAATGTTAGATCCAAACTTGATAAGACACCCTAGATCCTTAAGGGTAGGACACCCAATCCTTCCCACTTCCATGTCTTTGGTTATAAGGTTTTCATTCTTAATAATGGGAAGTTATGCTTAGGAAAATTTGACCCAAAATCTGATGGAGTGTTCTTGGGATATGCAAGTGTTGTGAAATCCTTTAGGGTGTTTAATAAGATGACATTGATGGTGGATGAGACTACTCATGTAGTGCTTGATAAACATGATCCTAAGGTGTCTAGAGTTGAGGATGAAGATGGTGTTAGAGAGATTTCCAAAGGTGTTGAAAATTTGGAGAAGAGGATAGAGTCCCAAAACACTGAAGGAGTAGGTGAGATTACCCAAGGAGTAGAGAATGAAAATCTAGAGGAAAGGGTTGATCCTTCATACACTTTAACTAAGGATTGGAGATATTCTTTGAGTCATCCTAAAGAACTAATCTTAGGAGACCCTTCTGAAGGTGTTAGAATGAGACATGGACTTAGGAAGGAAATGAACCACTCTATCTTTATCTCAATGACTAAACCCACCAAAATTAATCAAGCCTTATCTCATGAGTTTTGGATCTTAGCCATGCAAGAAGAATTAAACCAATTTATTAAGAATAATATTTGGGAGCTTATAGAAAGACCAAAGGGATAAAGTATAGTTGGAACCAAATGGGTCTTTAATAATAAGATGAATGAAGGTGATTAGGAATAAGGCGAGATTGGTGGCTAAGGGGTACAACGAAATATAAGGGATTGATTTTAAGAAGGCTTTTCCTTCTATTGCTAGATTGGAAGCCATTAGAGTTCAACTAGCCTTTGCCTGTTATAAGAGATTTAAGCTTTACCAAATAGATGTTAAGAGTGCCTTTTTAAACTAGGTAATAAAAGATAATGTGTTTGTAGAGCAACCCTCAGGTTTTGAGAGTTCCCAATTTTTAAATCATGTTTTCAAATTAAAAAAAGCCTTATATGGATTAAAATAGGTACCAAGAACTTGGTATGAGAGGCTTAGAACATTTTTACTAAATAGGGATTTTGTTAAGGGCAGCATAGACATCACCCTTTTTCTGAAGAAAGTATAAGATGAGTTACCCATTGTTCAGATCTATATTGATGATATATTTTTTAGATCTTCTAATAAAAATCTATGTGATGATTTTTCTAAAATAATAAGTAAGGAGTTTGAGATGGGTATAATGGGAGAGCTGTCCTACTTTTTGGGGTTTAGCATAGGATAATTAGATAATGAAACCTTTTTAAATCAATCAAAGTATATAAAGGACATCTTGAATAGATATGAAATGGATAAAGTCAAGCCAATAAATACTCCCATGATTTTTAGTGTTCAGTTGGATAAGGACTCAAATGAAAAATCTGTTGATCAAAAGAAGTACAGATGGAAAATTAGATCTTTACTTTACCTGACTTCTAGCTGACCTAATATAATATTTAGTGTTTGCCCCTATGCTAAATATCAAGTTGATCCTAAAGAATCCCACATGACTGTAGTTAAGAGAATTTTTAGATATCTTTTAGGGAACCAAAACTTAGGAATCTACTATCCTAGGCACAACACTTCTTTTGAGATTATTAGATATTCTGATTCTGATTTTGCAGGATATAGGGTGGATAGAAAAAGTACTTATGGGACTTACCAATTTATAGGGCAGTATTTAGTCTCCTGATCTAGTAAAAAATAAAACTCTATTATACATTTCACTAATAAAGCTGAGTACATTTCTTTAAGGAGTTGTGTGGCCCAATTCCTTTGGTTGAAGCAACAAATTATGGATTTAAGATTACTGAAAGTGCTCTGATGGCACTTGAAAGTTTGTTAGGGATGTTAAGCCCTATAGAACTGGCCCAAGCTAACCAAGAAGGGAGGTGAATTGGAAATTAAAAATTTCATTTCTCAAAGAATAAAAATCACAAACCAAAATCACCACAGAAAAATAAAGTGCGGAAATAAAAGTGCGGAAGCAAAAATAAGAACACAGAAATTTATAGTGGTTCGGTCAACTCGACCTACGTCCACTCCTTGGAGGCACCCTCCAATTATTGCACTACAAAACATGACTCTCCTTTAGCCCCCACGGCTAGGCGGAGAAGCCCTCACAAGAACCTCCTTTTTGCCACACCCGGCAAGGCAGAGAACCTACCTCCTTTTGCTTCCTCCTGAAGCTGGCAGAGAATCACAACCAAAAGCTAACTCCTTACCTCTACCGACCCTTCCACGGACGAGAAACTCTAGACGAAGAACAAGCAGAACGATCCTTGAAGCAACCCTTGTGAATCCCCTCACAAGCTCCCCCTCACAAGATCCTATCTCTCTCCCTCTCTCTCTTTCTCTCCTCAAGGTTTTCTCAGGTCAAGGTAGCATCCAAAGGTCTTTAAAAATGTTGAACAAGAGCTTTTAAATAGAAGAGCTTCAAAGGAACTCATTAATTGCAAGTTGCCGACAATATCGTCCAGGCCGGTATGGACATCAACCTGGCCGATCAGTACAAATCAATGAAGATCGGCCAGAGCATCACCCTGGATACAAAACAGGACGATTGAAAATTGGCTTGATTGTCTAGGCCGATCTCACGATCGTCCTGACCGATCAGTTCAAATCAGAGGAAAATCGTCCTGTCAATAGCCCTGGATACAAGCTGGCCGATGTTTATCGTCCTGAAGTAACTTAAGATTTTTGACTGGATCGTCCTGGCCGATCATGTGATCGTCCAGGACGATATGATCATATCAATCATCCTTAATTGCTCCCTTGATTTCCTGAACAATTATGGCATAATTTGTGAATATCGTCCAGGCCGATCCTAGGTTAATCCTGGCCGATAATTTAAAAATACAGTATACCTTAATTGTCTATGGTGGAAACTTCTTTCTGTTTTGAGCTTATCGTCCTGGCCGATACACATATCGTCCAGGCCGATTTGTTAATGTCGGCTTCCTTAATTAAGAATCCTTATTTAGACTTTCTGTTTTAAGCTGATCGTCCAGGATGATATGAATATCGGCCTGGCCGATGTGGGCAAAAACATAAATTCTAAGTCTCTCAAGTGTGTGTGTGTGTAGGGTTACTTAGCATCAGTCTCTTGACCATTACAAGTGGACTCAAACTGGTAAAAAAAGTATAGACTGACTCAACCCTAAACCTACGCAATCCTGAACTAGCTTCTTCTTGATTGTCCGATCTTCGATTCCTAAAAAGATAGAAGCAACAAGCAGTCCAAGAGAAACAGTGTTTGTCAATCATCAAAACATAAGCCATGAAAAATAGATTTTCAACAATTACCTATAGGCATAATTTTAATCCTTCGTGACAAAATCCTATCCAACATTCAAGGACTAAACATATTGATATAAGGAATCATTTTATTAGAGATCATGTGACCAAATGAGACATTGAGTTACACCATGTGACAACTAAGAATCAACTGGTTGGCATCTTTACTAAACCATTGACTTTTGACACTTTCAGCATCTTAAGGACCAGATTGGGTGTGATTGGCATAAATACATGAACTTGATGTTTACTGAATTCTAAATTTTATGTTTGGTTGCTTGTTGTTGATTTTTTATTTTTTTTCTTTATTTTAGTTTTTTTTGTTTCACTTTCTACTTGCTATTATTTTTTGTTTTAGTTATTTTAGTCTTTCTTCTTTTTCTTTATGATCACTACTGAAGTGAGATTTCATGCCTTATTTTTGTTTTTGAAAAACTTTGTAGCTAATATTTGACATATCTAAATCAGTTAAAGGGAAAAACACCATTGATTGTTTCCCTCCCTCTAACCTCTTTTAACAGTGTAATTTTCTTTTATAAAAGTTTATCTTAAATTAACAACTGGACTTTGCGATTGAGATCTTTTCTATCTTACTATAGTAATCTATCTTATATATATAATATTAAAATTCTTTATTTTACTTTCAAATTCATTGAAATCTTATTTTTGCATTTTTCATATGAATATTGATTATGTTTTGTGGTTTATTCTTCCTTATATTAGAGAGTGATTTTTTTTATCTCTAATATCTGAAAGATGTACTCATAACTGATAGTATTTAAGTATTTTGAAAGAGATCTAGCTTGCAAAAAATGACAAGGGCATCAAATGAGGCCTAAAATGAAAAGAAAAATGAAAAGATGCGCAATGACCGCCAAAAAAATTGAAAGATACACAAAGTGTATCAAAAATCAAAACTAAGCAATTGACAAGAGGCATAAAATGAGCCCACAAAAGCCAAGCTTCCTTATCTTTCAAACCTTTAAATCTTAGAATAATTTATGTGTCACTTGATATTTTCAAAGGCTTGATTTTGAGTTTTATGATTGTGAAAAATTGCTTTGGAATATTATTATATAAGATATTTTTCTGGAACCAAGTTATGAACAGAACTTTTTTTTCTTGTCTAATTGATTTTTTTGAGTTAAGTGTTTTGTTTTTAAAAGATGATTTGCCCTGAGAGAAGTCCAAGCTAAGGCTAACAGGATTGGCTATTTTACCATTTTTTTTATTTTGATGATGTTAACTCATTGTTCTTACAAATTTTTTGAAATCAATCACATGGAGAATTTTATTATATTCATTCTTTGATTAAAAAATAAAATAAATAAATAATAAACCTTTCTTTTGTTCTGCTTTTTAGTCCTATGTTTTGCTTTTCTTTTCTGGTTTTTTCACATCCTTTTTATGATGTCAAAAGGGTGAGTAGGGTTTGTTTGAGTTTGTTTCATCGTACTATTTTACTTATTCATGTTTTATGTTTTACATGTTCGTGTTTTATTTAGTTTTGACTGTTTGCCATATTAAAAGAGGGGGAGATTATTGTGAATCTGATTTCAGGAAATAGAATTTTGTTGGTAGAAACATTTTTGTTTTTCTACTACCTTGCCTACTAATATTTCAGATTCACAAGATCGAATTATAAATCAAACTAGCTCAAGATTGAATTGATTAGGACTGAGTTAATATTTAATATACATTAAGTGTCTTTTACCTTTTCTTGAGTCCAGTGTAATATTATTGGTCCTGATGCTAAGAAACCTTGCACAAACACACTTAGGGGAAAAATTTTGTCTGATTGTTAATGTTTCCTATTTTAATCAAATCAGCAGGGACGATCCAAAAATCAACCTAGACGATCTGTAAAAAACAAAAACCCTAATTACAATATCCTCGTTAAGGCAGCCGCAATTAAGCGAATCATCATTGATGATAGTTTTCATCATTCGGGTTGATTGGCTCAAATAAAAAAGAATCAGCTGCCATATTTATTTAGGCATCTTTTATTTTTGGACATCATCGAAGAAATCGTCCTGGATAATGCAGCATAATTATGACTAAATTAATATGATAATTAAGAAAATCTTTAAGGTTTGATTGCTTTATCATATCATTCTTGACGATCGCAGGATCATCTAGGACGATCAATTAACAAACCTTAGTTCTTCCTGGATGATCAAAAATCAGCCTGGTTCTATTCAAGGTGATGCTTTGGATAATATGTATTGAATTGAACTAATCATCTGTGATGGTTATGAGATTCTCCTGGATGATAAACTTTTTTTTTCATCGTCCAGACATCCATTCAGGGTAATGCTCTGGACAAAATTTTCCTTTTTTTACCAATTGGCCCAGACGATCATGAGATCATCCTGGACAATCTAGTTACTTTTCCATCATCTAAACATTCATCTATGGTGATGGTATGGATGATATTCGATGACTTGAACTAATCATACAGGATAATTTAATATCATCTTGGATGATCTGAACAAAATAACCTTCTAACCCTCATGGTATGGATGATAATTTAATATCATGGATGATATTTGATGATTAGTTGCTAATTAGGGATAATTTAGAGCCCTTGTTTAAAAGACCTCTTATTTTTCTCAAGAGATCATCTTTTGCTTATGTCCTAACCAGAGAGAGCCAAGAGGAGAGGGAGAGCAAGGGGGAGAGAGAGAGGTTCTTGTGAGGGGGAGTTTTTAAGGGGTTTCACAAAGGTTGCTCCAAGCAAGGATCAGAGTCATCTTCACTGGTCATCATCCCTGGTTCCTTGGAGGTTTGAGAGAGATCTACTTCAACCCCTGATCAAGGTTCTCTACCTTCTTTTGGAGGAAGTAAAAGGAGTTGGGTTCTCTGCCTGCTTCTGGAGGAAGTAAAAGGAGTTGGGTTCTCTGTCTACTTCTAGAGAAAGTAAAAGGAGTTGGGTTCTCTAACTGCTTCTGCAGGAAGTAATAGGAGTTGGGTTCTCAGCCTCACCAGGGTTAGTGGAAAGTTGTTTTTGTACTAGCTTCTCTGCCTTGTTGTGAGGGAAAAAGGAGAGACACTGAGTTTAGTGCAATAACTAAAGGAGAGGCTCCGGGGAGTGGATGTAGGTCAAGTTGATCGAACCACTATAAAATCTGGGGTGTTCTTTCTTTTTATTCTTTTGCATTTAATTTATGTACTTTATTTCTCTTGTGGTGAATCTTGGTTTGATTTAAGATTGTGTTTTTGTTTGAAGAAAATTTTAAATGCCAAATCACCCCCCATCTTGGTTAGTCTTGAGACTTGTTCATAAGGGCTTAACATCCCTAGCAAACTTTTACGATTATCAGTCGTAACCTAGTGACTTAGATGACAGCTAGTGTCATTAGAAGATTAATCTATGCTGAAATAATTGATTTATAAGGGCTTGGATAAATCTCTAAGAAGTCAATGTCGTGCACGCCTTATGAAAATCCTCATTTCAGCTAGCCAAGACGAGTCATGCTCCTTACTAGTTAAGAGTAAGTAATGGGTAACATGATTGATCTTGTTGAGTTTTTTATTAGAACATGCTATATAACTATGAGGCACCTAAATGGTTAAGTACAAGTGTACATTTAGTTCCTTTAGTTCCCCAATTAACTTGACTCTTTGAAAAGCGAGTTCCAAAAAAGGACAAGTAAAAGGTGAGCATTTATCAGTACTACCTAATGGTAAAAAGGGAGTATAATTAAAAATCACTACTCTATAATAATTATTTTCTCATGGGTTATGTGATTTTTTTTAATTATAAATGTGAATTGGCCACAACCACTTTCTTCTACTATAAGTTATATTCATACTTAATTCTTTGTTGGTAACAAACTCATTCATGAAGGAAAATATGGATCTTGTTGAATAAGCAATGTTGAGCATCACAACAACAACAACAACAACAACAAGCCTTTGTCACACTAAGTGGGGTCGGCTACATGAATCATTTTTCTTCATTGTGTCATGTTAAAAGTAAATTTCTCATTTAAATCTAATGATGAAAGATTAAAAGGGTAAAAAAGGTTGTCCTCCAAAGTGATATAGTTTGAGTCACCTACACTCTTGATGCTTAGTGAGAGACTCTAGAGAGAGAATCTCAAGGAATTTAGTGAGAGAAAGCTTTATTTTTTTTTAAATCCTCCGATCCTTATTTCCTGGCTACCTTGAATGGTGGCGGAGGGTTGCCGGTCATCGGGTGAAGATGATTTGAATACATGTGCTCCATCCTTTGTGTAGTATCCTAATGATTTTTATCATGATGGATCCAATAGCAGAGGCATTTCAATTTGGGATGGCTTATGCAAACAGTGTCCTCTGATCATGATGAATGACGCTTCAATTCTAAACATGAGTTTGTTTCGATGATGGTTAAGGGAAAGGAAGTTGTTAAATCTCTAGAGAAAGATGTCTTGGTAGTACTTTCTTCTCCGAGTAAAGATCTATTGACGTGAATGGCGAACAATTCAGAAGCGTCATCTTTTATTGTGCTAAAATTAAAAGTATGCAGATTTTTTCCTGTTGCTGGTAATGAGGCAGAAATTTAAGAACAATCTGATTTAAATTCAAAAGTCATAGCACAAGATGAAGTTCAGGTTGTTGTTAACAAACAGAGAAAGAGATGAAAGCTGGACTAGAAGCAAAGAACAAGAACTTTGGTTCGGTGAATGATTGGTTTCAGAATAATTATATTAAAGTAAATTATGCTGAAATTGATCCTGATGAGGATAGTGATGCACACGTGGTTAAATTGAATATGGATAAGGTATGTGAGAATGTTACGCTTCTTGAATAATCACTTGTAGTGAAAGTGTTTGGGAAAGGTGTACCATTTTCCATTTGTAGCATTGAGTTGAGAAGACAATGGAATAGATTTGGTACCTTTCATCTCACATCTTTTGGCTTAGATTGGATTTTTTGTTCTTTCAAATCTTCTCAAATAATGGAATAAGTTTTAAGTGGAGGTCCATTGTTTGTGGGTGATCATATAATAGGGATGGATAACTTGACCCCTCAATTTTCTCCATCCTCATTAAAAGGCCTATCCTCTCCGATTTGGATCTGATTGCCTCATCTATCGTTACACAGTTGGGATGAGGTAAATGTTACGGAGATTGTTTTAAAGATAGGAGTTCCTTTGTTCATGGATGGAAAAATTTTCATATGGGGAAAATGTGAATTTGCAAGAGCCTGTGTTCGGATTAATCTTTACTCTAAATTAACTAATGGAGTATGGATTGATGGTTTTTATGGGAAATTTTTTCAAAAAATAGAATATGAAAAAATTTCATCGTTGTGCTTCAAATGTGGTAAGATAGGTCATAAGATTGAAATGTGTTTGGATATTCAAAATGAAGACAAAAATAAATTGCATAAGGAGGTATTGGATAATGGGAATAAAATTTTGGGTAAAGAAGGAAAGGCTAATGCTTATTCTAAAGAGTACGGTCCTTGGATACATGTGAAGGTTAAGAATAAAAGGTTGAACAAGTTAAAAAATTAGACTCACATTCCTGCAATAGTTGGAAAACGAAATCATGATCATATTGAGAAGGATAATAAATTTGATGTGTTATCTCATAATTCTAAAATTGGAGCTCAAAAGGAAGTAAATTTGTCTGATATTCCTATTTTGGGTGAGTAAGAATGTTCAAATCTGGTAGATGCAATCATTGAGGAGGTTGTTATAGACATTATGGCTCATAAGGAGCAAATTTTAGAAATTGTGGTTTCTGATCCAGCAGAATTTATAGATCAGAATTCTGAAAGAAAAAAATGTTTTAGCTGATGAAATTAATGACGTTGATTAGTAGGTTGTGCTTTCAAAAATTGGAAGTAGTCAAGCTGTAAAAGTAGACAAGGGAGAAGATGTTATTCTTGGAAAGACCAGAAAAATTGCAATCTTGTTATGGCAAATTATGTGCATAATATTAATAAGAATAAGGATTGCTTGTTTGAAGATGGTAAATTTAGGTTACCAACAAAATCTATTCAGCATAAAAAGAGATTAAACAAAGATTTTGGGCCAATCAAAGGCAACCTTAGAGGAAGAAAAATGTGTTTGCTTGGTGTAAGTGATGGATTCACTTCGCCATCTATAAATTAATCTATTTTGAATGGATGAGGCAGGTTTGTATCAAAGGTAAATGTGCGAAGTATTGAAGGAAAATAGATATCTTTGGATTGATGTGTTGAGTCAACAATCCATTGGTATTGTAGTCATTAAAAGAAAGTTTTTTTCTTTTTAAGACTACGGAGCTGGATGATGGTTGGATTGAAGGTCACATCATGGTTTGGATGAAGGCATTGGAAGGGAAGAAATGGTGGTCTTCAAAGCATAAAGATCATTATTTTTATTTTATGTTTTATTTTGTTATTTGTTATTATGATTGTTATATTTTTAGGTTTATATTAAGCATTAGAGTATATTTGAAGGATGGGGATATAATTTTGAATTTTAAGAATCACTATATTCCTTATTTTTTATTTAATTGGGAATTATGGGATACTAATCAGCCCTTTGGTTTATTTAATTTTTGGTATCCCCTCCACCCCAATTGGTTTAAAATGAGGAGTGGAGGATCTTATGTTCCTTATGAAATTTCATATCTTTCAAATGTTTCTCTTTTTCTTAATTATCCATTAATAAGCCTTCCTTTCATTTGTTTTGGAAAGACTGACATTAAGGCATTTATTTTCTAGTTTGTAATAACTTTATTTTCTATTTAATGCAATTTGCATCTTTTCAAAAAAAAAAAAAGTGATATAGTTCAGTAGCAAATTAAATGATGGTCCTAGAGGCTAATGCGCATACTAGCCTTTGACCAATTGAACTAACTAAACCTACACCTTTAATAATAATTAAGCTGTATGAAAGAGAAGCACCATTGGCTATGATGCCACTAACTTTATAGAGCTTGAGGGATCAGTCATTTCCTCTAGCATAGATGATGTCCTTATAGTTATTAAGCTAATCAAATAAGCTCTTGTTGGGTGCACCAATCTAAGTCGCAACTATTGAGCAAGTGGCTCCAACTAAGGTGGCTATAACTCTTACAATTTCCAAGCTAAAATTTAGCTAGAATGAATGTATGAATAACTAATTGCAAGCTTTTTAAGGGATCATGTATTGTGTCATTGAATCATTATCTACAACTGAGACAATAACAGGCCTCTCTCATGTGAGTTATTGGGAAACCCACCAAGTTAGCTTCAAACACTAGTTTTAATTTGTTAGGTAACTAGTTGACACTTAAACATGATGATTTTCTATGATAGACTATAGGCTATCCTTAAGTTTTATAAAATAAAAAATTTTCAGTTGCTAATACTTTACTATTAAACACCATATTGACTACCTTAAGAGTGAATACTATGGAGCATCTCGTAACATGATTAGTAGAGGTTGAGTGCATATTTAAAATAATTTGATTCTTAATGGCTAAGGACATTAAGAAGTTTGCAGTGTCGCTTTAAACTTAAGAATCTTTCACAGATGCACCTTTGGTGACTATTGAAGTGATTACTTTCTCCCACACAATTTGGACAAAAGATAATGGGATTCATACATTGAAGAACCATCACAAGCATATTATCCTAGTGTATAATATCCTTAAGGTACAAGTTGGACTTGTCGACATCCATGGGAGTTCATTGAGGGTAGCTAGAGTTGATTACAATATGTCACTCTAGTTGGAGATGGTAAACTTCAAACTAAGATATACGCCTTTTATCATTTTGTTAAGAAGTGTAAGATTTTTTAGTAGGACAAACTATAAAATTCAAAACCTTGCCAAAATTATGATTGGCGGCTATTTTTTCATGATAATAATTGATCGTACTAGATGATCTAAAATTGTCCTGTATAATTATTTAGAAGAGATGATCATATAATATGATAACTTCAAAAATTGAACTTCTATTTTGACTCAATCTCACTCACCCTGAGGGTGTGTGTGTGTATGGTCACTAAGCAAGCATACACCCTTAGAGAATTTGACTTATGAAATCAAAAATACATCAATGAATATTACAAAAATCATTACGACATTACTTATTTTACCCATTCTTGAGCCTTAAGTCTTCGCTTGATGGTGCATGGAGTTCATAAAAGTTAGTACACAAACAAACAAAAAATACATTACAAATATAAGTAGACAATAGGATGTGTTCCACAATATTTGTTATCATCAAAAACATAAACTCGTGAGCTCGAGTTATAACAATCTCCTTTTATATCATGGTAAACATTAATGATTGAATTTGCAAATTTAAAAATATTTTCTCCTAATCACCTCCTCATTAAGTTAATTATATTAAAAATAGGGAAAATAAAAAAAGTTTCCTTTTTTTATTTATTTTGCATAGAAATAAACAAAAATTAAATAAACTTTTAGAACCTAGATAATATATAAACTAATGCAAATACAAGATGAATATACGCTGCTTAAACACAAATACAACTAGTCAAAATATATTCTCCTCCTTTGATATTATTAAAAAAAGGGAAACACAAAAAAAACAAAATAGAACATATATTATAGACTCTTATAAGGTTAAGGTAGTGCTGATATTTAAGAAGAATGAATTAATTTCAATAAATTTTTTTCAAAATGAGAAAGATACCTCTTGATTTCATTCAAAAATACAGTAAGAAATTAATTGACTGTGCTAAGATTTAGAAAGGTTAAAAATATAAATTTTATCTACCCTAGCTCACGCTCCTTACAGGTTGAAGCCCTTTTTAAAAAAAAAACTAATTGATAAAAGATTTAGAGTCATGAATCAAGATTTTCAAACAAAAATATTAAAATTTAAAAGTATCATTTAGACACATGGGTTTTCTAAGATTTAAAAATAAAAGAAAGGTAAGTTAACTTATTTTGGGCTAATCATATTGGTTGACATATATAAATATATCTAATAGAATATCAATAAATAAAAGGTGAGTCATGATTCAAGATTTTCAAACAAAAATATTAAAATTTAAAAGTATCATTTAGACACATGGGCTTTCTAAGATTTAAAAATAAAAGAAAGGTAAGTTAACTTATTTTGGGCTCATTTTATGCATCATTATCAGTTTTTAGTCCACTTTGTGCACCTTTTAATTTTTTATACACTTTTCTGCATCTTTGAATTTTGATATACATTACACATATTTTTATTTTGGGCTCATTTTGTCCCTCTTTTTATTTTATAATTTTACTTCCTTTCTAACTTTTATGTACTAACTTTTTAAGAACACCATACATAATTCAATGAAGATTCAAGGCTCATGATTTGGTAGAATAGGTTATGCTGTAAATATTTTTGTAATATTCAATGATGTATTTTTTATTTGTTTGGTCCAGACATGTAAGGGTGTATGCTTTCTTGGAGACCAAGAACACATACACTCAGGCGGAGCAAGATTGAGTCAAAAATAGAAGTTTAATTTTTGAACTAATTATATTATATAATTTATATAGTATTGTACGATCAGCTCTTCTAACTAATCATACTGCATGATTTAGATCATATAGGATGATCAGTTGTGATTATAAAAAGTAGCCACCAATCATAATTTAGGCATGTTTTTGAATTTCATATTTTATTCTAATCATCTACGATGATATACATCAAACTGGATGATCTATGAAAATCATGCCTAAATTAATCATGTGATTAGTCAAATGAATGTACTTAATTTTGATATTCTAATCATAATATACGAACTAGTTCATAAAGGATGATACAGAAACTATTTTGGTCATCGCAGATTTTATCCTAGACAAACATCATTTCATTTGAACTAATCATCCTTGATGATCATAATATCATACTAGTCGATCTGTTCAAATACTTGAATTGATCATACATGGAAATATTAATCATATTGGTTGACATGCCTATTTTGGACTAATCATACAACATAATCTATCGATCATATTGTATGATCTTTGTAGGTAGAATTAAATTTCTAAGGTTTTTTTAAGCCCTCTATTTAACTTTCTCCAAAGATATTATAAGTGTCTTTTGCAACCATTATGTTTTCTTTCTTTTGGAGAAAACTTTAAGAGAGGACTTGAAAGGAAGAGAGGAAAGGGTGGAGTTTGAGATGGAGAAGATCCTTAGAAGAGGTTTTAAGGGAGTGTCAAGGGAATTTTATAAGGTTTCTCCAGCATGCTTGCAACTTAGTATCATCGGATTCAAGGTTCATCTTAAGGGAAGTTTTGGGAAGAAGAAGATCTGTTTGGTGTCAAAGATCTAGGTTACTCCGCCTTACCGGAGAAGGTGAAAGGGATTCATAGTTATCTTCATTCTCCATTAGAGAAAAGGAGTCAAGACTCTCTTCCTATGAAAGGAGTTTTGGTCCTTTAACGCACCGGCTTGGTGGAAAGATTTTATAAGGGCTTCTTCACCCTGCTATAAGGGAAAAAGGAGTGTCACTAAATGATTTTAGTGCAATACTCAGAGGGTGCCTCTAAGGAGTTGACGTAGGTCAGGTTCGATCGAACCACTATAAATCTGGTATGTTCTTTCCTTTTATTATTTTAACATTTTTTTTTTTTTATTAACTCCATGATTGAAAATATTGATTTATCTTTTTATTTTGAATTAAATTCATTTCCACATCAAGTCCTAAAAGGATTTTTCTTTTATGTTTAAAGAAGTTTTTAAATACTAATTCACCCCCTCTAGGTTAGCCTCGAGATTAGTTCTTTAGGGTTTAACACTCTTTACAAACTTTCGGTTCAACATACACATTTATTTTTATTCCCTCATTCAAAAATGCACTTTTAACTTTCATTTGATACAATTTGAATCCCTTAAAGAAAGCAAAAGTTAGTAGCAACCATATGGCTTCTAGTCTAGCTATGAGGGGAAAAGTTTACTTAAAGTCAATCCTTTATATCTTGTTATACCCCTTAGCCACAAGTCCTGCTTTATTTCCAACAACTACATCATAATAATTATTATTTTTTTTGAAAAACCATTTTATTTAACAACACTCTGGTCCTTAGGTCTTTCAATTAGCTCCCAAACATCATTTCTAGCAAATTGATTCAGTTCTTCTTGTATGACTAGGATCGAGAATTTATCAGATAGTGCTTGTTTATATTTATTGGTTCAATAATTGAGATGAAGGTAGAGTGGTTCACTTCTTTCATAAGTCCATGCCTAGTTCTAACACATTTAGATGCATCTCCTAAGATCAAATATTTAGGATGACTTGAAGTAATTCTCTATTCTCTAGGCAGTAAATTTAAGTTTCTACCCTTTCTTTTAGATTTACAGATTCTACTCTTTAGATGACTTCAACTACTTATTCTTCTACACTAGACCCTTCAAAAATATTAGGTTTATCAAAAATTACATGTGTTATCTCGTCTACCACCAGTGTCCTTTTATTAAAAACTCTAAAGGATTTTCTAACTTTTCAACATCCTATGAAGACTCCTTCAACAGATTTGCAATAAAACTTTCCTTACAGAGATTTCTCATTATTTAGAATAAACACTTTACATTCAGAGACATGAAGGTGAGAAAGGTTTGCTATCCTACCCTTAAGGATTTCATAGGATGTCTTTTTTAGTTTGGTTCTGACATTAACCATATTTAGAACATAATAGGTTATATTTACCGCTTCTACTGAAAAGAATTTAAGAAGTTAATATTCAGCTAACATGGTTCTAGCATCTTCTACTAACGTTGTTTTCTTTCTTTCAACTACCATATTTTGTTGAGGGGTTCTAAGAGCTGAAAAGTTGTGATCTATCCCTTGCTCCTTATAATAAGATTCAATTTTTTCATTTTCAAACTCTCTAACATGATCACTATAAATTGTTAGAATTTCATAACCAAGCTTCCTCTGAATCCAAGTGGAGAATGTCTTAAATTTCTTGAATGATTCAATTTTATGAGACAAGCCAAGTAAACCTTGAGTAGTCATTAACAATCACATACCCAAAAACTTTTCCTCCTAGGCTTATAGTTCTGTCGGGTCCAAAGAGATCCATGTGAAGGAATTATAAAGGTTTACTAGTATTAATGTCTTTAATTAATTAGAAGGAGGATTTAACTAATTTTCCTAACTAATAAGCATCGCATAGGTGGTCATTAGTGAATTCTAGTTTTGGTATGCCTCTCACGAGGTTTTTTTGGGTAATTTTTCTAAGGTTTTTATGCTTGCATGATATAATCTCCTATGTCATAACTATGATTCATTAGCAATAGTTTTTAGGCAAAGAGAATTAGCATATTTAATGCAATTCAGATCATGCATGTAAACATTATTAACTATTTTCCTTTGCAAAATAGTTTTTCCATTTAAGCTTATCATGCAGATGGTGGGAAAAATTTTTAAGTTGAAGTCTTTATCATAGAGTTGGCTAATACTTAATAAATTATGATTTAAGCCATATACTAGTAAAACATTTTTATTCATGATTTTTTTTTTTTTGAGTTGTCAATTATATATAACCCCATCACCTACATAGTGGTGTTATATTTATGTGTTACCTTACCCCCTACCCTATCCTCCATAGTGATAAATTTTTTTACATCTCTAGTCATGTGCCTTAAACCTCTGATGTCCAAGTACCACATGCTCTCACTAGCCTTTTCTGAGAGTAGCCCTACAAAATGGTCAAAAGTTAGATTTATGAACCCAAACAAGTTTGAGCTCTACCATATGAACTGAAAAATAGGATGTCTGCATGCTATGATGTGGTTTATACAATTTTGGTTTCCACACCAAATGTGTTTTATGGTGAATAGTGCAAGATATGTCCTAGCAAACCATAAGAAAAGCACCAAACTCTTGGGAATAGATTCACAAGTCTATTTGGGTTATGGTGTTATGGTGCCTTTTTTAAGGTTTAAATAATGCATGTTTTTACAATGATTTATGAAATTATGCAAGTATAGGTAATTGTTTATTTTCATTAAAAGTAGTTATTACCACTTGCAAAAATTTGTTTGAACATTCATTAATGTGGGATGCTTTTAAGGAATAATGCTTATGAGTTAAATAAAGATATATTTTATTTAATTCATCAAGTAAGACCATATGATTGTTATCCAAGGTAGAGTGGTCTTTTCTAAGGCATGCATATCCTTTTTGTGTAGTTAAAAAGTCAGAATTGAGAGATGCATACATTTTATTTAGCTTCCTATATGTATTATGATTTTTTTTTAAAAAAAAATAAGCATTTCTTCATAGGAAAGCTTACATACCTCCCCTTGATGATAATGATCAAGATGGTTATCTGCCATTAAGCATGGGTTGATTTCAGCCTCTTCATCTTTTGTCTTAGATGAGTCTGAAGCGGAGTCTGCCAAGAAAAGCCTTTTGAGTTCGTTATTTTCTCTTTTTGAATTTGTCTTTTTCTTCACCATTTTCCTTGATTGGGTGAGCTTTAAGATTTGGGCAATCATTCTTCATGTGTAATGGCTTCCTACATTCAAAACTGATTACATCAGAAGAAGTTTTAAAAATTTTATTAGATTCACCCTTATTTCATTGTCATCAATGTTTTTGCTTTTCTTCGAAAGCTTTAAATTGCCTTATCATCAACACTATGTCATCATCTCTTGAGGCATAGAATTTTCACTATTAGAATCATCTGCCTTTATGGCTATGGTTTTCTCCTTTCTTTTCTCATCTACCTCAATCTATCTTTGACTCACTCCTTACTCGTAAGCAATGAGTGATCCAAATAAATTATCAATTGAATAAACATTTAGATCCTTGGAATTAATAATAGAAGTTATCTTTGCATCTTATGAACTAGGTAGACGATGCAAAATTTTTTTAACATTTTTAGAATTAGTAAGTTCTCTAACTAAAGTTTGTAGGAAGGTCACAATTTGGGTGAACCTAGTACATATTTCAGAAATACTCTCATAAGGTTTCTTATGGAACAATTCATAATCATGGAGTAGAATGTTCAACCTATATTACTTTACTTCATAGTTTATCCCAAATTTCTCTTCTAATTATGTATATAGAAACACATATAATTTTTAGATTTTAAAACACAGAAAAAATAGTTTAAACATTTTGCATTCATTTAAGCTAAATCTCTATCATCTATACATGATTGAGAAAAAAAGGTATTTTAATTTAATGTCATTACTAAATGTGAAGGTGCAGAATATCCTTCCTAAACTAACATCAACATAAGATAATTAATATAATGCAAGAAAGTAGATATTCAAACTTTTAAAAATTCAAAAGAAATATTATCAAATAAGGGTGGTTGTGTGATTGAATACCCATCCACAGTATTACAATTACTAAAAGTAGCCATGGATTATTTTTTAAAAGTATTCTAAAACTTAAAATTTAAATCTCTCTCACATATAACTTGAAAGTTCATATAGGTTATTAAACCTAAATGACCGAGCCTGAGGCTAACCAAGATTTTATATAGAAAGAATTAATCCCCTTTAATGCAAAAGCAAGTTAAACTTAAGATAATAGAGACTTTTAGTTTGTCAGCCACGCAGTAAACCAAAGAAAAATAATGATGAGAAAGAAAAAAGAACACATAGAAATTTTTTAGTGGTTCGGTCCAACCTGACCTACGTCCACTCCGTGAAAACCTCCTTTCCAGGTATTGTACTAAAAGAAGTGTCTCTCCTTTTTCCCCCATAACAAGGTAGAGAAGCTCTTACAAAATCTTTTTTTCCAATCTAGCAAAGGTAGAGAACCTGAAATTCTTTTTCACCCTCCTAGTGAAGATAAAGAACTTGCAATTCTTTCCACCCTCTTGGAGATGGTAGAGAACCAACAATATTTTTTCTCCCTCCTAGAGAAGGCATAAAACCTGGGACTATTACTTTAGTATGTCTTTCTAGAGCCTCCAAAGGATTGAGGTGGAAGCTTGAAGAAGACGAGGAATAACCTTGCTTAGAGCAACCTTGTTAATCCCTCACAAATTTCCCTTACAAAAATCTCTACCTATCTTCTCTCTCCCAATCTCTCCTATGCACCTATTTGGTCAATCACAAAGCACTTAGCAACCAAAATTCTTTTGAAATAAGATAATAGAAGAATTTAAATAGGTAGACTGCATGAAAGAGCTAAATTTCAATTTATCACTTCTAATCTTCCTGTACAATTTTTTCAAAATGGAAACATCAACTAGTATAAACTTTAACCCACTGTATGATCGGTTCAAGTAATTAATTTTATTATCATATATGATTAGGCACATCATACTATATGATTAGATAAAATAAATATCTAATTATCTAGTACAAGGTGTGGCATTTAAATATAGTCCCATGCATGAGTCGAGTCATACAATACGATCATCTTGATTGTCTTGTATGATCAGTACAAACACATGGCTAATTATCCAGTATGAGAGGTGGTATTAAATGTCATCTCAAGCAAGAATCGGGTCATATAGTATGATAATCTTAGATCATCTTGTATGATATGATTTAAGAATTTAACAATAATTAAATACTTAATCATAGGATAAATTTGGACATGGTTGTCATCAGTCGTACTATATAATGAAGATCATATGGTATGTTTAGACATAGATTTTTAATATTAAAATATTACTTAATCAGGGTTTTCTATTTTAATTGATCATTCATTATTGTATAAATCATAGTATATGATTAGGTCAAAAAATAAAAATTTTCCTAACTCACCAACCCACTCCTTTGAGTATGTGTGTATAAGGTTACTCAGCTTAGTATCCATCATATACATTACTTGGCTCAAGAAAGGTAGAAGTATATTGAAGTTGAAATTACAAATTGACATAATCAAAGTCTACCCAATCTTGAGTTGATTGAAGTTGTAATTGAGTTAATGGGCCTGAAATGTTAGTGAGTAGGGAAACAAAATAGAAATTTAATGGTAACAATTAATATAATATAGTATTAAGGAAATAATAATATTTGTTGTCATCAAAATTATAGTGCTTCAGTCTAGATTTATAACATGATTTAGGATGAGTGCTCATCTTTTTTTTTTATTATTAGGTTAGTCCCAAAAAATCCTACAATGAAAATAATGCTTGGCAGTGGGTGAGATGAGACATACAAAATATGTAGTTAAATTAGATGATATTTCCATATTTTGAGCATAATTGAAGATGTGAATAATGCCTTCTAATCTATGTCATTTCCTTTCTCTATAAATAGACCATTCTCTGATCATGAGGGCCATGTATTTCATTATGAATTCGGAAATTTATTTTTCTTTTGCTCAAAAACTACTGTGAGTGTGATTAAATAATATGGCACCTCCTCACAAGTGCAACATGGAATTTACTAATGCTAGCTACTTATATTCATCTAAGGTAATTGAAAGCTACCAGTAGAAACTTTACAAGCGACGAGGATGAAATTTGTATATACACTAACCTAGCATAAATGGAAAATTATTTTTGTAATGCTAACCTAGAAATGAGGGTTTTTAATGAAGATAAACACATCTAACATTATAATATAAGGAAAATTGCATCCTATGAAACGGCACTAAAATAGGATTATGACTTCCTTATTGAATAAAGTTAGCTAACCTATTCAACTTCTAGGGAACCATTTTGCACGGATCCTCCCCAACTCAATTTGAAGTATAATTTTTGTTTTTCATTTGTCACTATGTAATCACCCATTAATGCTAAAGTTATTTAAACTTGTTTTTATTATGAAGACATTCAAGAATGGGTGCATCCAATTTTCTTTAGTATAGATAAGTGAAACTGGCATGCCAAATAAGGTTACATAGTGTAAAACCAAGTTTTTATTTATAAACCCATCAATCTAATATAAGTTAAATTTTTCCATCCCTTTCTACAAGGATAAACCATAGCTTATCATGATGAATAAGGATGATGGTTAGGACATTATAGCTTTAACTTGGAATTCACTGAAGATTATGCATTACCTAATCCATAGCACTTATAAGACACTATATATGGTATATAGTATAGCTTCTTGAATTTATTCCTAAAAATTATATAAGTTATATACTCACCTTAGTGCTAATGGGTTATCTTTATAGGTGGCTTTCCAAGCTAAATATACCCTCATTGCTTAGAGATTCTATAGTTTTTTGGTGGGTATCCTCAAGTTAAGGAAGAATGGTGGGCTGAGTAGGTGGAGGTGGAGCATCGGACGACTTTGAAATGAGACTCCCTCTAAATAAAGAAAAGAAAGAATGACACCACTAATCATCTTAAGGAGAAATTAGTTAAGAAACCAATGAGTTCATTATGTTGTGGCCTACCTTGAAAAAAGGAGAAGCGAACATTCATTGTCCCCATGGTTAAGATGATTCCATTGTGTTTGCTAATTCCTCTTTTCAAGTAGCATGGGGTTGCTTGCGCTACTCTCCCTAGTGTAAGAAGTAGGATCAACATTAATGAGATTACTAAATGTAAAAGAGCATAAGGGGTAGCTAGACCCAAAGTGAAGACTATAGTGAAGGGAGAGGGTAATCAAGTTACTTGCATCCTCTAGAAGTAGAAGCAATCTTATTATTCTCTTATGACAAGGGGTTTGAGGGCATGGCCTACTATAAAGATGAGGCGCAGTCCATCCACCCCCTAAGGACCTAATCTATGTTTTTTATAGCCAGCAGCTAATGCTATTTTATTTATTCTCATAGTTTTATTACAACATTTTTACTTTGCATTTTTTCTTTATTATTAATATATATTTATTCGGGATATAAAATGATCTTGTATAATCTATTAAGATAAAATCTTTTTTATAAACTTTATTAATTCATAAATAGCTTTAAAATAAAATTTTAAAAATATTAAGCATAATGTTCTCTTAAAGCATTTTTTAAATATCATATGCTTTCTTTGGGTCTCCTAGAAGAGATATAAGATTATACTTGCAGGTGATAAAAACCTCCACATTCTTGTGTAAACAACATTGCATGCATAGTAGAAGTGCCTTCCATTCTTAAGAATAAATAAATTTACATTGTATATCATGAATATTAGATAAAGCTTCTTATATAGTCATGAAATTTAAATATTCATAGAGCTTATCTTTGTATGCTAGGTAGAAATAGTTATAATTTAGGAAATATTTCATGTTTTGCTAAATAATTCTAGATGTGAATAAAATGGTCATTACATTCACCTCTTTTTACAAGAAATCTCTATATGACTAAAGATTATAACTCCAACCTTTTTCAAGAACTACTTTTCAAATTATAATTTTCATTTAAACTTGAATTTTTTTTATTTGTTTTAAATCTTAAAAATAAGTTTAGCACACAATTCATGGTAGTAAACGAATAGACTTTTTATTGTGTTGGTTTGACTATCTTCTTAGATAAATGATTTCAAGCTTGATATCCTTGGGATGATGGACCATAAAAAACTGACTAAGCCTTTTTATACCTTTTATTAGATTTCATGCTCCTCGTGCACTCCACGTTTGAGCCCAATATAGTTTTTTATTTAGTTTTTGTTCGTTCATTGACTTTGACTACATAGATGTTTTATGAGAAAAGATGATCAATCATTTATTCACTAAGATTCATCATTTTCCTTGTAGATTAATCTATTTTTAAGCTTAAACTATACTATTATGTCAATAGTATTTGAATCGTGTTCTTTCCTTTTATAAGCATCCTGAATAAGTCATGATAAATGTCTACTTTATTTATTGAGAGTATCTTTTGGAGGTGTCCTTGAGTGTAATTAACCTTATGAAACCTACTCCATTCATGAGAAAAAGTAAGACATATTCTCTATATTTAACTTCACAAAAATTAATAATATGGCTTCTTGTTTTTAATTACGTGGTTCTAGTAAGATTTGCTTTTCCCACCACATTGGAAAGCTAATCTTATATCATCTTGCAATATCTGTCATAAAAGAAAGACACCCACATATCAATATATTTTCCACATAGCACATGCCCACTTTAAATATCTTAAGAAATTATTTGATTGATATTTTAAAATCAATATGACTACTACTTGATTTAAAATTAGACATGATTTTTCTAAAATTTGATTTATGATATTCAATTCAAGTAATCTGTGTGGAGATAACAATCGATAATGTGAATATCTCAAAAAATATAAACGTCAAGAAGCAACCAAAGAACCTATATAATTATATCTTAATATGTATATTAAATATAACTCATATAAATAAAAAGGAAATAATTAAATACTTTGTATAATGATTTATATTACAAAAATCATTAATAATGCCCCCAATTAAAAACGGTATATTTATCATATATGAAATAAAATTATCTTCATTAAAGTTTTTTTTTTTAAGAAAAACCCACGGCAGGGCCTACGTGTTAATATAAAAAATGATTACACGGTCCTTAAAGGGAACTCAAGCTCGTTATTGCTCAGAAGAGCTACAAAAGTAAAACAAAAAAAAAACCTACGAGCTTGAGTTCCCTACTAAGCAAAAGTACAAAAAATCCTAGGTACATTATACAGTGCACAAGAACGAGCACACAAAACATTATCGAGCTACAAAAAACAACATTCTGCTCAAGCAATCTCATCAACAGCTCAACATCACGATCACCTGCACAAAGAATAATCTGCATAAAGAGGTAATAGAGAGAAAAGCAACAAAAGCAAATATAATAGTAAGGATTATGATAATAACACCAATAAAAGTACAAATTACCACCAACAGGAGAGCAACCCGAAAGAAGAAGGTACCACCTCATCAGCCACCAAATCAAACCTATATAATAAAACATAAGATCCATCTCACTAACCCCAAAAACAATAAAAAGAAGCAGAGAAAACAACTAGCTCACTCCCAACCAATAAGCCAACAACCAATTTATAGCAGCAAAAAAAACCCAGAACAATAAGCCCTCGTGAATAAAGAAATAGCCCCATATAAGGAAATCCATAGAACCAGGGAGCCTACAACCAAAGAACATTGCAGTAGAAAGAAAAATTGCCAGCCTTTGCACATACCAAAAGAGACGAAATAGCTAGTTAAAAATTAGTTAGGGATGTTAGGCCCTTATGAACTGGCACAAGGCTAATCAAGACGGGGGGTGAATTAGTATTTTTTAAAAATCTTTAAACTAAAGACCAACAAAGCTCAAACAAAAATCACCACAGAAAAATAAGTGCAGAAAAATTAAGTGTGGAAGCATGAAAAAGAACACAAGGGTTTATAATGGTTCGGTCAACTCGACCTACGTCCAGTCCCTGGAGGCGCCCTCCGAGTATTGCACTACCAAAGTGACTCTCCTTTTGCTCCCATAGGAATGAGGAGAAGCCCTTACAAAAACCTTCTTTTCCCCGGCAAGGCAAAAAACTCAACTCCTTTTTCTTCCTCCTAAAGCAAGCAGAGAACCTCGATCAATCGCTGAAGCTTACCTCTTCCAACCCTTCCAAGGACAAGAGACTCTAGTGGAAGAAGAAGTGGAATGATGCTTGGATAAACCCTTGTGAATCTCCCTCACATGCTCCCCCTCACAAGATCCTCTCTCTCTCTCTCTCCCGCCTCTAAGCTTTCTCTGGTCAAGACAGTAGCAAAAGATTGTTCAAAATGTTGAACAATAGCCTTTAAATAGAAGAGCTTCAAAATAGCTTATTAATTGAAAGTTTTTGACATTATCATCTAGGACGATAGTAATATCATCATGTACTATCAGTACAATTTGAGCCCAATCAGCCGGGATGATCTGGGACAAACAGAAGAAAGTTGTTTCTATCGTTCAGGATGATAATCAATCGTCCTGTACGATTAGTTCAAATCACAGACAACTACTCTGAAAAGAGTTCTGGACGATTCCAAATTCGCTTGATCATTCAGGCTGATCTCACGATCGTCCCGGATGATTAGTTCAAATTTTAGAAAAATCGTCCAGAGCAACGCCCGAAATTTGAGATGGCCGATCCTGATCGGCCAAACCATCGCCTAGAATTTGAGCTGTCTGATATTTATCATCCAGGAGCAACTAAAGTTTTTGTACTAATCATCCTGATCGATCTTGCGATCGTCTAGGACGATATGATCGTATCAATCATCCTTAATTGCTTTCCTTAATTACCAGATCATTTTAGGCTTAATTGTATCAAATCATTCAGGATGATACAAGATCATACTAGCCAATTGCCAAAAATAAAAAATGCCTAAATAGATTATGGCGGCTGATTCCTTCTATTTTAAGCCTATCGTCCTGGCCGATACATGTATCGTCTAGGCCAATCGACTAATGATGGCTGCCTTAACTAAGATGACTGATTAGGGTTTTTATTTTAAACCCTATCGTCCAGGATGATAATAATACCATCCGGGATGATGTGAGTAAAAATAAAAATTCTAAGTCAGACATAAAAAATCACTCAAGTGTGTGTGTGTAGGGTTACTTAGCATCAGAACACTTCAATGGTTACAATTGACTCAAGAAAGGGAAAAAGAAAATTACAGACTGACTCATACCTAGTCTACCAAATCTTGAGCTCATTTCGATTTCTATTTGATCTTGTGGCCCTGAAACGTCTGTAAAAAAGGCAGTCATAGAGAAACAAGAGTGTTTGCTAGCATCAAAAACATAATCCATGAGCAACAGATTTGCAACAATCTTCCCCTTTTTTATGATGGCAAACACTTTGACGATCAAAAATAGTAGTTCACATTTTTCAGAATAAACTAGTGAAAAATAAAACAGTGCAAACACCAACATACTACTCCCCCTTTTGACATCTCAAAAAGGAGGAGGAAACTCAAAAATAAATTAAACAACCCTAAATTTTTTTTTTTAACCAAGGCATGAACATGATTTAGTCTTCCATGTAATTGATTTTAAAGATTTGTATGTTAATTATTTAACAACATCAAAATTCCAAAAAATGGTAGAATATCTGATCATGTTAATCCCTAAGCTCGGACTTCTTTCAGGGTAAAATAGTTTTTTGAAATCAATGACCTAACTCAAAAAATTCAATTGGATATGAAAAAGGATCCATTCACCACTTGATTTCAGAAAAAATATCCTATATAATAATGTATCAAAGTAATTATATCACAATCGCAAAAAGTCAAAATCAAGCCTTTGATTTTATCAAGTGATATATGAATTCTTCCAAGTTTAAATTTTTTTTTTTAAAGGAGAGGAGAGCTTTCTTTTGGTGGGCTCATTTTATGCCTCTTGTCAATTTGAATGGCGCTTTGCTCTTCTTTTTGATACACTTTGTGTATATATTTGTTTTCAATATGGCGTCATTGCGCATATTTTTGCAAGCTACATTCTCTTCAAAAAAAACTCTTAAATAATCTTAATTGTGAGTATATCTTCTAGATATTATAAAAGAAGAACTCACTCTCTAATATAAAGAAGAACAATCCGCAAAATAGAATCAATAATCATATGAATAAATGCAAGGACAAGAGTAACGAGGAATTCTTGATGTGAGAAAAAAAAACTTTTGATCATTATACATAAAAGATAGATTAGCTGTAGCAAGGTTAGAAAAGATATTAATTGCATACTCCAATTGTTAATTTGAGATAAAATATTGATTAGAAAATAAAACTGTGCCACTAAAATATGTTAGAGAAAGAGACACAATCAACGGTATATTTTTACCCTTTAATGGATTAAGAGATGTAAAACATTGACTACAAATTTTTAAAAGCAAGAACAAGGCATACGATATCATTTCAGTGATGATTAAAAAGGCATAAAAACAAAGCAACAAACAAAAAACATAAAGCAATAAATGAAGAAGATAAGAAGAAAGAAGAAGAAAAGAAAAGAAGAAGAAGGAAAAATAAAAGTAAATAGAAATCAAGTTCATGCATTTATATCAATCACACCCAATCTGGTCCTTAAAGAGCTGAAAGTGTCGAAGACCAGTGGTTTACTAAAGATGTCAGCCAAGTGATTCTCAGTTGTCACATGGTGTAACTTAATGTCCCCCTTTGTCACATGGTCACTAATAAAGTAATGTCTAATGTTAATGTGCTTAGTCCTTGAATGTTGGATAGGATTCTTAGAGATGCAGATGGCACTGGTGTTGTCAAAGAAAATTGAGATGGTGCCTATATGTAATCCTAAATCCAATACCTGTTATTTTAACCAAAGGACTTGGGCCACACAACATCCTAAAGAAATGTACTCAGCTTCAGCAGTGGAAAGTGCAATAGAGTTTTGCTTTCTACTAGACCATGAGACCAAAGATTATCCTATGAATTGGCAAGTTCCATAAGTGCTTTTTCTATCCATCTTACATCCTGAAAAATCAGAATAAAAAAATCCAATAATCTCAAAAGAAGTGTTGTGCCTAGGGTACAAAACTCCTAAGCTTTGGGTCACCAAAAGGTATCTAAAAATTCTCTTAACTATAGTCAGGTGGGATTCCATAGGGTCAGCTTGAAATTTAGCACAAAGAAAAACACTAAACATTATATCAGATCGGCTAGTAGTCAAGTAAAGTAAGGATCAAATCATGCCTCTGTACTTCTTCTGATCAACAGACTTACCACTTGGGTCCTTATCCAACGGAGTACTAGAAGTCATGGGAGTATTAATTGGCTTGACTTTATCCATCTCATACTTCTTCAAAATGTCCTTTATATATTTTGATTGATTTAGAAAGTTACATCATCTAATTGTTTTATGCTAAACCCCAAAAGTAAGAAAACTCTCCCATCAGACTCATCTCAAACTCTCTACTCATTATTTTAGAGAATTCATCACAAAGTTTATTATCAGAAGATCCAAAAAGTATATCATCCACATAAATCTGAACAATGAGCAAATCATCTCCAACTTTTCTAAGAAAAAGGGTGGTGTCTACGCTACCCTTAACAAACTCCCTTCCTAGTAAGAATGTGCTAATTCTCTCATACCAAACTCTGGGTGCCTGCTTTAAACCATATAAAGCCTTTTTTAATTTAAAAATATGATTTGGAAATTGGGAACTCTCAAAACCTGGGGGTTGTTCTACAAACACATCTTCTTTTATTTCCCTATTTAAAAAGGCACTCTTAACGTCCATTTAAAAAGCTTAAATCCTTTATAACATGCAAAGGCTAATAGCACTCTAATGGCTTCCAATTCAGCTACAGGGGCAAAGAATCCTCAAAATCTATCCCTTCTTTTTGGTTATACCCCTTGGCCACTAATCTTGCTTTATTCCTAACCACCACTATAGAATCATTCACTTCTTAAAGACCCACTTGGTTCCAACTATACTTTGTTCCTTAGGTCTTCTACAATTGTATATGTTGCAAACTCGCATGCGAATATATCTAGCATGCTAAGTTTCATAATTTACAAAAGATCCTTCAATTTCAAAATCATAGTTTCAAGCATTTAGCAAAGTTCAATTCTTTTAAAATCCTTTTGATCTCTATATCCTATCATTAGACGCAAAAATTGTAGCTTTTATATTTCAATACAAGTGATAGAATATACACACCTTTAAATTTAATCGATTCCTCCGATAAAGTCTATATTTGACATTTCATTCCAAAATAATTTGACAGGGTGAAAGAGTCAGGTAAACTTCTAAGAATCTTCCCCCAAAATTTTTAAACATTTATGTTGAATGTGAATTCAACACATTGAGTTTCAAAATAAGGTAGATTCTGCCGGATTTTCAAAAATTCAATATCTCTTTCAAAATCTTTCAAATCAACTTCAATCGTCATTGTTATATGTCTTTTATAATATTCTTTTGTAATTAAACACATGCAACACAAATTCTAACTCTTAAGTCAATTCTAGATTTTGACTTTTCATTCTAAGCTAGTCAGTGCAGTGAAAGAGTCAAGTCCAGGCCTCCCAATTTTCTCTTGATTTTTTTTAACCATTATGTTGAAAATAAAACTAAACATTTTGAGTTTCAAAAGTGAAGAAATATCGTTCAAACTGATTCCAATCATTGTTACCATGTGTCTTTTATAACATTATGTTGTAATTAAACACATGTAACGCAAACTCAAAACTCTTCAATCAGATCTGGGCTTTAACATTTCACGCCCAAATCACTTGGTGGGGTTAAAGAGTTAAGCCTATTTTCTTTGGATCTTCAGGTTACTTTTGTAAACCTGCACATTTGAATAAAAATCAATGTGTTGAGTTTCAAAGTTTGAAGAATATCTATTCAATTCCAACCTCAAAGTCAAATAAAAAGCTTAAGTTTAAATTCAATCCCAAAATTGAATTCAGGTTTGACTTCAACTTTAAATTCAACTTCAATTTTGATTTTAAAGTCAAAATCTGAGCTTTGACATTTCATCCCAAGCCGATTGGTGAAATGAAAGAGTTAAGCCCAATTTTTGGATTTTTCATATCAATTTTGTGAACCTACATGATTGAGTGAAACTCAATTTGTTGAGTTACAAAATTTGAAAAAAAAGATCCATTCAACTTTAACCTCAAATTCAAACTTAAAATTCAACCTTAAGTTCAAACATGATTTCAACTTTCAAACTCAAATTCGAACTTTGACATTTTGCCCCAAGTCAATTATTGTAGCAAAAGAGTTAAGTTCCACCCTTAAGATCCACTCATCAATTTTATGAACCACCGTGTTCGATGTAAATTGAACACGATTGAGTTATAAAATTTTCAATAAAGTTAATCAGGTTTAAAATTCAAATTCAATTTTAAATCACTAATTAAAAACACTTTCTTAATTCCAAGAAATCAAACACTCAGATGGCTGGGAAACTCGTCTTCTCACTGAATAGAGATGTGCCTGTAGAAGAAATTCTCAATGGCAATTTAATTCAGTATGAGATAGAATTTCAAAATCTCAAGATTTTAGTTAATGGGGAAACACTGATTGATCTGTCTACCATGATAGTAGGAAAGTCTCCTTTAGTTGAGATTATTTTAGGGTTAGGAGCTGACTTCCCCATCTCTTAGATAGAGGTCGTTGTCGCCCCTATACCCACTATACTCTCTACTCAGGAGGATCAGAACCAGAAGTCAATAATGATAAAAGAGCTACCATATCAGTCTGAGATCAGGTTAAGTTTTAGCACCCCTGTCATCTTTAGGAACAAGATAAAGAATTACCTTTGAAGAGCCAAAAAAGGAATCTTAAGGCCAGAAAGATCGTTGAGTCGGAAGCCTTAGAGAAGGCCAACTTCAAGGCCAATCGAGAGTTCGTTGCTCCTTCTATATACCCCCTCCCTGGTGGAAATCACTTCCATCCTTCTCCTGTTACTCAAAGGAGGGAGGTTGTAGAGAGGAGAGTGCGATCTTTAATACACATACTTGACTACTACACAGAAAGACTCAAGCAAGAAAGAATTGAGCGATCACCAGCAATAGGCCATAGGCCCCCAGTTGAGGGTTACAACCCGTCCACTTTACTAGATGATGTTAAGGTACATTACTACACGTGTCCCGCTACATTATATATAGAGGACGAGGAGTAGAAATAACTCGGGGTGCCACTCCCTTAAATACTAGGCCATTAGTAATGTGAGAGGGTAAATAATCTAAGATTGTGTTAGATAGTGATACCATCGAAATTTAAATTTTGAACAGGGTCCTATCGTGATAAATCTTTTGTTTCAATGATGCTGCATTATCTAGGGATAGTGCAGACCCTATAACAGTCTCTTCCTCCAAAGAGATTGTAGGAATTCAATTCCAAGTTGACAAGTGTCTTGCCACCTAGACTTGCAACCATTAAGGAAACTTTATCAATTTCTCAAGTGTACTGGGTCTGGATTTTCAAGATAGTCGATTCCTCTTTTTAATAAAAATTGACCTTTACCTTAAGTCTTAAGTAGGAGAGAGTTGTAGTTGACTCAATCAAATGTTTGAATGTCCCTCCCTTCCACCGCTTATTTGGGTTGATTTAACTTTTGAATTAAAATCTATCTCAAATTTAAGTTGATTTAAGAAATGATTTTTTTTTTCAATCTTCTATTTTAATAGATGATTCTCGCATGTCTAAAATCTATTCAATGATTTTCAAAAGTCAATCCCATACTCTTTTCAAAAAGATTGGATGTGCTTTGAGGATTATTCTTCCTTGTATAAGAGAATGACTTTTCTTCTCTAATACTTGAGATATAATCCCAACATTCAAAATAAAGAGATCAATCAATTTAAGGTATTTGAAGAAAGTGAAGCCTCTTCTCAATAAACAATTGAAATCAAAAGATGAGAGAAAAAAATCAAAAGATGCGCAAATGCACCAAAAATCAAGAAATGCACAAAGTGCACCAAAAGTTAAAAGAAACGCAAACTGCATCACAGAAAACGAGAAGAAGAGTAAGATGGCTTCCTCCCTTTAAATCTTTAAATCTCGAAAAAAAAAACCCCGATCACCTTTAAATACATGAATTTAAAAATCTTGAATCCAGATTCTTCATCATGCATGATTTTTCTATCAGATAGAAGAATATCATGCAAGTGGATTGAAAATATCAAATTTCTTTATCCAACCTAAATCCCTTTTAAATTGATTTTAATTCAAACTTTGTATAAGGGAGACCCTAGTTTAGTTTCTACGAAACTTTGTCTGGGTCAAAAAAACTAAAATTCACCCAGATTAATTAGAGTCGACTCTACTTCTCACTCTAAAAGATGAATTTGTTCCTGCTTGTCATTCTTATAGGGTCCAAATGAGAAAAGGAAATTTCCAATAAGATGAACGAATCTTCTACTCCTAATAAAAAAATAAATCCTGTCCTTGAGAAATGTGTGTGTCCTTTTATAGAGGCATATCTTCCTTTATGGCCCTTTCAAAAAAATTACACTCTGTACTGGGTCCAAGATAAGCCCACTAGAGGAGTATTTTGTAATACCGGGAATTACCGTTCAAAATCAAACCACGACTGAGCAGAGTGCCCGACTTCAATTTGAGGAGCTTGAGGCCTTGTAGAACTTTTTCTTTAAGCCTCAATAAAACTTAGAATCATATGAAGCATGACTGGTTGAGGCTCGTGATAAGATAGAGCAACTTAGAACCTTCCAAGGAGGAGACTTGGTCTAGGTTCTTTGGATGCATATCTTAGCCAACCGAGAGATTGGTGGAGGAGCTTGAACCAATACAAGATTGTCCTCTTGTCATAAAGATTATCTTTGAGAAAATTTTAAACATTAACTGATCAACCCTGAAGAATGTCACCCGATATTTTCAAACATCGAGGTGGCTCTTTAGGAAGTACCATGCCAGATGAGTGTCAAAACTTAAAATCAAATTAAAACTCTTCAAACATAAACAAATTCAAATTCAAAACTTCTCAAGTTCAAAAAATCAAAATCAATCAAATTAAATCTCCAAATTCAAAATCCTTTAAATCAAATTTGTCAAATCAATCTTTAAAATTGAAACATTTCCAATTTTAAACTCAAATCAATTCAAATTAAAAAATCATTCAAATCTCAAATTCCTGAAGTCAAATCTGATCCTCTATGTAGAGCAAGTTTCCTCTACATACGATCATTACAGACTCGATCCTCTGTGTAGAGCAAGTTTCCTCTATATACGATCATCTAGACCTGATCTTCTGTGTAGCGCAAGTTTTCTCTACATACAATCATTCAAATCTGATCCTCCGTGTGGAGCAAGTTTCCTCTACATACGATCATTCCAGACCTGATCCTCTATATGGAGCAAGTTTCCTCCATATACGATCATTCCAAACTCGATCCTCTATGTGGAGAAAGTTTCCTCCACATATGATCATCTAGATTCGATCCTCTATGTGGAGCAAGTTTGCTCCACATACGATCATTCCAGACCTGATCCTCTATATGGAGCAAGTTTCCTCCATATATGATCATCTAGACCCAATCCTCTGTGTGGAGCAAATTTCCTCTACATACGATCATCCATACCTGATCCTCTATATGTATAAAGTTTCCTCCATATATGATCATTCCAGACTCGATCCTTTGTGTAGAGCAAATTTCCTCTATATACAATCATTCCATACCTGATCTTCTATATGGAGCAATTTTCCTCCATATATGATCATCCAGACCCGATCCTCTGTGTGGAGCAAGTTTTCTCTACATACGATCATCTATACCTGATCCTTTATATGGAGCAAGTTTCTTCTATATACGATCATTCCAGACCCGATCGTCTGTGTGGAGCAAGTTTCTTCTATATACAATCATCCAAACTTGATCCTTTATATGTAGCAAGTTTCCTCCATATATGATCATTCCAGACTCGATCCTCTATGTAAAGTAAGTTTCCTCTACGTACAATCATCCAAACCCAATCCTCTATGTGGAGCAAGTTTCCTCCATATATGAGCATCCAGGCCCAGTTCTCTGTGTAGAGCAAGTTTCCTCTCCATAGGATCATCTTTTAGTAATGGACTATGCCCTTTATGGAACCATACTAAATTCAAAATCTAGATCCAATCTTTCGTGGGAAACAATCCTTCCTTCCCACAAGATCTTCTAGTTTTCTTTTCCTTAAGATCATATGTGAGTTATCATTTTTTCTCTCCTTAGGATTTGATCCACTAGTAATGGAGCATGCCTTGTATGGCACCATCCTAGTTTTAAACTCCAGATCTTATTTTTTGTGGGAAGTAATGCTTCCTTCCCTCAAGATCATCTAGATTTCTCTTCCTTAAGGTTAGATGTGAGTCATCGTGCTTTCTCTCATTAGGATTAGATTTCTAGTGATGGATCACGCCCTTTGTGGCACCATCTTAGTTTTCAAAATCTAGATCTGATCTCCCGTGGGAAGCAATGCTTCCTTCTCACAGGGTCCTCCAGCTTCCTTCTCCTTAGGGTTAGATATTCTATTTTCTCTAGGATTAGACTCTATATTTTCAATTTCACCTTCAAAATCCCAAATTCAGTCTTCTTCTCCTTAAGGTTAGGTTTCTTCCCTTCCTTAGGATTAGACCTACTAGTGGTAGAGTACGCCCCTCGTGGCACTACCATAGTATCAAATTCAAATTCGATCCTCTATAGTTAGGAGTTCTTCCTTCCTAAACGATCATTCGACCCTTCTTTTTTTTAAAGTTCAGGTACACCCTTCCCTTAGGATTAGATCTGCTAGTGGTATAGTACGCCCCTTATGGTATTACCCTAGTATCAAACTCAAATTCGTTCCTCTATAGTTAGGAGTTATTCCTTCCTATACGATCATTCCAGCCTTTTCTTCCTTAAGGTTTAGGTACTCCATTCCCTTACGATTAGACCCACTAGTGGTAGAGTACGCCCTTAGTGGCACTACCCTAGTACCAAATCAAAACTCAATCTTCTACGGTTAGGTCTTCCCTTCCCTTAGAACCAAATTCAAACTCAATCATCTAGGGTTAGGTCTTTCCTTACCTTTGAATCAAATCAAACTCAATCTTCTAAGGTTAGGCTTACTTTCCTTTAGAATCAAAACTCAGACTTGATCCTCTATAGTTATGAATTCGTCCTTCCTATACGAACACCCAGACTTTCTCTTCCTTTAGGTATAAACTTTTCTTCTCCTTTAGGATTCAACTAATTAGTGATAGAGCACACCCTCCGTGGCACTACCCTAGTATCAATTCAAACACCAATTCCCAAGGGATAAACTTTTCATTCCCTTAGGATCAAAATTCCAGACTTGACCTTTAAGTTTGGTCAATACCAATATGTGCAACAGAACTTCATTCTATTACACATATTGGGGGTCCATTTTTTTACCTCATTTTTATATGAGGTCACTTGGACCAATCCTGACCCTAGATCAATTAAACTTCCAGACAAATCTAGACTCTAGGATCCTCCTAGAAAACAAACCCTAGGATCTACTATAGACCCTATGATTCCTCCAGAAAAATCTAGACCTTAGGATCCATTTAGGTCCTAAGATTCTTCTAGACTCCAGACCTTAGGATCTACTCTAGACCCTAGGACTTTTCTAGACTTCAGACCTTAGGATCTATTCTAGACCCTAAGACTCTCCTAGATCCAGACCCTATAATCTTCTTAGGCCTTAGGAGCTACTGAGAACTTAAATCAATCTAGACCTTAAGATTAATTTAGATCTCAAATCAATTCAAACTTCAAATCAATCATGACATCAAGTCAATCAAGATCTCAATTCAATTCAAGCCTCAACCAAAATCCAGACTTTAGTCCATTTCAAAATCTAAACTCTAGTTCAAATCTCAATCCAACTTCAATCCTATCCAATCACTTATGATCATCCTATATTATCATAAATGATTCGGATAATTCAAATCCAATCATCCAGACTCAAAACCCAAATCAAATCTAGAATTTCAAATCAAAGTTCAAGGGTAAAAGGCTATGTCCTGAAGGCCTTTTCCAATGAATCTTCAAATACTTCAAAACCCAGTCAAAAGACCTCTAATTTAAAGTCTATCACTTGCAAAGTGATAAGACATTTCTCTAGAGGTAACCCTCCAAATTTGAGTCGATTCTGAGGTTTCTGACCGTAGAAGCTTACTCAAAACCCAAAGGCTGTAAAACCTTCAAATATTTACAGCCTATGACACTGGACCTGCCACCTAGTGGATCCTGACCTTTTAG
This sequence comes from Dendrobium huoshanense, assembly GCA_016618105.1. Taxonomy (NCBI): domain Eukaryota; kingdom Viridiplantae; phylum Streptophyta; class Magnoliopsida; order Asparagales; family Orchidaceae; genus Dendrobium; species Dendrobium huoshanense. The sequence continues at coordinate 51,951,546 of CM028351.1, forward strand.
CTTTCTTCAAAGCCTTCAACCACTTCCAGACCCTTGATTATGACCCATTGAACATTAAACTGCATTTTGATGGACCCACTTTAACCCCTAGTTGACCATGGGATCAAAATGACCAAAATATCCCTTAGGGGTTCAAATATCAATTTCAAACCAATTAAACTCCGAATTGCTTGAAATCACTTCTAGAAAATTTCAAATATCAAACCCAACCTGTTAGACCCAAACCCAGACCCTGGGTCAACTAGGTTGACCAAATAGGCCTTTAAGGGTCCAAATATGCATTTTGATTGAATTGACCTCCCTAGACCTTGGGATCACCTCCAATGGTCTCCAAATATCATTTCAAACTTGTCAAACTCAAACCCTAACCCTAGGTCAACCTGGTTGACCTAGCAACCTAGGTTGACCAGTTTAAACCCTTAAGCTTTTTCACTTTGAATTAAGCCTCAAATTCATTCAAAACTCCTTCAAACTATTGAGATCACTTCACCTGGTGATTTGCTTCCAATTGGATCTTTAACCCAGCCATTAGTTTACTTGATTAACTAGTCCCAAGCCTAGCCAACTCAAGTTAGCTTGGATCAATCCTTTGAATCTAATAGAATAAAACCTTAAAACCCTTCTACCTCATTCAAATGCATACTTCAAAAATCTCTAAACTTTCCATGAGTCACATCATGGGAGTTTTAACTTGGTAAACCCAACAAGACTTAGTCAAATTACTTCAAGTTCCCATTTTCATTCAACTTCAAACCCTTTAACCTCAAGCCTTCTTCCAAATCAACCCAACCAGCTCCTCAAGCCTCTTTGGTTGCCACCTCAGTACCTATTTACCTATTTGACTAGTCAAACAGTCAACACATGTTTTTATATGGATCAAAGAGGGTCAAATCAATCCTAAAGTTAATCCCTTCTATTCCAAATTAACTCCAGAAGTTTAAACATCATCTAGAGACTTCTAATACCATTTAAAGTCAAGTTGTTAGTCTTAATTAAGCCTTAATCATCTTTCAATGAGCTCAAAAGGACAATTTCACCTTCCACATAGGTGTACCTTGTCCTTCTTGATTCCCTTCTTCAAACTGCCTTGGAGATAGATGGCATGCATCAGGAAGACCTCCAAATCAATCAAAAACCGTCCAAACTACCTGGGTCTTTTTGAATATGGCAAAAGGGAATGAAATGAGCTCATTCTAACCTAGAGCCTCTGTCTCCACACTCAAGCTATCTAGACAAACACTTGTTTCATTTAAGATCCGAAGAGGCTCTTCTACACTTTCAGACCAAAACCCAGTCGGTCAAACCACACCAGCGACGACATTGCAGCGAGCCAAGACTTCAATCTGTCCAAGGTTGATTTACCCTCGATCCGTAGCTTCTCTGACCTTGGTGTCTTCATCAAAATCGAGTGTGGAAAGTCTACAAATGTAACCATTCCATTAATCAATTAATCCATCCATTGAATGGGGTAAAATCCTAAACCCTAAGCATTTACTTAGGTTCCTAAATAACTTACAAAAAATGCATGAAAGGCTAAAAAATAATTCTCCACTACTCCTTGAACTTTTTTAAATCTCTGTTTAAAATTTTAGAACATTTGGTGGGGTATTTTGCTAAAACGAAATTAAAAAAAAAAGATATAGGGTTTGTGGGTTGACGTAGGAGGAATACGGATCGCCAGCCATTGGATTTGTTTTGTTCAGATCAACGCGGCTGTGATCATGTTAGACAAACTATCTGTAATGACCTTTCAAAATTACGGTTAGCTAGATCCTTGTCCGGCCAGGTCCAAACCTTTGATCCAAACCGCGGGATCTCCGATGACCGTTTGATCATTCTAGATCAAACTTGAAACCGCGGGTTTGATATTTGCCGTCAAATCTTTTATATGATCAATCTGACGGCTATTATCTACTGCCACACTGGTTAAGTGGATACAGTCAGCTGACCGCCGCCATTTAGGTGGCGACTCTAACTTTGACGCCTGGATAGCGTGGGCCCGGTCAACGCCGCTGTTTGACCAGGTTACTAAAGCCCTAAAATAAATCTAGAAATTCTCCATAACTTCAAAAATTCATAACAATTTTATTTCTAAACAATTTTTAGAGTTCTTGGGCTTAATTTGCTCATATTTTTATTTACTATATTTTAAAAATAATTAAAAATTATTTTGCTCTTAATTATTTCAATAATATAGAAAACTTCATTTTAATTTTAAATAAAATTATATACATTATTTTTGGCTGAAACTTTGTAGAGGTGTTCTAGAGTCTAGTACTGATCTACCCTAATTTATTTAAAGCCATTTGATGCAATTTCACTTAATTTATTAATTAACAAAAACCTATGTTAAAATTTGAATTAGATTTTTGAAAATTCCTAAATAATTCAACTTAAATCCAATTCATGCATGATGGGGTTCTATGGAATCAATGAAATGAGTTCTTTCACTTCAAAATAGATTCTGGGCTTAATCATGATTGATTTGAGAGTGAATGACTATCTTTATTGTAGTCAAGTTTTGTACATTTGCTCTCAAATTAAGTATGCCCATGACCTTAAACTAAATGTGGAATTATTTAGGAGTATCCTTTATATCTCTCAATGATTCTAGTTTAGTGTCATATATCTGTTTCTTTATATTTAAATTTGTAAGTTTATAAGGATTTATCTAACCTAAGACTTCTATAATTTAATACAAATCATTCCATAGGGCATTAGGGCCCTTTCTAATGTTCATGATTTTTATGCCTTGGTGTTTTTGTAATTAATGCCAAGGGTTAGTAGACATTGATTTTCAACCTTCAAACCTAGGGACATTAAGGATAATAATTAAGGACTTATTTAGAGAACTTAGACAATTTTCAATAATTAGGATGCACGTCCTTTAGACTTAAAACTTTGAACACTTAAACTTACTGACACTCTCAACCTTACAAAACAATTTCACTGATTTTAGAGGTCATTAAGACCCTTAATTAGTTTTCTTAAGCTTAAACCCTTAAGTAAGCCTTTAAACATTCCAAAAATTTTAATAAATCAAATTTAAGTCCAAAAAATATGTATAATACATTTAACTGACCAAAATTTAATTCTTAACCAACGAAAAATAAAACCACTTTCAATTGACAGCAAATTGAACTTTAATTTAATTTTAATTGAAATTGAATATTTAATTAATTTAATTATTTAATAATAATTAAAAATTCCATAAAATTCCCAAACACTTGGGAATCTCTGCTTAGGTCATTACTGACCTTTGGAGCCTGTTTCAAGGAGTTGGGATCTCATTTAAAGCAAAATCACAAAAAGCCCCTTAATTAAACAATTTTAAAAATTCTAATAATTACACAAACATCAAAAACATTCATAACTAATTCAAGAAAAATCCAAATCAGTCAAACTTAATTGAATTCAACTCATAATAATGTCTAATATTTATTAAAAATATTAAAATTCTAGAAAATCATTAAATTTGAAAAGTCAACAAATAGGTCAAACTTAAGTCAAAATCAAGCTAAAACTTCAAATTTCCATAATTAAATGTAGAATAATCTAATTTTAGCATACTTATAGTCTAACTGATGTATTAAGGTCTAGTATTTTAATAAAATATAAACATTCCAAAATTTGACCTTAATTTAAAAGTCAACTTTTAATCGCTTAATTAAATGATTAAAATAATCTAGAAAATTTTTAAAACTCAAAAATCACTTTAAAACTCCAAAAATGTTTAACCAACTCTTAAAACCAGCAATCAAACACTTTTAAATAAAATCTATTAACTTTTAAACCTTAATCAACTTAAACCATTTAATTATATCGGGTACCACTAGGTAACCCAGGCCTACGAGGCTATTAGCTTAGCCCCAAGGAACGTGAAATAAACTTTACAGCCTCGGAGAGAAATAAAGGTGGTGTCCAAAAAACAATTAAAATCTATTTTAAAATTAACCTTAAGTCATTAATATTTAAACTCAAACCTAAATTTTCCCCTTACACCTTTCAACCAATCAAACCTTAAGCTACTTCAATCAAATATCCCACATATGATATATCAAAACCACACAGCCTTTTACACACACTTTAGATGGTTTGCTAGGACAACCAACTCTAGTTATAGGCTAGGCCGGTGTTTACTTTTTTGCTGTGTGTCAGGTTTTTGAGCTTTCACTGCATGTTGTTTTCTAGCTTAAAATTGATTGATTGTTTATTTATTTTACTACACTCTGTTGAGCATTTAAATTTTAAATATATCAACTGCTTGAGATCAATTATAACTTCTTGGTATTATATACAACTGCTGATTATTAGGAAAACCCTGCAGGATCGAGTCTAGACTTTTCAATTTTGATTAATATAAATTTTATTTGATTTGAGTTGTAATATTAAGTGCTTTGAGGATTTGGATTATAATTATCCAATTTGGGATCCAAAGAGGAAGGGACAACCCTTAGGGGAGAGTCCCTCTCCATTTGGAGCTCCAAATTAGGATAATTTTAAAATATCCAAAGAGAAAAGATAACACCCATTCCAAGGGGGAGTTTCTTTTCATTTGGATATCCGGACCCGACGATCCAAGAAGCGGTAGAAGGACGAAGAAGTGGATAACGAGAAGACCCATTCTCAAATCACTTGAGTCTTAGGAATAGAATCTGGGTTGTTGTCAGTGGTGCCCGGCCACTTTACTTTCCTGCAATTCTCAGATGTAATAATAAGTGGCACTTTTCACATGGACTTTCAATTTGAATAATTAATTTAGTTAATTTATTTATTTGATTCCACATTAGAAATACCTATTTTTTAGTCTTTTGACTTGTATGTCATATTTGATTTGACCTAGAGTACGATTGTAGGCTCTTATAGACTTATTAAAATTTTTCTAATCAAATCAAATTAAAAATTTTAAGTCAACATAGAAACTCTAACGATTTAAGAAGTCGGGACCGCAAGAGTTCTTATTTCATAACTTCTTCATTTCAAATTTAAATCATTTAATTGAGTTAATTAGCATGCTTCTCATTAGCAACAAATTTAAAAATCTCTAAATCTTTAATTATATTTATTTAGACATTAAACCTTAACATAAGTTAAATGACCAATTAGGATCAGCTCTTAATGTCGGCCCTATTCTAAAAAACTTATCTTAAATAACGTCCCTAACACTCAACATTAAAATACTGGACTCATAATTTTAAAGCACCTAGGTGGTTTAGCTGGCTCCCCAATTCAGGCCGGGGTAAGTCCAGATTTGTACTGCATTAGCTAGGCTCGGGTTACTTTTAGCACCCATTTTACACTTAGGTTCTAAGGCAAGCTCGGGCTATAAGACCTCAACCTCCGAGAATCTAATCACAATTTTCTAATAAAATTGACCATTTAACTTAAAAAATTCTTTCAAACAAATTCAAGCCCAACACTTAGGATAGGCTAAGGTGTTTATTAAGTAATTCAGAATCTCAAAGCACCTCCTACTTCTCCTCCTTTGACTTCAAAAATAAGTGCTCAACTTCTATCCAATCCCATTTGAAATTTCAAATCCCTACCTCCTTTGATATCAAGCTTTGAAAATATTAAATAAAATTTTTACCGCTATTTTAATCGAGAGTATTCATAGGAAACTTTTGTTTCCTATGATGTAATTAACTATGAGGGCTTGCACTCATAGGTGATTTAGAAACCCAGACTAGATTTTCAAAATCAAAATTTTCAAAACCTTTAATTAATTGTCTTTGGGAAAATTCAAAATTCAACGACCATTATCATTATTTTCAAATGATTAATAATAAGCGATATTTTCTTTCTTCGGAAATATATGTCGTTATATTATTATGATTTTGATTATAAAATTAATGATCATTTTATCCGATTAGCATAGTTAAAATCTCAATTAAATTCCATTTTGACCCTTCGGGGTCAAATGTGATCCTTTTCTGAGTTTGACTACGATAATCAGAATAAAGTTAAAGTTTTGTAATCTGAACCTATTATTGAATGATATTATCGTCTTCTAAGATGATATATTGTTCCTAATGTTGTGTCTGATTTCAAAACTAAAATTCAAAATTTTAACTTTCCAAAAAAAATTAATCCTTTTTTCAAAACAATATTTTTCAATCAAACACTTTGCTTTTGTTCTTCTATTTTGTCTTTGGTTCTGCTTTTCTTTTTTTATTTTTTCTCCTCCTTTGAGTTGTTTAGTCATGCTATTTACTTATGTTTGTGCTTTCTTTAGTTTTGATTATTTTCCATCATAAAAAGGGGAGATTATTATGAATCTGATTTAAGGGAATATAATTTTGATGATAGCAAATATCTTTATTTTTCGATGATTACCTTGCCTACTAACATTTTAGGTCCAAAAGATCAAATCGCAATTAAACTATCTTAAAATTGAGTAGATTAGGACTGAGTTAGTTTATAATGTATGTCAAAATGTCTTTTACCTTTTCTTGAGTCCATTGTAATATTATGGGTCATGATGCTAAGTAACCTTACATGTACATACTTGGAAAAAATTTCTATCTGTTTGATTAGTGTTTTCTATTTTGACCACATCGTTCGGGACGATCAGGTAAAAATAGAAACCCTAATTAGGGCTTACTGGTCAAGGAAGAAACAATTAAGCAAATTGTCTTTGATGATATTAGCGTAATCAAGGATGATAGGCTCAAATCAGAAAGAATTTGCCATATATATTTAGGCATATTTTATTTTTGGACATCATCACGGACATCTGGATAATGCAATGCAATTATACCTAAACTAATCTGATAATTAAGGAAAGAAATTAAGGTTTGATTGCTCGATCATATCATCCTGAATGATGATAGGATCGGCTGGGATGATCAGTTCAGAAACCTTAGTTCTTTTTGGACGATCAATAATCAGTCTAGCTCCATTCAAGGCGATACTCTAGATGATATGTATTAAATTGAACTAATCATCCAAGATCATCGTGAAATTGGCATGGATGATCAAGTTATTTTTCATCGTTTAGACATCCATTCATGGTGATATTCTTGATGATATTTGTCATTTTGTACTAATCAGCCCAGACGATCATGAGATAATCTTGGATGCTCTAGTTATTTTTTCATCATCTAGACATCCATCAAGTGTGATGGTCTGGATGATAATCAACGACTTGAAATAATTATACAGGATGATATTCTATCATCCTAGATGATCTGAACAAAATGACCTTCTAATTGTTAAGACTCTTCCAAATCATTCTAACTGATTGAGCTAAATTTGAACTGATCGTACAATATGATTGATAGATCGTCCTGGTTGATATTTGATGATTAGTTGCTAATTAGGGCTAATTTGGAGCCCTCATTTAAAAGATATCTTGTTTTACTGAAGAGAACATCTTTTACTGCTATCTTGATCTGAGAAAGCTAAGAGGTGAGGGACATCAAGGGAGAGAGAGAGAGGATCTTGTGAGGGGTTTCACAAAGGTTGCTCCAAATAAGGATTTGAGTTGTCTTCTTCGATCGTTATTCTTGGTTCCTTGGAGGTTCTAGAGAGGTTTAGTTCAGCAACTGATCAAGGTTCTCTGCTTGCTTTTGGAGGAAGCAAAAAAAGTTGGGTTTTTTTCCTGCTTTTGGAGAAAGCAAAAGGAGTTGGGTTCTCTTCTTACTTCTGGAGGAAGCAAAAGGAGTTGGGTTCTCTACCTCACCAGGGTCAGTGGAAAGGAGTATTTGTATAGGCTTCTCTGCCTTGCTATGGGGGAAAAATGAGAGACACTGAATTTAGTGCAATATTGGGAGGAGACGCTACGGGGAGTGGACGTAGGTCAAGTTAACCGAACCACTATAAAATATGGTGTTCTTTCTTATTATTCTTCCACATTAAATTTCCGCACTTCATTTCTCTTGTGGTGATTATTGGTTTGATTTAAGATTATGTTTTTATTTGGAGAAATTTTTAAATACCAATTCACCCTTTCTCTTGGTTAGCCTCGGGACTAGTTCATAAGGGCTTAACATCCTTGACAAATTTTCATAAATTAGGACTTTTAATAGAAGATTGAATCCTAAACAAAAATGGACACCGGAGTGTGAGATTGATTCCTGAAGGAGCAATTTTAAAATCAAATGTAGAGATTAATTCTCAGATAGGGAAATTTAGACTTAAAATGGGAGATTGATTCCCAATCAAAGATGGATACCAAAGTGGGAGATAGATTTGTAAATGGGTGAATTTAAAACTTAATCGAGAGATTAATTCTTGGACTGGAAAATTTAGACTTTGAAAGAGAGATCAATTCCCAAAAAAAGATGGATATCTAAGGGGGACATCGATTTCAAAACAAGGTAATTTAGAAAATAAATGAAAGATTGATTCTTGGACATGGAAGTTTAAACTTTATATGGGAGATTAATTCCCAAATAAAGATGGATCCTTGAGTGGGAGATTGATTCCAAAACAAACGAATTTAGGTAGAAGAAGAGTAGTTAAGAGACCACATGATTTTAAGATATATTAAATTGTATAAAATCAATTTCAATGAGTTTCATAGTTCATAAGTTTTGATGAAGGTCTTTGGAACCAATTTTGTCATCCAGACCTAGTTTACTTATACAGTCTTAGTAGCATTAATAATTAAACTTTAGGTTTATTTAATTACAAAATTCTAGTAATACATAAACCATTATAAAACTTATTAATATAGGTTCCTTTGATAAGAAATATGGGATGATCTCATTTATAATTTATCAACTAATAAGAGCCTCCTTGATAGGAAAAAATTTTATGTCCGGACAAAATACTGAGCATATCGAGTGTACCGAGCGGGTAATAAGTTCGATACCGAGTGTTCAAGTGACATGGTGCTTGTTATTGGTCTCTGGATGCGTTTGGTGTCTGGACACAATAATTACTTCCTTGATAGACCTTCTCAACCTTTAACGGACCTTCCCATATCGGTTCAATTTTATCACCCATCTATTGATGAGCCAAAATGGATTTTCCTAGAACTAACATCAAGTCACCTACTTAAAAAGTTCTCAAACGAACCAATTTATCATAATCTTTCATCAATTTAGCTTTATATAGTTTGAGCTTCTCCTCCAAACCTTTGTGCTCTTCTAAGTGGATTATAGCATTCTGATATGAGGTTATCTTATAATTTACTGCAACTCTAAGTGTAGGTAATGACATTTTCAAGGGAATAACATCTTCTACACTAAATATTAAAGCATACTGCTTAGCATGAGTTAGAGTTCTAAATGTGGTGCAATATAGCCACAAAACTTTAACCAACATCTCATGTCATTAATGTTTATTATCATCTAAGGTTTTCTTTAATATTTGAACCAATGTCTTATTGAAGTCCTCTTTCAATCCATTTACCTAAGGATAATAAATGGTATAGTATCTCCAATTGATGTTATGATATCTAGTGAAGCTGTTTATCTTTGTACTTATGAATGATGGACCATTATTTGAGATAAATTTAATAATAGCCATTGAATATGTATATGATTTTTTCTTTAAATAATTTTAAGGTATGATGTGCTCTAAATTCTCTCAAAGGAACTATTTCTTCACAATTTAATAAGTAGTTTATAGCTGTAAATATGAATTTATGGTTTCTAGAGGATGGAGGATTTATCTGACCGATAATATTTATACCGCAACATTCAAAAGTCCTTGAAGTGATTGTTGGATGAAGGATATTGGGTGGCTCATGTAAGGTTATATTATACACCTGACATTAATGATAACATTGTGCAATAGTCATGCATTCATCTATCATTGACTGTTAGTAATATCTCATTTGTTTTTATTTCATCTTCTTCTTTGGCCCAGATTGGTGTGCACCACACAATCCAGTATATACTTCTATAATCTTTTAAGCTTTTGACTTATCTAAACAGCATAACCACATCTAATTGAATGACATTCTATATAAGGCGTTATTAATCACATAAGAAAATCATCTTCTTTTAATTTCATATGCTACATATTTGCCATGAGGGAGCTTATTTCCTCACAAATATTCGGTGAAAGGCTTTCTTCAATCTATAATTTCATTATCTATTGCTAGAAAAATTTTCTCCTTAGTTGATGATTTTATATTTATATGCTCAAAATTAATGAATGATAAGATTTGATGACCTTGCACTTCTACCACAATCAAATTCCCTTTAGGCAAGTGCCTGCTAGAGCTTTGACTAGCTTTGCTAAGGCATCTACTATAGAATTCTATTCATAAGGAATCTTGTATAATGTCACACTCAAGCTCATTTCTAGAAAATGCATTGTATACTGATGATAAGGAATCAAAGTTACCTTCAACACATTAAAAATTTCAACTACCTGATTAATTTTGAGCTACAAATTTAAAATGATTTTGATCTCCTTGATTTTATTTAAGATTACAAAATCTAAGCTAGTTATTAATGCCTCATACTTAGCTTCATTGTATGTATAACATTCTGACATATGGTAAGAGTAATACATCAAACATTTATTTAAAGTGATGAATACTATACAAACACTATTTTGCCTAAGGGAAATATCTTCTAATGCTCTTTGTTGACAGGAAGCAACATCATCATAATAGAATTTCTTAGTAGAATTTTCATTTTATTTTAATTCCATGATTTATTAATCTAGTAATTCATCATTTATCAGGCAATCATCCGGCACTTGATGAGCTGCTATAAAGTCTAGAATGGCTTGTCCTTTCATTGCTCATAAAGTAATGAATATAATCTAAAATTATGATTTAATCATTGACCATTGAGCTAAACTTCCAGATTGCGTAGTTCGAGTCATAAAACATTATAGTGGGTTTAATCTTGATATCAAACTTAATTTATCGGATCACATATAGTGCCTCAATTTTGAGCAACAAATATCAAGGATAAATAATTCTTCTTAATAAGAGGATAATTTACTTCAGCTGGAAGTAAATGTCTATATAAATAAAAAAGCACACTCTTTTTTCCTTCCTCGTTAGCTTGAGCTACCTAAGTGCCAATAGGTTTTCTTAAAGTTTCTATATATAAGATTGATGGCTTTCTAAGAATATGAGCTACAAGTGCTAGAGGATTTATAAAAACCATTTTATACTACTAAATGCTTTCTAGAAGTTCACATTCCATCAAAATGTAGCATCTTTGTTCCATAATGTGATAAATGGCTGACATCTTCCTAAAAGGATTGAAATGAATCTTTTAAGGCATGCTAATATATATTGGATGATCTCAGGTGGGTAAAAATTTTAGATGGAGGGATTTCTATCATCGCTTAAATTTATTCAGATCAAATTCACTTTCATGGTTTCGAACTATATAACCGAAAAATTTCTCTTAAGTAACGCCAAAAATATACTTCAAAGGATTAATTTTTTAATTATATTGGCATAATGTTTTGAAAATAATTCTTAGGTCATATAAATGGTACTCTTATTCAAGCTTTTAATAACTAGATCATCTACACAACACCCCACCTGGTGGTGGATAAGTTTGTCAAAAATACTCATCATTACTCATTGATAAGTTTCCTATGCATTCATTAATCTGAATTGTATAGCTTTATAGTAGTAGATCCCTATCAAAATTTTGAATGTTCTATATTTTTCATCTTCAGGATCAAAAGTGATCTAATTGTATCTAGATGAATTATTCATAAAAGAAAATAGGGCATGCGAGGAAGCAATATCTACCATGGTTTTAGTATAGGAAGCGAAACTCATATTTAGGATAATATTTATTTAAATATTTAAAAGAACAAAAAAAAAACATATATAACCTTACTTTTTCTTAACTAGAATTATGCTAGCTAACTAGGTTGGATATTTATCCTCCCTAATAAAGCCAACATCAATTAACTTCTTGACTTCACTACGACTTGCTATTGGAAGTCGAGTCGCATCCATCAAGGTGCTTATTTTACTGGAGCTATTTCTGGTTGGATTGCTAATTTGTGAAATGCTAATTTTGGAGATAATATGGGCATCTCTTTATAACTCCAGTTGAAACAATCTTGGAATTTTTATAATAACTCGATCATGTTGTTCTCCATATCCTTATTATGAAAAGAGTTTATTAAAATTGAATAAGGTTTATCTTCAGTGTCAAAATTTATTTATTTTAGATCATCGATTATAGATTTATTCTCCTCTTCATGGTCTAAAAGGTGTATCCCTAACATGATAGTCTTCTATAACATCTCAAGTTTTTAAAGAATATTAGTTATAAGATTTAATGTTCATCGAAAAGAGACTTTTAGACTCTAGATTTTTTATATAACTAAGAAATATTAATCATCGTCAAATAAAATTAGAGTTACAAAGCCAAAATCTAATCTTAATACATATTTGTGATATTTAATACTCCATAGATGCTCAAATTGTTGGGATTCATTCCTAGTCCAATTTGAAGGCATTAAATCTTTCTTAGAATTTTTATTCATATAATTTGAGTAACATCAAAAGGGAGTTCTATTATCTAATCCTTAGATGGATCATTGAGAGTTAAATCATCTTTTGGGGGTTTACTTGTGGGATGGTACATAGGTATTGGCCTTGTAATCTAGATCTAAAGGAAGCAAGGCTTTCAACTCCTACCTTTTTACAATAATTTAGGATAGAGGGGTTAAGATAATATTTTCCACATATAATTTTATCTTATCCTTGGTAGGCAAGTCATAACTATCTTCCCTAGTAACATAAACCTATAAAATTCTATAGAAATCTCAAACTCTAGCTAATTGACAAATTTCCTATATTCTATTATGTGTGAATCTTTCTCGAACAAATAAGACTCTTTATTTGAATTGGATTCTAAATCAATATATTTTATAGGCTCCCTTACTTGATTTATTGCTCTTTATTTTCATGTATCTTTTGGCTTTACCATCCTCGATGTCTTCCTCTGAATCATTGTGACATTCTACTATTTGTTTTTGAAAAAGGGCAGGTGAAGAATGAACATTATTTCCAAAATTGGAATGGTTTTCTTTTTCTTTTTCTTCTTCTTTTTTTCCTTTTCCTTCCTTTACTTATACATTAGCATGTTTTAAATTCTTATAGAAAATAATTTACTTTTTAGGTAGATAATATGAAGCATCTTTGTATATGCCATCTTTGTGAATTTAAAAAAGTTAAAAGTCGGCGTTGATGGTGCACTGAGGTTGATTGGAAGTTTTTGGATTATCTACAACCTGTTTCCCTTTACTAGTAGTTGTAGTTCATGGAAGTAAAACTTTACCACTATAAAGATTGATTTGTACTTCCTCAGGTGAAAGATATTCATTGGGTTTTTATTATTGATCATCAATTTTCATTTGATTTTCTCTTGGTGCATTATCTAAATAAGAAATTTCTAATTCTATATTTATAGGATCATCTTGCACATCAAGTATAGGGGAATCACTATTGTAGTAATATTGGAATTATCCTTCTATATTATTTATAAGAGTTTCTTGAAAATTATTTTCATTGTTACCGAAATTTTGATATGAATATGCATCAGAAAAACTAAACATGATGTATGTATAATCCTTTGTCACTACTTTCTATCCCAGCGGGGAGAAATAGAAGACATACATAGTTAATGGTTTGAGATACATGTGATTTTTTTGCAAAAATAACTTTTTTTATCATAACCTAACTCTATATTATTCTTCTCCTCCTCCCTTGAGGCTTCATAAGCTTGATCAATTTGCACTTCCTTAGGCTTTCCATTGAAACTTTAATCTACTTTTGCTCACGAACTACCCGATCAACTTGGATGGGATTCTATATTCTTGGGGGTTCCTGTAAAGATGAATAATACAATTTATTAATTATTCTTTTAAAGGATTGAGATAAAGCAACATCCCACCCATCATCAGATTTCAAAATAGGAGATGGTACAAAAGGGTAACAAATTATGCATTTATTCAATCCTTCAATCGAATCCACTAAATATTCTGTGTATCACAAATGTTTCATCTCTATAATTTATGTCAAACTATTCTTTGAAATTTATGCAATGTTCTAACTCGTGGCCATGCACTTGGTGATATTGACAAAAATTGGGTTGCCTTTCTTTGCTTATCGCTTCTAGTTTCTTAAGATTAGGAAGCTTAAATCTTGGCTTCTTTTTGAGGATTTTAAACATCTTTTTAATGTTTTATCTTTTAAATAATTAGATTTTGTTCTTAAAGTAGTCTTAAATTTTCGTTCTCTATTATGGAATTAGACAAGGTCGAGATCTAGATTGTTGATCACTCTTGGGTATGCTATACTACTGATATTGAGGAGAACTAATTGGATTACTTACCTGAATCAGTATCGGCTAGTTTCCCTTATCAACTATAGACACTGTTCATGATTTCTTCTCAAAAAATCTTTGAGGTTTTATTTTCTTTATTTATAAGGAGGATTGATCTTTTAGGAATTTTAGTTGAGAAACCTCCTCTTTTTGATTTGAAACCTTACTAAAAAACTTCTCAAAATTTTTGATCATGAAGCCTTTGAGCAAAAAGGTAACTTTACCATGAATATTTTTTAGAAGGATCTCTATAGCATTCTACTCTTGCAAGTATGGCGCACATCTCAAGCTAAGGTTCCTCCATCTCACAATATTGTCTACCAAAGTTTCACTTGGCTTATATTTCTCCAATTCTAGATTACTCGCAATGATGTGATACTTTGCACCAGTAAACCTTTTTAGAAATAACCCTTCTAATTCACTTAACCCATTGGTCATTTTAGCATGCGAATCAAATGCACTACAAGATAAATAGCTAAAGAATTTTTGGAATAGAAGGGCATCAATGCTACTAGCATTGCAACAAGTAGCTTTGAAATACGCAAGATGTTGCTTAGGAATACTTGTACCATCAAAATTTTGGAATGGAGGTACAAATCCTTTTAGATAAGGGACCAAGTTATATTCTTCTAGATATGATCTACCCTAAAGAATAGTTGAAGCACCCTTAGGTTTAGCTGGTGCTTCTTTAACTTGTTACTTTACCATCTACTTACTATCTACTGATTACACTAACTATTCTTCTAAATTTACTGGTTTATGATTTACTTCGTATTTATTAATCTCTTTCCTTTTGTTTTGACCTGTACAATTTCATAAATCGAAGGTATGTTTTTTACATCTGATGTAGGACTGTTTTACCTTACAAGATATCAATAATGGCCATCATCTCCTCTAACGTTTTTTTAATTCACAGAATTTGCTCATCTTTCTCACTTAATTGTGATAATAGTTGCTGAACTAAATCCACTATATCATCCTCTTCAGCTTCATCATATCAGCTCTTTACCTTTACCTCTTTTTTTCTCTCGTTGTAGACAAGAATAAGTATCTACCTTTTTATACTATAAGAAATTTCTTCATCTTTCAAATTCATTTATGCATCATTTGCAGCTTCTTGCTCTTTTATTTGATGGATAATCTCTTTTAGATGATCCTTCATTTCTTCTATTGACTTTACTTCCACATGATGCGGATCTACTTTAGTATAGTCTCTAGTAGGAGACAATCCAATTACAAACTTCCTTTTTCTTATATTTTCCTCTATTGCATTACTTCTATGTGAATTATATACAGTTAGAGTGATTACCATCTTAGGCTACAAAATCTTCTTCCAATCATTTAATGATGGTAGTTGATTTGTTGAATTCAACATCCTTGTATTGGAATGAGATGAAAATTGGCTACCACGAAAGTGATGCCTATCAATTCTAGATGAGTGATTATCCCAAGAGTGACGAGGAGTTTTTCTTTGATAATCTCTATAATATTTTGATACAGGTGGGAACACTGGCTTGTAACCTTTTTAAGTTAATGCTCCATATCACAAAAACATTTTATAATTTTAATGATTGTAACTACTACTAGATGCTCATTTATCACTAGTATATGGAAACACCTTTGATTCTCAAGAGCATTCTGCATTCATAACTGACTTGTGGTTCTCAAAGTTACTCTCATTCTCATTGGAGGTGGAGCTACCCTTTCTTTATGATACTGAGGATCAAAATTGACTGGCTATCACCTCATTAACATCCTTATAGAATTCAGTCTTTGATTGTTCGTAGTTTGCTGCACACTCACGAACTAAACCATCTAGTAAAGTTTTAAGCTTCCTCTTCTTCTTAGATAATGAAGGCAGAACTAGTTATTTGTATGGTACATGAAGTAGAGGATTTATTATTTGAGTTACACTCTCTTCTCCCATAGTAATTGATAGCAGGTGAAATCTACTACTTGATAGTTATAAACTTGTACTCCAGGAACTTTTGGATATATTTTATTTGCTGCTTTAGTTGCAATGGTAATTAGATCATTCTATTCTAGTAGTTCAGATTTCTCAACCCAAAGACTAATTTAGTGATTCATGTTACAGTGTCGAGACTTGGTCATCTCATTAATTCCAAAAGATGACCCCACCTATAAATTTTTGAACACAAGTGCTTCAAAAATGGTTGCACACTTTCCCTTATCATGGAAAGTTGATCATCAGAAAGTAAAGCAAGAAAAGATTGAATGTTTAGCAACTGTAAGGGAAGATGCGGCCCCACACTAAGCATTGATCCGAATATGAACTGATATTGTAGAGACTTTTATATATATGACAACTTCAGCTTGTGATCCAGTGAAAGTAAATTACAGGTTGTTAAATCCTGACCAAAATTGAATCATATAGCCTATGTAGACTGGATTGTAGTGATGTTGAAGTTGAATATGAACTTTCTAGACATTTCTTAAAATTTAACCCAAAATTTTTATTAATTATTGAACTTACTGAACTCAAACAAGATGCTGAATCAAAATATTACACTGAACTTATTTTATCCACTTATAAAGGAAAATTATAGATGATTAATGATGAAAGGGAGATAAACTTAACTAATGATCCTAAATCAAAGAAACACGTGACTATAATGTATAGATTTTTAATGCAAATTGATTGATAGTTGAAATTAAACTTGAATTTGATGATTCATAGAGAGGCTGAAATCAGAATTTGGATATAATGATTGAAAATAGGCAACACAGTTACATAAATATTTAGTTTATGAATTTTAAGCCTAATCTCAACTAAAGATGGAAATTAAACCCAATCCCCACCAGAGTCAGCAAAAATCTATTGATTAATTAAAATGATCTGACCGTCAATTTGGGATTTAGTATTTTTATAATCAAATATGCATAATTGGTGATAATTACGTTAAATGACAAACTATCACTTGTATTATTGACTTGTGAAAAGAAGTAATTTATTTTTGCAATTTAATTTTCTACTTCATACATACGAATAGTTCAAAAATCCATATACGACCCTTTACGAATCTGATTTCATACTTTATCAGTCGTCTGTATAAAGTGATTGTACAGTACGAATAGTTCAAAACTGAAGTAATTTGTTTGATACTATTTTGTACAAACCCACTTTGGATACTGTGAATCATTTATACGAACCATATATCATACATTACGAACTTTTTAAGCAAATCATGCTTCATTTTATATGAATATGGACTACCTCATTTCATACTCTATGAGTCGTTTGTACGAACCTAGAATTATACAGTACGATTAGTTCAAAATTTTATGAGATCATTTAGGATGAACTGGTATGCAACCATTTTATACTATGGGAGACATCTATACAAACTCCACTTCATATAGTATGACCATTTAAAAAATGGTGAGTTCATTCGAGATGAATTGATATGCACCCATTTCATACTCTATAAGTCATCTGTACAATAACATTATCATATAGTATGACAAATTTAAAATTTTCCAAGACATGGTTTACTTAACTTTGTTCTGGAGGAACTACCATGACAATGACATTCTTTCAATCTCAAGAAAAATTACAATCACACTACCAGTATGATTTGAAAATCATGCATTACAATTAGTTTTAAAAATTAAAGTTTTGACTCACTCATCAAGTGTGTGTGTGCATGGTTATCTAATTAAAATTACACTCTCTCAGACTCAAGAAAAATTGAAAAATTACATACCCCATTATATGAAATCCTAAAATAATCTATCTCAAATTCTTCGACAGTCTGGAGTATGATTTCCCTAAAATATTAGTACACAAATAACACAAAGAAAATATATCCAATATATGATAGGAGAAATAGTATTCACAATAATAATATTTTGGTATCATAAAAAACTCACATGATATAAAAAGATAATCTTGAAATCTAAGTAGCAACATTATCTTCCACTTCTCTTTGGAAATTCTTCTTGAACCAGTTGTCATAATTTGTGACATAAAGCATTATCTGGGAGATAAGCAACATGAGGTCAGACCAAATATTTGATGACAACTGGAGTAATGTGAGGTTGGAAACCTATACAAAAAGGATGGGCAGAGCATTCTTTGTTGGCAAGTATGAAATCTTAATGTGATGGGGGATGCATCCTTGACTGAGGAAGAGGAATATATGTATGAAGATGATCAAGTCAAATAACTTCAGCAAATGGTGGATCTCGAGAGAGAAGAAACTCCTTTTGTTGTGCTAGCGCCTACTGCCAAGTCTCTTGTAGAAGTTAAAGGATCTCATTTTTAGATTCTTCCATCTTCCGGCTATAATCTTCTAGGGATAGACCTAAAGTTCCTTCTCTAGTAGCATTTTTCCCACCAGGATAAAAAGAGGCAAATGCTTGGCATTAATGATTCATAGATGAATTCATGTTAAAAGTTTGTATATGTTGTTAGATCTATTGCAATTGTCCCAATGCTAACCAAGAGGAGGGTAAATTGGATATTTTAAAAATCTCTTGGAAAGTTATGAAAACCATATTCTATCTTTAACATAATTTGATTTTTTTTTCAAAAATAAACTTTTCAACCAGAAAAATAAAATTGCTGAAAATAAAATATGGAAATGTAAAAAGAACACAATAATTTATAGTGATTCAGTCCAACAAGATCAACATCCACTCCCTGAAGAATCTCTCTTCAAGTATTATACTATTACCAAAGTGACTCTTCTTTTGCCCCCACATCAAGGTGAAGAAGCCTTTATAGTTTTTCCTCTCTTCCACCAAACCTCGATGTGAAAGAGTACCATTGTCCTTTCACACCCTCCAAGGTGTTGACAGAGTATCGTCATCCTTTCACATTCTCCAAGTGTCGATAGGGAACCGTCATCCTTTCACATCCTCCTGATGATGGTAGAGAACTGGCTTCCTTTCACACCCTCCTGAAGTTGGGAGAGAATCAGTATCCTTTCACACACTTCAAGTGTCAGTAGAGAATCAGATCTTCTTCAAAGATCTTCCCTCGAGCATTTTCAAAGAAGTAAGAAAGTGATTTTCTACAAACCCAAAGAGATTTTCACTTTTGAGTAACCTTATGATTCCTTCACACTCTCAATTTGCAAGAACTCTCTCTCAGACACTCTTTCCAAACCACTCTCTCACTTTTGCTCTCAAGAAAATGAAGAAGAATTCATCCTAGACACTTTCTAAGGACTTTTTATATGAAAGGCATGAAAAACCATCCTAAAAATTGAAAATTACAAATTTGATCATCCATGATCGTACAGTACGATCGAGGATCATATATATGAATAGTTCAAAATTTTATCTTATGATCTTTTATAGGAACATTTTTATACATGTTTATCGTATAATACAAATATATATTATATAGTATGAACTGTTCAGAAATTTTTTTCTGTTCGTTAGGATGAAAAGATACCCCGTAATTTTGAAGTCTAAATGTCGTCTATACGAACATTGGATCATATAGTATGAATAGTTTAGAAAATTTTGGTGTTCATTAGGATAAAAAGAGATGTCACTTTCATACTCTAGATGTTGTCTGTACGAAAGGAATTTCATACAATTCGATCAGTTCAAAAATTTTTTGATGATCATCATGATGAACTTGTACGTATCTATTTCGTACTCTAGACATCATTTGTATAAATATGACTTCATATAATACAAACACAACTTAGAAAATTTTCCTCACATGGTTCGATTCACTATTTTCTAGAGGAATTAGCCGGACAAATCGTCCTGTACATTCTGAAATCATACAGTATGATTAATTTAAAAATTTATAACTTTTAACACTCCCCCAGTGTGTGTCCAACTACCATCACACTCTCTCATACTCAAGAAAAACATAAAAAGAATATACTCCAATTACATTAAACCCTAATCTAATTTGTCTTGAAATCTTCAACATTCTAGAATATGATTTTTCTAAAATATTAGTACACACAAATAATAAATGCAATATATCTAATATCTATTTAGAGAAATAGTAATAAAAATAGTAATATTTAGAATCATAAAAAACATAAATAATATAAAAACTTAGTTATGAAGACTAAGTTGCAACAATCTCTTCCTTTTTAATGATAACAAAATAATTATTATTTAACATTTAAAACAAAAATTTCTTCTTAGCTCCCCTAAAATGAATGACCGATGTAAATCATGGGGTTTTCATGAAGGTCAAAAACAAGACATAAATGAATGACCAATATAAATCAAGTGATTTCCATGAAGATAAAAAACAAGACACCAAAATTAAAAACAATTTGAACAAAAATACAAATACGAACAATCATACAAATAATTAAAACATTCACACACATGCATTCAAGCATTCAAAACATATACATAAATATATATAAAAAACATACACACATCAAATAACAAATCAAATAACAATCATCAATCAATCAAATAATATTATTACTCCCCTTTTTTAAAATAACAAAAAGGGAATTAGAACTTGAAATGACAATTTTCAATAGATAAATCAAAAGAATTGAACTAGAAAATGGTTTTTAACCAATTGCAAATACAATATTAATTCCATTGTACTAAAAAATAAAAATTCAAAATTTTAAATGAAAATACAACTAATATAAGAAAAGTGAATCAAAATCATGATTCATGCTAGACAAATTAAATAAAGATGATTAGTGCAAAAAGATGAAATGAAGATTAGTTAACTTCAAATTCAATATAGGATATTACTGTTAATTAGATTGATTTGGATTAGAGATTATATGATAGTAGAAAGAGCACTATTAAAAAATTTTTATTGGCAACATTGCACACTTTGTGCATCTTATTAAATATTTGTGGCACACTTTGTGCTTCTTTTCAATTTGGGTTAAATTTATGCCTCTTTTCACTTTGCAAATCATTGTGCATTCTTTCAATTTTTACACACAATGTACATTTCTTTTGATTTACTTTTTGGGTCTTTCCAATATATCAATAATCTAAATTAAAATTTTGCTAATAACAAAAATAAATAGATTGAAAAAGAAAAAAAAATAAAACATCAATCTTGCAACAATTATATTCTTGTTATATTTTTCTAAAAGAACATAAAATTGATTTCCTTATCTAAATCAAGTTATAATTTAAATTAAATTTTTGAATGACTTGATTTTTATAAAGAAATTAATTTGTAAAGAAAAATAATTTATATCCCATTTCAAAGATCAATTTTAAAAGGCTTTTCTTATTAGACATACTAATATTTCAAGTAGGAAGAAAAAAAGAACATGTCACCAAAACACAGCACGTTTCTTTGATGTCAAAAAATATCACATACATTTACTTAATTTGACACTAACCAAAATAATAATTTTCTTCATAACATAAAAATTAAACAACATAAGAACTACAACACTCATAGAAGAAAAACAACATAACATCAATTCAAAAGCTCATTAGAAAGAACAATAATAAAGTACACCAAGATTTTGGATGGGCCCTAATCTGGAGAAGGAGGCAAATTGAACACACAAAAAATAGCTATTCATCATAGCTACATTGATATTGATCATGTTGAACTGACCACAAATCCAATCAATGTCCTTCATATATCTTTCATCCTATTGATTTAGGTGAGCCTCAATTTGATTAAAGCATTGATCAAAATGAGTCTCTAAATGATCAAACCACTGAACCATTTCCTGAAAGTAAATTTTGGTAGTGTCTAGATGCGGGTGCAAAAGCTCTCTCTTCTTCATCAGAATTATCACTAGAACTTTGATCTCTCCCAAATAGTGATGAAAAGTAAGCATCAATAAAATAAATTTGTAGTTCAGTGGGAGGATTAGGATGGATCATGTTATACTTTTTATGTAGTATGCAGGCAACTAAATGTCCTAAAACCACATTCATTTTCCTCTTATAATGAGGAACCTCAATCTCAAAAAGATTATAGATGTATTCCATGATGAGTTGGACCTCATCAAAGGGTTTTTTAGTCATAATCAGGTATGTGATAGTGGATAGGAGAGTAGTCATATTTATGCGATCACCAGCCTTAGGAATAATTGAGGTTCTTAAGACATACTGGATGATCCAGGCATTTTGGTTCAACGTGTAGACTCTTGCTAAATTACACACTTGAGAGACACCTCTAAGAACCTTGCTAATTTCAGATCAGTCAAAGTCCGATCTAGAGGTTAATGTGTGGCTCTATCCTAAGGTTCTCAAGTGGAGGTAGTTTCCTAAATCTTCTTTGGTAATCTCAACTCTTTATTTTTGAACTAAAGAAGTGATTTTAGTATGGTCCTCACTAACTCTCATATTGGCTAAGAAATACTAGAATGTTTATTTGTGATAAGCATAAATGAGTGTTATAATGAAATAAGGGAATTGTGTTGAAGGAAATAGGGGAATTATAGAAATACTAGAATGTTTATTTGTGATAAGCATAAATGAGAATTGTGTTGAAGGAAATAAGGGAATTATAGAAAAGTTGAGATCA
The DNA here is from genome assembly GCA_016618105.1 of Dendrobium huoshanense. Taxonomy (NCBI): domain Eukaryota; kingdom Viridiplantae; phylum Streptophyta; class Magnoliopsida; order Asparagales; family Orchidaceae; genus Dendrobium; species Dendrobium huoshanense. The sequence continues at coordinate 51,974,298 of CM028351.1, forward strand.
CCGTAAATTAGAAGATGGGAAGGAATGATTTTTGTAGAGGAATACCAAATGAAAGCATCCTCATTTGCCTTGGATATAAAGTTGTTGTCCCCACCACTTATAGATGAGGAGCCTTTGGAACCACATGGATGTTTGCTTTAGCTAGCCATTCTTAAGACAAGGGTTCTATAGGGTTTAGAAATGGAATGAAAACAACTTCAATGACCCACTATTTAAAGAAAAATGACTTATCGTACAATACGTAATTTGGTTCATAAGTACAATTTTAAAATTGTATGGGACAAAAATATTTTCATACATACAAATGGAAACAGCCAAAAATGAAATGACTTTTTATAAAATGCCATTTTCGAGGCATCCTTTCGTATAAACTTTTTAACCACGTGATGTACAAAAAAATAAGTATTCATTCAAGATGATTAGAATATTAAAGATCATTTTAAAGGCGATTAGGTTCTTCCCCCACAGAAATTGACAAAATGATTGTACATATGAAATACAATTTCGTACATATGATCAATAATAAATAACTGACACAACTGGTAAATCATCCTCATGCGTATAGACAAATCTATACAAATTGTGCATTACGATGACATCAATATATAGTGTTAAACCCATGAAAAACTAATTTTTACATGCTCAACTTCGAAACCAACCATAGACATGCTACAAAATTCATATGGGAAGAAAATATTTTATATAATACGATCAAAACACTTAGAAAACAAAGCATGATAATCTGAATCAATAAGTGACATGCTTTACAATAAGAACCAAAAAAATAATAAACACAGAGAAACAAATAAAAAATAAACAACAAAAGCAATATATCCAATATATGTTCAGAAAAACAATAATAAAAATAGTAATATTTGGAATCATAAAAAATACATATAATATGAAAACATAGTTATGAAAACTAAGTTGCAACATCTTGGATTGATGTGTGTTAGAGCAAGTGGCTCCCAAGATGTGATTACTATGTCTATTGGCCATTGAAGTAGCATAGGATAGTGGGATTGAGTTTCCCATATATAACCTTAAAATGTTATGAGCAAGAATATAAGCTACAGTAGAGCTAGAATTTTTACATCTCCGCATTGTAAGGATATCCAGTACACAAATAAAGAACACAAGATATTTTACGTGAAAAATCATGAAAAAAGGATAAAATCATGAGGCAATGTCCAGTTGAAATGATTTAGCTAGTATTTGACGTAAAATATCTTTTTATAAAATGCCATTTTCGAGGCATCCTTTCGTATAAACTTTTTAACCACGTGATGTACAAAAAAATAAGTATTCATTCAAGATGATTAGAATATTAAAGATCATTTTAAAGGCGATTAGGTTCTTCCCCCACAGAAATCGACAAAATGATTGTACATATGAAATACAATTTCGTACATATGATCAATAATAAATAACTGACACAACTGGTAAATCATCCTCATGCGTATAGACAAATCTATACAAATTGTGCATTACGATGACATCAATATATAGTGTTAAACCCATGAAAAACTAATTTTTACATGCTCAACTTCGAAACCAACCATAGACATGCTACAAAATTCATATGGGATGAAAATATTTTATATAATACGATCAAAACACTTAGAAAACAAAGCATGATAATCTGAATCAATAAGTGACATGCTTTACAATAAGAACCAAAAAAATAATAAACACAGAGAAACAAATAAAAAATAAACAACAAAAGCAATATATCCAATATATGTTCGGAAAAACAATAATAAAAATAATAATATTTGGAATCATAAAAAATACATATAATATGAAAACATAGTTATGAAAACTAAGTTGCAACATCTTGGATTGATGTGTGTTAGAGCAAGTGGCTCCCAAGATGTGATTACTATGTCTATTGGCCATTGAAGTAGCATAGGATAGTGGGATTGAGTTTCCCATATATAACCTTAAAATGTTATGAGCAAGAATATAAGCTACAGTAGAGCTAGAATTTTTACATCTCCGCATTGTAAGGATATCCAGTACACAAATAAAGAACACAAGATATTTTACGTGAAAAATCATGAAAAAAGGATAAAATCATGAGGCAATGTCCAGTTGAAATGATTTAGCTAGTATTTGAGTAAGTTATAGTTTGTTGAATCATCCTGGAAATTAAGGATGATCGGATTATAATAATCATTCATCAAGTTGAACTCTAGTGATAAATGCTGCCGATCATATAGAAGTCCAGCTACATTTGGTGGCAAGGAGGAAGTACAACGTTTGTTGATTACCAGGCAAAAGTTTGCGTCAATCAGTGGCCGAGAAAAAATTAGGTGGTTGTCGGTGGCCGAGTGGAAGCTTTGCAAAGTTCAAGGAGTTAGGTGCTAAGAGAACTTTAGTTTCTCTCTCACTCTTCATTCACTTCCTTGCTTTGGTCCCTTTCATGAGAAATGGGGTTTATAGCATTCTGAGTGTGGCATGACAAGAAAAAAGGAGGGAGGTCAAGGATAAGTTGGGTGTGGTTTGAATGGATTTCTGATATTGATTCCCTTGATCATGAAATATTTACTGAAGATTTGAATGTCTTGTTGATATACGAAATTGTGATTTTTGGGTTGTTAAATTTCTCTAGTTGAGAATCTCAATTCAACAATAAGCATGTAACTTTTGGAAATTGTTTGGTCATCAAATTTATGGTTTGAACATTCCAAATGTGCTTCAAGTCTTCAATTTGTACCAATTTGGGTTCGACTTGACTCAATTTTGGTGTCGTTGGGTTTCTAATTCCCGGAAGCTCAGTTTGACTATAAGTTTACTGAAATCAGAGTTTGGACGGTCCCAGATATAATTTTGGAAGTTTCAAACTTGATTTTGCCTTGAAATTCATGTTCGATCAAGATAAAATTTTGATGACATATTATGCCTTAATGCTTAAGTATTTTGTAAAGCTTGTCACATACGAGGTGAATATTTTTAAATTTAAATTTTAGTGGTTTTAACCACTATAAAATAAAATGCTATGCTAAGGCTTCTTCAATGGTTGTAAAACCACCGTTAAATTTATTTCCAACAGGTAAATTTATTATGATTTTACATTGTGTGAATTTTTGAAATGGTTAAAACAATAGATAGAGCCTTTTAAAACTACTGCAATTAGTAGTGTAATATGATATTAATAGCTATGGTCAAACCTTTTCTGACCATGTTTAACATTGGCATGACCAAGCCAAGCCAAGCCAACCTTTGGTTTGAGACCATATGACAAGGTTATTGTGGTGTATCGAATAAATACTATACAAACAAGATATGTGTGTACTTGGTAACTAACAAATTTTAGTAAATAATGGTCAATAGAGGATGTCAAAAGTCGAACGATGGTTGATAATCAGCTTAGTCATTCTCCATAATGTAAGGGAGACGATGTAAATTTGAAAACTAACATTTAATAGCAATAGTTGAATGTTGAAGGACTTTAAAAAGTAGTCATTAATAGGCATCACATAAAGATAAACTTGTGAAGTCATATGCCAAATAAAGAAGGAAAATGTGTTTGATCATTCTTTTTTATTAAACTGGATGTTAGGAAACTTGATAAGCATACCTTAGATATCTGTGGCTGGTAGATTTAAGGAATCAATTATAGTAGGTGCCATAAATATTTGACATGAAATATTTGAAGTCAAATGATGGTGGGCAATGGTCATTATCATGATAAGAGGGAATATTAGACAATTAAATAGATATGAAAAAAATGTTAGTGGTGGACAAAATTTTTAAAATTGGCAAACATTGAGCAACGGATGACAATGAACAAGTAATAATAATTGTTGGATAGGATCCACGAATTTTGTCAAATCACACTATTGTAACTGCAAGTTTATAGCAAAAAGAACTAGAATGATTAGAAAAATAAATTATTCAACTTTTAGATCCTAATACTTCAATATTTTGAGATATAGGAATTGCATTCAAAGTCTTGCTTGATTAGAAGAATTTTCCAAAGCACTAGTATGGTTTATCCATTACTCCGATATTAATTGTTTCAAACTGCACCCCCAAAATAAAATTTAAAGAATTTTCAGATGTTTTACTTCTACTACATTGATGATACTGGTTTTAAATGACACACACGCTACTGACTTCATTTGGAATGGATTTCTTATTGCTTTTAAAGTTACTTTCTAATACAAAAATTTATAGTTAATTTTTTTTTTTTTTGTTCTAAACAACTTCTTTGAAAGCAATAAGATAGTTGTCTCAAACCAAGCCTACAACTTCCATTTAAATGCCTCAATGCCTAAGAAAATTATTTTTTCTTATAGTATAATGTTAGTGAATCAAATAAATACTATTTTACACTAATTTATTTTATTGTGAAACATAGCATTTTTGAAGAGAATTGAATACAAAACTCCTTTCCGGCCATTGCAAAACTCAAGTTCCTAGCAAGAGTTGAACAATTCTAAGCAATCTCTTGAAACCTCAAGATAAAAAAAAAAAATTAACTGAACTATTTGACTAAAAACTAGAATATCCCCATCACCTATAATATAAAAAATATATTTCTTTAGACTTATCATCACAATATGTTGTTATTCAACCAAAAAAAATCAATAGTCAAATATTCAAAACGCCATTCAAAATCTGAAGAATAAGAAAGCCATTGTAAGGCTACCCATTCCAAAGAATAGTTTGCCGCCGGCCAATGTAACTCAATTTAGTGGCTCGTTGTCCCCCTTCAATCCTACAAGAAGCATAGAAACCCAGAAATTGGGATCTGAACTTCTCTTTCGATAGGCATAATTAATGAATTTATCAAACTTCTAAACTTGTTTGAAGGGGACCAATTCATCGAATTTGGCCATAAAGAGGCCTTCCCCGGCAATTAGAACTCGGATTCCCAACGCAACGCGTAAGGCTTTCCTGCTAGCTCTTGCTTTAATTGTCGATAACATTAACTCACATTGCGCTTTAATGAATATGAGGCCATCGATCCCTGATAAATATTGTTGTTATCAAAGCCATGATCCTTCGGAGAATGTTGCTAGAGACAAATTATGAATATAAATTTTATTTTGAGATTAATTACTGCCAACAAATGCTTTAAAATTTATATTGTGACAATTTTTTTAAAATATACAAATAGTAAACTAGTTTTCATTTAAATTTAATTCTAAATAATTAGACTTTTTATTTTTCATAAGGCTTTTGCCCACGTGTATGCCGTGGAATAAATAATAAAATACTCGTAAGATCTATTTGTACTATAAGTGCAAGCTTGTTCATTATGCTAGCGGATCTTTTTTTTTTTTTTTTTTTTTTTTTTTTTTGGGGGGGGGGGGGGGGGGGGGGGGGTTGATTGAGGTCTAAGCCATATCATAAATCATCAAAAGTTGCAAAAGAGCTGCCAAAGATTACAACTCAAAAGGTATGAAGTTAATTGTTGGGAGCATAACAAAAGAGCACAAATTTTATACAAAGACTAAATTAAACTATTATAACACTAAAAACAAAGGTGTGAAAAACCAAAAAAAAAAAAAAAAAGACTTAAGGGAGCTTGACCCACCACCAAAAAATAATCATAGGTAAAAGATACAAAGCAGTCATGCCAATCTGATTACCAAAAGAGAAAAGGGCGTCTAAGGATTGCAAAAAGGAAGGAAATAGAGCAATAACCATAGGTGGGAAGAGCCTCATCATTCTCCTTGAGAATTGAAAAATCCATCAAGAAATCTCTGAATTTTAGTGAAGCTTTTTCATTTATGATCTTTTGATAAAGAACCATCTTAATATTAAATGGGATAGAAGAAATACTAGAGATATTGTTACCAAACTTTCAGCCATTTCTCTCTTTCCAGATATAATATGCAAAGCAGCAAATAGAAAGAAAAAAGAAAATCTTAATAGCATCCATAATTATGAAAAAAACTCTCAATGAAATTAAAAACATCAATGATATGAGAACTATATAGATTGGCAGCCAAAGGTAAAACTGAGCATAAAATTTAGAATGAGAAATAGCTTTGAAAGAAAGGTGACTTCTAGTTTCAAGATGCAATGAGCAAAAAATGCATAGGGTTCATATTTATTCCTTTTCAAATGAGCACTTCAGCTGTCTTTAGCCCATTTAGCTGTTGTAAGCATGTAAAAGTAGAAAACCTTAACTAAAATTTTTGTGCCAAACAAAGCTTTGAAAAAATATAGGTTAAAGATCTTAATAGGATCTTACAAAAAACTACCTAAATATAGGCACATCACATCCCATCCATTTTAACTTAGTAGAGCTCTCCCAGTCAATCTAAATCTCTATCAAAGAATTCTTAATAGCTAAAGGGATCAAAATGGGCAAGTTCAAGGTATGAGAGTGAATATAATTGATATCAAAAGTAGGGAGGGAGAGAGAGAGAGAAAGAGAGAGAGAGAGATATATATATATATATATATAATAGCCATGATGTGACCCGAGAGCTCAGAAAAGGACTTGTTAGCAATCCAGAAGTCCTAAAAAAAAAAAGAAACATTACTATACAAGAGATAGGAAAGCTAATTTGTAAATTTAAGAGAGCTGTCTCCTTATAAATAGATTTATACAACTTAGAAGCATAGCAATAAGGAGTTTTCCACAGAGAAATGTAATTAATCTTCTAACATAGTATGATTAAGTTAATAAAGGTGAGACATTTCCAAAATTTAGAGCAATAGTAGGTCTAAGGGAGAGAAAAGAACAAAGGGATGCCTAAACCCCGCAAATTCTTAAGCCTATTGCTATTTTTCCACCATATACAGTGCGAATTCTTAGAAATTATGTTACAATTATAAAGGAATCTAACACAAATGTTACTGTGGTACTTAATATAGGCTTTAGGTATGATGGCTGCCATAATCCAAAATCCAACAACAATGTGGATGTTGAATTTCAAGAATTTCAGATGCCTAACAAATGTGAGACTGGCCTCCTTTCAATCTTCCAGAAGTTTGGAGGCTTTCACAATAAAGGGTTGGAATTCAGTCACTTTATTTCTTTTAAAGAATATAGGAATGCCCATCTAAGCAAAATGGCCATCAGTTTGGCGTGATATGTAGAATATTGTTATGATCCCTTTGATTTTGGAATATTCTTAGAGTAAGCAATAACACTTTAATGTGTTAATTTTATGGCCAATAGTAGACTGTAAAAGTAAAATAATGCTATTGAGAGAATTAAATTAGCTAATAGAGGCTTTTAAAAAAATAACTAAATTATCACCATAAAAGATATGTGATATCTAAGAGGTTCCCATAGGGATGCCCTTATAGCTATTAAAAGATATTTGGTTCTAAATTTGTTTCAAAGCCCATTCATGACAATACCAAAAAAATTGAGGGAGAGGGTTGCCTTACCTTAAGCCCGAGGATGAGCTAAATTAGCCTTTGAAGGAGCCTTTGTGACAAATAGAAAAGAAAACAATAGTGTTGCAGGCCTTAAACCAACCATAGAAGTGAGGAGGAAAACCATTTTGCTCTTTTCTAACTAAGATAAATTCCTAACAAACAGAATCATAGACTTTAAAAATGTCCATCTATGCACAAAAATTACTACCTTGCTTCAGCTTATAAGATTCCATATAAATTTTGTTTTCTAAAATGAAATTATCTGAAGAAACACAATTCTAAATAAAACAAACCTTTCTATTATGAAAAATGAATGACATAATGTTTTTAGACCTTAAAGTAATGATCTTAGTAAGTTGAAAAAGGTATTACATGTTAATTATTTAAAACAAGGACAATAATAGAAGCTTTTTCTTGGTTGGGAAGGTAAGAGAATGAAAACAAATAATTAACAGTCTAGAAAAATGGAGAACCCACAATGTCCCAAGCAGCATAATAGAATTCAAATGAAAATCCATCTAGGTCAAGAGTAGAGATTTTGGGAGTAGAATACATCATCTACTTTATTTTCCTCAAGGACAAAAGATGTCAAAGAAGAAAGTAAGTGTTAGGGGATCAAATTTCTTGTAAGGAGAGTAGGAGAGTTGGTATTTTTATTAGGGACAAAATTAAAAAGCTTTTGGAAGTGTGTACCAATAGCCTAAGCAATAACTTTATGAGAGTGAATGGTTCCTTAATCAGTGGAAAACTCTTCAATGTAACATTGATTTCTTCTACCTTTAATTTTTCCATAGATAAATTTTAAATCTTCTTCACTATTTGTTAAACAATTAGTCTTACCTCTTTGTAAGACCTAGTTATCTTAAGCATCATATGTGAAATCCATAACCCCATTAATAGCATTAGCCAAACCATTTAGGCTAGAATTTTGAGGAACCAATTGGATCTTATAAAACAATCAGACTTTTGTTTGCCAACAAGCATTTTTATGAATTAAGATATATAAGAGGAAAAGGCCCAACCTTTTGGCTTAATGTCCATCTCAGTCAATTTTAAATTTTTATAGAAAGAGAAAATAAGATCACCATAAGAATCAGAAGTAAAAATGAGTCGATAAAAATGCCCAAAATTGATAGAACTTTAGCTAAAAATTCCTAAAGATGAACCTATATTTAGTGGGTTGAGGAGTTTCTCTCTAGACACTCAATGGGAAATTATTCAAGCACTTGGGGCTATCAATCTTATAGAAGAAAGGGGAGTAGACTCTAGCCAAGCCTCACTAACTAAGACCCTATAAATCTTAGAGTGAGTAGGGGAGCCCACCCTTTTCTTAAACTAAGTAAAAAAATACCCAACAAAAGATTACTCAGTAAGAGAATAGTCAAAGACTGTTTTATTTAAACTCTAAAGTTTTTTAAAGTTGGGGGTTGCAAAAAAATTATCTGAAGAAAATTAGTTGCAACTTATATCACTAATAGGCATCCAAGGGTAGTTAGTGATTGAACAAATAATGTTAACATTTTTTTGAAAGTTCAATGAAGGGCGCTGAGTCCAATAAGGGCAATCATTATGCTTCTACCCCCTACAACATGATGTAAGCTTTCCATCAAATCAACCCCCTAAATTTTCATTGTTTATGCCACTGCATACTGTTGACCTCATTATTTGAGGTCAATTTCCCTGGAATCGACTCTAGCACCTAGGTCTTCGTAGCCTAGTGTAGACGTCGCCCATAGGATTTCCCTTAGGTGGATATCCATTGACGTAGCATCGGCTCGACCCTTCAATTCAACCCAAATCTAAATCGATTCGATCTAAATCTAATTCAAAATCAAATCAATTCTCCTCGACTCAATTGAATTCAAATCGTTATAAATGAGATAAATTTAGTATTTTAAAATTATTTCTATTTTTAAAATTAAATCAAAAACATATATTTTAAATTATCAATTATTTTCTAAATAATATTCTAAATCAATTTGAATTATAACTAACTCCTAAATTTATTTTAAGATACGATTAAATCCTAGCCATTGATTTTGAATTAAGAAAATGGTTTTGAATTTGTTTAGATCGGTTCAAACCAAAACTCTCCCCCTCTAAGTTCAGTTCGCTTGAGACCCTTCTCCCGATCGCCCCCTCTTTGCAGTTCGCAAGAACTCCCTCTCCTCTCTGTTCGCAAGAGGGTCGAAGGCCTGAATCCCGACGCTTCTCCATTTTCACAGAACGAGACCTTCAATTCGTCGCTCTCTCCCCTCAGTTCCGAAATACCCAAGCAAGAAACGAAATCCCTCCTTGATCTCTGATCGCACGAACCCTGTCAGTTCGTCGTCTCTGTGTGCTGCAAGAAGTCAAGGGCCGACCACTTCAGCCCGTCGCCTACCCTAGTCCCTTCCCTGCTCTCATATCACTTGCGTGAAGCCCAGGCTGAAGCCTACCTCCTCCTCTCGACGAGTCTTAGCCGAGAACCTCGCCGTCGCTTTCCTTCGCTCGTGTGGACAGCAGCTCTAATTGAAGCCCTCAATCTGTCCGCCTTAGCTGACATTGGCAATCATCCTAATCTTAGGTAATCATCTTCCCCTCTACTTCTTCCTCTCCATCAGTTTTCTTCTCCTTCTTGGCATGTTTGTATGAACCATAGAAATAATAATAGCATGCCCTGTTTGGAATTTCGAAATCAAGAAAGTTTCTTTGTAATTTTCTTTGCATCAAGATGAAGTGTTTTGAAGAAGAGTTGGAGAATTTTAAAGTGCTTCAAATATAAGTTTTAGTATAGACCCAAACATGTTATTACTTTGTAATTGTCAGAATACTTGCTTGAATTTTAAAAAGAGTAGAGTTTTATAAGATCTTCTATTTCTTTTAAATTACATATAGTGAAAATTTTGAGTTGGAAATGTGAACTTTGGATTGTTTTGCTTAAATAAAATTGGTGTTTTTGAAATGTAAAACGTCTTGAAAAGAGTATATATTGAATGGCGAAATGTATGAGCTTTGAATAGTGAAAAGTATAATTTTGCAGAGGTGAGATATGAAAACTTTGGGAAAATGAAATGTATATGAGAAGAGTAAAATGTATGCTTTTGTAGGAAGTATGTGTAGTTTGAGAAGTGATTTTTGTGGTTTAAAAAAAAAATGAAAAGTGAAATGAGTTTTATATTCAAGTTTGAAAAATGATATTAGAATAAGATGTGTGTGAAATAACTTGTAGATTTTTGAAAGATTAAGAGGTGGGTGTTTTGAAAGGTGATGTGTGAGAGAAAAGAAGAATGATTTGTGATGTTTGTGTTGTGAGAGTTGGGAAATTCAAAATGTAGGAAAGCAAGGTGTGTGTTTTTGAAAGGTGATTTTGTGAATGTGAGTACTAAAGGTGAAGTGTATGTGTGTGAGCTTTAATTAGTGAAGTATATGGATTGTGAAAAGTGAGTGAGTGTTTTAGTATGGCAAGGTATTGTGTGAGAAAAATGAAAACAAAGTGCTTGTTTTTAAAAGGTATAGTATTTTGATGTTCATGTATGTTTGAGGTTGAAAATGTGTGTTTTTGGAAAGGGTGTGTTTTTGAAAAATGTGTGATGTTGAAAGGTGGAATTTGAGTGAGTTTTGAAAACGTGAAAGTGTATGTATCTTTGGAAAGTAATTTATGTATGTTTTGGAACATGACATGTATATGTGTGTTTGAATAATGGAAATTGTATGTGTTTTGGAGTGATGGAAATTGTGTATATGAAATGTAAGGTGTAATGTGTGATCTTTGAATGGTGAAGTGTGTATTTTGAAAGGGAGAAATGTACGTTTGAAAATTGATGATGTATGGTTTTGAAAAGTGAGTTTTGTGTGATTTGGAAAGGTGAAAAGTGTAGATTTTGAAGTGTGATGCTTAGGGAAGATGAAAAGTAAATTGTTTTGTGTGTAAGTATTAAAGGTGAAAATATATGTTGAAAAATTAAAAAGTGTACTTCCAAAAGTAAAGGTCCCAAAAGCCAATAATTGACTTAGGACATTTCAAAACCTCACAACCTACTGCACACACTCAGATTTGTTTGTTAGGACAACCGACTCTAGTTTTAGGTTAGACCAGTGTTTATTTCCTTACTGCACTGTGATGGGCTTTTTCTCGAGTTTTATTGCATGCTGGTTGTGAAATGTTGGTGTGTTTGTTTATTTTTACTGCACTCTGTGTTGTGATTTGATTAACGATTAGATTACCCATAGGTTAGGAGCGATCTGGATTGTTAATATGATTTTCTGCAGATGGCCACACTCGTGCAGGACAGAAAAAGGGGGCTAATTAATTAGTAATAAATAAATGCTACAGGTGCTTCAGCTGCTTAGCCCCCCAAATGAAGAAGAGTGTGGCCAAGTGTGGCTTAATAATTTAAATTCAATTGCATATATATATATATATATATATATATATATATATAACTACGTGGGATGATTTTTACTATAAATTGCTTAGGATAACCCTGCAGGTGGTTTATATTTTTCTTTTCTTTCTGTGAAATGTAATGTAAATGTATTTAAAAATTATCATAAATGTGAAAGTGATTTTGAAAGTGGGATATTACATCCAATTTGGAATCCAAAGAAAGGAGAATATACCTTAAAGGATTATTCTCTTTTATTTGGAAAGCCAAATTAGGATGATTCAATATCCAAATAGAAAAGAAAATACCCCTCTTAGGGATGAGTTTCTTTTCATTTGGATATCCAGAACTCGACGGACCCGAGAAGTTCGTAGAAGAAGAAAAGACAGAACAAGAAGATTGAAGAAAGAAGATGAAGAAATGAAGATTTAAGGAACAGTATATCCCATTTCAAAAATCACTTGCGTCATTCTTAGGATTAGAATCCGGGTTTGTTGTCAGTGGTGCCCGGCCACTTTACTTTTCTACAAATTCTGGGTGTAATATGGACATTGGACATTGGACATTATATTTGGATTATTAAAATTGATTGTTTACATTGTTTGTGCAGTAGCTTTTTTTAGGGCCCTTGCATGTCGTGTTTTGTTTTAGCCTGGATTCGAATCGGAGAGATTTTTTTCGTAAGGGTACGCTTAAAATTCTTTTACTTGTAATTAAAAATTAAAATTTTTAGGCTCACATAGTAACTCTAACGATCTAAGAAGTAAGCTCGGGACCGCCGAGAGTCAGCATAAGCATATTAATACTTTCTCTTCCTTGTTAGGCACATCTCCGCCTGCGAGTTCTGGCAGACCACTTGACCTATGAGGGTGCAGTTCTGTCAAGGGGAAGTTGTGTAATCTCTAGGGAAAAATCTATTTTCTAAGCCTAAATTTTTAAACTGCTTCATTATCATTTTATGCATTTGAGTCAATTAGCATGCATTGCATTAGATACAAATTAAAAAGAGTATAAAATATTAATTGCATTTCTAGACATTTTTCACCCTACATAAGTCAAGGGGCCAATTAGGAACTATCTTAGATGTCGGCCCCTAATTCCTTAAAACTTAATCAACATCGCTATGTTGGTGGAATTTTGAAAATATATTTTAAAAATATTAGTTTTCTTTGGAACTTAAAATTGAATTCTAAAATCAAATTGTCTCGTTAGAAAAAGTATTTCACCTCGAGAGGTGAAAATAAAATTTCATAACGGCGTTCAGATTTCGAATTATGAAATTCATCTTGAATATTGTGAGCGGATGCTAAAGAGAAATTCATATGACCCTGAAGGGTCAAAATGAGGTTCAATTGAATATCCAGCTACAATATTCAAGAAGTGTGATCGTTAGGTTCACATCCAAAGCCTTATCAAAGAAAGATATATCTCTCCGAAGGGAAAAAATATCGTTCGATGATAATTCTTTAAATATGATAATAATGATCACTAGTATTTTAAGTTCTCCCAAAGAAATCCAATTGAGTTTTGAAAAATCAATTTTTAAAATCAGGTGTGTGTGGTTCCAAATCTCCTACGAGCGCAAGCCCTCGTAGTTAATTACATCGTAGGGAGACAAAAGTCTCCTACGAAAACTCCCGATTAAAATGGTGGCAGAATTTTGTTAGAGTTTCTAGGAGTGATATCAAAGTATGAATAGAGTTATTGAAAAATCAAAAGGGAATGGATCAAAATTGAGCAGTTATTAACGGAGTCAAAAGAGGAGAGGTAGGGGACACCTTGAGATTCTAGAACCATCCGGAAGTGTCCCAACTTAATCTAAGTGTTGGGCTTTATGTTTTGGATTGAAATGATATTTAATTAGAGTTGAGCATTTAATTAGAAATTTGGGATTAGATTCCCAAAGTTTGGGGTCTTATAATCAAAGATCTGCCCCGGATCCTAAATCTATTTTGGACACTGGACCACAGTCATCCGATCCTAACTAATGCAGTGCAAAACCTGGACTTACCCCGGCCTAGATTGGGGAGCCAGCTAACCACCTAGTCAATTTAAAAGAGATGAGTCCGATCTTTTATGAAAGAGTGGTAGGGACGTTATATTTAAAGTTTTGGAGAGTTGGGGCCGACATCTAGAGATTCTCCTAATTGGCCCCTTTGACTTATGTTGGGTGCTAAAATGCTAAGGACTATGAAATTAAAATTTTGACTCTTTTAATTTGTATCTAATGCAATGCATGCTGGTCGACAACTTCCAAATCAAGTATGCTTGAAATTTTAAAAACAAGCTTATAAAATAATTTTTTTTAGAAGACTGAACTTCCCCAGGTCCGGCACCTCGTCCTCATAGGTCAGACTATCCGGACTCTACCCGCAGGCGGGGAAGGGTCTAAAACAAGGAAAGAAGAATGCAAGAATATGCATGCGACCCCGGGGTCGATCCCCGGCTAATTCCCTAGATTCGTTATCTTTCTATGTTATTTAGACTCACTAAAATTTTAGACTTTTAAGGTTATGAATAGAAAACTTTCACACCCTCACGAGTCTCACGTATCCAGGCGAAAACAAAAAGCGGCATACAATCGCCAAAAAACTAGTAAAAACAAGTAATCCTAAAGGCAATCAAATCATCACATCAAATATAAATTAATTAATAAATATCCATAGGCAGAATTGCCTTGCTTATTACAAACCAGAATATTACATAAAGTAAAGTGGCCGGGCACCACTGACAACAACCCGGATGCTAAACCTAGTAATGACGCAAGTTATTTTGAGTGGGATACTCTCAATCTTCAAATCTTCAAATCTTCAATCTCATTCTTCCTTGGACTCCTTTTCTTCGATCTTCTTGGAATCTTCGTAGTGGATTACCCAAATGGACAAGAGGACACTTCCCTCTAAGGGGGAAGGCCACTCTTTCCTCTTTGGGTAAAGAAGAGGTATGATTCAAATTTGGATTTCCAAATGGAAAAGGAGTGTTCCCCAAAGGGGTATCCTTTCCTCTTCGGAATCCAAGCTTTGGGTCTATGTATCCCAACTCAAAATCAACTTTCACAACACTTGACACTTACACAAATTACATTAATATCAAAATAAAAATCTAGACTCACCTGCGGGGTTATCCTAAGCAATTAATATATAAAAAGAAGTTATTCCCAAGCAGTTGTATATGAGCAGAAAAGAAAGTAAACACACTGGCCACGCTCTTTTTATGATCTGGGGGCTTTGACAGCTGAAGCACCTGTGCAAAGAGTTTATAATATTTATGCATTTTTTTGATTTGCCCCCTTTTTATATTATACTGCATGAGCGTGGCCACCTATAGAAAACTGTGTCAACATTCAGATCATACCTAACCTAAGGGTAATCTAGTCGCCAAACACATCAACCCATCCACAGAGTACAGAAAAAGTAAGCAGACACAGCAAAGCAATTTCATCCACAACATGCAGTGAAAACTTACGAAAAATCCGGCACACAGCAGTAAAGTAAACACCGGCCTAACCTAGATCTAGAATTGGTTGTCCTAGCACATCATCTAAAGTGTGTGAGAAAGGTCGTGTGGCTGGGATAGATCCTAATGTGGGTTATTAGTTGAAGTTGTCTAAAAGTTTGGGTTTGTTAAGGCTTAAAAGGGGATTTAAATTAAAATTTAAGTATTAATAAATTAAGAATTTTAATTAAACATATTTTAAAAATTAGTTGATTACTACCTTTGTTTCACACCACATCCGTGAAGTTTATTTCACCTTCCTTGGGGCTAAGCTAATAGCCTCATAGGCCTGGGTTACCAAGTAGCAATCGGGGTTGATTAAGTTATTTAAATTGGTTAGAATTAAAAGAGTGGATTAATACAAAAATGAGTTAGTTACTGATTTTTAAAGTTTGATTAATTTAAGTTTGTCATTACTTGATTCGTGGCGTTGTGCCACCAGGCTCGAGGAACCAGCCTCCTTAGGACACTTAGCCCCGCAGCCCGGAGTAGTCCAGCCGATAAACCAAATTAATGTAATTGAATTAGAGATTTTAAAATGTTAAATAATTAAAGGTTAATTTATTTTAAGATTTAACACCCCTTAGAATCCATTCGTGGCGTTGTGCCACCAGGCTCGAGGAACCAGCCTCCTTAGGACACTTAGCCCCGCAGCCCAGAGTAGTCCAGCCGATAAAATTCATCTTTAGGGTGGTTGTTGTGTTTTAAAAGATTTGTTAAGTGTTTTGAGCATTAAACCAATATTTTCTGGAGTTTTAGAGCGATTTGAGCTTTATGAATTTTTTGAATATTTTAATCATTTAATTAAATGGTCAAAAGTTGAATTTTTGATTAAGCTCAAATTCTGGAATGTTTATATTTTATTAAAATACTAGACCTTATTATGAGTTTCTATACAGGTGATACATTCAATTTGGAGTTTTCTATCAAAAGTTATGATTTTTAGAAGTTTTGACCCGGTTTTGACCTAGAGTTGACCAAAATGTTGACTTTTTGACTTTGAGCAGATTTTGGGGGTTTAACATTTTTTAAAAAATACTAGATTTTTATTAGAGTCATTAGCCACTGAGTTTGATTGATTTGGAATTTTCTACAATTAGTTATGAATTTTGGAAGTTTGGATATTTATTGAAATTATTAAATTGTTTCAATTAAGGGTCATTTTAGTGATTTGATCCCAAATGAGTCCCAAACTTCTTGAAATCAACTCCAAAGATCCGAAATGATCTAAGGAGAGATCAGCAAGTGTTTCAAAATTTTTTGGGATTTTTAATAATTTTTAATTAATTAAAAGTGATTAAAGATTGATTTTGATTAAAATTAAATTAAAGTAGATTTTTATGTGAAATTAATGTAATTTCAATTTTCAATGATTAAGAGTTGAAATATGGTTAATTATAGGTATTATGGGTATTTTTTGGAATTAATATAAATTTATAATGTTTTATTGAATTTTTTAAGTCCTTAAAGGGGCTGAAATTTGACATGCTCAATTTTCTAACCTAATGACCTTCAAATTGAGTAAAATTTAAACCTAAGGTATATGATATCACTAAGTTTACTATGTTTAAGTGTCACCCCTATTGGGTGTGTGTACAATCCCCCCTCAATTTTTTCTAATTTTTCTAGACATTTCCTTAATTATTTTTCCTAGGTGTTTCTACTATTCAAATAGGTTTGAAACTTGGTGTGTTTAACCCTGACATACATTTAATCATACCACAGAAATATCACAGCAAAATACTAAAACCCTAAGGAGTTATGAATTTTTAAAGTTTAGGGTCCAAAATAGACCATTTACCTTAAAAATTCATATCACAGAAATCTATTGAGCATATGAACCTAGAAAAATTATGAAACATGCCTAAGATACTCAATAATCATCCACCAAAATTTGGGCTTCATTTGATCACTGGATTGTGAGAAAATAGTAATAAATGAAATTAACATAAACTCAAATATCTCACAATTCAGAAATTAAAGCAATATAATTTTAATTTTACTAAATACTACATTAGATTATCTTTCCAACGAGCCCAAGAACGCCCCATTTGGTGGAGAACTCGATTTTCTGTGAATTTTTGAAGATTTGGAGCATTTAAAGCATTTTTTATTCAAATTTGAGTCAAATCAGCTGACGGTGACGTGGCGGCGTGGCGTGACGCCACATCATCCTCCCAGGCCACGGGATGACCCACGTTCAAACCTGGAGGAAGCTGGGCGGTATACCCAGATCTGAGCCGTCTGATCTTCGATCGGACGGTTCAGATCTTCTCAAGTTCATTTTGAAAAAAAATCTTTAAACGCTCATATCTTTCAAAATACTCGACAAAATTGCACGAAATTTGAAATGTAGCTAGAGGGCAATATGATCTTGCAATGCCTGGAGTTTGTAGGCTCCATTCATTATAAAATCGCTACAGTTTCAAATTGAAATGTAAACGTAAAATGAGCATAACTTACGATCCAACCGTTGGATTTTTGAGCTTTTTGTCTTGTTGGAAAGCGGCAGCAATCCTCTACAACTTTGCTGAAGACTCCAAAAGCCGTATCTTGCTGGATCGAAAGTTATATGGGAAAGTCCTGTTTCTCTCTCTAGAATGTTCTCTCCTCACTAAAATAGTGATTTGAGGCTTGAAAATGGTTGGGAAAAGCTTTGGAAGGCCTTGAAATGTGTTGGAGTGTGTAGGAGGAGCTCTTAGATGGTTGGGGGCTGCTGGAGTTTAGAGATTTTAAACATATCAAAAGGAATGATGAAGAAGCCACCTTTAGGTCAAGTTTTCCCCCACTTTAACTTTGCCTTTTGGATTGGATGGTTGAGATTTGATTAGGGAAGGTTTTGGATGAGTGCCAAGTGTCCCCTATGATACCCAAAGCTATGGAATAGGGTTGGTGGTTGAGAGTGACCTCTCTTGGTCAATGTGAAGAGGGACCACACCTTTTCCCCCATTTGGATGAACCAATGCCAAGCCTTGTTAAAGGGGGTTGGTTTAAGCTCTATTAGGGGAGGAAATGTGTCACATCACATCATGTTTGAGCAGGTTCTAGACTAAGCCATGGATTGCCAAGGTGGCTTGATGATGTGGCCAAGAGTTTGTGATTAAGGATTTGAATTTTTAACTAAATACATGAAGTTAAAGAGGGTTTTGACCTCTCCAAATGAGTTGACCAAGTCAACTTATGAGGAGGATTGACGTGAAAGTCTTTGGACATGTCATGGGTGTATAATTGAATTATTTTGAAGGATTGATTTGATTCAAATGGGTTGAATGATTGAATTTGACAAGTTTGTAGGTTAAGGGTTGATTTGGTCAACCATAGTTGACTTGGTCAACTTGGTCAAACCAAAGAGTAAGTTTGGGTTCAATGTATTCCTAAAGTCATTTAGGATCCATTGAAATGAAATTTGGAGAATATTTCAAAGGTTGATAAGTCAAAACAAATTGAGTTTAGGCCAAAAGTCCAAAAATCTCCATTTAAGGGCATTTTGGTCATTTTGGACTCAAGTCAATTCTGGGTCAAATTGAATCTAAAAAGATGTAGATCATTGCTTAATAAGTTAATATCAAGGTATTAAGAGGGATCAAAAGATTTGGAGGGGGATCCAAAGTCAAATTCCACTAGGTGAAAGGCCTAGTGGCATGGATTATAAATATTCAAAGGTTTTGCAACATTTGGAATTGGATTAGGTTTAAAGGGTTAGAATCCTCCAAATGAGCTCAAATTTGGAGGGTTGCCTCTAGAGTCATGTCACATCAATATGAAATTGATAGACCCTAAATCAGAGGTCAAAAGATTGGGTTTCAAGGCGATGGAAAAGTCACCTAGAAAGGGCTTTAAGACCTAAGTCTTTAGCCTAAGAGTTCTGGGTTTGGATTGAGTTAAGATTTGGATTGAGCCTAAGGGCTAGGAACTAGGAAAATCCTAGGATCTAGAACTCAGGGAGGAGTTAAGAGTAACCTCATACAAAAAATGAGGTCAACAAATGGACCCCCAATGTGTGTAGTAGAAGAAATTTCTGCTGCACACATTGGCGTTGACCGAATGGAAATTTTGAATAGAATTTTAGGAGTGTAAGGAAGGGCATCACCCAACCTTATGTCTATAGGATGCTGATAGAAGGCTTACACCTAGTAGACAGATCAACTAGGAAACCAAGGTAGGGAATACCGAACCTTGGGTCTAAGGAAGGGCATCACCCAACCTTAGGCCTATAGGATACTGATAGTAGACTTACTCCAAATACGCAAATCAACTGGCAAACTAGGATGGTGCCACGAAGGGCGTACTCCACCACTAGCGAATGGTCATGTGGGGAGGAAACTTGCTCCACACAGAGGACCGAAACTGGCAAACTAGGATGGTGCCACGAAGGGCGTACTCCACCACTAGCGAATGATCATGTGGGCAGGAAACTTGCTCCACACAGAGGACCGAAATTGGCAAACTAGGATGGTGCCACGAAGGGCGTACTCCACCACTAGCGAATGATCATGTGGGGAGGAAACTTGCTCCACACAGAGGACCGAAACTGGCAAACTAGGATGGTGCCACAAAGGGCCTACTCCACCACTAGCGAATGGTCATGTGGGGAGGAAATTTGCTCCACACAGAGGACCGAAACTGGCAAACTAGGATGGTGCCACAAAGGGCGTACTCCATCACTAGCGAATGGTCATGTGGGGAGGAAACTTGCTCCACACAGAGGACCTCAACTGGCAAACTAGGATGGTGCCACGAAGGGCGTACTCCACCACTAGCGAATGGTCATGTGGGGAGGAAAATTGCTCCACACAGAGGACCTCAACTGGCAAACTAGGATGGTGCCATGAAGGGCGTACTCCACCACTAGCGAATGGTCATGTGGGGAGGAAACTTGCTCCATACAGAGGACTTCAACTGGCAAACTAGGATGGTGCCACGAAGGGCGTACTCCACCACTAGCGAATGGTCATGTGGGGAGGAAACTTGCTCCACACAGAGGACCTCAACTGGCAAACTAGGATGGTGCCATGAAGGGCGTACTCCACCACTAGCGAATGGTCATGTGGGGAGGAAACTTGCTCCACACAGAGGACCTCAACTGGCAAACTAGGATGGTGCCACGAAGGGCGTACTCCACCACTAGCGAATGGGAATCAGGATGGTGCCACGAAGGGCGTACTCCACCACTAATCCCTGGGTCAAATGCTAGGGTGGTGCCACGGAGGGCATACTCCACCACTAGCGGGCCTAATCCTAAGGAAAGGAAGGACCTAACCTTGAGGAAAAGAGAATTGAAAACAATTGATTAATGATTTTTAACTTGATTTGATTTCTATGAATTTTAAGGGGTGAATTTGATGTTTAATTTGATCCTCATCATGCATGATACTTCTTAAAGAACCACCCAAATGAAATGAATCATCTGGTGGCATCTTTAAAATTAATCAATTGTAATGAACCTTCCTTATAGATCATCTCTGGTGGATGATCCAGTCAACATTGATTCAAAACTTCCATTAATCTTATGGTGGACTAAAATTAGTCTCGAAAGGACTATTTCCAAGTCATTACTTGGAAAGTCCTGAGGTGACACAATCTATAATGAGCTTGAATCATACGTGACTTATGTAATTTCTAATTTTATTGAGTTCAAAACAACTTTCTTCAAGGCCTTTAAGATCCTCCAATTGGAGTCAGGCACTCTACTTAGTTGTGACTCAATTTTGAAAGTCAATTTTGTGCGATGTAAAACACACCACTATTTGAGAACAACCTTGGACCCAGCATAGAGTGTTATTTTATATGGTGGATCTTAAAAGAAATGATGCATATGTTTAAAGATTCACATATATCTCTTGAGAATGGGATTTGAATTCTTATCGAGAATAGAAGATTCATTCTTTTTATTGAAAATTTCCTCTTAATCATTTGGACCTTGTCAAAATGACAAGTGGGGACAAATTCAAAAGTATAGTAAGAAGTAGAGTGACCCCAATTGACCCGAAAAGAGCCAAGGGTTTTGGATTTTGTTGACCCGGATCAAATTTCATAGAAATTGAACTAAGTTCTCCCTTGTAGAAAGTTTGAATTAAAATTAATTTCAAAAGGATTTAAGTTGGATCGAGAAATTTAATCTTTTCAATTCTCTTGCATAGAATTTTCTATTTAATAAACTGTCCATGCATGACAATAAATCTAGATTCAAGATTTTCCAAAGTCAAGCTATTAAATATGATCGGGCTCTTTGAGATTTAAAGATTTAAAAAAAAGGAAGCCTCTTTCACTTTTTTTTTTGTGACGTGCTTTGCATATCTTTTTATTTCTTTGACGCACTTTGCGCCTTTTTTTTAATGCACTTTGTGCATCCTTTGAATTTTTTTCTCTCTTTTTTTTTTTAAATAAGAGGCTTCACTTTCTTTAATACCTTAACATGATAGTTCCTTTTTTATTTTAATCCAGGATTATATCGCAAGTATAAGAGAAGGAAATTCATTCTCTTATCCAAGGAAGAATAATCCCCAAATTGGACCCAATCTTTTGATAAGAAAATATCAGCTTGACTTGAAAAATTGTTGAATAGATTTAGAACATGCAAGAGAAGCCTATAAGATAGAAAACCGTGAGAAGAATGAGAAGATTTTCATTTCAAAAACCAACTTAAGTTTGATACAAATTAACCCGCAGAAGCGGTGGGAGGGAGGGGCCTTTAAAGATCCAGTGGGGTCAACCATAACTCTCTCCTATTTTTGACTTAAAGTAGAGGTCAATTTTCATTAAAAAGATGGATCAACCATCTTAAAAATTTGGACCCATTACACTTGAGAAATAATATGATTTTCTTTAAAATAGCAAGTCCAGGTGGCAAGACCTTATCAATATAAATTATACTTCCACAATCTCTTAAAAGAAAGGGATTGTTGTGGGGTCTGCACTACCCCTAACTAGTGCTGCATCATCTCAATCTAAGGATCTATCGCGATAGGACCCTTTTTAAAGTTAAATTCAAATGGTATCACTATCTGATAAGATCTCAGATCCATCATTATTCCCCTTCCTAATTACTAGTGACCTAGCAATTATGAGAGTGGCACCCCGGGTGGTTTCTGCACCTCCTCCTCTACAGATGATATAGTAGGGCACGTGTAGTAACGTGACCAAACTTCATATAATAGAGTGGATGGGTCATAACCTTCAACTAGGGGCCTATGATTTATTACAGGTGATTGCTTAGCTCTTTCTTGATTGATTCTCTCTGTATAGTAGTCAAGAAGGTGTATCGGAGATCGTGCTCTCATTTTCACAATCTCTCTCCTTTGAGTAACAGGAGTAGGGTGGAAAACATTTCCACCATGGAGGGGGTAGGTGTAAGGAGCAACGAATTCTCGATTGGCCTCAAATTTAACTTGTTTCAAGGCTTCTACCTTAGCAGTCTTTTTGGCCTTAGCAACCTTCTTCTTAACCCTTTTAAGGTATTTCTTCCACTTACTTTTATTGGCAATAGGAGTGTTAGAACTTGACCCAATCTTAGGTTGAGATGGTAATTCTTCCATTTTTAATGGTTCTCGATTCTTATCCTCCTGAGTAGAGGGCACAGTGGTCGAAGGGGCGACAACGAACTCCATCATAGAGATGGGGGAATCAACTCCTGACCCTAAAGTAATCTCGACTAGGGGGACATCCCTTTGTATTCCAGCAGAGAGATTTATCATTTCTTCTCCGTTGACTGATAACTTAAAATTTTGAAATTCTATCCCAAACTGGATCAAGTTGTCAGAGGTAATTCCTTCTATTGTCAAGTTTCTATCTAGGGAGAAGATGAGTTTTCCAGCCATTTGAGTATTTAAGTATCCTGGAATTAAGGAAAAGTGATTTAAGTTAGTCAATTTTGAATTAAAATTTGAATTTTAAGCATGATTAATTTTCTCTAAATTTTGAACCTCAATATGTTAAGTTTTCACCAAATAAGAGAGTTTACAAAATTGATTGAGAATATTCAAGGAACCTGGCTTAACTCCTTTTCTCTACTAATTAACTTGGAGGCAAAATGTTAAAACCCGACTTGAACAAAGGTTTCCTCGCTCACCTCTCTATTTGACATGTCTTTTTGATGTTGGCCATACTCACCCAAGGAAGAAATGGGTAGAGGTACCAACGAAAGAAGGGTAGTTAAGACTACCGATGAGACAAACTTTTGTCAATATTAAAGATGGAGAGAGAGATTTAGTCCCACCGGGCATGCCATTTTTTTTGTTGGTGGAATTTTGAAAACATATTTTAAAAATATTAGTTTTCTTTGGAACTTAAAATTGAATTCTAAAATCAAATTGTCTCGTTAGAAAAAGTATTTCACCTCAAGAGGTGAAAATAAAATTTCATAACGGCGTTCAGATTTCGAATTATGAAATTCATCTTGAATATTGTGAGCGGATGCTAAAGAGAAATTCATATGACCCTGAAGGTTCAAAATGAGGTTCAATTGAATATCCAGCTATAATATTCAAGAAGTGTGATCGTTAGGTTCACATCCAAAGCCTTATCAAAGAAAGATATATCTCTCCGAAGGGAAAAAATATCGTTCGATGATAATTCTTTAAATATGATAATAATGATCACAAGTATTTTAAGTTCTCCCAAAGAAATCCAATTGAGTTTTGAAAAATCAATTTTTAAAATCAGGTGTGTGTGGTTCCAAATCTCCTACGAGCGCAAGTCCTCGTAGTTAATTACATCGTAGGGAGACAAAAGTCTCCTACGAAAACTCCCGATTAAAATGGTGGAAGAATTTTGTTAGAGTTTCTAGGAGTGATATCAAAGTATGAATAGAGTTATTGAAAAATCAAAAGGGAATGGATCAAAATTGAGCAGTTATTAACGGAGTCAAAAGAGGAGAGGTAGGGGATACCTTGAGATTCCAGAACCATCCGAAAGTGTCCCAACTTAATCTAAGTGTTGGGCTTTATGTTTTTGATTGAAATAATATTTAATTAGAGTTGAGCATTTAATTAAAAATTTGGGATTAGATTCCCGAAGTTTGGGGTCTTATAATCAAAGATCTTCCCCGGATCCTAAATCTATTTTGGACACTGGACCACAGTCGTCCGATCCTAACTAATGCAGTGCAAAACCTGGACTTACCCCAGCCTGGATTGGGGAGCCAGCTAACCACCTAGTCAATTTAAAAGAGATGAGTCCGGTCTTTTATGAAAGAGTGGTAGGGACGTTATATTTAAAGTTTTGGAGAGTTGGGGCCGACATCTAGAGATTCTCCTAATTGGCCCCTTTGACTTATGTTGGGTGCTAAAATGCTAAGGACTATGAAATTAAAATTTTGACTCTTTTAATTTATATCTAATGCAATGCATGCTGGTCGACAACTTCCAAATCAAGTATGCTTGAAATTTTAAAAACAGGCTTATAAAATAATTTTTTTTAGAAGACTGGACTTCCCCAGGTCCGGCACCTCGTCCTCATAGGTCAGACTATCCGGACTCTACCCGCAGGCGGGGAAGGGTCTAAAACAAGGAAAAAAGAATGCAAGAATATGCATGCGACCCCGGGGTCGATCCCCGGCTAATTCCCTAGATTCGTTATCTTTCTATGTTATTTAGACTCACTAAAATTTTAGACTTTTAAGGTTATGAGTAGAAAACTTTCACACCCTCACGAGTCTCACGTATCCAGGCGAAAACAAAAAGCGGCATACAATCGCCAAAAAACTAGTAAAAATAAGTAATCCTAAAGGCAATCAAATCATCACATCAAATATAAATTAATTAATAAATGTCCATAGGCAGAATTGCCTTGCTTATTACAAACCAGAATATTACAGAAAGTAAAGTGGTCGGGCACCACTGACAACAACCCGGATGCTAAACCTAGTAATGACGCAAGTTATTATGAGTGGGATACTCTTAATCTTC
The DNA here is from genome assembly GCA_016618105.1 of Dendrobium huoshanense. Lineage (NCBI taxonomy): Eukaryota > Viridiplantae > Streptophyta > Magnoliopsida > Asparagales > Orchidaceae > Dendrobium > Dendrobium huoshanense. Next base: position 51,999,418 of record CM028351.1, read on the forward strand.
AAATCTTCAAATCTTCAATCTCATTCTTCCTTGGACTCCTTTTCTTCGATCTTCTTGGAATCTTCGTAGTGGATTACCCAAATGGACAAGAGGGCACTTCCCTCTAAGGGGGAAGGCCACTCTTTCCTCTTTGGGTAAGGAAGAGGTATGATCCAAATTTGGATTTCCAAATGGAAAAGGAGTGTTCCCCAAAGGGGTATCCTTTCCTCTTCGGAATCCAAGCTTTGGGTCTATGTATCCCAACTCAAAATTAACTTTCACAACACTTGACACTTACACAAATTACATTAATATCAAAATAAAAATCTAGACTCACCTGCGGGGTTATCCTAAGCAATTAATATATAAAAAGAAGTTATTCCCAAGCAGTTGTATATGAGCAGAAAAGAAAGTAAACACACTGGCCACGCTCTTTTTATGATTTGGGGGCTTTGACAGCTGAAGCACCTGTGCAAAGAGTTTATAATATTTATGCATTTTTTTGATTTGTCCCCTTTTTATATTGCCCTGCATGAGCGTGGCCACCTGCAGAAAACTGTGTCAACATTCAGATCATACCTAACCTAAGGGTAATCTAGTCGCCAAACACATCAATCCATCCACAGAGTACAGAAAATGTAAGCAGACACAGCAAAGCAATTTCATCCACAACATGCAGTAAAAACTTACGAAAAATCCGGCACACAGCAGTAAAGTAAACACCGGCCTAACCTAGATCTAGAATTGGTTGTCCTAGCACATCATCTAAAGTGTGTGAGAAAGGTCGTGTGGCTGGGATAGATCCTAAAGTGGGTTATTAGTTAAAGTTGTCTAAAAGTTTGGGTTTGTTAAGGCTTAAAAGGGGATTTAAATTAAAATTTAAGTATTAATAAATTACGAATTTTAATTAAACATATTTTAAAAATTAGTTGATTACTACCTTTGTTTCACACCGAAGCCGTGAAGTTTATTTCACCTTCCTTGGGGCTAAGCTAATAGCCTCATAGGCCTGGGTTACCAAGTAGCAATCGGGGTTGATTAAGTTATTTAAATTGGTTAGAATTAAAAGAGTGGATTAATACAAAAATGAGTTAGTTACTGATTTTTAAAGTTTGATTAATTTAAGTTTGTCATTACTTGATTCGTGGCGTTGTGCCACCAGGCTCGAGGAACCAGCCTCCTTAAGACACTTAGCCCCGCATCCCGGAGTAGTCCAGCCGATAAACCAAATTAATATAATTAAATTAGAGATTTTAAAATATTAAATAATTAAAGGTTAATTTATTTTAAGATTTAACACCCCTTAGAATCCATTCGTGGCGTTGTGCCACCAGGCTCGAGGAACCAGCCTCCTTAGGACACTTAGCCCCGCAGCCCAGAGTAGTCCAGCCGATAAACTTCATCTTTAGGGTGGTTGTTGTGTTTTAAAAGATTTGTTAAGTGTTTTGAGCATTAAACCAATATTTTCTGGAGTTTTAGAGCGATTTGAGCTTTATGAATTTTTTGAATATTTTAATCATTTAATTAAAGGGTCAAAAGTTGAATTTTTTGATTAAGCTCAAATTCTGGAATGTTTATATTTTATTAAAATACTAGACCTTATTATGAGTTGCTAGATAGGTGATACATTCAATTTGGAGTTTTCTATCAAAAGTTATGATTTTTAGAAGTTTTGACCCGGTTTTGACCTAGAGTTGACCAAAATGTTGACTTTTTGACTTTGACTAGATTTTGGGGGTTTGACATTTTTTAAAAAAATACTAGATTTTAATTAGAGTCATTAGCCACTGAGTTTGATTGATTTGGATTTTTCTACAATTAGTTATGAATTTTGGAAGTTTGGATATTTATTGAAATTATTAAATTGTTTCAATTAAGGGTCATTTTAGTGATTTGATCCCAAATGAGTCCCAAACTTCTTGAAATCAACTCCAAAGATCAGAAATGATCTAAGGAGAGATCAGCAAGTGTTTCAAATTTTTTTTTGATTTTTAATAATTTTTAATTAATTAAAATTGATTAAAGATTGATTTTGATTAAAATTATATTAAAGTGGATTTTTATGTCAAATTAATGTAATTTCAATTTTCAATGATTAAGAGTTGAAATATGGTTAATTAGAGGTATTATGGGTTTTTTTTGGAATTAATATAAATTTATAATGATTTATTGAATTTTTTAAGTCCTTAAAGGGGCTGAAATTTGACATGCTCAATTTTCTAACCTAATGACCTTTAAATTTAGTAAAATTTAAACCTAAGGTATATGATATCACTAAGTTTACTATGTTTAAGTTTCACCCCTATTGGGTGTGTGTACAATCCCCCCTTAATTTTTTCTAATTTTTTTAGACATTTCCTTAATTATTTTTCCTAGGTGTTTCTACTATTCAAATAGGTTTGAAACTTGGTGTGTCTAACCTTGACATACATTTAATTATACCACATAAATATCACAGCAAAATACTAAAACCCTAAGGAGTTATGAATTTTTAAAGTTTAGGGCCCAAAATAGACCATTTACCTTAAAAATTCATATCACAGAAATCTATTGAGCATATGAACCTAGAAAAATTATGAAACATGCCTAAGATACTCAATAATCATCCACCAAAATTTGGGATTCATTTGATCACTGGATTGTGAGAAAATAGCAATAAATGAAATTAACATAAACTCAAATATCTCATAATTCAGAAATTAAAGCAATATAATTTTAATTTTACTAAATATTACATTAGATTATCTTTCCAACGAGCCCAAGAATGCCCCATTTGGTGGAGAACTCGATTTTCTGTGAATTTTTGAAGATTTGGAGCATTTAAAGCATTTTTTATTCAAATTTGAGTCAAATCAGCTGACGGTGACGTGGCGGCGTGGCGTGACGCCACGTCATCCTCCCAGACCATGGGATGACCCACGTTCAAACCTGGAGGAAGCTGGGCGGTATACCCAGATCTGAGCCGTCTGATCTTCGATCGGACGGTCCAGATCTTCTCTAGTTCGTTTTGAATAGAAATCTTTAAACGCTCATATCTTTCAAAATACTTGACAAAATTGCACGAAATTTGAACTGTAGCTAGAGGGCAATATGATCTTGCAATGCCTGGAGTTTGGAGGCTCCATTCATTATAAAATCGCTACAGTTTCAAATTAAAATTTAAACGTAAAATGAGCATAACTTACGATCCAACTGTCAGATTTTTGAGATTTTTGGCTTGTTGGAAAGCGGCAGCAATCCTCTACAACTTTGCTGAAGACTCCAAAAGCCGTATCTTGCTGGATCGAAAGTTATATGGGAAAGTCCTCTTTCTCTCTCTAGAATGCTCTCTCCTCACTAAAATAGTGATTTGAGGCTTGAAAATGGTTGGGAAAAGCTTGGGAAGGTCTTGAAATGTGTTGGAGTGTGTAGGAGGAGCTCTTAGATGGTTGGGGGCTGCTAGAGTTTGGAGATTTTGAACATATCAAAGGGAATGATGAAGAAGCCACCTTTAGGTCAAGTTTTCCCCCACTTTAACTTTGCTTTTTGGATTGGATGGTTGAGATTTGATTAGGGAAGGTTTTGGATGAGTGCCAAGTGTCCCCTATGATACCCAAAGCTATGGAATAGGGTTGGTGGTTGAGAGTGACTTCTCTTGGTCAATGTGAAGAGGGACCACACCTTTTCCCCCATTTGGATGAACCAATGCCAAGCCTTGTTAAAGGGGGTTGGTTTAAGCTCTATTAAGGGAGGAAATGTGTCACATCACATCATGTTTGAGCAGATTCTAGACTAAGCCATGGATTGCCAAGGTGGCTTGATGATGTGGCCAAGAGTTTGTGATTAAGGATTTGAATTTTTAACTAAATACATGAAGTTAAAGAGGGTTTTGACCTCTCAACTTATGAGGAGGATTGACGTGAAAGTCTTTAGACATGTCATGGGTGTATAATTGAATTATTTTGAAGGATTGATTTGATTCAAATGGGTTGAATGATTGAATTTGACAAGTTTGTAGGTTAAGGGTTGATTTGGTCAACCATAGTTGACTTGGTCAACTTGGTCAAACCAAAGAGTAAGTTTGGGTTCAATATATTCCTAAAGTCATTTAGGATCCATTGAAATGACATTTGGAGAATATTTCAAAGGTTGATAAGTCAAAACAAATTGAGTTTAGGCCAAAAGTCCAAAAATCTCCATTTAATGGCATTTTGGTCATTTTGGACTCAAGTCAATTCTGGGTCAAATTGAATCTAAAAAGATGTAGATCATTGCTTAATAAGTTAATATCAAGGTATTAAGAGGGATCAAAAGATTTGGAGGGGGATCCAAAGTCAAATTCCACTAGGTGAAAGGCCTAGTGGCATGGATTATAAATATTCAAAGGTTTTGCAACATTTGGAATTGGATTAGGTTTAAATGGTTAGAATCCTCCAAATGAGCTCAAATTTGGAGGGTTGCCTCTAGAGTCATGTCACATCAATATGAAATTGATAGAACCTAAATCAGAGGTCAAAAGATTGGGTTTCAAGGCGATGGAAAAATCACCTAGAAAGGGCTTTAGGACCTAAGTCTTTAGCCTAAGAGTTCTGGGTTTGGATTGAGTTAACATTTGGATTGAGCCTAAGGGCTAGGAACTAGGAAAATCCTAGGATCTAGAACTCAGGGAGGAGTTATGAGTAACCTCATATAAAAATTGAGGTCAACACCCTACCCATCTTTCATAAAAGACTGGACACATAGTTTTAAAGCGCCTAGGTGGTTAGCTGGCTCCCCAATCCAGGCCGGGGTAAGTTCAGATTTGCACTTCATTAGTTAGGTTCGGGTTGCTACTTTGTAGTACCCAAATTAGATTTAGGTTCTGAGGCTGATTCTTTTTAGATCTTAAGTCCTTGCCCTCCGGGAATATATTCCCAAATTTCTAATAAAATATCAACTTAAACATAAAACATTCTCCTAAAATGTTAAGCCCAACATAGGATAGACTGAGGTTGTCTCTAAGCTTCTCAGAATCCGACACCTCCTACTCTTCCTCCATTGACTCACTAATAAATGTTCAACATTGAGCTTTCTCTTTGGAAAATTTTTACTTTTATTTCCTTATCTTCTACTTTGTAGTCAAAAGGGTATGAAATCACTGCTTTAATCGAGAGTTTTCTTAGGAGCATTCCTTCTATGATGTAATTAACTATAGGAGCTTGCTCCTATAGGGATTTGAGAACCTCAGACTAAAATAAACCTTGTTTTATTAGTATGAAATAAGGGAAGAATCTTTGGGAACGTTGATGTTTTTAAAACCTTATTTTTAATTTTGAATAGACTTGTAGAATGTTATTATTATCTTTTCAGATAATATAATATTATACTTGTTATATTCAACTTTAGAAATAATGAATTTTATAAAACTCATTCTCGCTTTTGGATATCTTGAAGAATATTATGTTCGTCTTTCAAGATGATATAATATTCTCCTTGCCATATCTAAATAAAAGAATGAATAAACTTTTTCGAAAACGTATTTCTATCTTAAAACATATTCTATAGAATTTCATGTTCATCTTTTGAGATGATATATTATTCTTTGAACTATGTTTGATTATAGAAATATCAATTTTCAAAACCCTATTTTGATATTGAATCCATTGTAGAATATTGTGTCAGTCTCTCGAGATTGTACTTTATTCTCAATGCAGTATTCAATTACAAAATAATAGAAATCAAAATCTGCGTGGTGAGACACAATTTTTTTTCTTCACGAAGGTTTTTCTAGCGACTCCGCTGGGGATCAATCCTCTCTCTATCTTTAGCAGTGTTTTATACCCTTTAATCGGTAGTATACTTGTGCTTATTATAGGTTGTAACTACCTTTCTTCCGCCGGTTCTTTTATTCATTTCATTTTTGGATAACTTGGCCGGTATCTAAATAAATTTTAGAGGTCTTATTTTGGACCCCGTTAGAAAACTAATGGAAAGCTCCTTTATACGTCCTTTTTGTAAAAAAAAAAAAAATTCTTGTGCTAATTCGAATGTTGTAGTTACATTTTTCTTGTAGCTTGATGTTTGACTTAGCACTGGGTCCAAAATCTCTTTGCCCAATCTTTAGTAATATGTATAGTTACTTTTTTTTCGTAACTTAATGTATTATTTGGATTGGGTCTGACAAATTTTAAATCTTCAAAATTTTAAACTTTTGTTTCTTAGCTAATATGTTGCAGTTATATATTTTTATAACTCGACACGTAGTAAGACAAATCTTAAGAAAATTTGAGCTTTTAAATCAAATCAAAGTTTTCTCCTTATCTAAACCAACATATTATAGTTATATTTTTTTTATAGCTTAATGTGTTTGGTAGGACAGGGTCCAAAAGCTCAAACCTTCAAATCAAAATTTTATGCTTGTCCTAATAATATATTGTAGTTACATGTCCTTTGTAGCTTGATATATTTTCTAGGACAGGAACTAGAATGTGATATATGCAAGATTTTCAAGATTAAAGTCACTTTACATTGAGAAAAGTTTGAAGGTTCGAATAGTAGTTAAGCTTATAAAAAATAATTTTGCTAGAGAAAATAGTAGGTTGATTTCTTTTAAAAAGAAATTTTCCTCTATCTTTCTTAAATTATAATTAAAACTTCATTGTGGTTGACTCCTCTAAACATTTAAAGAATAAGATCTATAATTTTCAATGCTAAAATGAAATGTGTGTTCCCTCCCTCCCTCCACTTGGGTGGATTAACGCTTTAGATGAAGATATATTTAATCTCATTTCTTTTTAAAACCTCAAAGCACAAAAGTTTTGCTAATTTTGCTAAGTTCCTAGCAATCGTCTGAATTAAATTCAAATATATTTTCAAATCTCATATTCAACCATATTATGATTTCTCTAATCTTAGGAATGAATAATTATTGGTTGATATATTGAAGTTTTAAAATATTTTGAATTCCCTCATCTTTAAGCCTTCTTGTAGGTTAGAATTTAAAATGCTTTTAAATCCTATTTCTTAAAGGTACTACATGGATACGACAATTTGTTCTCTACTATGTGGTTTAACTCTGATAGAAAATGGATCTTAAGGCATGCGATAAAGATAAATGACCTAATCAATTATATGAATGCCTTCATTTACCGTCTGAAGTTTTTTCTCATGGTAATATTTTTAAATCAAATTTTAGCTAAGTTTACTCTTGGCTTTATTACTCCATTTGAGAAAACTCATGAGCAGTTCTTATTAAAGATTGATCATCTTAAATTTTTGTTTGGTCAAAAACTTAGGACGATTCAAGGTTCTTTATTATGGTTAATCCTTGATATGGCTAATATTCCCTCTATCATGTGATTTTCCATCAAAATAATTGACATTTCTTGAATTGATACTAAGTTATTCGACTTCATAACATCTTTAATGATTTTCTTCTTCAGTAGTGATAAAAAATTATCATATTTGGGTTCACCCATTATGTTATCCATAAATAACTTCTTTTAAATTAAGATTTATGTCAAATTAAAATTGGAGGAGGTGAAAGTTTTATTCATCTTTTTATCGTTATACATCTCATAAGCATCTTACGAGTTGATGAACTTATATTATAATTATCTCAACTAAGTTGTCTATTCATACTATAAGGATCGGGTCAAATTTGTAAATCAATCTTCCTTGTATAAGAGTGTTAAATTTTTTTACTTTTATACTTAAAAGATGATTTTACAACTGAAATAATCTTTTCAAGATTTTAAAAAAGGAAGCCTCTAAAAAAAAAAAAAGGTGAAGAAGGAAAATAAAAGAAAAGAAAAAAAAGAAACACATTCAATAAATGTGTAAAAAAAAAAAGTGGCTTCCCTTTCTAAATCTTGAATATCATAGGACCTATTCATCCTTTAGTATTTTTAACACTTGACTTTGAGAATTCAAAATTTTGGTTCATCATCAAGCATTGATGTTCTATTAGATGTAAATATCATATAAAAGATTTGGAAATGATAAATTTTTATTTCCAATTTGATTCTCTTTTGATATAATTCTTAATTCAAAAAGAAGAAAAAGAAGAAGAAGGAAACCCCAGTTTTGCTTGTAGGGAGCTTTGATATAGGTCAACAAAATCTAAATCTTGAGACCTCTCTAGTTGGAAACTTGAGTAGGTTTGTTCATATCTTCAAATCATAAAGAAAATTACATAGATGATCAATCTAACTAGAATTATAATGGTGCTGGTTGTGCATTATTGGGTTTCACATATCAAACCTAATTAAGATGCATAAACAAAACATTATCCAAAAATCTTTAACTCTCTTTTGGACATCTTTCAAATTGAATGAGATTCTAGATAAGATCCTGATACTGGATAATCTATAGTGTTATTTATAGATATAAAAATCACTTTCTTTAGATTCAAATTTTTGAAACTAAACTAAGGGACATCCCTTAGTTGGTTCTGAGATGATTGTCTAATGTTCTCATTCACTATTTAATAACTATAACTTTCAAATTTAAATTTATTATTGACTGAACTAGGATGTTAGAACATGAGGGGTTCTATCCTTAGTGATGTCGATGATACCTTTGTTTGAATCTTTGTCAAACTTCAAAATAAAATCAAGCTACAATTTGACTAAGTCCATTATTGACTAATCTTGGATGTTAGAATTGGAGGAATTCTATTCCCGATAAAGTCTATGATGGCTTCGTCAAATATATATAAAATTCAATTCAAAGTATATCTTCATCTTATTATAAATTAGAATCGGATGGTAAAGTCTAAATAACTCTATCCCCATTAAAGAATCTTTCCATAGCTTTGAAATCTAAAATATTTGAAACTACAATTTTCTTTAAAGAAAGTTGTTAAGTTTTGGATATTTTGATTAAACTCATGTTGGTCATATTCAAATTATATAATTTAGGAGGAGTCAACCCATCTTTCGTTAAGTTTTTGAATCTTTTCTAATGTCATTTTGATTGGATTAAGATGATTAAAACTTAAGCAATCACTGTTAAATATTATAAGAGAATTATCAAATGAAAAATAAAGCTTTCACTCTCTGATGAAAATTAAACTTTTCTCAATCATTATGAGAATTTGATATTCCTTAGTGCTTTCACTATAAAGGATGCTCAATTATTCTCCTTGTTCTTCAACAACTCATGCAAAAGTTAAATTTTTTTTTTTAAGAAAAATTTTATCATGTTGCATTTAGTTCTCCTAGAATATGCAAATGAGGACTCTAGAAAATTCATATGATTTTCTTTGAGTTAATCAAAACAAATTCAATTACAGAATGAATCTTTAATCAAAATCTTGCATTTCTCCTCCAGTGGTCGAGATACTTTGTTAAGTCTTTACTAATCAAAGATGATCAAACTACTCCACTTTTGTTTTTCTCACATATGATGATCAAATATAAAAACATAATCCCTAGTGGATTATTTGTAAGTTATAAAGATCATTTGTAATGAAGGATAAAACAAAATGTTAATCAAAAGATTTTCAAGTCTATCAATCTTCAAAAAACATTTTTCTTTCCCTTCTAGAAAATGATATATACAAATGTTATAATCTCTAATAGAATATTTGCAATTTATTAATGTCATTTGTGACGAAGGGAAATGATTCAAAATTTTTTAAAAAATTCAATTATACTTCTAAATTCCTTCCTGATTAAATCAGTCTTTAGGTCTAAGTCCGCTTTTACGGCATCCTATTGGCTTTCTGGCTTAAGTCTGCTCTTACGGCAGCCAATCCAGTTTAAATCAGTCTTTAGGTCTAAATCCGCTTTTACGGAATCCTATTGGCTTTCTGGCTTAAGTCCGCTCTTACGGCAGCCAATCCAGTTTAAATCAGTCTTTAGGTCTAAGTCCGCTTTTACGGCATCCTATTGGATTTCTGGCTTAAGTCCGCTCTTACGGCAGCCAATCCTGTTTAAATCCGTCTTTAGGTCTAAGTCCGCTTTTACGGCATCCTATCGACATTCTGGCTTAAGTCCGCTCTTACGGCAGCCAATCCTGATTAATTCTGTCTCTTGGTATAAGTCCTCCTACGGCATCCTATTGACATTTTTGAAGTTAGGTATAAGCATCCCAAGTGGCATCCTAATCTTCGTCCCGAGGAGAAGTATAAGCATCCCTAGCGGTAGCTTCTCTTTGTTAAATGTTAAATCTTAAATCCATCTTTAGGTCTAAGCCCGCTCTTACGGCGTCCTATTGATTTCTGACTTTTATCAAAATCAAAATCAAACTCTCCATTCCGTCCAAACTATATTCTAATCATTGCATTCAACTTTTCTATATCTTGGCTTTATTTAATAATACTAATTTCATTAGTAATTATTTGCTAAAGTCATTATTGTCAATATCGAATTTTAAATCAAATAATCGATCCAAATCCTTCAAACAATCAACTAAAAACTCTATCAACTTTATCTAGATTTTCTATCAATTCCAAAAATTTATTCAATTCATATACTCAGACTTTCAAGTTCAATTTTGGATCAAATTGATCGTTTCGGTCAACTCCAATACGCATGATAAACTTCGGCAAGTTTATCATGCCTATTGGGGGTCCATTTGTTGACCTCATTTTTTGAGGTCAATTTCCCTGGAATCGACTCTAGCACCTAGGTCTTCGTAGCCTAGTGTAGACGTCGCCCATAGGATTTCCCTTAGGTGGATACCCATTGACGTAGCATCGGCTTGACCCTTCAATTCAACCCAAATCTAAATCGATTCGATCTAAATCTAATTCAAAATCAAATCAATTCGCCTCGACTCAATCGAATTCAAATCGTTATAAAGGAGATAAATTTAGTATTTTAAAATTATTTCTATTTTTAAAATTAAATCAAAAACATATATTTTAAATTATCAATTATTTTCTAAATAATATTCTAAATCAATTTGAATTATAACTAACTCCTAAATTTATTTTAAGATACGATTAAATCCTAGCCATTGATTTTGAATTAAGAAAATGGTTTTGAATTTGTTTAGATCGGTTCAAACCAAAACTCTCCCCCTCTAAGTTCAGTTCGCTTGAGACCCTTCTCCCGATCGCCCCCTCTTTGCAGTTCGCACGAACTCCCTCTCCTCTCTGTTCGCAAGAGGGTCGAAGGCCTGAATCCCGACGCCTCTCCATTTGCACAGAACGAGACCTTCAATTCGTCTCTCTCTCCCCTCAGTTCCGAAATACCCAAGCAAGAAACGAAATCCCTCCTTAATCTCTGATCGCACGAACCCTGTCAGTCCGTCGTCTCTGTGTGCCTCAAGAATTCAAGGGCCGACCACTTCAGCCCGTCGCCTGCCCTAGTCCCTTCCCTGCTCAAATATCACTTGTGTGAAGCCCAGGCCGAAGCCTCTACCTCCTCCTCTCGACGAGTCTTAGCCGAGAACCTCGCCGTCGCTTCCCTTCGCTCGTGTGGACAACAGCTCTAATTCAAGCCCTCAATCTCTCTGTCTTAGCTGACATTGGCAATCATCCTAATCTTAGGTAATCATCTTCCCCTCTACTTCTTCCTCTCCATCAGTTTTCTTCTCCTTCTTGGCATGTTTGTATGAACCATAGAAATAATAATAGCATGCCCTGTTTGGAATTTCTAAATCAAGAAAGTTTCTTTGTAATTTTCTTTGCATCAAGATGAAGTGTTTTGAAGAAGAGTTGGAGAATTTTAAAGTGCTTCAAATATAAGTTTTAGTATAGACCCAAACATGTTATTACTTTGTAATTGTCATAATACTTGCTTGAATTTTAAAAAGAGTAGAGTTTTATCAGATCTTTTATTTCTTTTAAATTACATATAGTGAAAATTTTGAGTTGGAAATGTGAACTTTGCATTATTTTGCTTAAATAAAATTGGTGTTTTTGAAATGTAAAACGTCTTGAAAAGAGTATATATTGAATGGCGAAATGTATGAGCTTTGAATAGTGAAAAGTATAATTTTGCAGAGGTGAGATATGAAAACTTTGGGAAAATGAAATGTATATGAGAAGAGTAAAATGTATGCTTTTGTAGGAAGTATGTGTAGTTTGAGAAGTGATTTTTGTGGTTTTAAAAAAAAATGAAAAGTGAAATGAGTTTTATATTCAAGTTTGAAAAATGATATTAGAATAAGATGTGTGTGAAATAGCTTGTAGATTTTTGAAAGATTAAGAGGTGGGATTTTTGATAGGTGATGTGTGAGAGAAAAGAAGAATGATTTGTGATGTTTGTGTTTTGAGAGTTGGGAAATACAAAATGTAGGAAAGCAAGGTGTGTGTTTTTGAAAGGTGATTTTGTGAATGTTGTTGCGGATCTATGATTTTGATGATAGCAAACATTCCTTATTTCTCTAAGATTTTCTTATGTGCTAACGTTTCAGGTCCACACGATCAGACTGCAATCTGGAACCAGCTCAAGATTGGGTAGACTAGGTCTGTGCCAGTTTGTAATCTTTTTCCTTTCTTGAGTCTGTTATATTTGGTGTGGTATCTGATGATTTATAACTTGGAAGATTTTCTATTGTGCCCTAAAAGATTTTTATTTTTGGTAACATCGTCCGGGATGATATTTATATCGTCCTGGATGATCTGACAAAAATAGAAATCGTAGTTATTGCATCCTCATTAAAGCAGCCGTCTTTTTGCAAAACACATCGTCCGGGATGATTTTGTATTGGCCAGGACGATCGGCTCAATTCAGCAAGAATCTGCCGCCATATCTACTTAGGAAAATCTTATTTTTGGATATCGTCCTGGTATATCGGTCTGGACTATAAAATAACGGCCTGGCCGATCCAAGTCAATTTTTTAAAAATTTCTCAGGCAATTTTGGAAAGCAATTAATGGGGATTTCGTCCAGGCCGATCGCAAGATCGTCTGGGACGATTAGACATCGTCCAGCTTGATTTCAGGGCGATATTCAGGACGATTTTCCTCATATTTGAACTAATCGGCTAGGACGATATGCCTATCGTCCTAGACGATAATGTCAGCAACTTGCATTAATGAGCTCATTTTTAGCTATTCTATTTAAGCTTTGACAAGGCACTTTGTAAGTGTATTTGGCAGCCATTGTAGCTTCGTTCTTGTGGGGGAAACTTGAAGAGAGAGCTTGAAAGGGAGAGAGGAAAGGGTGGAGTTTGAGAGAGGGAGAAGATCCTGTGAGGGGGGACTCAAGAGAGTGTGGAGGGGGTTCCACACGGTTGCTCCGGCGAACTCGCACCTTAGTACCATCGAATTCAAGGCTTGTCTCGAGGTAAGTTCACCAAAGAAGAAGTCTCTTTGGTGTCAAAGGACCCAGCAACTCCGCCGCACCAGGAGAGGTGGAAGTGATTTTGTAAGGGCTTCTCCGCCTAGCTGTGGGGGCTAAAGGAGAGACACTTGTGTTAGTGCAATACTTGGAGGGTGCCTCCAAGGAGTGAACTTAGGTCAAGATTTGACCGAACCACTATAAATCCGGTGTGTTCTTACTTTTAAATTCTACATTTATTTTTTTGTGGTGTGATTTGGTTTATGCAATTTCCTTTCTTTGTGAAAAGAATTTTTTAAAATACCAATTCACCCCCCCTCTTGGTTAGCTTGGGACTAAGTTCATAGGGCTTAACATCCCCATCTAACTTTCAAGTGGTATCAGAGCGGGATTCATAAAAACTGAGTTTAAAAACTTTTTGAATTTCGATCCATGGCAAATTTTGCGGAAGGTTTTTCAATCACCAAACTAACTTTTTTTTGAAAATATTAGTTTTGATAATGGTTAAAAGCCTTATTTGTGTGTTTGTGTTGTGTTTTTTGCTTTTTTTTCATTTTTATTTTATGTTTTTGTTTTTATGTTTTTCATTTTTATCTTGTATTGTTTCGTTTTTGTTTATTACTTTATTTTTTTCGTGAAAGTTTTTTCTCTCATCAACACACACATTTACTTTTCTAAAAATGAAAAATCTACTTCTTGTTTTTTCTTGAAATCTTTAGTAAGTTGTGATTGACTTCTCTAAAAACAATCAAAGGAAGGAAACTCATGTTTTTTACTTTCAATCACTGTTTCCTAAAAGAGATTTTTCTACTTTTGATTTAAAATCTTTTTCATCTTTTAAATTGGTTTTTGAAACTAAATTTTTTATCTCCCTATATTTTATTTATCGCATAGAAATCTTTTGCAAGTTGTTGAATCTAATTCAAAATTTTCTTAACCAAGAAATTCACTTTATCAATAGTATGGGTTTACTTTTGGTATTGAAGATTTCAGAAAGGTAGCATAATCAAAAAAAAATTGGCCAATGATGCCAAAATTAAAAGAAGCGCAAAGCACCAAAATTGAAAAATATAGAATACACAAAGTGTATCAAAAGATGCGCAGTGCGCCAACCAATTGTCAAGAGGCATAAAATGAGCCCACTAAATTTTAATGCTTACCATTCTTATACTTCTTAAAGCTTAAGAAAACCCTTGATTTTTCGATGCTTGAGTTTGAAAATCTTGATTCATGATTAAACAAATCGTGCATTAATCTTCTATTAGATATATTTTATGAAAGGAGTTTTGAAAAATTATTGTTTCTTTCTCTAATTTATTCCTTGATTTATATATTGAATTAAAAAGTTTTTGATCATTTTTAAAGAACTTGAGTTTGGATTATCAATTCTTGATTTTCTAACCTTTACTGGGCTATGTGTTGTCAATCTAATTCTACTAAGTTTTTTGATTAAAACCCAGAGGTAACTTTCTCATTTTAAGAACATTTGTTTTTTCACTTGATCAGGGAATGTTTTTTGTTCGTTTTGTTTTTTTGTTTGTGCCTCCTCTCTTTTTGATAATGTCAAAGGGGGAGAACGTTGTATCTTTTTTCTTTTCAAAAATTTTTAAACAACAAAAATATTTTCATCTCCCCTATTTTTTTTAAAAGGATTTATTCTAGTGAGGGGGAGATTAGGAGGATTTACTTTTATGAAAATTCAAATTGAAATGTTTTGCCATCATCAAAAAGGGAGAGATTGTTGCGGATCTATGATTTTGATGATAGCAAACATTCCTTTTTTCTCTACGATTGCCTTATGTGCTAACGTTTCAGTTCCACACGATCAGATTGCAATCTGGAACCAGCTCAAGATTGGGTAGACTAGGTCTGTGTCAGTTTGTAATTTTTTTTCCTTTCTTGAGTCTGTTGTATTTGGTGTGGTATCTGATGATTTATAATTTGGAAGATTTTCTATTGTGCCCTAAAAGATTTTTATTTTTGGTAACATCGTCCGGGACGATATTTATATCATCCTGGACGATCTGACAAGAGTAGAAATCCTAGTTAGGGCATCCTCATTAAAGCAGCCGTCTTATTGCAAAACACATCGTCCGGGACGATTTTGTATCGGTTAGGACGATCGGCTCAATTCAGCAAGAATCTGCCGCCATATCTACTTAGGAATATCTTAATTTTGGATATCATCCTGGTATATCGGCCTGGACTATAAAATATCGGCCTGGCCGGTCCAGGTCAATTTTTCCAAAATTTCTCAGGCAGTTTTGGAAAGCAATTAATGGGGATTTCATCCAGGCCGATTGCAAGATCGTCCGGGACGATTAGACATCGTCCAGCTTCATTTCAGGGCGATATTCAGGACGATTTTCCTCATATTTAAACTAATCGGCCAGGACGATATGCCTATCGTTCTGGACAATAATGTCGGCAACTTGCATTAATGAGCTCATTTTTAGCTCTTCTATTTAAGCTTTGATAAGGTACTTTGTAAGTGTCTTTGGCAGCCATTGTAGCTTCGTTCTTGTGGGGAAAACTTGAAGAGAGAGCTTGAAAGGGAGAGAGGAAAGGGTGGAGTTTGAGAGAGGGAGAAGATCCTATGAGGGGGGACTCAGGGGAGTGTGGAGGGGGTTCCACACGGTTGCTCCGATAAACTCGCACCTTAGTACCATCGGATTCAAGGCTTGTCTCGAGGTAAGTTTGCTAAAGAAGAAGTCTCTTTGGTGTCAAAGGACCCGGCAACTCCGCCGCAACGGGAGAGGTGGAAGTGATTTTGTAAGGGCTTCTCCGCCTAGCTGTGGGGGCTAAAGGAGAGACACTTTTGTTAGTGTAATACTTGGAGGGTGCCTCCAAGGAGTGGACGTAGGTCAAGGTTTGACCGAACCACTATAAATCCGGTGTGTTCTTTCTTTATTAATTCTGCACTTTAATTTCTGCATCGTTGGTTTTTTATGTGGTGATATTGGTTTTAGTTTTATCTTTGGTTTTAAAGTTTTCTAATTCACCTCTCTCTTTTAAATTAGCTTTGGGCAAGTTCTATAGGGCTTAACATCCCTAGCAAACTTTCAAATGTGAGTACTAAAGGTGAAGTGTATGTGTGTGAGCTTTAATTAGTGAAGTATATGGATAGTGAAAAGTGAGTGAGTCTTTTAGAATGGCAAGGTATTGTGTGAGAAAAATGAAAACAAAGTGCTTGTTTTTAAAAGGTATAGTATTTTGATGTTCATGTATGTTTGAGGTTGAAAATGTGTGTTTTTGGAAAGGGTGTGTTTTTGAAAAATGTGTGATGTTGAAAGGTGGAATTTGTGTGAGTTTTGAAAAAGTGAAAGTGTATTTATCTTTGGAAAGTAATCTATGTATGTTTTGGAACATGACATGTATATGTGTATTTGAATAATGGAAATTGTATGTGTTTTGGAGTGATGGAAATTGTGTATATGAAATGTAAGGTGTAATGTGTGATATTTGAATGGTGAAGTGTGTATTTTGAAAGGGAGAAATGTATGTTTGAAAATTGAAGATGTATGGTTTTGAAAAGTGAGTTTTGTGTGATTTGGAAAGATGAAAAGTGTAGATTTTGAAGTGTGATGCTTATGGAAGATGAAAAGTAAACTGTTTTGTGTGTAAGTATTAAAGGTGAAAATATATGTTGAAAAATTACAATGTGTACTTCCAAAAGTAAAGGTCCCAAAAGCCAAAGCAACAGAACCGGTGTCCAAGCCCGAAGAAAGGTACGTCTTTACTTTTAGTAAATTTCAATTATTTCATTATTATTTATTAAATGAACTTTCTAATCCCTGTTTTCCTTGTTTTTCCTGTTTTATTTGCATAAACTGCGAGGAATGGTACCGGTCGAGGGAACAAAAGTATAAGGAGCTAATGACGTCAGTCGCCTCTATCCAACCGGGTAGAGGTGCTACGGGCGAAACCACCAGGTCATAGCCCCCGGTGACTGTAAGTATTTCTAAACTTAGAAACCCTTTAGGGGCCCCTTGATGTGGTTTGTGCGAACCCTTCCCTTTTAGGTCCTTGTAGCAACTTCAATTTTATTAGGATTACTTTTGTTTTATTTTAGATCCTTAAACCTTTACACGCACACAAAGTCCTAAGGGTTAGTAATAACAAAAATTTTTATCCTATATAACAGTAGTGACACTTAAGGACAAAAAAATTAAGGACTGAGTCTTAGAAAATCTAGACTTATGATGCATGCACACTTTAGGATAGAAACTTATAACATAGAAAATTTAGTGACATCTCACTTTAGAATTAGTGAATATCTTTAAATTAGAATTCAATCAATTAGAAAACTTTAGCCAATAATTGACTTAGGACATTTCAAAACCTCACAACCTACTGCACACACTCAGATTTGTTTGTTAGGACAACTGACTCTAGTTTTAGGTTAGGCCGGTGTTTATTTCCTTACTGCACTGTGACGGGCTTTTTCTCGAGTTTTATTTCATGCTGGTTGTGAAATATTGGTGTGTTTGTTAATTTTTACTGCACTCTGTGTTGTGATTTGATTAACGATTAGATTATCCATAGGTTAGGAGCGATCTGGATTGTTAATATGATTTTCTGCAGGTGGCCACACTCGTGCAGAGCAGAAAAATGGGGCTAATTAATTAGTAATAAATAAATGCTACAGGTGCTTCAGCTGCTTAGCCCCCCAAATGAAGAAGAGTGTGGCCAAGTGTGGCTTAATAATTTAAATTCAATTGCATATATATATATATATATATATATATATATATATATATATAACTTCGTGGGATGATATTTACTATAAATTACTTAGGATAACCCTGCAGGTGATTTAGATTTTTCTTTTCTTTCTGTAAAATTTAATGTAAATGTAAATGTATTTTAAAATTATCATAAATGTGAAAGTGATTTTGAAAGTGGGATATTACATCCAATTTGAAATCCAAAGAAAGGAGAATATAACTTAAAGGATTATTCTATTTTTATTTGGAAAGCCAAATTAGGATGATTCAATATCCAAATAGAAAAGAAAATACCCCTCTTAAGGATGAGTTTCTTTTCATTTGGATATCCAAAACCCGACAGACCCGAGAAGTTCGTAGAAGAAGAAAAGACAGAACAAGAAGATTGAAGAAAGAAGATGAAGAAATGAAGATTTAAGGAACTGTATATCCCATTTCAAAAATCACTTGCGTCATTCTTAGGATTAGAATCCGAGTTTGTTGTCAGTGGTGCCCGGCCACTTTACTTTTCTGCAAATTCTGGGTGTAATATGGACATTGGACATTGGACATTATATTTGGATTATTAAAATTGATTGTTTACATTGTTTGTGCAGTAGCTTTTTTTAGGGCCCTTGCATGTCGTGTTTTGTTTTAGCCTGGATTCGAATCGGAGAGATTTTTTTCGTAAGGGTACGCTTAAAATTCTTTTACTTGTAATTAAAAATTAAAATTTTTAGGCTCACATAGTAACTCTAACGATCTAAGAAGTAAGCTCGGGACCGCCGAGAGTCAGCATAAGCATATTAATACTTTCTCTTCCTTGTTAGGCACCTCCCCGCCTGCGAGTTCTAGCAGACCACTTGACCTATGAGGGTGCAGTTCTGTCAAGGGGAAGTTGTGTAATCTCTAGGGAAAAATCTATTTTCTAAGCCTAAATTTTTAAACTGCTTCATTATCATTTTATGCATTTGAGTCAATTAGCATGCATTGCATTAGATATAAACTAAAGAGAATCTAAAATATTAATTGTATTTCTAGACATTTTTCATCATACATAAGTCAAGGGGTCAATTAGGAACTATCTTAGATGTCGGCCCCTAATTCCTTAAAACTTAATCAACATCCCTACCTATCTTTCATAAAATACTGGACACATGGTTTTAAAGCGCCTAGATGGTTAGCTGGCTCCCCAATCCAGGCCGGGGTAAGTCCAGATTTGCACTTCATTAGTTAGGTTCGGGTCGCTACTTTTTAGTACCCAAATTAGATTTAGGTTCTGAGGCTGATTCTTTTTAGATCTTAAGTCTTTGCCCTCCGGGAATATAATCCCAAATTTCTAATAAAATATCAACTTAAACATAAAAATTTCTCCTAAAATGTAAAGCCCAACATATGATAGACTGAGGTTGTCTCTAAGCTTCTCAGAATCCGACACCTCCTACTTTTCCTCCATTGACTCACTAATAAATGTTCAACATTGAGCTTTCTCCTTGGAAAATTTTTACTTCTATTTCTTTGTCTTCTACTTTGTAGTCAAAAGGGTATGAAATCACTGCTTTAATCGAGAGTTTTCTTAGGAGCATTCCTCTTAGGATGTAATTAACTATAAGAGCTTGCTCCTATAGGAATTTGAGAACCTCAAACTAAAATAAACCTTGTTTTATTAGTATAAAATAAAGGAAGAATCTTTGGGAACATAGAAGTTTTTAAAACCTTATTTTTAATTTTGAATAGACTTGTAGAATGTTATTATTATCTTTTCAGATAATATAATATTATACTTGTTATATTCAACTTTAGAAATAATGAATTTTATAAAACTCATTCTCGCTTTTGGATATCTTGAATAAATTATGTTCGTCTTTCAAGATGATATAATATTCTCCTTGTCATATCTAAATAAAAGAATGAATAAACTTTTTCGAAAACGTATTTCAATCTTAAAACATATTCTATAGAATTTCATGTTCATCTTTTGAGATGATATATTATTCTTTTAACTATGTTTGATTATAGAAATATCAATTTTCAAAACCCTATTTTGATATTGAATCCATTGTAGAATATTGTGTCAGTCTCTCGAGATTGTACTTTATTCTCAATGCAGTATTCAATTACAAAATAAGAGAAATCAAAATCTGCGTAGTGAGACACAATTTTTTTTCTTCACCAAGGTTTTTCTGGCGACTCCATTGGGGATCAATCCTCTCTCTATCTTTAGCAGTGTTTTATACCCTTTAATCGGTAGTATACTTGTGCTTGTCATAGGTTGTAACTACCTTTCTTCCGCCGGTTCTTTTATTCATTTCATTCTTGGATAACTTGACTGGTATCTAAATAAATTTTAGAGGTCTTATCTTGGACCCCGTTAGAAAACTATTGGGAAGCTCCTTTATACGACCTTTTTGTAAAAAAAAAAAAATTCCTGTGATAATTCGAATGTTGTAGTTACATTTTTCTTGTAGTTTGATGTTTGACTTAGCACTGGGTCCAAAATCTCTTTGCCCAATCTTTAGTAATATGTATAGTTACTTTTTTTTAGTAACTTAATGTATTATTATGATTGGGTCTGACAAATTTTAAATCTTCAAAATTTTAAACTTTTGTGTCCTAGCTAATATGTTGCAGTTATATATTTTTATAACTCGACACGTAGTAGGACAAATCTTAAGAAAATTTGAGCTTTTAAATCAAATCAAAGTTTTCTCCTTATCTAAACCAACATATTATAGTTATATTTTTTTTATAGCTTAATGTGTTTGGTAGGACAGGGTCCAAAAGCTCAAACCTTCAAATCAAAATTTTATGCTTGTCCTAATAATATATTGTAGTTACATGTCCTTTATAGCTTGATATATTTTTTAGCACAAGATCTAAAATGTCATATATGCAAGATTTTCAAGATTAAAGTCACTTTACATTGAGAAAAGTTTGAAGGTTTGAATAGTAGTTAAGCTTATAAAAAATAATTTTGCTAGAGAAAATAGTAGGTTGATTTCTTTTAAAAAGAAATTTACCTCTATCTTTCTTAAATTATAATTAAAACTTCATTGTGGTTGACTCCTCTAAACATTTAAAGAATAAGACCTATAATTTTCAATGCTAAAATGAAATGTGTGTTCCCTCCCTCCCTCCACTTGGGTGGATTAACGCTTTAGATGAAGATATATTTAATCTCATTTCTTTTTAAAACCTCAAAGCACAAAAGTTTTGCTAATTTTGCTAAGTTCCTAGCAATCGTCTGAATTAAATTCAAATATATTTTCAAATCTCATATTCAACCATATTATGATTTCTCTAATCTTAGGAATGAATAATTATTGGTTGATATATTGAAGTTTTAAAATATTTTGAATTCCCTCATCTTTAAGCCTTCTTGTAGGTTAGAATTTAAAATGCTTTTAAATCCTATTTTTTAAAGGTACTACATGGATACGACAATTTTCCCTCTACTATGTGGTTTAACTCTGATAGCAAATGGATCTTAAGGCATGCGATAAAGATAAATGACCTAATCAATTATATGAATGCCTTCGTTTATCGTCTGAAGTTTTCTCTTATGGTAATATTTTTAAATCAAATTTTAGCTAAGTTTACTCTTGGCTTTATTACTCCATTTGAGAAAACTCATGAGCAGTTCTTATTAAAGATTGATCATCTTAAATTTTTGTTTGGTCAAAAACTTAGGACGATTCAAGGTTCTTTGTTACGGTTAATCCATGATATGGTTAATATTCCCTCTATCATGTGATTTTCCATCAAAATAATTGACATTTCTTGAATTGATACTAAGTTATTCGACTTTCATAACATCTTTAATGGTTTTCTTCTTCAGTAGTGATAAAAAATTATCATATTTGGGTTCACCCATTATGTTATCCATAAATAACTTCTTTTAAATTAAAATTTATGTCAAATTGAAATTGGAGGAGGTGGAAGTTTTATTCATTGTTTTATCGTTATACATCTCATAAGCATCTTACGAGTTGATGAACTTATATTATAATTATCTCAACAAAGTTGTCTATTCATACTATAAGGATCAGGTCCAATTTGTAAATCAATCTTCCTTGTATAAGAGTGTTAATTTTTTTACTTTTATACTTGAAAGATGATTTTACAACTGAAATAATCTTTTCAAGATTTTAAAAAAGGAAGCCTCTAAAAAAAAATAAAAAAAAAGGTGAAGAAGGAAAATAAAAGAAAAGAAAAAAAAGAAACACATTCATTAAATGTGTAAAAAAAAAAAAAGTGGCTTCTCTTTCTAAATCTTGAATATCATAGGACCTATTCATCCTTTAGTATTTTTAACACTTGACTTTGAGAATTCAAAAATTTGGTTCATCATCAAGCATTGAAGTTCTATTAGATGTAAATATCATATAAAAGATTTGGGAATGATAAATTTTTATTTCCAATTTGATTCTCTTTTGATATAATTCTTAATTCAAAAAGAAGAAAAAGATGAAGAAGGAAACCCCAGTTTTGCTTGTAGGGAGCTTTGATCTAGGTCAACAAAATCTAATCTTGAGACCTCTCTAGTTGAAAACTTGAGTAGGTTTGTTCATATCTTCAAATCATAAAGAAAATTACATAGATGATCAATCTAACTAGAATTATAATGGTGCTGGTTGTGCATTATTGGGTTTCACATATCAAACCTAATTAAGATGCATAAACAAACCATTATCCAAAAATCTTTAACTCTCTTTTGGACATCTTTCAATTTGAATGAGATTCTAGATAAGATCCTGATACTGGATGATCTATAGTGTTATTTATAGATATAAAAATCACTTTCTTTAGATTCAAATTTTTGAAACTAAACTAAGGGACATCCCTTAGTTGGTTCTGAGATGATTGTCTAATGTTCTCATTCACTATTGAATAACTATAACTTTCAAATTTAAATCTATTATTGACTGAACTAGGATGTTAGAACATGAAGGGTTCTATCCTTAGGGATGTCGATGATACCTTTGTTTGAATCTTTGTCAAACTTCAAAATAAAATCAAGCTACAATTTGACTAAGTTCATTATTGACTAATCTTGGATGTTAGAATTGGAGGGATTCTATTCCCGATAAAGTCTATGATGGCTTCGTCAAATAGATATAAAATTCAATTCAAAGTATATCTTCATCTTATTATAAATTAGAATCAGATGGTAAAGTCTAAATAACTCTATCCCCATTAAAGAATCTTTCCATAGCTTTGAAATCTAAAGTATTTGAAACTACAATTTTCTTTAAAGAAAGTTGTTAAGTTTTGGATATTTTGATTAAACTCATGTTGGTCATATTCAAATTATATAATTTAGGAGGAGTCAACCCATCTTTCGTTAAGTTTTTGAATCTTTTCCAATGTCATTTTGATTGGATTAAGATGATTAAAACTTAAGCTATCACTGTCAAATATTATAAGAGAATTATCAAATGAAAAATAAAGCTTTCAATCTCTGATGAAAATCAAACTTTTCTCAATCATTATGAGAATTTGATATTCCTTAGTGCTTTCACTATAAAGGATGCTCAATTATTCTCCTTGTTCTTCAACAACTCATGCAAAAGTTAAATTTTTTTTTTAAGAAGATTTTATCATGTTGCATTTAGTTCTCCTAGAATATGCAAATGAGGACTCTAGAAAATTCATATGATTTTCTTTGAGTTAATCGAAACAAATTCAATTACAGAATGAATCTTTAATCAAAATCTTGCATTTCTCCTCCAGTGGTCGAGATACTTTGTTAAGTCTTTACTTATCCAAGATGATCAAATTACTCCCCTTTTGTTTTCCTCACATATGATAATCCAATATAAAAACATAATCCCTAGTGGATTATTTGTAAGTTATAAAGATCATTTGTAATGAAGGATAAAACAAAATTTTAATCAAAAGATTTTCAAGTCTATCAATCTTCAAAAAACATTTTTCTTTCCCTTCTAGAAAATGATATATACAAATGTTATAATCTCTAATAGAATATTTGCAATTTGTTAATGTCATTTGTGAATAAGGAAAATGATTCAAAATTTAAAAAAAAAAATCATTTATACTTCTGAATTCCATCCTGATTAAATCAGTCTTTAGGTCTAAGTCCGCTTTTACGACATCCTATTGGCTTTCTGACTTAAGTCCGCTCTTACGGCAGCCAATCCAGTTTAAATCAGTCTTTAGGTCTAAGTCCGCTTTTACGGCATCCTATTGGCTTTCTGGCTTAAGTCCGCTCTTACGGCAGCCAATCCTGTTTAAATCAGTCTTTAGGTCTAAGTCCGCTTTTACGGCATCCTATTGGCTTTCTGGCTTAAGTCCGCTCTTACGGCAGCCAATCCTGTTTAAATCCGTCTTTAGGTCTAAGTCCGCTTTTACGGCATCCTATCGACATTCTGGCTTAAGTCCGCTCTTACGGCAGCCAAACCTGTTTAAATCCGTCTTTAGGTCTAAGTCCGCTTTTACGGCATCCTATTGGCTTTCTGGCTTAAGTCTGCTCTTACGGCAGCCAATCCAGTTTAAATCAGTCTTTAGGTCTAAGTCCGCTTTTATGGCATCCTATTGGCTTTCTAGATTAAGTCCGCTCTTACGGCAACCAATCCAGTTTAAATCAATCTTTAGGTCTAAGTCCGCTTTTACGGCATACTATTGGCTTTCTGGCTTAAGTCCGCTCTTACGGCAGCTAATCCAGTTTAAATCAGTCTTTAGGTCTAAGTCCGCTTTTACGGCATCCTACTGACTTTCTGGCTTAAGTCCTCTCTTACGGCATCCAATCCAGTATAAATCCGTCTTTAGGTCTAAGTCCGCTTTTACAGCATCATATTGACTTCTGGCTTAAGTCCGCTCTTACGGCAGCCAAACCTGTTTAAATCCGTCTTTAGGTCTAAGTCCGCTTTTACGGCATCCTATTGGCTTTCTGGCTTAAGTCTGCTCTTACGGCAGCCAATCCAGTTTAAATCATTCTTTAGGTCTAAGTCCGCTTTTATGGCATCCTATTGGCTTTCTAGATTAAGTCCGCTCTTACGACAACCAATCCAGTTTAAATCAGTCTTTAGGTCTAAGTCCGCTTTTACGGCATACTATTGGCTTTCTGGCTTAAGTCCGCTCTTACGGCAGCCAATCCTGTTTAAATCCTTCTTTAGATCTAAGTCCGCTTTTGCGGCATCCTATCGACATTCTGTCTTAAGTCCGCTCTTACGGCAGCCAATCCTGATTAAATCCGTCTCTAGGTATAAGTCGTCATACGACATCCTATTGACATTTTTGAAGTTAGGTATAAGCATCCCTAGTGGCATCCTAATCTTTGTCCCGAGGAGAAGTATAAGCATCCCTAGCGGCATCTTCTCTTCGTTAAATGTTAAATCTTAAATCCATCTTTAGGTCTAAGCCTGCTCTTACGGCATCCTATTGATTTCTGACTTTTATCAAAATCAAAATCAAACTCTCCATTCCGTCCAAACTATATTCTAATCATTGCATTCAACTTTTCTATATCTTTGCTTTATTTAATAATGCTAATTTCATTAGTAATTATTCGCTAAAGTCATTATAGTCAATATCAAATTTTAAATCAAATAATCGATCCAAATCCTTCAAACAATCAACTCAAAACTCTATCAACTTTATCTAGATTTTCTATCAATTCCAAAAATTTCTTCTATTCCTATACTCAGACTTTCAAGTTCAATTTTGGATCAAATTGATCGTTTCGGTCAACGCCAATACGCACGATAAACTTTGGCAAGTTTATCATGCCTATTGGGGGTCCATTTGTTGACCTCATTATTTGAGGTCAATTTCCCTGGAATCGACTCTAGCACCTAGGTCTTTGTAGCCTAGTGTAGACGTCGCCCATAGGATTTCCCTTAGGTGGATACCCATTGACGTAGCATCGGCTCGACTCTTCAATTCAACCCAAAACTAAATCGATTCGATCTAAATCTAATTCAAAATCAAATCAATTCGCCTCGACTCAATCAAATTCAAATCGTTATAAATGAGATAAATTTAGTATTTTAAAATTATTTCTATTTTTAAAATTAAATCAAAAACATATATTTTAAATTATCAATTATTTTCTAAATAATATTCTAAATCAATTTGAATTATAACTAACTCCTAAATTTATTTTAAGATACGATTAAATCCTAGCCATTGATTTTGAATTAAGAAAATGGTTTTGAATTTGTTTAGATCGGTTCAAACCAAAACTCTCCCCCTCTAAGTTCAGTTCGCTTGAGACCCTTCTCCCGATCGCCCCCTCTTTGCAGTTCGCACGAACTCCCTCTTCTCTCTGTTCGCAAGAGGGTCGAAGGCCTGAATATCAACACCTCTCCATTTGCACAGAACGAGACCTTCAATTTGTCGCTCTCTCCCCTCAGTTCTGAAATACCCAAGCAAGAAACGAAATCCCTCCTTGATCTCTGATCGTACGAACCCTGTCAGTCTGTTATCTCTGTGTGCCGCAAGAAGTCAAGGGCCGACCACTTCAGCCCGTCGCCTACCCTAGTCCCTTCCCTGCTCTCATATCACTTGCGTGAAGCCCAGGCCGAAGCCTCTACCTCCTCCTCTCAACGAGTCTTAGCCGAGAACCTCGCCGTCGCTTCCCTTCGCTGGTGTGGACAGCAGCTATAATTGAAGCCCTCAATCTCTCTGCCTTAGCTGACATTGGCAATCATCCTAATCTTAGGTAATAATCTTCCCCTCTACTTCTTCCTCTCCATCAGTTTTCTTCTCCTTCTTGGCATGTTTGTATGAACCATAGAAATAAAAATAGCATGCCCTGTTTGGAATTTCGAAATCAAGAAAGTTTCTTTGTAATTTTCTTTGCATCAAGATGAAGTGTTTTGAAGAAGAGTTGGAGAATTTTAAAGTGCTTCAAATATAAGTTTTAGTATAGACCCAAACATGTTATTACTTTGTAATTGTCAGAATACTTGCTTGAATTTTAAAAAGAGTAGAGTTTTATAAGATCTTCTATTTCTTTTAAATTACATATAGTGAAAATTTTGAGTTGGAAATGTGAACTTTGCATTGTTTTGCTTAAATAAAATTGGTGTTTTTGAAATGTAAAACGTCTTGAAAAGAGTATATATTGAATGGCGAAATGTATGAGCTTTAAATAGTGAAAAGTATAATTTTGCAGAGGTGAGATATGAAAACTTTGGGAAAATGAAATGTATATGAGAAGAGTAAAATGTATGCTTTTGTAGGAAGTATGTGTAGTTTGAGAAGTGATTTTTGTGGTTTTTAAAAAAAAATGAAAAGTGAAATGAGTTTTATATTCAAGTTTGAAAAATGAAATTAGAATAAGATGTGTGTGAAATAGCTTGTAGATTTTTAAAAGATTAAGAGGTGGGTGTTTTGAAAGGTGATGTGTGAGAGAAAAGAAGAATGATTTGTGATGTTTGTGTTTTGAGAGTTGGGAAATACAAAATGTAGGAAAGCAAGGTGTGTGTTTTTGAAAGGTGATTTTTTGAATGTGAGTACTAAAGGTGAAGTGTATGTGTGTGAGCTTTAATTAGTGAAGTATATGGATTGTGAAAAGTGAGTGAGTGTTTTAGAATGGCAAGGTATTGTGTGAGAAAAATAAAAACAAAGTGCTTGTTTTTAAAAGGTATAGTATTTTGATGTTCATGTATGTTTGAGGTTGAAAATGTGTGTTTTTGGAAAGGGTGTGTTTTTGAAAAATGTGTGATGTTGAAAGGTGGAATTTGTGTGAGTTTTGAAAAAGTGAAAGTGTATGTATCTTTGGAAAGTAATCTATGTATGTTTTGGAACATGACATGTATATGTGTGTTTGAATAATGGAAATTGTATGTGTTTTGGAGTGATGGAAATTGTGTATATGAAATGTAAGGTGTAATGTGTGATCTTTGAATGGTGAAGTGTGTATTTTGAAAGGGAGAAATGTATGTTTGAAAATTGAAGATGTATGGTTTTGAAAAGTGAGTTTTGTGTGATTTGGAAAGGTGAAAAGTGTAGATTTTGAAGTGTGATGCTTATGGAAGATGAAAAGTAAATTGTTTTGTGTATAAGTATTAAAGGTGAAAATATATATTGAAAAATTACAAAGTGTACTTCCAAAAGTAAAGGTCCCAAAAGCCAAAGCAACAGAACCAGTGTCCAAGCCCGAAGAAAGGTACGTCTTTACTTTTAGTAAATTTCAATTATTTCATTATTATTTATTAAATGAACTTTCTAATCCCTGTTTTCCTTATTTTTCCTGTTTTATTTGCATAAACTGCGAGGAATGGTACCGGTCGGGGAACAAAAGTACATGGAGCTAATGACGACAGTCGCCTCTATCCAACCGGGTAGAGGTGCTACGGGCGAAACCACCGGGTCATAGCCCCCGGTGACTGTAAGTATTTCTAAACTTAGAAACCCTTTAGGGTCCTTGTAGCAACTTCAATTTTATTAGGATTACTTTTGTTTTATTTTAGATCCTTAAACCTTTACACGCACGGAAAGTCCTAAGGGTTAGTAATAACAAAATTTTTTATCCTATATAACAGTAGTGACACTTAAGTACAAAAAAATTAAGGACTGAGTCTTAGAAAATCTAGACTTAGGATGCATGCACACTTTAGGATAGAAACTTATAACATTGAAAATTTAGTGACATCTCACTTTTGAATTAGTGAATATCTTTAAATTAGAATTCAATCAATTAGAAAACTTTAGCCAATAATTAACTTAGGACATTTCAAAACCTCACAACCTACTGCACACACTCAAATTTGTTTGTTAGGACAACCGACTCAAGTTTTAGGTTAGGCCGGTGTTTATTTCCTTACTACACTGTGACGGGATTTTTCTCGAGTTTTATTGCATGCTGGTTGTGAAATGTTGGTGTGTTTGTTTATTTTTTACTGCACTCTGTGTTGTGATTTGATTAACGATTAGATTACCCATAGGTTAGGAGCGATCTGGATTGTTAATATGATTTTCTACAGGTGGCCACACTCGTGCAGGGCAGAAAAAGGGGGCTAATTAATTAGTAATAAATAAATGCTACATGTGCTTCAGCTGCTTAGCCCCCCAAATGAAGAAGAGTGTGGCCAAGTGTGGCTTAATAATTTAAATTCAATTGCATATATATATAACTGCGTGGGATGATTTTTACTATAAATTGCTTAGGATAACCCTGCAGGTGGTTTAGATTTTTCTTTTCTTTCTGTGAAATGTAATGTAAATGTAAATGTATTTAAAAATTATCATAAATGTGAAAGTGATTTTGAAAGTGGGATATTACATCCAATTTGGAATCCAAAGAAAGGAGAATATACCTTAAAGGATTATTCTTTTTTATTTGGAAAGCCAAATTAGGATGATTCAATATCCAAATAGAAAAGAAAATACCTCTCTTAGGGATGAGTTTCTTTTCATTTGGATATCTAGAACCCGACGGACCCGAGAAGTTCGTAGAAGAAGAAAAGACAGAACAAGAAGATTGAAGAAAGAAGTTGAAGAAATGAAGATTTAAGGAACAGTATATCCCATTTCAAAAATCACTTGTGTCATTCTTAGGATTAGAATCCGGGTTTGTTGTCAGTGGTGCCCGAACACTTTACTTTTCTACAAATTCTGGGTGTAATATGGACATTGGACATTGGATATTATATTTGGATTATTAAAATTGATTGTTTACATTGTTTGTGCAGTAGCTTTTTTTAGGGCCCTTGCATGTCGTGTTTTGTTTTAGCCTGGATTCGAATCGGAGAGATTTTTTTCGTAAGGGTACGCTTAAAATTCTTTTACTTGTAATTAAAAATAAAAATTTTTAGTCTCACATAGTAACTCTAACGATCTAAGAAGTAAGCTCGGGACCGCCGAGAGTCAGCATAAGCATATTAATACTTTCTCTTCCTTGTTAGGCACCTCCCCGCCAGCGGGTTCTGGCAGACCACTTGACCTATTAGGGTGCAGTTCTGTCCAGGGGAAGTTGTGTAATCTCTAGGGAAAAATCTATTTTCTAAGCCTAAATTTTTAAACTGCTTCATTATCATTTTATGCATTTGAGTCAATTAGCATGCATTGCATTAGATACAAATTAAAAAGAGTCTAAAATATTAATTACATTTCTAGACATTTTTCACCCCACATATGTCAAGGGGCCAATTAGGAACTGTCTTAGATGTCGGCCCCTAATTCCTTAAAACTTAATCAACATCCCTACCCATCTTTCATAAAAGACTGGACACATGGTTTTAAAGCGCCTAGGTGGTTAGCTGGCTCCCCAATCCAGGCCGGGGTAAGTCCAGATTTGCACTTCATTAGTTAGGTTGGGGTCGGTACTTTGTAGTACCCAAATTAGATTTAGGTTCTGAGACTGATTCTTTTTAGATCTTAAGTCCTTGCCCTCCAGGAATATAATCCCAAATTTCTAATAAAATATCAACTTAAACATAAAACTTTCTCCTAAAATGTAAAGCTTAACATAGGATAGACTGAGGTTGTCTCTAAGCTTCTCAGAATCCGACACCTCCTACTTTTCCTCCATTGACTCACTAATAAATGTTCAACATCGAGCTTTCTCCTTGGAAAATTTTTACTTATATTTCCTTGTCTTTTACTTTGTAGTCAAAAGAATATGAAATCACTGCTTTAATCGAGAGTTTTCTTAGGAGCATTCCTCCTAGGATGTAATTAACTATAGGAGCTTGCACCTAAAGGGATTTGAGAATCTCAGACTAAAATAAATCTTGTTTTATTAGTATAAAATAAGGGAAGAATCTTTGGGAACGTAGATGTTTTTAAAACCTTATTTTTAATTTTGAATAGACTTGTAGAATGTTATTATTATCTTTTCAGATAATATAATATTATACTTGTTATATTCAACTTTAGAAATAATGAATTTTATAAAACTCATTCTCGCTTTTGGATATCTTGAAGAATATTATGTTCGTCTTTCAAGATGATATAATATTCTCCTTGCCATATCTAAATAAAAGAATGAATAAACTTTTTCGAAAACGTATTTCTATCTTAAAACATATTCTATAGAATTTCATGTTCATCTTTTGAGATGATATATTATTCTTTGAACTATGTTTGATTATAGAAATATTAATTTTCAAAACACTATTTTGATATTGAATCCATTGTAGAATATTGTGTCAGTCTCTCGAGATTGTACTTTATTCTCAATGCAGTATTCAATTACAAAATAAGAGAAATCAAAATCTGCGTGGTGAGACACAATTTTCAAAACCCAACGGAGTCGCTAGAAAAACCTTGGTGAAGAAATCAAAATCTGAGTGTGTGCAGTAGGTTGTGAGGTTTTGAAATGTCCTAAGTCAATTATTGGCTAAAGTTTTCTAATTGATTGAATTCTAATTTAAAGATATTCACTAATTCTAAAGTGAGATGTCACTAAATTTTTCTATGT
The DNA here is from genome assembly GCA_016618105.1 of Dendrobium huoshanense. Classification (NCBI taxonomy): domain Eukaryota; kingdom Viridiplantae; phylum Streptophyta; class Magnoliopsida; order Asparagales; family Orchidaceae; genus Dendrobium; species Dendrobium huoshanense. The sequence continues at coordinate 52,030,689 of CM028351.1, forward strand.
TATAAGTTTCTATCCTAAAGTGTGCATGCATCCTAAGTCTAGATTTTTTAAGACTCTGTCCTTAACTTTTTTGTCCTTCAGTGTCACTACTGTTATATAGGATAAAAAATTTTGTTATTACTAACCCTTAGGACTTTGCGTGCGTGTAAAGGTTTAAGGATCTAAAATAAAACAAAAGTAATCCTAATAAAATTGAAGTTGCTACAAGGACCTAAAAGGGAAGGGTTCGCACAAACCACATCAAGGGGCCCCTAAAGGGTTTCTAAGTTTAGAAATACTTACAGTCACCAGGGGCTATGACCCGGTGGTTTCGCCCGTAGCACCTCTACTCGGTTGGATAGAGGCGACTGATGTCATTAGCTCCTTGTACTTTTGTTCCCTCGACTGGTACCATTCCTCGCAGTTTATGCAAATAAAACAGGAAAAATAAGGAAAACAGGGATTAGAAAGTTCATTTAATAAATAATAATGAAATAATTGAAATTTACTAAAAGTAAAGACGTACCTTTCTTCGGGCTTGGACACCGGTTCTGTTGCTTTGGCTTTTGGGACCTTTACTTTTGGAAGTACTCTTTGTAATTTTTCAACATATATTTTCACCTTTAATACTTACACACAAAACAGTTTACTTTTCATCTTCCATAAGCATCACACTTCAAAATCTATACTTTTCACCTTTTCAAATCACACAAAACTCACTTTTCAAAACCATACATCTTCAATTTTCAAACATACATTTCTCCCTTTCAAAATACACACTTCACCATTCAAAGTTCACACATTATACCTTACATTTCATATACACAATTTCCATCACTCCAAAACACATACAATTTCCATTATTCAAACACACATATACATGTCATGTTCCAAAACATACATAGATTACTTTCCAAAGATACATACACTTTCACTTTTCAAAACTCACACAAATTCCACCTTTCAACATCACACATTTTTCAAAAACACACCCTTTCCAAAAACACATATTTTCAACCTCAAACATACATGAACATCAAAATACTATACCTTTTAAAAACAAGCACTTTGTTTTTATTTTTCTCACACAATACCTTGCCATTCTAAAACACTCACTCACTTTTCACAATCCATATACTTCACTAATTAAAGCTCACACACATACACTTCACCTTTAGTACTCACATTCAAAAAATCACCTTTCAAAAACACACACCTTGCTTTCCTACATTTTGTATTTCCCAACTCTCAAAACACAAACATCACAAATCATTCTTCTTTTCTCTCACACATCACCTTTCAAAACACCCACCTCTTAATCTTTCAAAAATCTACAAGCTATTTCACACACATCTTATTCTAATTTCATTTTTCAAACTTAAATATAAAACTCATTTCACTTTTCATTTTTTTTAAAACCACAAAAATCACTTATCAAACTACACATACTTCCTACAAAAGCATACATTTTACTCTTCTCATATACATTTCATTTTCCCAAAGTTTTCATATCTCACCTCTGCAAAATTATACTTTTCACTATTCAAAGCTCATACATTTCGCCATTCAATATATACTTTTTTCAAGACGTTTTACATTTCAAAAACACCAATTTTATTTAAGCAAAACAATGCAAAGTTCACATTTCCAACTCAAAATTTTCACTATATGTAATTTAAAAGAAATAGAAGATCTGATAAAACTCTACTCTTTTTAAAATTCAAGCAAGTATTCTGACAATTACAAAGTAATAACATGTTTGGGTCTATACTAAAACTTATATTTGAAGCACTTTAAAATTCTCCAACTCTTCTTCAAAACACTTCATCTTGATGCAAAGAAAATTACAAAGAAACTTTCTTGATTTCGAAATTCCAAACAGGGCATGCAATTATTATTTCTATGGTTCATACAAACATGCCAAGAAGGAGAAGAAAACTGATGGAGAGGAAGAAGTAGAGGGGAAGATGATTACCTAAGATTAGGATGATTGCCAATGTCAGCTAAGGCAGAGAGATTGAGGGCTTCAATTAGAGCTCCTGTCCACACGAGCGAAGGGAAGCGGCGGCGAGGTTCTCGGCTAAGAATCATCGAGAGGAGGAGGTAGAGGCTTCGGCCTGGGCATCACGCAAGTGATATGAGAGCAGGGAAGGGACTAGGGCAGGCGACGGGCTGAAGTGGTCGGCCCTTGACTTCTTGCGGCACACAGAGACGATAGACTGACAGGGTTCGTGCGATCAGAGATCAAGGAGGGATTTCGTTTCTTGCTTGGGTATTTCGAAACTGAGGGGAGAGAGCGACGAATTGAAGGTCTCGTTCTATGCAAATGGAGAGGCATCGGGATTCAGGCCTTCGACCCTCTTGCGAACAAAGAGGAGAGGGAGTTCGTGCGAACTGCAAAGAGGGGGCGATCGGGAGAAGGGTCTCAAGCGAACTTAACTTAGAGGGGGAGAGTTTTGGTTTGAACCGATCTAAACAAATTCAAAACCATTTTCTTAATTCAAAATCAATGGCTAGGATTTAATCGTATCTTAAAATAAATGTAGGAGTTAGTTATAATCAAATTGATTTAGAATATTATTTAGAAAATAATTGATAATTTAAAATATATGTTTTTGATTTAATTTTAAAAATAGAAATAATTTTAAAATACTAAATTTATCTCATTTATAACGATTTGAATTCGATTGAGTCGAGGCGAATTGATTTGATTTTGAATTAGATTTAGATCGAATCGATTTAGATTTGGGTTGAATTGAAGGGTCGAGCCAATGCTACGTCAATGGGTGTCCACCTAAGGGAAATCCTATGGGCGACGTCTACACTAGGCTACGAAGACCTAGGTGCTAGAGTCGATTCTAGGGAAATTGACCTCAAATAATGAGGTCAACACATACAAGGGCTACAGGTGCCTTGATTCAACCTCTCGACACATATCCATCTCTCGGCACATCAGCATTGATGAATCGACCTTTCTTTACTCTACCACCTTTGCCATTACCTCTCAACCACCTTAGGTAATACACTGCAATCCGAATCTCCACATTCCCATAATTGTCCTTCGCTACCCCACTCATCCATCACCCTCTACACCACTACTCACCCAACAATATATATCCACACACCAAACTACTCCAATACCCCCACAGATAGCCTCCTCCTCATCTCCCATGCCATTAGCCTCCCCTATAGAATAAACATAATCCAAAAATCCTATTATTACTCATTGCCAAACATGCTCCCTCAAACCATGTCAACTACTCAATCTCCACAACCACAATATACCCAAATTTTCATATCCATTCTACTACACTGAAGCATCCAAACTACCTCGCTGATGCTCATTCATGGCAACTTAGTTCCTTGCTTTGCAATAGTTGAGAACTTGGACCCTAGTTCCCTTACCATAAAACACATCCATCTTGGGTTGTCACTAGACCTAAAAAATCAAATATGTTGATGGCTTAGTTGCCTATTAAAAAGTCAGGTTGTTTGCTCAGGGAAATCACTAAGAATATGGCATGAATTATACTAAAACCTTCAGTCCCATCATCAAATTTCCCTCTATTCTTGAACTCTTAACCATCGCCCACACTCATGCCTAGAAAATCCATCACCTTGATGTCACCAATGCATTCCTTCATGGACCTATCCATGAAACCATATATAAGATCCAACCACAAGGCTTTAAAGATACCCAACATCCCAACCATGTATGCTTGATTGAGAAATCACTCTACGATCTTAAACAACCTCCTCGCCAATGGTTCACAATTTTCTCAGAACAACTTCCCTCCATTGGATTCATAAATAGTGTCACAGATCCTTCCCTGTTTTCCTTCCACCAAAACATAACTTCTATTTACATCGACGATATTCTTATCATATTGAATGATCCATCCAATCTTCATCATATAATATCCTACCTTAGAAAAAAAAATTTCCAAACAAAATCTCAGATTGCCAATTAACTTCCTTGGGATCAAAATCACTAACCATTCTCACAAACTTCTTCTCTCTCAAACCTCTTATGCTCGTTCTATCCTCGAACAAGGAGGCCTTATCAATTGCAACCTCTTTAAATCCCCACCTACACAAAATCGACCACCACCCTTAGAAACGAGATTGTCTCCTCTGATCCCAAAACCTATCGTCACTTAGCTAGCTCTCTCTAATTCCTCACCATCACTCGCCCAAACATTTCCTTTGCTTTATATACTCTTTTTCAGCACATGCATAACCCTACTTCTACTCACTATCAACTTCTCAGATACCTCAATTACACCCTTCACATCGGCCTTCCCATCTCCCTGTCATCACTACCGCTCTAAGCTAACATAGATGCTGACCGGGCCAGTGACCTAACCACTCATTTCTTATTTCAATGATAGTTAAGAAACAAAACACCATCTCTCGCTCATCTACATCTAGAAAGGTAGAGTATCGAGCACTTGCTGCTACCATCGTGGACATAATATGTCTTCAACGACTTCTACCCGACTTTCAAATCACTTAATCAAAATTCTTTGACCTTCACTGTGACAACACCTCCACGATTCATATTGCCAAATGTCCTGTCTTTCATGCAAGGACCAAACACATTGAGGTTGACCTTCATTTTATCGGTGATGACATTCATGCTTAGGATATCCGTGTAGTACCTATTAGCATGCAAGACCAGCTTGCTAATATCCTCACCAAGCCTCTACCCACACCATGCTATCATCATCTCATTCTAAGCTAATAGTTCAACCTTCACCAATAGGTTGCGGGGGCGTAAAAATGCAACCGCATCATTCCTGCCTCACCTGACAACTACAACTAAATGGTGCACCCACATGCAAAGCAGATCATCACTAGCCATATGACTATAACTAATACAAAAAATTGTGACCTTACACATGTAAAGTAGCACACACCTAAGGATATTAACATACAAATAGCTGCAGTATTGTATAGCTTTGACATATTTTTTTATACAAGAATACAATAAAATTTCTCCCTATCTTCTTCTTGGGCCTGCATTCAGTACTATGCTCTGCCAAGCTTTTATACAAGCTCTTAAAAAATTGAATGAGTTCTAGTTACGAACTATTTTCATATATATATATATATATATATATATATATATTCAACCGTTAGGATTAAGATTTCACAATTAATTATTTTAAATTAAAATTAAGTCCACTCAAAATATGCCACTTGAAATTGGCCAACCTTTCATTAATAGCTTATAATATGGCACAGTCTACAAATAGTCAAATACTCGTGAATAGAATAGCAACTTCACATTAGAACATTGTCTGGCTGTTCAAATTCACTGCATAGAGATGTTCATTGAACTCACGTAACTCTTTTACTTTTAGCCACTCATTTTATAATTATTTTACGGAAACACATTGTCTATTTTAAACTCACCTTATTCTTTTCTCACCTTAAACTTATCGTTTTTTTAGGGCATCTCCAATGGAGAACTCCATTTTCACGGCAAAATACATCAAAATTCCAAAGTGCTGTGGTGCTGCTCCAATCAAACTGCATTTTAAGTACTTCTACGAAGGTAATGATCCTTCTCCCTTTCGCGCGTTTTTCCAGTTGAGAAAGCAAAATAGCGTAAGTAAACAGCGCAACGTCAATATTGGCGTCACACTGTTCACCCGCAAGTAAATGATGGAAGATTTGGTGTTCGGCTGGAGCAACCGAACAACGGCATACTCACATTTGACGTTCGGTTGGAGATGCTCTTAGCCGTTCATTTAGTACTATTAATATTATTTCTTAATTTTCTCTATAAAAATAAAACAAATTTAAAATTGGGCTAAAATATGTCAAGCACGTGTGGGTCAGTTAATCATTCCTCTTCACTGAGTTTTCTATGCCAGACATTAAAACAAAAATATTATTACTTTTTTTAATAAAAGTATTGGCCATACTGAGTATTCCATGCTTTGTAGATTGCATTCGTTTTGTTTAGTATATTTCTTTTTTTTAAATAAAGGAGAGTCATTTTCTTCAATTAAATAATTTAGAAAAGAAAAAAAATAAAAATTGAGTCTGCATGCTTTCTTGGCCACCTGGACTGAGGTCCCAAGTGACAATTATTTAATATAATATCAAATGAAACGAACTAACTGGAAACGAAACGCTTATGTTAGTTAGACTTGGTTCATATTGATTTTAAATGATTAGAAAAGATTTGATTTGATAGTCTTATTTTTAATTGATGAATCATTAAAGTAAATTTTTATCATAAAAAATATCCAATCAAATAGGAGTTCAATTAAAGGGATTTTAAAAAAAGAGAAATTTGTGGCTATGAAATGCTTTACAAAAAGGGTTCAGTCATTTCAAAAATAAAATCAGATAATGGGTATAGAAAAGGAGAAAGATAAAAAGATTTAACGAGTGCGGGAAAACAAAACTACTTAATGATTACTGGCTTGGTTTTTCACACAAAAAAATTACTGTCTTTATTTTTTAGTACTGCTAATCATGCAATAAATAGATTAGTTCATTGCCACTCGAAAATATAACTTTAAATCATGCCTAAGCCATTTAATTTAGTTTATTTTGAATTCTCAAAAATTTAAGTTTAAATTCAAATTCAAATTCATTTGGGGCTGTTTGGAAGCAAGTAAGCTTCCATAGGTGAAAATTTAACATTATATTCTAAAAAGTAATCTTGGACATGTCAAAAATTTCTAAGTAGTTTTTAAATTTGTCATCCATTACAATAAAAAAGATTAAAACCGTTGGCTCTTAAACAGCTACCATGATAGGACATTTGCAGCAATTTTAACCGCTGAAATTTTTTCTAATCTTATCCTCCTCAGTCCTCATCCACGCCCTAGCTGCCCTCTCGCTGCGTTTATCTGATCGAATTGTACCTAACGAACATGATCACGAGTACTAGACTGACCTCCATTGAGCCTCTGTCGCGCCGCATTGACCACAAGCCTCCATCCTAATGCCACCATGCCATCTTCCTGTATTTACTCTAGCCATTTCTACTATAGTCGTGTGCGATCTCAAGCACTCGATCAATCTCTATCAAGTTTATGCCACCAAAATGTCAACCATGATACTCCGTCCAGAAGCTACTTTTCCCTCCCGACATTAATATGAGTCATTCGAACTTAAAGGTATACAATTTTGTGTACTTGATAGACCTCCATTGAGACTACACCACCACATCACTAGTTCTGAGAATTTATCCACATGTAGCCATTCTTGCTACTCCTATTGCATGTCGTCATAACGTATTTTCTTTTTATACCTACAGATTTGTTGATTTAAATTGTGTTATATAGAAGTTGCACAAACTTGAACCTTGCGAGATCATAAACATGTCATTTAAATAAATTTTTTATCGATCAAATTTTATGAATACTTCTCTATTATTCAAACGTCATTATCAACACCTTTGTTCTTTTTCCCCTATACAATTGTAATTAGCATTGCGTCATTTTGATTTTATATCAAATTAACATCAAAATTTAGTAAGTTTTATTTAATATCTGATTAAAGTTAGATTTCAATAAGATTAGATTCAAATTGGTTATTTCAATTTGATTTTTCTATAATTCGTAGATCCACCACATTAGGCTTCAATTGAGATAATTTTCTTAATGTTTTTTTTATAAAAACTTTCTAGTACAAAAAAATTCTTAAACGTTAGCGAAAAAGTTGTGGCTATAATTTGTCCCTAACGAAGCCTTAGACTATATGGTTGTTTGATTATATAAAATACATGACTAATATTAGTTGAATTCTATTTTATTCAGTGGATGATGTAGGGTGGTACTTATCACTACGGAGGAGTTAAGAATCACTAGGTAGAATGTTATGAAGCTCGAGTATGGAGAGAAGAGGAAGAAGCTAGGTTCTAAGGATGCATAAACCTTTAAAAAAAATATTATTGTTGCGTGCTAGAATATACACGGCAGTAGAGTTAGGAAATATTCGTCTTAGCGTTGCACGAGTATTCCGCACACGAACAGAAAAGAGAAAATGAACACCAAGGTTTTTACGTGGAAAACCCAAAAGAGGGAAAAAACCACGGTGTCTCACCCAGTTGCAAAGTTCCACTAGTATTTGTTTGAAGTACAAATGTTGATCCGTCTTACAAATCAAGACGATCAATTTACAATCAACTTCTCACAAAGTTACAAAGTTCTGCAGATTCCTAGCGTTTCCCAAAAATCTGGCAGAGTTCCGGCGTCTTCATGCGGCAGGAAGAGCTCCGGCGGTGGTCGAGGAGGTGAGGAATCTCCTTTTCCCCTTTCTCCTCTTCTTCTTCTCTCTCTTCACTTCAGTCCCCTTGGTGTAGAATGAGGGCTCTATTTAAAGTTTTAGGGTGTGGCATAGCCCGTAAATAGGCGTGAGATCAGGGGCGAATTGGGAGTGTTTTGAATGGACGGACGATATTGAATCTTTTGATCATGCACCGTTCGTTGGGCATTTGAAGGCTTTAATGATGTCGGAATTCGGAGATCTTGAGCTCGTTGGTTTTGTCTTGCCGAGCCGTTCGATTCGAGTATAAGCTCGTCAAAATCAGAGACCGTTTGATAACTCAAATTGCGGTTTGAACCTTCCAACAGCGCTTTGAGCCCTTGATTTGGACCCATTTGGGATCGGATTGGGTTGATCTTGGTGTCGTTGGGTTCGTATTTCCGAGACGCTCAGTTTGACTATAAGCTCGTTGAAATCGGAGTTCGGATGCTACCAAAATTAATTTTTGAAGTTTCCAACTAGCTTTTGCCTCGAGATTCGTGCCCGATCAAGCTAATTTTTGGAGTACGTATCAATTATTATCCAAACCAGAAGTAAAAGATGGGAAGAAAATATGAGCTATGGCCTATAGATCTTGAATGATATGAAGAAAATAACAATACAATATTTATTTCCTTTTTGGGATCTCCCTATATATGGGATCTTCAATCTAGAATTTTAGAGAGAAATTAGAATTTTTGATTGATAGTTCGATCCTGAATTTGGAGTTTTAATCTGAGTCAAACCCCATTTCATTACACTTCTCCTTGTTGCAACTCACGAATAAAGATTGAGATTGTGTTTTTTTAATGATAACAAAATATTATTGTACTGAAGATTTTATTATTTCTCCTAACATATATTGAATATTTTTATTTATTTTTGTGTGTACTAACATTTCAGGGAAATCATATACTACTCTAGATTGTTGAAGGTTTAAAAACAGGGAATAATAGGATTTCATGTAATAGTGTCTGTATTTCTCCATTTTTATTTCTTGAGTCTAAGCAAGTGTAATTATAATTGGGTAACCTTGCACTAACACATAGGAGGAGAGATAAAAAAATTAAATTAATATTGTTTACTAATCATATTGTAGGATATCTAATTGTATTGTATGAATTGTCATAGTTTTCCTCCAAAATACAGTTAATTAAATCATTGCTTGAATTATTTTTTCTTTAATTGTTTGTATTGTATGATGTCTAGTTATACAGATGACTAAAAGAGTAAGAAATTAGGTTCGTTACGGATCGTACAGAATGAACATATTTATTTTTTGAACTATTCATACAATGTGATATGCATTCGTATAGATTACTAACAGAGTACGAAATTAGGTTTGTTTTAGATCGTTCCAAAAGAACAATTTTTTTTTTTTGAACTGTTTGTATAGTACGATATGCATTCGTACAGACGAGTGATAGAGTACAAAATTAGGTTCATTCCAGATTGTACCGAACAAACACATTTATTTTTTAAACTATTCGAACAATATGATATTCACTCATACAACAGACTAACAGTGTATGAAATTGAGTTCATCTAAGTTTGTACTAGATAAAGCCCTAATTTTTTAAACTCTTTGTATTGGACGATCCACAATCATACAGTAAGAATTTAAGTCATTTCTCTTGAAAATTTAATTTTTTGGATGATTTTTCTTGTGTTTTATACTTATAGAGTCCTAATAACTATCTCAATAATCATGTTATAAATTTCTCTTAAGAGTGACCATTGAGAGTAAGTTTGGAAGAAATTTTGTGGGTGAACAGTAGGAGATCTAGGGAAAAGGAGTTGTGAAGGATTCATAAGGTTGCCTAAAGTGAGGATCTCTTTGTCTTATTCAAGTTTTTGTCCAACTTCATTGGAGGCTTTTGAGGGAAGATCTTCAACATTGAATCTAGGTACTCTATCTTTACCAGAAGGATGAAAAAGGACATGAATGTATTCTTCCTTCACTAGGAGGGTGAAAAAGGATGTGATGATATGCTGCCATCACATGGATAGTGTAAAAGGTGATGGTTCTCTACCGCACCAAGTTGGTGGAAGAGAGTTTATAAGGGCTTCTTTGTCTTACTATCAGGGCAAAAGGGGAGTCACTATTATTTAATACAATACCTGGAGAAGGAGTCTCCGGGGAGTAGATGTATGTCAACTTAGACCGATCCACTATAAAAATTGGTATTCTTCTATTATTTTTTTATTTTTTCCATAATTTTTATTTTCTGCATTTAAAATTTTTATGTTTGAAAATTCTCTGTAATAATAATTTATATAAAAAACTATATATTTCTAGATTAGTAAGTTAATTTTCTAAAAGATTTAAAATGGTTTTAAAAAATCCAAAGAAATTTTTTAATAAATAATTCACCCCCCCCCCCCCCCCCCCCCACCCCCCCACTCTTGGTTAGCCTTGGGATAGTTTTGTAAGGTCTAAGAACCTACAAGAACTATCAACTGGTATTAGAGTGAATTCCAAAAATTAACATTTAGACTACGTTTTGAAAATTATTCATGGCTAATTTTGGAAATCAAAATACAACTAAAGAATATTCGATCACTAGACCACCTTTATTCGATAATATTTCTTTTTATTTTTGGAAAGCTCACATGTCTACTTTTCTGCAATCACTTGGCTATCGCATGTGGATATTAATACAGGAAGGTTATACTAGACCTACTAGAAATGTTGATGACATTAGAATATAAGCACTATTTACTGAATCAACTTTAGAAGAAAGAGAATTAACACAGTTAAATACAAAATGCTTAAACAATTTTTCTGTAGTTTGAAATATGTGGATTATATGCATGTTTCTACTTTCAAAATTAGAAAAGAAATTTATGATAGACTTTTCTAAACTTATGAAGGAAGAAATGAGGAAAAACAAATTTAGGTTGAACATTTTATTACATGACTATGAACTATTTTGTATGAAACCAAATAAGTTAATTTCTGATATGTACACAATAATTACTCAGATTGTTATCTCATTGTATACTTTAGGTAGAGAACTTATAAAATCATAAAAAGTCATAAAATTTTATATTTCTTACTTACTACTTATTATGCAAAGATAACTGTCATAATCGAGTCTAAATATGTGAATGTGAATTCTATTTATATTATGCTTGGATCACTTATTACTTATGAGCAAGGAGTGAATTAAAGATAGATCGATGCAAGTGATAAAAGGAAAGAGAGAAATATAGCTTTGAAGCTAATGATTTAGAGAATGATCAATCAATGTTAGAGGATGAAGAAGATATTACATTTATGACTAAGCAATTCAATAGTTTTCTTAAGACAAAGTAATGACGACGTCAGCATTGGAATAAAGATAAGTTCAATAAGAATCCAAAAAACATTAATGAAGATATTTGTTATCAATGCAAAAAGCATAGACTTATAAATACTGAGTGCCCAAATGTCAATGCTAATCCAAACAAAGAGAAAGTTTAGGATAAAACTAACATTAGGAAGGGCAAGAAAAGAATGCAAAGAGCTTTCTGTGTTGATTCTACTTTGGACTCTTTAGAAATAGAAGCTGAAGAGGAGATTATAAATTTATGCTTAATAGCTAATAAAGTTGATCATTCATATCAAGAGAAGGTATGTGACATATCCTATGATTAATTATTTGAAATATATGAGAAAATTCAAAATGCATATACGAAACTTCAAAAATGATGAGCTAATCTTAGTATCGAGTATTGGAATTCACAGAAAGAGTATGAAACTCTTAGGAATGATCATGCAGATATAGATATCAATCACATGGCTTTGCTGGATGAATATGAAGATTTGAATATAAAGCATGAACTATTAAAAACATTTTATATTGAACTTAAAATTAATTTTAAAGAATTTATGGATGAATCTGATCGAATGGAACAATATTTGAAGACTAAAAATTTTATTTTGGAAAGTGCAAACTCATATCTTCAAATAAAATTAAAAGCTTTTAAGAAAAATAAGTCAGCTCCCACACTTCAATAATTTCATAATCCTAATAAAAAACATACAAGTTCAATCCTAGGAAAAGATATTATAACTCATATATATATATATATATATAAGTAAATCATTTTTGCGGTGATAAATATTTTTCATGTGGCATGTTGGGGTATATTTCCTACACTTACACTATTCATAGTAAAACACATTTAGTGTGGAGATGTAAGATGCATTAATCACACCATATCAAATATGCATATGTAATATCATTGTCAAGAGGTGAACCAAAATTTAATTTTTAGGAACACTCTAATATTTAATATTTTTTTAGAAACAATCTCATACAAGCCCTCATAAAAGCATTTGATACCAGGACAGTAGATATTCAAAACATATGACTAGAGATACTAATCATTTTATATCATTGTAGGTTAGGACTACAGGCAATGTGACACTTGGAGATAACACCACTAGGAGAGTGGTAGGTTCAGGTATGATTGGTAACATGAAGAATTTTTTGAATGAAAATATTTTATTGGTAGAAAGCTTAAAACATAACTTGCTAAGTATAAGTCAGCTTTGTGATAAGGGTTTTAATATAAAATTTTTACCTACAAGTTGCATTATAAGCCAAAATAGAATTGATATATTACATGGAGATTGGATAAATAATATTTACCTGCTTGTTTTGAATTATGTTGAATATTCTAATTATTTTTATCTAAAAACTATTTCTGATGAATCTCGGTTATGTCAGAGAAAAATTTATCTTGCAAGCATGAAACATCTTAGAAAGATTACCTGAAAGGAATTGGTTAGAGGCACTCCCAAATTATACATCACTAAGGATCACCTGTGTGATTTGTGTCAATAAAGGAAATAATTCAAGTCCTCCTTTCATTCAATTAAAAATCTTAGAACTAGCAAACCCTTAAAAGTTCTTCTGATGGATCTCCTTAGACCTATTAGCACTGTAAGTCTACGAGGGAAAGTTTTTGGGTATGTGATTATTGATGATTATTCTAGGTTCATTTGAATTAGATTCTTATCATATAAGAGTGAATCATTTGATGAGTTAAGAACTTTTTCTACTTGGATTCAGAGGGATCTAGATTACAAAATTATTATATTTCATAGTGACTAAGGTGGAGAATTTAAAAATAAAAAATATGAAGTTTTCTATAAAGAGAAAGAGATATCACAGCTTTTTAGCTCTTATAACCCTTCAAAAGAATGGGGTTGTTGTAAGAAAGAATAGAATTTTGGTTGAAGCCGCTAAAGTTATGTTAACTGAATATTCACTTCCTAAATATTTTTGAGCTGAAGTGATTAATAAAGCTTATTTTGTTCTAAATAGAGTGAATAATATAACTAAGTTGAATAAGATATCCTATGAACTTCTTAAGGGTTAAACACCCAACCTCTCACATCTACATGTCTTTGGATGTAAAGTGTTCATTTATAGTAAAGACTAAACTCTTTTAGGAAAATTTGATCCTAAATCTGATGAGGGAATGTTTTTAGGATATTCAAGTGTATGCGAATCCTATACAATTTTTAACAAAAATATATTGGTAGTAGATGATACCACTCATATTGTTTTTTATGAATCTTATAATTCTTCAGGGTTTTGGTTGGAAGAAGAAGATATTGAAGAAATTACCCAATGAATTGAAAACACAAATCTTGAAGAAAGGTGTTGAATAGAAAATATATTGCCTAAAGAGTATAAATATTTTAAAGTTATCATAAAGGATGGATTTTAGGAGACCAGATTGAAGGTGTTAGAACTTCTCATGGACTTAGCAAAGAAGTTGACCACTCAACATTTTTTTCAATGATTGAACCCACTAATACAAATCAAGTACTTTCTAATGAATTTTAAATTTTCACTATGCAAGAAGTGTTGAATCAATTTATTAGAAATGATATTTGGGAGTTGGTAGAAAGACTTAAAAATCAAAGTGTTATTGAAACTAAGTAGGTTTTCAAAAATAAGATGAATGATTCAAGTGTAGTTGTTAAAAATAAGGCAAGATTGGTGGCCAAGGGGTACAATCAAATAGATGGAATTGATTTTGAGAAGACCTTTCTTATATAGCTAGACTTGAAGTAATAGGGGTGCTTCTAACATTTGCCTATTTCAAAGGATTTAATTTATTTCAAATGTATATTAAAAGTGTTTTTCTTAATGAATTGATAAAGAGGATGTATATATTGAGCAACCTCTAGGTTTTAAAAATTCATAATTTCCTAATCATGTGTTTAAATTGAAGAAGGTATTGTATGGACTAAAATAGGTACCTACGGCATGGTATGAAAAACTAAACACATTCCTGCTAGAAAGATCTTTTGTTAAAAGGAGAATGGACACCACTCTCTTCTTAAAAAGAGTAGGAGATGGCATTCTTATTGTTCAAATTTATGTTGATCATATCTTATTTGGATCCTCTAATAAAAATTTTTGTGATGTCTTTTCAAAAATAACGAGTGAGGAATTTTAAATGAGTTTGATGGGAGACTTGAGTTTTCATACTTTAAATTAAAATGCCAGAATAATCTAACATGTTTTAAGAACCTCTATTATTCCTAAAGCTGGTGATCGAATCAATATCACTCCTTTGTTTACTATAGAAGCATACTACATAATGTCAAACACTCCAATTAATGAAGCCCAATTAATTATGGACTATATTAATAATCTTACTTACATAAGACTCACTATCACTAGAAGGAAGAAGAATGTGGCCTTAGGATATTTGATTGCCTACATTCTCGAGAAGAATGCAATCTTATTCATCATGATCATCCAAATAATCTGCATATTTTTTTTACTGATGCTTTATTTCACATTTTGTTTCATTGGGATTAAGGGAATGAGGGAGATGATTTTGGGGAAAAAGAGGGACCAGCTCCTATTAATAGACCCGAGCATAAATTCTACAAAGATTTGGTCCAGAGATTCAATCATCTTGAGTCTCATACAGCTCAACAAATTGATCATATTGAGGCTCGTTTAGACCAACAAGACCTTAGATACTATGAGGATACGAGCTAGGTTTGAAGACAGTTTGATTCACTTAATACTTAAGTAGCTACTCTCAACACCTACTTTACCCAATTTAGTCCTCCAAAACCTCCTCCAGACCAGGATCCCCTAGTGTTTTAGTTTGGTTGATACCAATTGTTATTAATGTATAATTTGATAATTTAGTTTTTATGATTTTGCATTTAGATGTTTTTGTTATGGGTTAGTTTTATTTTCTTTATGTTTGAGTCTATATTTAAAAAAATAAAATAAAAAAAGGTAGTGGTTATTGTTGACTTGTTTTTTTTTTAATCCTCCTAAATCATTTATAAGTCACTATTGTTGACATAAAAAAAGATAATTTTAATTTTTTTTCATTATAATGTTATTTCCTTAGAAAATTTTTTTTTTCTAAAAATGGAAATCAAATTATAATTATATTTAGATAAGGAGATTATCTTCATGTTCTAATAGACATTTATCTTATAATTATAATTGTTGCAAAAAGGTGACTTATTTTTCTTTTATATTCTTGTTCAATATGTTGATTTTATTGTTATGTGGTTTATTCTTCCTTGTAGGAGAAAGTTTTCTTTTATTTGAAAAATAATCACACAAACTAAAATTTAATTTTAAAGCTGTAATTGGATAACCTCGTGCACACACAAAAGTGTATAAATATAAAATTTAAATTGATTTTTTTATGAATTGTAATATATGATATTTAATCGTGTTATATGGTTTTACATAGTTTTTCTCCATAAAATAGTTAATCAACTTTTTTAAAAAAAAACTGTTCATATTGTACGATGTCAAGTCTTATAAATGTCTGACATAGTACAAAGTTAGGTTTGTTCCATATTGTTCCAAACAAACACGTTTATTTTTTGAATTGTATATATAGTATGTTATGCATTCATACATATAACGGATAGAGTACAAAATAAGGTTTATTCCAGATCATATCAAATGAACACATTTATTTTTTGAGTTATTCGTATAGTACCTAATGCATGTACCGATGACTAACAGAGAACAAAATTCGATTCATTCTAGGTCATTCTGAATGAACACATTTATTTTGTGAAAAGTTCAAATAGTATGATCGATATTTGTACCAATGACTGATAGTGTATGAATTTGAGTTCATCCAAGTTCATACAAAATTAATCCTTAATTTTTTTAATTGTTAATACTAGGTGATCCACAATCGTATAGTACAAATTTAAGTTGGTTATATTAAAAGTTGATGGAATTTAAATGATAAATTATAAACTTTATAAATAAATAATCAATGAATTTTATTATTTATTAATCAAAACTCTACCAATGAAGCTTTTTTTTTTGTTCACGGAGGGGCGTACATGTTTATTAATAAAAATGATTACAAGGTCCTTAAGGGAGACCATCAGCTCTCAAATGCTCAAACAAGCTACAAAACAAATAAATAAAAACTATGAGCTGGTAGTCTCCACTAAGAAAAAATATAAGAGACCATAGTAACATGCTAATGATATTATAGACAAGTAAAAAAAAAAGATACAAATAGGAAATTGAGGAACAATCTTTTTGTAAAAATACTTGATCACAACCACAAGAAAATCCACTTGAGAATCAACGAGGCTGCAAAACAAAAACTATAGCACAAAAGAGTATAGGGGTAACAAAAACAATTAACTAAATTTAAATTAGAACAAAGCACAATGGAGCAAATCTTGCATAATAATAAGTGAGGAAAACCCTTTCACCACATTAAATTCAATAAAGGATATAGACTAATAGAGCTCAGGATAAAATTCAATCGGCAATCCTCACTAAGATAATCCACATGCCACTCAATCCTACCATCAGGATAAATCAAAAACTCCCTCTCAAACTGCCCCAAACTACAAAAATCCATGCTCACAGAAGACAAGTACAAAGGCCCCATGCTAACACCAACAACCAGCACAAAATAGGGCCCAAAACCATCCAGTACAAAAAAATTAATCCATATACCAAACAAGGCTCCAAAGGCCACACAAGAAAAAAAAAAAGCAAACCAACAACCTCAAAACTCAGAACAGAACCAATAAAGCCCCAAATCCCAACCAAACTCCCATGGATACACCGAGCCAAACTATACAGCCACCTGATGGTAGGACAGAAACAATCAGCTAAATAACCAGTACAATCACAGCTCAAGTCCAGATCCATGAAAACCATAGCTAAAGTGAATAAAGCCACATAAAAAGACCATCAGTAGTTCAACAACACTATAATAAAATAATAAAAGAGGAAGGTCACAACCACAGACCAAATAAGGTAGATAACAAACATGAACCATAAAAACCTCCAAAGAAAAGTCATCACCCACCTGGCATACGGCCAAAGAGAGCACATAAAACTACCAATCTAGGCAGCCATGAAGAAAACCCAATATCAAGTATGCCAACATGAAGAAAAATAATATAGCAGAAGCCCAGCCAACCCCAGAACAACCAAAGCAGTAACCCAACTGAACATCCAAAAGTAGGAATAACATCTCCCAGCAATACAAGAATTCAAACAATACCGACAAACAAGCAGCAGAAAAGTGGACAGAGCCAGGTGAAATCCAGAAACATTAAAACAAGCCAAATAGAAACAAAACAATAGCAGATGTCTCTTTGCTCTGGGCGATTACGAGGCAATTTTAGTAGCCAAACAGAAGCATAAACCACATAGAGCAGCCAAAAAGAAGCCAAGGAAAAAACTTTCAAAGAAAAAGAGAAGGAAACAACTCAACCAAACAAGCACCTTAAATTCTAATATAGGGTAAACCAATAGCATCAAGTCTAAGAATGCCTTTCAAAGCCACCAGAATGGTAGACCCAATAAAATCAGAAAAGCACTCTAAACCACCCACCCAATTTGTAAGTCAAGAAGCACAAGCATTACCATCCTTGCAAATATGATAAAATAAATAATTCAAAAAAATCAACAGATTCTTGATCTCCCTCACATGATAAAATAAATCAGGATTGCAGCAAGTATCATCACCAGAATATAAGAATTGGAAATTATAATCAGAATTAACCGCAATAAAAATATTAGTTAAATTTAGAGAAATACACAATCTAAGATTATAAAGAAAATCCATGGTGGTAGCTTGGAGAACATTACCATTCACTAAAGGGCTAGCAAAGGCCATAATAAGACTACCATTATTGTCTCTGATAGCCCTACAACAACCCACAGATGAATTAATGCTAGCACCATCCACATTCAGCTTATAGAAATTTATGGAGGGTTTGGTTCAATAAATAATATTAAACTCTTTAGCATTAGGACCACCCTCCATACTAAAGCCTAAAGTAGAACCAACAAAATTGTAGTTTTTAAAATTCTTAAAAGAGAGTAGTTTAACAGAGACATGGGACAAAACCTTATCCTTCAAATTCTGGATAACCTTATGATGACTCATACAAACACCATTAAAAAAAAGAATAATTCCTCTCCAACCATAAATACCATAATATGAGAGAAGAATAACATTTCTGATCTGTCCTTTAGAATTAATTATCAAAGCATTAAGCTTAGAATTAAGGGATAAATGAGCATCAAAATAGTTCAACTGAAACCTGTCATCAAATTAAAACCAAGTTTTAGTAGCAACAAGGCTAGAAATGAAAACATGTTGCATATTCTCAATATGGTAACAACATTGGCACTTGGAAGGAAAAATAAAATCTTTTTTGGTAAGATTATCTTCTGTGGGAATGAATTTATGCAGAATTCTCCAGACAAAAATAGCCACACTAGAAGGTATACTTTTATGCCAAATTAAGGAGAAAATATTATCAATGTTCCTCTTAGATCTAAAAGCATGCCAAGCATTCTTTAAGTGAGAAACACCATCTTTAGACAAATCACAACAAAAAATATCATTAGAAGAAGTATTGATTGGCAAATTCAGAATTTGATGAATAATGAAATCAAGAATAACATTGGAAAGTTTCTCATAGTCCCAACAATTATTAGTAAAGAAACAATTGATCTTAATACCCGCAATAGATGAATAATTCATAATGGTGTCAATAGATTGTTAACCCACCCAATGATCTTGCCAAAAGAAAAATTTCCTTCACCAAGCCCCCAAGAATAGAAGGGCTCAACAGCCCATTTTAGCTTGCAAATCCTCTACCACACTCTAGAATCACCTTGCTTAAAATGACAAGTAGTAGGGTGCTTACCAACATTGTACATAACAAACATAAAATTAGCCCAAAGGCTCACTTTAGCATGAAAATTATACCATAATTTATACGAAAAAGCCTTAGCCAAATCATTCATATTTTTACAACCTAAACCCCCTTCAGCCAAAACACCACAGTATTTATCCCAAGCAGCCTTGGTAATATTTGAACTAGTAGAAGTTCCTTTCCTAAAAAAATTTATTGCTAAGCATATGCACTCTATTGCAAGCCGCTTGAGTTGAAAGAATAGTTTGAAAACTATAAATTGGTAAAAAGAAAAGAACACTTTTGATAAAAGTAACTCTACCACCAAAGCTCAAAAAATTAGAATCCCAAGATAAAGGTTTATCTGAATAGAGGTAATAAGATCATCAAAGAGAAAGTATCTCTTTCTACCTTTAAAAAGAGCGACGCCAACATACTTAGGCTTTGTTTGGGACAGTTTTTTTGTTGCTTTTGAAAATGGAGTTTTAGTACAAAAATTAAAAAATTTGTACTACAACTCCATTTTAAAAAGCAAAAAAAAAGTCGTCTCAAACGAAGCCTTAATGGGTAATTGACCATGCATAAAACTAGTTAAATCTTTAATGGCTAAAATATGATCATTGGGAATTCTCTTAAAAGCAATACAATAGCTTTTGTTTTTTTTAAGAGATAATCCACTAACCATCTAAAAGTCATAGAAGAAATCCATAAGTTTATGAATAATATTAAAATAAACATTCGTAAAAATAATAAAGTCATCAGCAAAACATAAATGAGAAATGGAAAAACCACCCAACATTCTAAAGTATAGACTCAGAGTATTCTAAAAAAGATTGCAAAGCCCCTAGATAAAAATTCAAAACTAATATTGAAAAGAGAAGGAGAAATAGGGCCACCTTGTCTTAAGCCATGAGAGGATTTATAGTAACCATTACTAGTACCATTAACAATAATAGAAAAATAAACACCTTCAATACAATTTCTAATAAGCTTGATAAAAACTGAATTAAAGCTAAAGATATATAAGATGTGATAAATAAAGTTCCAATCAATATTTTTATAGGCCTTAGCAATATCCAGCTTCAAAATCATTTTACCCCCTCTCACCCTAACATCCAGGTCTTGGAAAAATTCTTGAGCCGACATAATATTATCTGCAATGGCTCTACCTTTCACAAACCCCATCTAAGAAGGAGAGATAATTCTCAATAAAATAGAAGTAAGATGATTAATGAGAATTTTAGAAATGAATTTGTTAAAAAAGGTATAAAAACTAATAGGTCTAAAATCATTCCAAGTACTAACAAAGTTATTTTTCGGAATAAGCATAATAGAAGTAGAAGTAAAAAAAAGCTTAGAGATAAAATTACCATCAAAGAAATCCAAAATAATAATAAAAAAAATCATTACTAATAATGTGCCAAGAATTTTGAAAAAATTGATGGTAAAACCATCAAGCCCATCCATAGAGTCACTATTCATACCAAACATAGTCTCTTTAACTTCCTCAAAAGAAGGAGGTTTGGAAAGAGATTCATTCTCCTCGTGGGATATAAGGCTAGGAATAAAAGAATGATTATCAATTTGAGACAGACTAAAACTCTTATTGAGATGATTTTAAAAATGCTAAACAGCTAAATTAGCAATTTCCATAATATTCTCAGTGAAAGAACCATCCTCTCGTTGAATTTTACTAATACAATTTTTAGCCCTTTACCTCTTGACCAACGCATGAAAATATTTAGTGTTATTATCACCTTCAACCAGGTGCTTAGCCATAGCTTTTTGCTTCCAAAAAACCTCCTCCTGTGCTTATAATTTAAAACGCACATCTTTAGCATTCCTTAAAAAAATGAAATTAACATCATAAGGATCAACTTGACAAGTAAACTCAATCATGTCAACTTGGTGCTCCGCTTTCAAAATATTGGTAAAGATATTTTTCAAAACATTATGGTTTCACCAATTCAAGATCTGGTTTAACCTTTTCAACTTAAACCAAAGTCTCCTCATTCCAAAAGTAGAATTATCTGGATGTAACAGAGCTTGCCAATTAAACTGAACAACATCTAAAAAATAGTCATAAAGTAACCACATATTTTGAAATTTGAATTGAGTTGAATCATTAAAATGTCTAAAATTAAAGCAAATCAACAAAGGAGAGTGGTTAGAAAGAATCCAATTAAGATACTAAACAATAATGGTGTTAAACGAGTTAAGCCAAAAAACATTAAAAAGAACAAGATCCAAACATTGCCATAAGTGACCCCTATTCAAAGTGAAATTATTACAAAAAAAAAACAAATATCAATTAAATTACAATTCAAAATCATGTTACTAAACTCCTCGACAGACCAATAAAAAGGGGAAGAACCTCTTATCCTCTCAGAAGGATTAGTAATAGCATTAAAATCACCACCAATAAGCCAAGGTAAATTTCAAATACTATGAAATTAATGATTTGATCCCAAAGAAATTTTCTAAAGTAATGGGTAGAAGCAAAAGAAGCAAAATAATAAAAATTAAAAACCTCCACATTATAATGCATCACTTGAGTAAAGTCAGCAATAACATCAATTTTAGCCGGATCCTTCCAAAGAACTAAGATCTTATTAGCCAAACTCGAAATAACATAATTAAAACCTAAAAACTAATAGGTGCTAAACAACATAATAGAAGAAATAAGAGGTTCAAGGAAGACAAGAATAGAAACATTGTGAACAAGACATAAATTCTTAACACATAATCTAGAAGAGGGACAACCAATTCCTCTCACGTTCGAAATAATATAATTAAATATAAAAAACCAAAATTAATGAGAAGTATACGAGCGAATGGTCCTAGGAGATTCTAATGTTATATGTTGTTTCTTTCTTCTTCTCTTACTATGAAACTTAATGTAACTAGTATCATTATCAACTTTCGCAAAGCATTTAGCCATAATTTCCATATCCTCAATATTAGTAAAAGCATCACTATGCAAGGGCAATTTTAAGAAAAGCTTACTATCATCATTCAAACCAACTTGCTAAATATCTTATTGCAGTTCATCTCCCTCAAAACTACAACCAATCTCCACAACCGATTTACTTTCATCAACATTACTTACCACCATGCCTCCTTGGCCTTCATCCTGAGCAACAAAAATAGAATGATTAGAAACAAAATTAGAACGAGTATTCTTAACCATCATCAAATCCATATATTTTAAATTATTGTTAGTAACACATTGAATAACAACTAAAGTTAGAACAATAATTTGATTAAGAGTAGTGTCTGGTCCATCCTCATTCACAGCTTGACCTTCCATTTGCAAAGAATAGGTAGAGTTTTGTCCCTAATCACAATTAGGGTCAACAGTAGGAATGGAAGAAAGATCCTTATGAATTAAGGCACATTGTATTGATTTGTCTGCATTATCCTGCTCATTAGCAGTATAAACCACAATCACAAAAGGAATGTTAGTCTCTATAAAATCCTGCAAGTTAGAGACTTTTCCTTCAACCATTAGATTAAGAACCACATTATCAACATCAACCGAAGGTCCATCCATTCCATGCATATATTTGGTTGAAACATTCTCCTTACAGAGATCAGGATGCAACCTAAAACACTCATTAGCCCTATGACCATGCATTTAACAATAAGAATAGAAAATTGGAAGGTTTTCAATTTTCACCTTTTGGAAATAGCCATTCAATTTCGAACCTATGCAAATCTCATTTGGATGTTTTTTAGAATTATCCAACTCAACTAAAACACGAGCCACATAAGGTTAAGAGATAGATGCAGTAACTTGGTCAGTTTGTAATGACCTACCAAAGATAGAAGCCAAACCAAATGAAATCTAAGAATTGAAAATTTTAAGGCGTAAATTCGAGAATGAGATCAACACAGGAACTATAGGAGATTCTTCATGCACATCAAAATTTGGAGTCCATTTAAGTAATCTCATTTGACAAGCTTGTATATAATAAGATATCCTCAAGAAAATGTGACAGTAATCAAGATCATTGTTAAGTTCTATCATGATATGATGTGGATCCAACATACCAATGTGAAAGCAACCAGAAAGCTTAAGATTCACAAAAAATGTACTAATCACATCTAAGTTGGGCCTATGAAGAACAAACTTGCCAACTAATTTAAGAAGAAATGGCGCAGCAAGCTGCAACACCATCGAATCATCAAACTTCAAAGTAGGACATCCCTTAAAAGAAGTATGAACAAAATGAAACTTAGCAAAAGATGAAGAAGAACCCGTCAAAACTTCCTTAAAGGAATAAGTTTTTCCATCAAGGAATGAAGACAAAGCAGGGATGGAAGACGACCCAATATTTCTTGCGCTTTATTTTTAGGTTCTTCTTGATCTTTTTGGTTGTGGGAGATGATGTCCCCGATGTCTTCCATCCCTGCTTTGTCTTCATTCCTTGATGGAGTAAAACTAGAAACTCCAAGAGCGAAGAGAGGAAGCGGATGAGCAAAAACCTTATATCGCCTACCCAAAGTAGAGAGATGTTTCCATCC
Organism: Dendrobium huoshanense; assembly: GCA_016618105.1. Lineage (NCBI taxonomy): Eukaryota > Viridiplantae > Streptophyta > Magnoliopsida > Asparagales > Orchidaceae > Dendrobium > Dendrobium huoshanense. Next base: position 52,054,657 of record CM028351.1, read on the forward strand.
TTATTTTTTAATAGTAAAAGAATTATGATAAATATTTGAAATTAACTATCAATGAAGTTTATAAGTTAAAATACATTTGAATAAGCAATATCTAAATTAGAAATTTTATGACATTATGACATAATATAAATATTAAATATTAGAAATTTTATGACACTAGGTTTTCACAAATAGTCACCTCCCTGTATGTCTTTTTCTTTTTTTTGATAGGTGTAGTTTGTATTAAAGAAAAACTATTACAAAGTACTAAAGATAACAATTAGATTCCTTCTTTAACAAATCACATAAAGAAGAAGGAATGTTACTAAAATCAAAACTATCCCAAAAAAAGTCTCTTTTCAAAGCAAATGTGACACACCAATCTGCCACCTTATTATAACTTCTAGGAACAAAACGAAAAATAACATTATTAAACTTGTGCAGAAACCAAAGATCCTTATTCCACAAGATCTCTTTCTTCCAATTAGAAGCATTCATTGAGTCATAAATTAGTTTGATGATATTACATTATCACCTTCAACAATCACACCTTAATAGTAAAAAAGAAAATCTTGTTATAAATTTTCTCTAATAGATAATACCGATTTATTTTTCAAATGGGCAATATTCCAATGCTTCATTTGTTTGCTAAAAGAAGTTAAGAATCAACCTTTGTCATCATGAATCACTGCACTGATTCCTCCAAGATTTGAGCATAATAATGAAGCATCTACATTATTGTTGACCTCATTATTTGAGGTCAATTTCTCCGGAAATCGACTCTAGCACCTAGGTCTTCGTAGCCTAGTGTAGACGTCGCCCATAGGATTTCCCTTAGGTGGACACCTAATGACGTAGCACGGACTCAAACCTATCACTCAACTCGAATCGAAATCCATTCTATCCATTTTTTATTCAACTCCAAACGAACTCAAATCAAGCTCGATTTATGATTCGTCGATGTCGATCGACTCAATCTAATTCGATTTCGATCAAATTGGACTTAAAACAACTCACCAATCGAATCAAAATCAAATCAAATTAACTCAAATTGAATTTGATTTCAATGGCTTCGATTAACCCGTTTTGACTCGTCACAAGTATATATATAATAATAATTGATACGTCGTCAAAAATTATCTTAATCGGGCACAAATCTCGATGCAAAATCAAGTTTGGAAACTTCAAAAATTGATTCGGAAACCATCCAAACTCCGATTTCAGCAAACTTACAGTCGAACTGAGCGTCTCAGGAATACAAACCCAACGACACCAAGATCAACCCAATCCGAGCCCAAATGAGTCCAAATCAAGGGCTCAAATTGCTGTTGGAAGGTTCAAACCGTAATTTGGGTGACCAAACGGTCTCCGATTTTGACGAGCTTATACTCGAATCGAACGGCTCGACGAGACGAATCCAATGAGCCCAAGATCACCGAATTCCGAAATCATTAAGGCCTTCAAATGTTAACCGAACTGAGCCCACTCTCTCACACAGCAAAAACTCCTCATCTCACCCTCTCCCACTCGTGAACTGATCCCTCTCTCCCTCTACTTCGCACAACCACCTCAACTCCTTAGCAGTTCATGGTCCACTCTCTCTCCCTCTCTTTGAAATTCGCATGAAGCCAAGCCCTTATACTCACACAGCCCGCCTCTTCCCAGTTTGTAAGGAAAACCCCTTTCCCAAACAGTCTTCTCTCTTATTCATTCCGTTCAGGAAAAGTCCGACGCTTAGCCATCAACGAAATTGCTTTCGCCTCCTCTCCTCTAGCCAAAGCCAAGCTTACTCTCTTGGCAACTTGTCTAACCGCCAGCCTTTCTCCAAACCGTAGGTTTGCTCTTCTTCATTTTTCTTTAAATTTTTTTATTTATTTATTTATTTATTAACTAATTAATGAAGATTCTGAATGTATGTTAGCCTTTCTTATCATCAGAAATCTGAAAATTATTAAAGATACCATGAATAATTGATAAATCTTGCTTAAATCAAGAGTAGGTGTAGCAATCAAATTTTCACTCTTCTAGCATCAGGAAACTTCAACGAATAATGATTATGCCTTTTGTTTTTATGTGGATACTTCTCTCATGCAATTGAAATATGTATGATTATTGTTTTCTTGATGGGCAAACCAGGAATTATAGAATGTAATTTGATTTCTTTCCTTTCTTGAACGCTTACAAGCTCCTTAGATAATTTTATTGTTTTGTAAAGAAGAGGATCAATGGTTGATTATAAAAGAAATCTTGAGTTTAAGTGCATCAGGTTCATTTTTTTATACTTGCATAAAAAAAAAAAAAAAATGGTTTTTTTTTTCTTCTTATTTTGATTTGTTCAATGGGAAAATGTTGGAAAGCATGGTTATGCTTTGTGTCTTATTTGTGAGCATTCATAAGTTTCTTTAAGTAAGGTATTATGTGAGAAATATAAAGAGTAAATCGTAGTATTTTGAAAGGTCAATTGTGTAGAAGAATGAAAAGTTAAAGTTGATTTATTAAAATGAAATTTTGATATATTAAATAATGTTATAAAGGTTGAAACATATGTTTTGAAAGGGTCAAGTATATAATTGAAGCAAAGCATGTGTATGTGGAAAGTAAAATATATGATTTTGTGGAAAGGTAATGTGTGCGAGAAATAAAAGATGGAATTTGTGAGTTCGAAAAGGTGGAAATTGTGTGTTATGGAAAGGTGAAATTGTGTATGTGAGAAGTAAGATGAATGTGTGTATCTTATGGAAAGTGAAATAGTGAAATTCAAGGTGATGCTTATTAAAGATGAGAAGTAGAGATGGTAGGTTTTAAAGGTAGAAGTATATGTTAGAAGGGCTTTGTGTGAGAAAAATGAAAGATAAATCGTTTGGATTGGTAAGAAGAAGTGATTTGTGTTTGTGTATATGCGTTAAGAGAACTTGTGTGTTTTGAATGGTGAAATTAAGGTGAAATTTGTTTGTGGCTTGGAAATATAAAGTGTGCGAAAATGAGAAAGAAAGGTTAGATTGTGAGAAATAAGGTGAAAGGTTTTATTTAATCTGAAAAGTGATTTGTATTTGACTTGAAAGGTGAAAAAGTACGTTGGAGAGATTTTATGTAGGAAAGGTGAAAAGAAAGTGTTAGATTGTGAGAAATAAAATGTGTATATGTCAAATTATATTTTAAAGTGTATGTTTGTGTTAGAAAATGAAAGGTGTAAAAGTGAAGATGTATTTGAAATTGTATGTGTTGAAAGGTAAAAATTGTGTTTTTGGAAAGTGTATGTGTTGAAATTTGAAATGTGTATAAAGGTGTATTGAATATTGAAGTATTTAAAAATATTTTTGATAATGAAAAGTGTAGAATTTGATTTTGGAATGGAAGAAGTGTATAAGTGTGAAAGGTAAAGTGTTAGTTTTGTGGAAATTGTGTAAATTTGGAAAAGTGAAAGTAAATATTAGAAAAATATACAATATGATTTCAAAAGGAAAGGTTCCAAAAGGAAATTCAACCAAGCCAGTGATCAAGCCCGAAGAAAGGTACGTCTTTATTTTCAATAAATTTCAATTATTTCATTATTATTTATTAAATGTGCTTTCTAATCCCTGCTTTCCTTGTTTTTCCTGTTTTATTTGCATAAACTGCGAGGAACGGTACTGATCGAGTGGACAAAAGTACAAGGAGCTAATGACGTCAGTCGCCTCTATCCAACCGGGTAGAGGTGCTACGGGCGGAACCACCGGGTCGTAGCCCCCGGTGACTGTGAGTATTTCTAAACTTAGAAAACCTTTAGGGGCCCCTTGATGTGGTGTGCGTTAACCCTTCCCTTTTAGGTCCCTGTAGTAACTTCAATTTTATTAGGTTTACTTTTATTTGCTTTTAGATCCTTAAACCCTTTTTACACACGCTCAAAGTCCCAAGGGTTAGTAATAACAAATTTTTATCCCATACAACAGTAGTGACACTTAAGGACAAAAATTAAGGACCGGGTCTTAGAAAATCTAGACTTAGGAAGCATGCACACTTTAGGATAGAAACTTATAACATAGAAAATTTAGTGACATCTCATTTTAGAATTAGTAAATATCTTTAAAATAGAATTCAATCAATTAGAAAGCTTTAGCCAATAATTGACTTAGGACATTTCAAAACCTCACGGCCTACTGCACACACTTAGATTTGTTTGTTAGGACAACTGACTCTAGTTTTTGGTTAGGCCGGTGTTTATTTCCTTACTGCACTGTGACAGGCTTTTTCTCGAGTTTTATTGCATGCTGGTTGTAAAATGTTGGTGTGTTTGTTTATTTATTTTTACTGCACTCTGTGTTGGTTTGATTGACGATTAGATTACCCATAGGCTAGGAGCGATCTAGATTGTTAATATGATTTTCTGCAGGTGGCCACACTCATGCAGGGCAGAAAAAGGGGGCTAATTAATTAATAATAAATAAATGCTACAGGTGTTTCAGCTGCTTAGCCCCTAAATGAAGAAGAGTGTGGCCAAGTGTGGCTTAATAATTTAAATTCAATTGCATATATATATAACTGCGTGGGATGATTTTTGTTATAAATTGCTTAGGATAACCTTGCAGGTGGATTAGATTTTCCTTTCCTTTCTGTGAAATGAAATGTAATGTAAATATAATATATCAAGAGTCAATAATTGTGAAAGTGATTTTGAAAGTGGGATATTACATCCAATTTGGAATCCAAAGAAAGGAGAATATACCTTAAAGGATTATTCTCTTTTATTTGGAAAGCCAAATTAGGATGATTCAATATCCAATTAGAAAAGAAAATATCCCTCTTAGGGATGAGTTTCTTTTCATTTGGATATCCAGAACCCGACGGACCCGAGAAGTTCATAGAAGAAGAAAAGACAGAACGAGAAGATTGAAGAAAGAAGATGAAGAAATGAAGATTTGAGGAACAGTATATCCCATTTCAAAAAATCACTTGCGTCATTCTTAGGATTAGAATCCGGGTTTGTTGTCAGTGGTGCCCGGCCACTTTACTTTTCTGCAAATTCTGGGTGTAATATGGACATTGGACATTATATTTGGATTATTAAAATTGATTGTTTACATTGTTTGTGCAGTAGATTTTTTTAGGACCTTGCATGCCATGTTTTGTTTTAGCCTGGATTCGAAACGGAGAGATTTTTTTCGTAAGGGTACGCTTAAAATTCTTCTACTTGTAATTAAAAATAAAAATTTTTAGGCTCACATAGTAACTCTAACGATCTAAGAAGTAAGCTCGGGACCGCCGAGAGTCAGCATAAGCATATTAATACTTTCTCTTCCTTGTTAGGCACCTCCCCGCCTGCGGGTTCTGGCAGACCACTTGACCTATGAGGGTGCAGTTCTGTCAAGGGGAAGTTGTGCAATCTCTAGGGAAAAATCTATTTTCTAAGCCTAAATTTTTAAACTGCTTCATTATCATTTTATGCATTCGAGTCAATCAGCATGCATTGCATTAGATACAAACTAAAAAAGAGTCTAAAATTTTAATTGCATTTCTAGACATTTTTCACCCTACATAAGTTGAGGGGCCAATTAGGGTCTATCTTAGATGTCGGCCCCCAATTCATTAAAACTTAAACAACATCCCTACCCATCTTTCATAAGAGACTGGATACATGGTTTTAAAGCGCCTAGGTGGTTAGCTGGCTCCCCAATCCAGGCCGGGGTAAGTCCAGATTTGCACTTCATTAGTTAGGTTCGGGTCGCTACTTTGTAGTACCCAAATTAGATTTAGGTTCTGAGGCAGATACTTTTTAGATCTTAAGTCCTCGCCCTCCGGGAATATAATCCCAAATTTCTAATAAAATATCAACTTAAACATAAAATTTTCTCCTAAAATGTAAAGCCCAACATAGGATAGATTGAGGTTGTCTCTGAGCTTTTCAGAATCCGACACCTCCTACTTTTCATCCTTTGACTCGCTAATAAATGTTCAATATTGAGCTTTCACCTTGGAAAATTCCTACTTCTGTTCCTTGTCTTTTACTTTGTAGTCAAAGGGTATGAAATCACTGCTTTAATCGAGAGTTTTCTTAGGAGCATTCCTCCTAAGATGTAATTAACTATAGGAACTTGCTCCTATAGGGATTTGAGAACCCCAGACTAAAATAAACCTTGTTTTATTCGTATAAAACAAGGGAAGAATCTTTGGGAACGTAGATATTTTTAAAACCTTATTTCTAATTTTGAATAGACTTGTAAAATATTATTATTATCTTTTCAGATAATATAATGTTATACTTGTTATATTCAACTTTAGAAATAATGAATTTTATAAAACTCATTCTCGCTTTTGGATATCTTAAAGAATGTTATGTTCGTCTTTTAAGATGATATAATATTCTTCTTGCCATATCTAAATAAAAGAATGAATAAACTTTAAAAAAAAAAAAACCGTATTTCTATCTTTGAACATATTTTATAGAATTTCATGTTCATCTTTTAAGATGATATGTTATTCTTTGAACTATGTTTGATTATAGAAATATCAATTTTCAAAACCCTATTTTGATATTGAATCAATTGTAGAATATTGTGTCGGCCTCTCGAGACTGTACTTTATTCTCAATGTAGTATTCGATTACAAAATAGGAGAAATCAAAATCTGCGTGGTGACACATTTTTTTCCCACCAAGGTTTTTCTGGCGACTCCGCTGGGGATCAATCCTCTCTCCATCTTTAGCAGTGTTTTATACCCTTTAATCGGTAGTATACTTTTGCTCGTCATAGGTAGAAACTACTTTTCTTCCGCCGGTTCTTTTATTCATTTCATTCTTGGATAATTTGGCCGGTATCTAAAAAATTTTTAAAGGTCTTATTTTGGACCCCGTTAGAAAACTAATGGGAAGCTCTTTTGTATGACCTTTTTGTAAAGTAAATCCTCGTGCTAATTCGAATGTTGTAGTTACATTTTTTTTGTAGCTTGATGTTTGAGTTAGCACCGGGTCCAAAATCAATTTACCCAATCTTTAGTAATATGTATAGTTACTTCTTTTAGTAACTTAATGTATTATTTGGATTGGGTCCAAATAACTTTAAGACTTCAAAAATTTTAAACTTCTGTGTCCTAGCTAATATGTTGCAGTTATATATTTTTATAACTCAATATGTGGTTGGACAAATCTCAAGAAAATTTGAGCTTTTAAATCAAAGTTTTCTCCTTATCTAAACCAACATATTATAGTTATATTTTTTTTATAGCTTAATATGTGTGGTAGGACAAGGTCCAAAAGCTCAAACCTTTAAATCAAAACTTTTTGCTTATCCTATTAACATATTGTAGTTACATGTCCTTTGTAGCTTGATATGTTTGCTAGGACAGGGTCCATAACCTGATCTATGCAAGATTTTCAAGATTAAAGTCAATTTACATTGAGAAAAGTTTGAAGGTTCGAATAGAAGTTAAGCTTATAAAAATAATTTTGCTAGAGAAAATAGTAGGTTGATTTCTTTTAGAAAGAAATTTACCTCCATCTTCCTTAAATTATAATTAAAACTTCATTGTGGTTGACTCCTCTAAATCTTAAAGAATAAGACCTATGGTTATCAATGCTAAAATGAAAAGTGTGTTCCCTCCCTCCCTCCACTTGGGTGGATTAACGCTTTAGATGAAAGATATATTTAATCTCATTTTCTTTTGAAACCTCAAAGCATAAAAGTTAAGCTAATTTTGCTAGAATCCTAGCAATCGTTGAATTAAATTCAAATATATTTTCAAATATTCTATTCAACCATATTATGATTTTTCTAATCTTAGGAATATATAAATATTGGTTGATATATTGAAGTTTGAAAATCATTCTAAATTCCCTCACCTTTAAACCTTCTTATAGGTTAAAGTTTAATATGCCTATAAATCCTATTTCCTAAGAGTACAACATGGATACGACAATTTGTCCTCTGTCATGTGGTTTAACTCTGATAAAATATGGATCTTAAGGCATGCGATGAAGATAAATAGACAAGTTATATAAAAGCTTTTGTTCATCATATGTAGTTTTCTCTTATGGTAATATTTTTAAATCAAATTTTAGCTAAGTTTACTCTTGGCTTTATTACTCCATTTGAGAAAACTCATGAGCAGTTCTTATTAAAGATTGATCATCTTAAATTTTTGTTTGGTCAAAAACTTAAGACGATTCAAGGTTCTTTATTATGGTTAATCCATGATATGGTTAATATTCCCTCAATCATGTGATTTTCCATCAAAATAAATTGACATTTCTTGAATTGATACTAAGTTAGTCGACTTCATAACATCTTTAATGGTTTCCTTCTTCAGTAGTGATAAAAAAAATTATTATCATATTTGGGTTCACCCATTATGATATCCATAAATAACTTCTTTTAAATTAAGATTTATGTCAAATTGAAATTGGAGGAGATGGAAGTTTTATTCATCTTTTTATCGTTATACATCTCATAGGCATCTTATGAATTGATGAACTTATTTTTATCTCAACTAAGTTGTCTATTCATACTATAGGATCGGGTCCAATTTGTAAATCAATCTTCCTTGTATAAGAGTGTTAATTTTTTTTTTAACTCCTATACTTGGAAGATGATTTTACAACTGAAATAATCATTTCAAGATTTAAATAGAGGAAGCTTCCTTAAAAAAAAAAAAAAAAAAAAAAAAAAAAGGTGAAAAAAGAAAAGAAAAGAAAAGAAAAGAAAGAGACACATTTAAATGTGTAGTAAAAAAAAAATAGAAGAAGAAGAAGAAGAAGGCTTCCCTTTCTAAATCTTGAATATCAAAAGACTCATTCATCCTTTAGTATTTTAAACATTTGACTTTGAGAATTCAAAATTTTGGTTCATCATCAAGCATTGATGTTCTATTAGATGTAAAATACATATATCATCTGAAAGATTTGAAAAAATTGAATTTCTATCTCCAATTTAATTTCTTTGGATCTTAGTTTAAAAAGAAGAAAAAGATGAAGAAGGAAACCCCAGTTTTGCTTGTAGGGAGCTTTGATCTGGGTTAACAAAATCTAAATCTTGGGACCTCTCTAGTTAGCAAACTTGAGTAGGTCAGTTCATATCTTCAAATCATTTTCAAGAAAAATCACATAGATGATCAATCTAATTGAAATTATAATGGTGATGGTTGTGCATTATTGGGTTTCACATATCTAACCTAATCGAGATGCATAAACAAATCATTATCCAAATATATTCAACTCTTTTTTGAGTATCTTCCAATTTGAATGAGATTCTAGACAGGATCCTGATGCTAGATAACATACAGTGATATTTATGGATATAAAAATCACTTTCTTTGGATTCAAAATTTTGAAACTAAACTAAAGGACATCCCTTTGTTGGTTTTGAGATAATTGTCTAATGTTCTCATTCATTATGAGTAGATGTCAAGTCCAAATTTAAATCTATTATTAACTGAACTAGGATGTTAGAACATGAGGGGTTCTATCCTTAGTAATGTCGATGATACCTTTGTTTGAATCTTTGTCAAACTTCAAAAATAAATCAAGCTATAATTTGACTAAGTCCATAATTGACTAATCTTGGATGTTAGAATTGGAGGGATTCTATTCCCGATAAATTCTATGATGGCTTCGTCAAATATATATATAATTCAATTCAAGGTATATCTTCAGCTTATTATAAACTATAATTGGATGTTAGAGTCTAAATAACTCTATTCCCATTAAAGAATCTTTTCATAGCATTGAAATTCAAAATATTTGAAACTACTAGTTGTTAAGTTTTAACTTTTGATTGAAATCGTTCTGGTCATATTCAAACTATTTAATTTAGAGGGAGTCAACCAATCCTTCGTTGAGTTTTTGAATCTTTTCCAATATCATTTTGATTGGGTTAAGATGATTAAAACTTAAGTGAGCATAGTCAAATATTATAAGAAAATTATCAAATAAAAAAAAAATGAAGCTTTCACTTTTTGATGAAAATCAAACTTTTCTCAATCATTATGAGAATTTGATATTCCTTAGTGCTTTCACTATAAAGGATGCTCAAATATTCTCCTTGTTCTTCAACAACTCATGCAAAAGTTAAAATTTTTTTTTAAGAAAAATTTTATCATGTTGCATTTAGTTCTCCTAGAACATGCAAATGAGGACTCTAGAAAATTCATATGATTTTCTTTGAGTTAATCGAAACAAATTCAATCATAGAATCAATCTTTAAACAAAATCTTGCATTTCTCCTTTGGTGGTCGAGATGCTTTGTTAAGTCTTTACTTATCAAAGATGATCAAACTACTCCCCTTTTGTTTTTCTCATATATGATGATCCGATATAAAAACATAATCCCTAGTGGATTATTTGTAAGTTATAAAGATCATTTATAATGAAGGATAAAACAAAATTTTAATCAAAAGATTTTTCAAGTCTATCAATCTTCAAAAAAAAAAAAAAAAAAAAAAAAAAAATTTCCTTCTAGAAAATGACATATATAAAAGCTTATGATCTCTAGTAGAACATTTGCAAGTTGTCAATGTCATTTGTGGTTGAGGGAAAAGATTCAAAGCTTTAAAGGAATCAACTTTACTTTAAAAATTCACCACCCTGAAATCAGTCTTTAGGTCTAAGTCCGCTTTTACGGCATCCTATTGGCTTTCTGGCTTAAGTCCGCTCTTACGGCAGCCAATCCAGTTTAAATCAGTCTTTAGGTCTAAGTCCGCTTTTACGGCATCCTATTGGCTTTCTGGCTTAAGTCCGCTCTTACGGCAGCCAATCCAGTTTAAATCAGTCTTTAGGTCTAAGTCCGCTTTTACGGCATCCTATTGGCTTTCTGGCTTAAGTCCGCTCTTACGGCAGCCAATCCAGTTTAAATCAGTCTTTAGGTCTAAGTCCGCTTTTACGGCATCCTATTGGCTTTCTGGCTTAAGTCCGCTCTTACGGCAGCCAATCCAGTTTAAATCAGTCTTTAGGTCTAAGTCCGCTTTTACGGCATCCTATTGGCTTTCTGGCTTAAGTCCGCTCTTACGGCAGCCAATCCAGTTTAAATCAGTCTTTAGGTCTAAGTCCGCTTTTACGGCATCCTATTGGCTTTCTGGCTTAAGTCCGCTCTTACGGCAGCCAATCCAGTTTAAATCAGTCTTTAGGTCTAAGTCCGCTTTTACGGCATCCTATTGGCTTTCTGGCTTAAGTCCGCTCTTACGGCAGCCAATCCAGTCTAAATCAGTCTTTAGGTCTAAGTCCGCTTTTACGGCATCCTATTGGCTTTCTGGCTTAAGTCCGCTCTTACGGCAGCCAATCCAGTTTAAATCAGTCTTTAGGTCTAAGTCCGCTTTTACGGCATCCTATTGGCTTTCTGGCTTAAGTCCGCTCTTACGGCAGCCAATCCAGTTTAAATCAGTCTTTAGGTCTAAGCCCGCTTTTACGGCATCCTATCGACTTCTGGCTTAAGTCCGCTCTTACGGCAGCCAAACCTGATTAAATCCGTCTTTAGGTCTAAGTCCGCTTTTACGGCATCCTATCGACTTCTGGCTTAAGTCCGCTCTTACGGCAGCCAATCAACCCTTAAATCCATCTTTAGGTCTAAGCCCGCTCTTACGGCATCCTATTGATTTCTGACTTTTATCAAAATCAAAATCAAACTCTCAATTCCTTCCAAATTACATTCAAATCATAACATTCAACTTTTCAATATCTTGGCTTTATTAAATAATACTAATTTCATTAGTTATTATTTGCTAAAGCCATCAATGCCAATATCAACTTCAAAATCAATTCATCAACTCGAATATTTCCAAACTTTTATCCTAATTTTCTATCAAACATCAAAATTCCTTCAATTGTAAACTCAAATCTTCAACTTCAACTCTAGAACTAGTTGATCATTTCGGTCAACGCCAATACGCACGATAAACTTTGGCAAGTTTATCATGCCTATTGGGGGTCCATTTGTTGACCTCATTATTTGAGGTCAATTTCTCCGGAAATCGACTCTAGCACCTAGGTCTTCGTAGCCTAGTGTAGACGTCGCCCATAGGATTTCCCTTAGGTGGACACCTAATGACGTAGCACGGACTCAAACCTATCACTCAACTCGAATCGAAATCCATTCTATCCATTTTTTATTCAACTCCAAACGAACTCAAATCAAGCTCGATTTATGATTCGTCGATGTCGATCGACTCAATCTAATTCGATTTCGATCAAATTGGACTTAAAACAACTCACCAATCGAATCAAAATCAAATCAAATTAACTCAAATTGAATTTGATTTCAATGGCTTCGATTAACCCGTTTTGACTCGTCACAAGTATATATATAATAATAATTGATACGTCGTCAAAAATTATCTTAATCGGGCACAAATCTCGATGCAAAATCAAGTTTGGAAACTTCAAAAATTGATTCGGAAACCATCCAAACTCCGATTTCAGCAAACTTACAGTCGAACTGAGCGTCTCAGGAATACAAACCCAACGACACCAAGATCAACCCAATCCGAGCCCAAATGAGTCCAAATCAAGGGCTCAAATTGCTGTTGGAAGGTTCAAACCGTAATTTGGGTGACCAAACGGTCTCCGATTTTGACGAGCTTATACTCGAATCGAACGGCTCGACGAGACGAATCCAATGAGCCCAAGATCACCGAATTCCGAAATCATTAAGGCCTTCAAATGTTAACCGAACTGAGCCCACTCTCTCACACAGCAAAAACTCCTCATCTCACCCTCTCCCACTCGTGAACTGATCCCTCTCTCCCTCTACTTCGCACAACCACCTCAACTCCTTAGCAGTTCATGGTCCACTCTCTCTCCCTCTCTTTGAAATTCGCATGAAGCCAAGCCCTTATACTCACACAGCCCGCCTCTTCCCAGTTTGTAAGGAAAACCCCTTTCCCAAACAGTCTTCTCTCTTATTCATTCCGTTCAGGAAAAGTCCGACGCTTAGCCATCAACGAAATTGCTTTCGCCTCCTCTCCTCTAGCCAAAGCCAAGCTTACTCTCTTGGCAACTTGTCTAACCGCCAGCCTTTCTCCAAACCGTAGGTTTGCTCTTCTTCATTTTTCTTTAAATTTTTTTATTTATTTATTTATTTATTAACTAATTAATGAAGATTCTGAATGTATGTTAGCCTTTCTTATCATCAGAAATCTGAAAATTATTAAAGATACCATGAATAATTGATAAATCTTGCTTAAATCAAGAGTAGGTGTAGCAATCAAATTTTCACTCTTCTAGCATCAGGAAACTTCAACGAATAATGATTATGCCTTTTGTTTTTATGTGGATACTTCTCTCATGCAATTGAAATATGTATGATTATTGTTTTCTTGATGGGCAAACCAGGAATTATAGAATGTAATTTGATTTCTTTCCTTTCTTGAACGCTTACAAGCTCCTTAGATAATTTTATTGTTTTGTAAAGAAGAGGATCAATGGTTGATTATAAAAGAAATCTTGAGTTTAAGTGCATCAGGTTCATTTTTTTATACTTGCATAAAAAAAAAAAAAAAATGGTTTTTTTTTTCTTCTTATTTTGATTTGTTCAATGGGAAAATGTTGGAAAGCATGGTTATGCTTTGTGTCTTATTTGTGAGCATTCATAAGTTTCTTTAAGTAAGGTATTATGTGAGAAATATAAAGAGTAAATCGTAGTATTTTGAAAGGTCAATTGTGTAGAAGAATGAAAAGTTAAAGTTGATTTATTAAAATGAAATTTTGATATATTAAATAATGTTATAAAGGTTGAAACATATGTTTTGAAAGGGTCAAGTATATAATTGAAGCAAAGCATGTGTATGTGGAAAGTAAAATATATGATTTTGTGGAAAGGTGATGTGTGCGAGAAATAAAAGATGGAATTTGTGAGTTCGAAAAGGTGGAAATTGTGTGTTATGGAAAGGTGAAATTGTGTATGTGAGAAGTAAGATGAATGTGTGTATCTTATGGAAAGTGAAATAGTGAAATTCAAGGTGATGCTTATTAAAGATGAGAAGTAGAGATGGTAGGTTTTAAAGGTAGAAGTATATGTTAGAAGGGCTTTGTGTGAGAAAAATGAAAGATAAAGCGTTTGGATTGGTAAGAAGAAGTGATTTGTGTTTGTGTATATGCGTTAAGAGAACTTGTGTGTTTTGAATGGTGAAATTAAGGTGAAATTTGTTTGTGGCTTGGAAATATAAAGTGTGCGAAAATGAGAAAGAAAGGTTAGATTGTGAGAAATAAGGTGAAAGGTTTTATTTAATCTGAAAAGTGATTTGTATTTGACTTGAAAGGTGAAAAAGTACGTTGGAGAGATTTTATGTAGGAAAGGTGAAAAGAAAGTGTTAGATTGTGAGAAATAAAATGTGTATATGTCAAATTATATTTTAAAGTGTATGTTTGTGTTAGAAAATGAAAGGTGTAAAAGTGAAGATGTATTTGAAATTGTATGTGTTGAAAGGTAAAAATTGTGTTTTTGGAAAGTGTATGTGTTGAAATTTGAAATGTGTATAAAGGTGTATTGAATATTGAAGTATTTAAAAATATTTTTGATAATGAAAAGTGTAGAATTTGATTTTGGAATGGAAGAAGTGTATAAGTGTGAAAGGTAAAGTGTTAGTTTTGTGGAAATTGTGTAAATTTGGAAAAGTGAAAGTAAATATTAGAAAAATATACAATATGATTTCAAAAGGAAAGGTTCCAAAAGGAAATTCAACCAAGCCAGTGATCAAGCCCGAAGAAAGGTACGTCTTTATTTTCAATAAATTTCAATTATTTCATTATTATTTATTAAATGTGCTTTCTAATCCCTGCTTTCCTTGTTTTTCCTGTTTTATTTGCATAAACTGCGAGGAACGGTACTGATCGAGTGGACAAAAGTACAAGGAGCTAATGACGTCAGTCGCCTCTATCCAACCGGGTAGAGGTGCTACGGGCGGAACCACCGGGTCGTAGCCCCCGGTGACTGTGAGTATTTCTAAACTTAGAAAACCTTTAGGGGCCCCTTGATGTGGTGTGCGTTAACCCTTCCCTTTTAGGTCCCTGTAGTAACTTCAATTTTATTAGGTTTACTTTTATTTGCTTTTAGATCCTTAAACCCTTTTTACACACGCTCAAAGTCCCAAGGGTTAGTAATAACAAATTTTTATCCCATACAACAGTAGTGACACTTAAGGACAAAAATTAAGGACCGGGTCTTAGAAAATCTAGACTTAGGAAGCATGCACACTTTAGGATAGAAACTTATAACATAGAAAATTTAGTGACATCTCATTTTAGAATTAGTAAATATCTTTAAAATAGAATTCAATCAATTAGAAAGCTTTAGCCAATAATTGACTTAGGACATTTCAAAACCTCACGGCCTACTGCACACACTTAGATTTGTTTGTTAGGACAACTGACTCTAGTTTTTGGTTAGGCCGGTGTTTATTTCCTTACTGCACTGTGACAGGCTTTTTCTCGAGTTTTATTGCATGCTGGTTGTAAAATGTTGGTGTGTTTGTTTATTTATTTTTACTGCACTCTGTGTTGGTTTGATTGACGATTAGATTACCCATAGGCTAGGAGCGATCTAGATTGTTAATATGATTTTCTGCAGGTGGCCACACTCATGCAGGGCAGAAAAAGGGGGCTAATTAATTAATAATAAATAAATGCTACAGGTGTTTCAGCTGCTTAGCCCCTAAATGAAGAAGAGTGTGGCCAAGTGTGGCTTAATAATTTAAATTCAATTGCATATATATATAACTGCGTGGGATGATTTTTGTTATAAATTGCTTAGGATAACCTTGCAGGTGGATTAGATTTTCCTTTCCTTTCTGTGAAATGAAATGTAATGTAAATATAATATATCAAGAGTCAATAATTGTGAAAGTGATTTTGAAAGTGGGATATTACATCCAATTTGGAATCCAAAGAAAGGAGAATATACCTTAAAGGATTATTCTCTTTTATTTGGAAAGCCAAATTAGGATGATTCAATATCCAATTAGAAAAGAAAATATCCCTCTTAGGGATGAGTTTCTTTTCATTTGGATATCCAGAACCCGACGGACCCGAGAAGTTCATAGAAGAAGAAAAGACAGAACGAGAAGATTGAAGAAAGAAGATGAAGAAATGAAGATTTGAGGAACAGTATATCCCATTTCAAAAAATCACTTGCGTCATTCTTAGGATTAGAATCCGGGTTTGTTGTCAGTGGTGCCCGGCCACTTTACTTTTCTGCAAATTCTGGGTGTAATATGGACATTGGACATT
Organism: Dendrobium huoshanense; assembly: GCA_016618105.1. Taxonomy (NCBI): domain Eukaryota; kingdom Viridiplantae; phylum Streptophyta; class Magnoliopsida; order Asparagales; family Orchidaceae; genus Dendrobium; species Dendrobium huoshanense. Next base: position 52,070,816 of record CM028351.1, read on the forward strand.
ATATTTGGATTATTAAAATTGATTGTTTACATTGTTTGTGCAGTAGATTTTTTTAGGACCTTGCATGCCATGTTTTGTTTTAGCCTGGATTCGAAACGGAGAGATTTTTTTCGTAAGGGTACGCTTAAAATTCTTCTACTTGTAATTAAAAATAAAAATTTTTAGGCTCACATAGTAACTCTAACGATCTAAGAAGTAAGCTCGGGACCGCCGAGAGTCAGCATAAGCATATTAATACTTTCTCTTCCTTGTTAGGCACCTCCCCGCCTGCGGGTTCTGGCAGACCACTTGACCTATGAGGGTGCAGTTCTGTCAAGGGGAAGTTGTGCAATCTCTAGGGAAAAATCTATTTTCTAAGCCTAAATTTTTAAACTGCTTCATTATCATTTTATGCATTCGAGTCAATCAGCATGCATTGCATTAGATACAAACTAAAAAAGAGTCTAAAATTTTAATTGCATTTCTAGACATTTTTCACCCTACATAAGTTGAGGGGCCAATTAGGGTCTATCTTAGATGTCGGCCCCCAATTCATTAAAACTTAAACAACATCCCTACCCATCTTTCATAAGAGACTGGATACATGGTTTTAAAGCGCCTAGGTGGTTAGCTGGCTCCCCAATCCAGGCCGGGGTAAGTCCAGATTTGCACTTCATTAGTTAGGTTCGGGTCGCTACTTTGTAGTACCCAAATTAGATTTAGGTTCTGAGGCAGATACTTTTTAGATCTTAAGTCCTCGCCCTCCGGGAATATAATCCCAAATTTCTAATAAAATATCAACTTAAACATAAAATTTTCTCCTAAAATGTAAAGCCCAACATAGGATAGATTGAGGTTGTCTCTGAGCTTTTCAGAATCCGACACCTCCTACTTTTCATCCTTTGACTCGCTAATAAATGTTCAATATTGAGCTTTCACCTTGGAAAATTCCTACTTCTGTTCCTTGTCTTTTACTTTGTAGTCAAAGGGTATGAAATCACTGCTTTAATCGAGATTTTTCTTAGGAGCATTCCTCCTAAGATGTAATTAACTATAGGAACTTGCTCCTATAGGGATTTGAGAACCCCAGACTAAAATAAACCTTGTTTTATTCGTATAAAACAAGGGAAGAATCTTTGGGAACGTAGATATTTTTAAAACCTTATTTCTAATTTTGAATAGACTTGTAAAATATTATTATTATCTTTTCAGATAATATAATATTATACTTGTTATATTCAACTTTAGAAATAATGAATTTTATAAAACTCATTCTCGCTTTTGGATATCTTAAAGAATGTTATGTTCGTCTTTTAAGATGATATAATATTCTTCTTGCCATATCTAAATAAAAGAATGAATAAACTTTAAAAAAAAAAAAAACCGTATTTCTATCTTTGAACATATTTTATAGAATTTCATGTTCATCTTTTAAGATGATATGTTATTCTTTGAACTATGTTTGATTATAGAAATATCAATTTTCAAAACCCTATTTTGATATTGAATCAATTGTAGAATATTGTGTCGGCCTCTCGAGACTGTACTTTATTCTCAATGTAGTATTCGATTACAAAATAGGAGAAATCAAAATCTGCGTGGTGACACATTTTTTTCCCACCAATTATTTTTAATCCAATCCAGTGGTGAGAGTGCTTGATTAAAAGATGTGATTTTGAAAAATAATAATTTTCTTTGGAAAGTTTAATTTCTGGAATTATAGTTTTGAAATTGAACACATCATTATGAATGATATATCACCTCAGAAGGTGAACATATCATTCTCTAATGGGTACAAATTACAAACTTTAAATTCATCCTGATTATCATAGTCAAACTCAGGAAAGAATCACATATGACCCCAGAGACAACATTAAAATAGATCGAGTGTTTGACTACGTTAATCTAGATAAAGGAATCATTAATTTCATAATCAAATTATGATAATAATTAATATATCTATCTGAGGAAAGAAGATATCAATCACTATCGATTATTTAAAAATGATGATAATAATAATTAATTTTGAACTTCCCAAAGAAGATTAAATAAAGTTTTAAAAATTTGATTTTTTGAAAAATTAGACCTAGGTTTTTAAATCTCCTACGAGCGCAAGCCCTCATAGTTAATTACATCGTAGGAAACTAGACTCTCCTATGAAAACTTGAATAAAATAGTGGTATAAATTTTATTAAAGAATTCAAAGATTAATGCCAAAGGAGGTAAAGATTGGAATTTTCAATCGGGGTTGGATCAAACTTGAGCACTTATTCCTGGAGTCAAATGAAGAAGGTTAGGAGATATTTTGAGATTCTAAATTACTTCAAAAACACCTCTACCTATCCGAAATGTTGGGCTTGAATTTAATTGAAATTGATTTTAAGTTTAAATAATCAATTTTATTAGATTGTTGGGATTAGATTCCCGAAGGTTGAGGTTTTATAGCCCGAGCCTGTATCAAAACTTAAGTCTAAATTAGGCACTAAAAATCAATAGCTTAAACCTAGCTAAAGAAATGCAAATCAGGACTTACCCTGACCTAGATTATGGAGCCTGCTAAACCACCTAAATGCTTCAAAACCATGTGTCTAATGAAAGAGTGTTTAAGGTTGTTAATTAGATTGAGTTTAAGGGAATCAAAGCCAAAATCTAGAGTAGATTCCTAATTAGATCCTTAACTTATGATGGGTATTTGATGTTTAAGTAAAAATAATTAAAGATTTAGACACTTTTAAGTTTGTTACTAATGCAATGCATGCTAGTTGACTCGATTGAATGCATGAATAAAAATAAAGAAGTTTAAAAATTAGGCTTAAAAATAAGTTCTTCCATAGAGATTGCACAATATCCTCTTGACAGATCTGCACCCTCATAGGCCAGGTGGTCTGCCAAAACCCGCAGGCGGGGAGGTACCTGATAAGGTAGAAAAAAGTACAATATGATGCATTAAAAACCTGCAATGAGTCTGAGCTTACTTCTTAGGATCATTAGAGTTTTAACTAAGCTAAAACTTTTTATTGGTTTAAGTAGAAGAGTTTTTATCATACCCTCATGAGCCTCGGATCAAATTCTAGGCTAAAACAAATATGGCATACAAATAAAAATACTAGAAAAATATAATTTCTAATGTGCAATTAATTAAGAAAATCAATTAAATTGATTACTCAAATTGAAAGTCTGTATGGTAAGTGCCACTTAATATTACATCTCAGAATTATAGAAAAATAAAGTGGTCGGGTGCAACTAACAATAAGCTTGTATTCTAATCCTAAGACTCAAGTGACTTTGAGAACAGGTCTTCTTGTAATCCACTTCTTTGTCCTTCTGCAACTCCTTGGATCGATGGGTACAGATATCCAAATAAAAAGAAAATCCCCCTTGAAAGGGGTGTTATCTTTCCTCTTTGGATATTTCAAAATCATCCTAATTTGGATCTCCAATGGAAAGGGACTCTCCTCTAAGGGATATCCCTTCCTCTTTGGATTCCAAATTGGATGATATCCCATCTCAAATGTCACTTTAAATATTTACAACTCAATGCCCAAATGAAATTAAAAAAAAAATCTATACTCAATAACTACAAGGTTATCCTAATAATCAATAATTAATTTGACAACCCAAGCAGTTAATATTTTGAATTTAAAAAGCTAAAATCATAGTCACACTTGGTCATGCTCTTTTTACTTTAAAGGGGGACTTAAGCAAATTTCTGGAGCACTTGTGCAAAGCATATTATTCATTTATTATTTTTTTTATATGCCCCCTTTATTTTATTTTCATGTATGAGCATGGCCACCTGTATAAGATTGAATTAGTATAATTGTTCCTAACCTAGGGGTAGATCTAACACATAATTAAATATATCACAGAGTGCAGAAAGTAAGTAAATAATCAATCAATCTAAGCTAGCAAACATCATGTAATGAAAACCCCAAAAAACTCGACACATAGTAGAAAAGTAAACACCGGCTTAGCATAAGACTTGAGTTGGTTGTCATAGTAAACCATCTAAAGTGTGTGAGATAAGATGTGTGGTTTTGATATGTCTTATATAGGATATTTGACTGAAGTTTCTTGATGTTTTGGATTATGTTGAAGGCTTACGGAAGATATTGGTTAAAGTTTAAGTCTTAATAATTTGAATTTGATTTTAAGATTAGTTTTAATTTTTTGTTGGATATCATCTTTGTTGCACACCGAGTCTGTGAAGTTTATTTTAGCTTTTTTGGGGCTAAGCTAATAGCCTCGTAGGCCTCGGTTACCTAGTGGTAATCGGTATAATTAAGTGACTTAAGTTGATTAAGATTTGAAAATTAATAAATTGTAATTAAAGTTGGTTAATTATTGGTTTTAAGGTTGATTAAAGATTTTTGGAATTTTAAAGTGATTTTTGAGTTTTAAGAATTTTTTGGATTATTTTAATCATTTAATTAAGGGGTCACTTTAATTAAGATTAAATTTTGAAAAATTTATATTTTTATAAAATATAAGATCTTAAGTCAATCAGTTAGACTATAAGTATGCTAGATTTAGATTTTCTTACATTTAGTTATAAAAGTTTGAAGTTTTGACTTAAAGTTTTACATAGATTTGACCAAAAGTTGGCTTTCTCAAATTTTGATTTCTGGTGGCTTAATATTTTTAAAAAATATTAAATTTTCATATAAGTTGAATACCTTTGAGTTTGTTCAATTTGAAATTTTCTAGAATTAGTTATAATTTGTTTAAAGTTTGACAATTTATTTGAATTTTTAAATTAATTTAATGGAAGGCCCTTTTTATGATTTTGCTCCAAATAAACTCTAAACTTCATGAAATCACCTACAAATATAAGAAATGATCTAAGAAGTGATTATCAAGTGTTTGATTAGTTTTTTGGAATCTATTAATTATTTTTAACTAATTAAATTATTTAAATATTGAATTTCAATTAAAATTAAATTAAGTTCAAGTTTGTTGTCAAATCAATGAGATTTTATTTTTTAATGATTAAGGTTTGAATTCTGATCAAGTTGATGTATTATATGCAATTTTTGTATTTAAATTTGATTTATTAGAATTTTGGAAAATTTAAAATCTTAATTAAGGGTTTAGACTTAAGTAAACTAATTAAGTGGGCTTAATGGTTTTAAAAATCAGTGAGAATAATTCTATGAGCAAGATGTGTCACTAAGTTCAAGTGTTCAAAGGTTCAATTCATGAAGATTTGTATCCTAATTTTTAAAATTAATCTAAGTTTTCTAGACAAAGGACTTTAACTATTATCCTTAATGATGTTACTAAGTTAATTAGGTTCAAATAAAAGTTTCAAACTTTTGACCAACATATACATGCATAAATATAATCACAATCAATTATTACATCAAAGAGAACCTAAGCTAAGTGGTGTGTGCTTCCTAAGCACACAAGTTACAAAGTTAACATGAATAATTAACAAATTTATTAGTGAAAATTGAGGATAATTATTCACTAACCATCCCCATAAAATCTATTCATTCAAACTCAAACCATGCTTAAAATTTCAAGACCCCACTCAAGGCACTTCAAATTTAATCATATATAGTTTTTAAAATTAATTTTATATATGAAAGTAGATTAATTTTAGAAATTCTAGAAAATTTAAAGTAATTTAAAATAGTTTTTGAGCAAATTTCAGAAATAGTTTTAAAATGGTTTTAAAACAAAATCACAAATATTTTAATAATTTAAGAAAATTTAAAATGGTGGTTCTGTTCATTTTTGAAAATTGTTTGAATTAAAATTAATTAAATATTCAAGTATTAAGTAATTAAAATTATTTAAAACATATAAAATATATCAAACTAATTTTAATTTAAATTGAATATCTTAAGGTAACTTTTTGAATATTTAAGAAAATAGTTTTAAAATTAAATTTTGAATTTTGAAAAATTTTAATATAATATTTAATTAAATTTTAATTTAATATTAAAAATAAATAATTAATTAAGATTATTTCAAAAGAATTCAAATTTTTATATTTGTAATTAATTTTAAATTAAATTATTTTGTATTTCAAAAATATCTTAATAAAGAATATTTAGAATTTATAATTAAATTTAATTTCTTATTGAATATTTTCAAAGATTAAACATATATTTAATATATTTAATATTAAATAAAACTTAATATTAAATTAATATAATTTTTAGAGAATAAATTTAAAATATATCAATCAAATTTTGAAGAAATTTAAGGTATTTTTAATTATATATTAATTTAAAATTCTAAATATTTATTATTTGAAATGATTTAAAATATATAAAATATTTTAAATTAATATTAATTTCAAATTAAAGTGTTTATTTTTTTGAGCAATTTTTGGATTAATATTTAATTTAATATAATTTTTTAAAAAGAGAATTTGGCTTAAAATGATTTAAATTTAGATTTTAAATCATTTAATAGGCTTAGTGGCGTCGACAACACGTGGCATGTTCTGATTGGACCAGCAAAATGTTGTCGACTGTGGCAATCATTTAGCATTGAATGCGCGGTGGTGCAATCAATGCCAATTGATTGGTGGCGACAGACATTGGTTCCCCAACTGCTAATCCACATCAGCGTGCATTTCACACTATTGGATGCCCCGTAGTTTTGAGCCAACAACCGCGATCGAGCCAGATATAAAATGAAATAGTGGGATTAACTACAAGGTTAGAGGGTTTTGTGCGATTTCTCATTCTAGACTGTTGATCGAGAGATTAACGGCCAAGAAATCGTACGCCTAAACCAGACTATGAAAATACCTTAAAAATCATTTTTTCTTTCATTCTCTCATTTGGATCAATTATTTTGCTTGAATTTTAAATATAAGTTTAGAACATGAACAGATTTTTTGTGGTGGACTTGATTTGCTTCAAAAATTACTTAGTAAAGCTATATAAATAGGAGTCTATAGACCTAAAACTAAAGATTTAAGGTATTTTATTGAGGGATTTTGGGGCAAGATGATTTTTTTGATATTCTAGTTTGTCCTCAAATAATTTTCCAGTTGAATCTATGACCAAAAGAGCTACAATTCAAATGGATGGTGTTGAAACTTGTTCGATATAAATTAGGTTGTTAGACCTAAGCTTTTGTCCAAGGGGCTATCCAAGAAGGGGGGGGGGGGGTGAATTGATAATTAAAAATCTATCCCTCTTTTTAAAATTAAAAACCAAGAATAACTTTAGTGAATTTAATAGAAAAATTTTTTCAACCACAATCTAAACAGTAAAAACAAAAAGCAGCGGAAAAAATAAAAGACATAAGATTTATAGTAGTTCAGTCAAACACGATCTACATCCACTCCCCGGAGGCACCCTCCGTGTATTGCACTAATACCACTAGTGACTCTCATTTTACACCCATAGCAAGGCGGAGAAGCCTTTACAAAAACTCACTTCCACCACTACCCGGTGCGATAGAGAACCATCATCTTTTTACACTCTCCAAGTGTTGGTAGAGAACCGTCGTCCTTTTACACTCTCCAAGTGTTGGCAGAGAATCGTCAGTCCTTTCACACTCTCCCACTGTAAGCAGAGAACCCTTCGATTGTTCACACTCTCCAAGTGTAGGCAGAGAACCCTTCCGCTATTCACACTCTCCAAGTGTCGGCAGAGAACCCTTCGACTGTTCACACTCTCCAAGTGTCGGCAGAGAACCGGATCTCCTTGACATATCTTCTCACAAGATATCTAGAAGGACAAGAGAAAAGAGTGAAGTAATCATAAATCACAAGTGGAGATTCTTACCTTTGAGTACAAAGTGAATCCTTCATGCTCCAGTAGTAAGAATCCTCCTTCAAACACTCTCTCACACTCTCTCCTTGAATCTCCCTTCAGTTGACATGAAGATCAATAGGTAAAAAGATAAAGTAACAGTTTACAAAGGACCTTTTATATGAAAGACACAAAAAACCATCCAAAAACTATTGATTTTCAAGTCAATACGAACAGGCTCATCCCGTACGATCGTAAGATCGTCCCGTACGAACAGTGAAAAATTGTTGCGTACAATTCCTTATATGCATTGGGACGAGGTGACTTTATACACGATCATCTTATCATATGAACTAAGTTCATCAGGTATGAACAATTATTTTATAGCCACCCAGAAAAATAACTGCAGGCATTTCATACGTCGAAATAATAGAGCAATTTGTCCTAGGATGAATGCTCATGTTCGTCCGTACGAACAGTTCAAAACATTGTCACCCGAGAAGATTGTCCTGAGATGATTGGTGTATTTCATCTGTACGAATAGTTTAAAGTGAGAATCCATAGGAGATCATCCAGGGATGAGTAGTCCATTTCGTCCATATGAACAGTTCAAATTCAGAATCCAGAGGAGATCGTCCAGGGAAGATTAGTTCTTTTCGTCCGTAGGAACAGTTCAAACTCAGAATCCAGAGGCGATCGTCAAGGGATGATTAGTCTATTTCGTCCGTACAAATAGTTTAAACTTAGAATCAAGAGGAGATCATCCTGGGACGATCAGTCTATTTCGTCCGTATGATCTGGACTTAGAAAATTTTCTCACTTTTTCTTGTTCATTCCATTGCTCTCCGAGGGGTATAACTGATCTGATCATCCTGTACTAACTATATTCGTCCCGTACGATCAGAGAAAAATTTTAACTTTTTAAAGATCTCCCTCAGTGTGTATGGTAGTTTGCTCAATTACAATTACTCTCTCTCATACTCAATAGATAAAAAAATGCATGCCTCAAAATGCAAAGTATGATATGTTGAATTTGATTTGAAGTCTGAAGTAGTCTGAAGTACGATTATCCTGAAATATTAGTCCACACAAAAGCAAAAACAATTCTTCCAAAAAATGTTAGGTGAAAATGATAATAAAAATAATATTATTTGAAATCATCAAAACTATACAAGTTGCGAGAATGTAAAACATATAACTAACAACTCTCTTAAAAATCTCCCCCTTTTTGATGATGGAAAAACAATTATTGTTTGTATACTTTTCAATTTTTAAAGAATCTCCTAAACTCCCCCTGAATTGATAAACATATAAGAATAAGGGGTATTTGAATCAATCAGACAAAAATAAAACAACAAATCAAACAAAAAAAAAACAAACATACGATTACCAAAACAAAACAAAAACCATGATCAAACAAAGATACGACAAGAATAAAAAATAAAACAAAAACAAACATTACGATAGAACAAACAATACTTCTCCCCTTTTTCAACAACATCAAAAACGGAAGAAGAAAAAGAACAGAAATGTAAGTAGTCATATAATAATCCTTATACCAAGTTTCGAAAGTGAGAGAAAGTAGTGAGAGAAGCTCTTGGAATTAGCAAGTAAAAGTTCGTTAAAATTCAATTTTTAATGGTCCGATTCTGGAGGTGGTTTGTTTTCCTCCGATGGAAGAAGCTGCGGCTTTCGCCGCAGATCGTCAGAATCCTCCCGGTGACATCAATCTAAACATCATTTACAAAGATGGTATTCTCAAAATTTAAAAATCTGGTACTTTACGGATTAACGAACCATCTGAAGAAGTTTGAAAGATATCTCTAATTATTCCAGGCAAAGGAAAAGGGATATTGAATCAATCTCCTGCGAAGGTTTTCAAATCTCCTGTTGATTACAAAAAGAATTTGGTTGATAATGAAGCATCATAATCATCTGGATTGAAATTGTTTGTGAATAAATTCAACAATCCTGCTGTCAAGACTCAATTAGTTGATAAAAGAGTCTCATTTTCTCAGAAATTGATGGAAAACACTTCAGGTATTCGAAGTAATACCAAGGAAGATGGTATTATCAATGAATCCATATCCAATCTTGTCGACGCTTGGTCCAGGAAGCTGAATATCAAAGTTTCCTTTAAAGGGAATGACCCTTTTCTTTCAGAGGATGGTGAATCTATCAAAATGAATGAAGAATGTTTGAAGATGAATGCAGACAAATTAATTGTCTTTGGTGGTAAAGGTTTTGGAGATAATGCTCTGATTTTTGTGATTGCTAGAGAGCTCCGTCATCAATGGAGTCAATTTAGGAAATTTCATATCACGTCCCTTGGACTTGACTAGATTTTGTGCCCCTTTTTTGATAAGGATGTTGTTGACGAAGTTTTGGAAGGTGGTGCATGGTACGTCAATGGCCACATTGTGGATATTGATAAATGGACTCCTATGTTTTCTCCTACCTCTTTAAAAGGTTTATCTTCCCCAATTTGGGTCAGGTTTCCTCATCTCCCTTTGATTTGTTGGGATGAAGAAAATGTGTCTAGAATAGCTACTAAAATCAGAGTTCCACTATGGATCGATGGAAATATGTTTCAATTGAGCAAGAGGGAGTATGCTAGAATATGTGTTCGTATGTCTCTGGATCAGCAATTTCCAAATAGAGTATGGATCGAAGGCTCCTTTGGATGCTTCTTTCAAAAGGTAGAATATGAGAAAGTCTCCAATTTTTGTTTCAAATGTGGAAAAATTGGACATCTATATGCAAAATGTGGATATGGTTCTATGGAAAATCTAACAGAACCAGCTAAATCAATCGATAAGGGAACACAATCATCAATCATCCATTCTCAACAAGATACAGTTTCTGAAAAAGTTTATGGACCATGGATTCTTGTCCAAAAATCCAGAAGAAGAAAGAAGCCATCTTTTGATAAGGGAAAGGAATTTATCAAAAATACCAGCTTCAGGAGAACTAAAAATTTTTATGTCCAGAAATCTTACTCCAAACCATCATTAAACTATGTTATTGAAGAATCTCATAAGGTATCTACAATTGATCCAGTAGTAACAGTAGAAGATTATCTTGATCCAGATGTAGATAATGAAATGGCTGTAGATAACAAGAAGATTCCTAATCCTGATGTTAATAAGGATGAAATACTGATAGAAGATTGTTGTAAGAATGGAGTCATAGCAGGAGAAAATAGTAATCTGGAAGTAGCAATTCTGCTTCCTAATATTCCTACCAATTCTACTGAAGTGATTAATAAGTTCAATTTACTGGATTGTCTTTACCCTGAAGTTAAAGGTTTTTCAAACATGGTGGATAAAGAAGGAGTTCTTGAAGAAGGTTAAATTCTTTGTGCAAATTCTTCCCCAGATGTACATGCTAAAGACAAGATGGAAGATTCTATGAAAAGTAAAGGTAAGCTTATCAAAGAGCTTAATTCTTTGGGAAGAGACAATATTCTACTACAAAAAGGGAAAGGAGAAGTTACTAAGAAGCTTAAAAATGGGAGTAATCCCATTTTTAAATCCAAATGACATCTCTCTCATTTTGGAATTGTAGAGGGGCTATAAAGGTAGAGGCCTCTCGTTACTTAAGGGAATTTGTCAAGGATCTTCAAGTTTTTTTTGTTGGACTTATTGAAACTAAAGTCCAATCTTTTGAAAGAGTTGAAATCAATAAATTATTTGGAAATAATTGGGATTTTTTTAATGTCCCTGCTGAAGGTTTGTCGGGAGGAATTCTTATCTGTTGGAAATCCAACATTTGTTCTTTCAATATCATCCATTCTTCTAATCAAGTGGTTATTGGGCATTTGAAAATGCATAATGGAGATGAATGGCTTATTGCCACCACATATGGAAGCAAAGAGGTTTATAAAAGAAGACAACTTTGGGAAGATCTACAAACATTCACTAATTCTTGCATTCCTTGCATTATTACAGGACACTTTAACTGCATTCTTTCTCAAGAGGAGAAGAGAGGTGGGAAGAGATTTGTTTTCTCTCAAGGACCTCAAGATATGCAAATGTTTATGAAGAGATGTGTTTATCATGACATTGGGATTATAGGTCCCAAATTTACTTAGTGCAACAACAAGAAAGGGGGAGCACGCATCCTTGAAAGGCTGGACCGTTGTTTACTGAATTCATCTGCCTTGAAGATCATACAACCTGCAGCCGTTCATCATCTTGGAAGAATTGCTTCAGACCACTGCCCAATAGCCATTAGTATTTGTAGTTCGGGGTTTAAGAAGAATAGAAGAATATAGTTCGAAGAAGTTTGGACCTCCTATCCAGCTTCTGAGGGTATTGTGGCCAATTCATGGAAGAAGAAAGCAGAAGTTGATGATGTTCAGAAGTTAAATCTCAAACTCAAAAGAGTTCTTAAAGCTTTATTTCATTGGAGTAGAGCCAAACATGCAAATCTCAACATTTTGAAAGAAACTTTGAAGGCAGAAATCTTATCTTTGCAAGAGGAGGAGGCCAATTCAAGAAGTCTTTCAGAAGACAAAATCTCTTTGTTAAGATTCAAAGTAAAGGAGTTAAATTCTAACTTAGGAAGATTAAGCTCTTGGTGGAGACAAAGAGCTAAAGTGAAATGGTATAAAGATAGTGATACCAACTCTGAATACTTTCACTCAGTGGCTTCGGCGAGACGGAACAACAACCTTGTTAGACAAACTAGAAGCTCAGATGGCACTTTGACTGAAGATCAAAGATGTAATGAAGAAATTTTCTCAAATCACTTCCAGGAAAAAAGGAAATTCAGGAGACGCTCTCTCACCGGCTGGCCTAAAATTTCCAGATCTCTTGATGAAGCTGACAAGGAACAGCTTATGGAAAACTTCTCTGAGGAAGAACTGGAGAATGTTATCTCACATTTGGAAAGCAATATTTCACCTGGCATTGATGGTATTTCCTACTCTTTTTTTAAATGCTATTGGTCTATTATTAAATCTGATGTGTGAAAGGTGATTTGTCTATTTTTTAAATATGGTTTGATGTGTGATGAATGGAGAGAAACCATTGTGGTTCTTATTCCTAAACTCAAAAATCCTTTAACTCCTTCTAATTATAGACCTATTAGTCTATATAATTCTATCTATAAGATAGTGGCAAGCATGTTATTGAATAGGATTGTCTATATCATTCCAAAGATTATTTCTGAAAATCAGGTAGCATTCATCAAAGGAAGATCAATTTCTGAAAATATTCTGCTCACCTAAGAAATATTCTATAAATTTAGAAACTCTAAAGCTAAGAAAGGTTTGATGGCCATTAAGGTGGACATGGAGCAAGCATATGATAGTATGGGTGGAACTCCTTAAAAAATGTTTTAGATATTTTTGGCTTTCCAAGTTTTTTTGTTAACCTCCTAATCCAATGTGTGGTGGACACCAAGTATTCTATTAATGTTAATGGTATGAATACTAATTGGATTCGAGTTGAATGTGGCTTTAGGCAAGGATGCCCTCTATCCCCATATTTGTTTATCATGTGCTCTCAACTTCTCACCGAAGCATTCAATAGAGATGGAGCCAAGATAGGAGTGAAGGTGGCACCGAATGCGGAAAAAGTTTCTCATCTTCAGTATGCTGATGATACTATTTTTTTTGCGGAAGCTAACAGAAGAAATGCTATTAAAATAAAAATAAAAAAATCCTAAAGAAGAATAGTGGCTGGACAGGGCAGAAGGTTAATAACCAACAATCTTCTTTGATTTTTGGTAAAGCAGTAAACAGAAACAAATCCAAAATTCTATCCAGAATCATGGGCTTCAAAGCTGTAGGTGAATTGAATTATCTCGGTATCAAGATGGCTATGAGAAGGCTTAAAGCTTCTGATTTCCATGATGTATTGGAAAATGCTTTTGATAAACTTAATGTTTGGAGCAACCTCTCTCTCACTTTAGCTGGTAAGTTTTAGTTGATTAAATCAGCACTCTTATCCATTCCAATTTTCATCTCTACCCATTGCCTTGTGCCAATGGGAGTGTTAAGAGAACTTGATAAGTTGTGTAGGAATTTTCTCTGGACAAAACAGGATAAGAGTAATGGAATTCATTATGTGGAATGGAAAATCCTTTGTAAGCAAATCAAATTCGGAGGCCAAGGTGTTATGTCTGCTTATGATAAAGTTGGATCGTGGAGAGCCAAACTTGCTTGGAGTTTGTTATCTATTCCTTCTTCTTTAATGAATAGAATTCTCATTGCCAAATACGGTAGAAACTTCAGTTTTTCTAAAACTAAAGTTGGTAGTTCACCAACTTGGAAAATTATAAATTGTGGAGGAAAACTTCTTCAACATGTTATCAGATGGAAGGTTTCTAATGGTGAGCATATCAACACTACTAAGGATATTTGGATCCTTGATAAGTGTTTAGAGAAATCGCCTATGTTTGTGTCCAATTTAAATAAAAATCAATGTTGTTTGAAATTCTTTCTTAATGGTGGTAGCTAGAATATCTAGAGATTGAATGAAGCATTCTGTAAGCAGTTAGCTGGTTTGATTTCTTTGGTCCCTACAAATGCTGAAGCTCAAGAAGATGAAGTGGAAATCATTTATAAATTATCTGGGAAATCACTTGCAGCAATGATTTCAGATCAAATCAATTTTAATGAAGACGAAGATGCTAGCTGGAGATGGCTAAAATTGTTGAAGTTAAGGCCAACATTTAAAATCTATTGGTGGAGATTATTACATAAGGCAATTCCAACAAATGAATTCTTAATGTATAGAAGGATTATTGATCACAATGGATGCCCAAGAGGATGTTGTGCTGCGGAGGATGATAGCCACTTAGCTGTTAATTGTTTTTTCATGATTAATATCATCAACTCCTTAAAAAGCTAGGGATATGAGATCCCTGTTTTCAATAATTTGGAGAATTGTCTAAATTGGCTCTCTATTATCTCTAGTAGCAATCCTTTCTTGGCAAATTTGTATTATTATGCAGTATTTTTTTCTTGGAAGAGTAGAAGTAAACTGGTACTTGGCTCGGTGGAAGATAGCATATCAGCTATTGCAGCCAATGCAATCAGTTTTGCTTCTTCTTCCTTTAGTCAAGATATCATTTCATCTAACTGGGTTTTTAATCAGCATTCACTGTTTCAAGATACTTGGAAACCCCCTCCAGCCGAATGGATCAAACTAAATGTGGATGCTTCTCTTGACAACAACTATTTTGCAGGAATTGGTGGAGTTATTAGAGACAGCAAGGGTAGATTTTTATTTGCCTTTGGTTTCAAAACTATACATTGGGATATCTCGACACTTGAATTGGATGCTTTGATGGTTTTAAAGAAGATTACTCAAGAGTGGATGTATGAAGCTAAAGGTATCATTATAGAAGGAGACAACTACAATGTTATGAAGCATATCCAATAAATTTTTAAGAAGGGTCCAACTGTAAGTAATCATCCCGAGTTACTTGATTTTTTCTTTCTTAGGAATTTCAATCAAGTCATTTTTCAATTTGTAAATAGAAAATGTAATAATTTAGCCGATTGTTGTGCTAACCATGCTAGGTTGGGTGATTTTATTTGGAATAACTTGATTAGCAATATCGTTCCTCCTATGTTCTTCAAATTGTTGAAGGAAGAATGTGATTATTTTATCTTTGTTTAGTTCTCTTTGTCTTTCAATAAAATTGCTATATGCATCTTCTCAAAAAAATATGATAATCCTTTTATGATTGATCCTTGAAAGTAATTGAAATAAAATTTGCAAATACAATCAAATCATTAAGCAAATAAACATGATTGATAGAATTTAAGAATAGATATAACATCGATACCTAAAAGGATTTATCAAAAATATGAATCAATTTAGACATTGAGATAAAGAATATCATTGCACAAAGGATGAATATAAAATTTTTATACTTCTCATTTGAATAGAAAATAAAATCATTCAGAAGATTAATTTGAATTAAAAGATTGAAAGATTAAGGAAAGAATTTTGAACGAAATACCACTTGTGGCGCTTTGATCATCTTTTCAATATTCGTGACACTTTTTATGCATCTTTTTACAGGTGGGCTAATTTTGTGCATCTTTTTCACATTGCGAGCTTTTGCGAATTCTTTTGATTTTTGTACATTTGTATATTTTCAAGAGTATTTTCAATCTTTCTAAAATCAATAATCTAAAATCTTCCATTTGTACATATTTAGACTGACTAAGAAATGTTCCCTCCTTAATTTGCTTAATGCTAAAGCCTAAAAAGTAACTTAAATCTCCCATTAGACTCATCTCAAATTCACTACTCATTATTTTAGAAAAATCATCACAAAGATTTTTGTTTAAAGATCCAAAGATGATGTCATCAATATAAATTTGTACAATGAGTATATCCTCTCCTATTTTCTTTAAAAAGAGAGTTGTATCCACACTTTTTTATCAAATGATCTTTCAAATAGGAAGGTGCTCAATCTCTCATACCAAGCCATATGTGCATGTTTCAATCCATATAATGCCTTTTTCAATTTGAAAACATGATTTAGGTATTTAGGATTTTCAAAACTTGGAGGTTGTTCTACAAAAATATCTTCCTGAATTATCGCATTTAAGAAGGCAATTTTTACATCCATTTGACATAATTTAAATCCTCTAAAACAGGCAAAGGCTAACAAAACTCTAATTGCTTTAAGTCTACCTACAGGGGCAAATGTCTCCTCAAAATCAATCCCTTCAATATGATTATACCACTTAGCAACTAATTTAGCCTTTTTTCTAATGACTACTCCTGAGTCATTCATTTTATTTTTGAAAACCCACTTAGTTCCAACTACACTCTGTTCCTTTGGACTTAGAGTTAATTCCCAAACTTTATTTCTTATAAATTGATTTAACTCTTCTTGCATAGCCAAAATCTAAAATTCATCCAAAAGTGCTTGATCAGTATTTATGGGTTTTATGGTTGAAACAAAGGCTGAATGATTAACTTCTTTGTTTAGTCTATGTCTAGTCCTTACACCTTCAATAGGTTCACCTATAATTAATTCCTTTAGGTGATTTTTAGAAAATCTCAAATCTTTAAGCAGACGGTTTTCTATCTCCAAATTTTCTTTCAAATTTTCTTCCAAATTTATTTTCTCAATCTTTTAGGATTTTATTTCAATTTCATCTTCTATAACATTTGGCTCTTCCAAAATTCCTGATTCATCAAATACAATGTGTGTGGTCTCCTCTATTACCAAAGTTATTTTATTGAATACTATATAAGATTTTCCAACACTTGAGTATCCTACAAAAATTCCCTCATCTGATTTTGGATTAAATTTTCTTAGGCAAATTTTCCATTGTTATGAATAAACACCTTACATCCAAAAATATGAAAATGTGATAAATTAGATGTTCTTCTTTTTAGCAACTCATAGGGTGTTTTATTTAATTTTGATCTTACATTCACCTTATTGAGAACATAACATGCAGTGCTAGCCGCCTCAGCAAAAAATATTTAGAAAGTGAGTATTCTGCCAATATGGCTCGAGCAGCTTCTATTAAAGTTCTATTTTTTCCTTTTGACTACCCCATTCTACTGAGAGGTTCTAGGTGCAAAAAAGTTATGATCAATTTCTTTCTCCTTACAAAATTCCTCAAATGATTCACTTTTATGAAATAGAAATCTAACCCATGTGAATCTTGAGTAATCATCCACAATCACAAATCGTTATACCTTCCCTCCTAGACTTACAGTTTCAACTAGTCCAAAAAGATCCATATGCAAAATCTCTAATGGTTTACTAGTTCTAAGATCCTTATTGGACTCAAAAGAGGATTTCACCTGTTTTCCTAATTGACATGCATCACAAAGGTAGTCCTTTATAAAGTCTAGTTTAGGTATACCTCTCACTAAGTTCTTTTGGGTAATTCTCCTAAGATTTTTCATGCTAGAGTGAAAAAGTCTCCTATGCCAAAGCCATGACTCATTAGATATAGTTTTCAAACAAAAAGTAGTAGAAGTTTTAATACAATTCAAATATAGCATATATACATTATTTACCCTAATACCATTCAAAACATCATTTCTATTTAGGCTTAATACGCAGCTAGTAGGAAAAAAATTTACATATTATCTTTTATCACATAGTTGTCTTATACTTAACAAATTATGCTTTAAGTCCTCTTCCAATAATATATTTTCAATGAAAAAATTATTAAGATTTCCAATCATACCTGACCCAACCACCTTCCTTGTGATGTTATCTCCAAGTGTAACCTTGCCTCCACTCCTGACTTCTAGCGATATGAATTATGCAATATTTCCAGTCATATGCTTTGAGCATCCCTGTCCAGGTACCATATGCTCTCACGAGGTCTTGTGTGAGAGCAACCCTACAAAATTATCAAACGTTAGACCTAGGAACCCAAACAAGTTTGGGTCCTTTTGGCAATTTATAGATAGATACATGTATGATATGTCTAGGTTTATGCATCTTAGGTTTCCACACCAAATAAGTTTTCTTCTTCAAAGTACAGGTGTGAGCTATATGTCCAATCAATCCATAATTATTACATTTGACTTTTGGAAATGGATTCCTAAGTCTTCTACTATTCATCGGTCTTATAAGGAATTGCATAAATTTAGGATATAAAATAGGATTAATGAAATCTTTAAGTTTAGGGGGTATCTTATTATCCTCGAGAGCATTTATTTTCAATTTGTAAAATGAATTCATATCTTTCAAAATTTGATTTGTATAATTAACTCGATATAATTTGCTCTCTGATTCATCCTTATTATTCTTGATTTAGATTTAAATTTGAAGTTCTACAAAGGATGTTTTTAACATTTCATGATTTTTATTCAAGTCATTAAACTCATCAAATAATTTCATGTGGTTATCATCAATTAAAGCATGATCTTTCCTAAGGATTTCATGTTCCTTTTATAATTCCTGAAATTTTAAGCTTAGACTATTATGTATTTTCTTTAATTTTCTATATGCATCATGCATGTATTCAGAAACTTCAAAAAGTTTATTGTAAGTCAAGTCACATACCTCCTCTTGAACTTATTAATTAAGGTTATCAACCATTAAGCACATATTGGTGACTTCCTCTTCCTTTTCTGTCTCTAACGAGTCTGAAGCTGAGTCCGCCCAAAAAGCTCTTTGGAATTTTCTCTTGCCCTTCTTCACAATTGGTTTCTCCTCTACCTTCTCCTTGCTAGGAGTGGCTTTGAGTTTTGGGTAGTCTGTCTTAATATGTTCAGGTTTCCTATACTCATAGTAAATAACATCATTTGAAACCTTGACATTTCTATTAAATTTATCTCGATTTCATTGTTATTGTCTCTTTTGCTTCCTCTTCAGAAAGCTTTTGAAGTGTGATGTCATCTTCATCCTCAAGTTGTGAGTGTTCACTCTCTAACTCCTCCACTTTCAGTGCTATGTTCTTCTCCCTTCGTGATTCACCTGCATCAATCTTTCTTTGGTTAACTCCTTGCTCATAAGTAATTAGCGATCTAAAAAGATTGTCAATAGAATAAATATTTAGATCTTTAGACTCTGTAATTGCAGTAATTTTAGCATCATAAGAAGTAGGCAAACAACGAAGTATCTTATTAACCATTTTAGCATTCGTTAGTTCCCTACCCAATGCATAAAAAGAGGTGACAATTTGTGTGAATCTTGTGTACATATCAGAAATGGATTCATTTGGTTTCATGTGAAATAATTCATAATCATGCAACAAGATATTAAGTCTATATTGCTTAACATCATTAGTCCTCTCATAAGTTATACAAAGTCTATCCCATATGTCCTTTCCACTCTTGCAAGTAGAAACCCGCATGTAGTCTTTTGATTTAAGAGCACAAAAGAAATTATTCAAGCATTTGGTGTTTAGTTGTGCTAAGTCACGTTCTTCTACTGTCCAGTCCAAAAAAGGTGTTTCAACTCTAACTCCATCAACTAATCTAGTTGGTTTTGTATATCCTTCCTAAACTAAGATTCCCATATAGTAATCAAGTGACTGTAAAAATATAGACATGCGTATTTTCCAAAAATTAAAAGGAATATTGTCGAACAATGGAGGTCTAGTTATAGAGTAACCCTCCGGTGTATTTCGTTTTTCAAATGTAACCATCTACGTTTGTTAAAAAGTAGTTTAAACTCATGATTTTGAAACAAAGCTATGATACCACTTGTTGAAACTTGTTCGATATGAATTAGGTTGTTAGACCTAAGATTTTGTCCCATCGGCTAACCAAGAGGGTGTGTGAATTGGTAATTAAAAATTTATCCATCTTTTTAAATTAAAAACTGAGAATAACTTTAGTGAATTTTATAGAAAAAGTTTTTCAATGACAATATAAACAGTAAAAATAAAAAGCAGTAGAAAAAATAAAAGACACAAGATTTATAGTGGTTCGATCAAACACGGCCTACATCCACTCCCCGGAGGCACCCTCCGAGTATTGCACTAATACCACTAGTGACTCTCCTTTTGCACCCACAGTAAGTCGGAGAAGCCTTTATAAAAACTCTCTTCCACCACTACCCGGTGTGGCAGAGAACCGTCATCCTTTTACACTCTCCAAGTGTTGGCAGAGAATCTGAAAGTGCTTAGATGACACTAAAAAGTGCCCTGATACCACTTAAAAATTTGTTAGGAATGTTAAGCCCTTAAGAACTAGCCCGAGGCTAACCAATAGGGGGGGAGGGTGAATTGTTATTTTAAAAAATCTTTCTTTAATCATAATAAGCACAAACTAATATCACCATAGAAAAATAACTGCGGAAAATTAAAATACGAAAGTAGTAAAAAGAACACGAGGGTTTATAGTTGTTCGGTCAACTTGACCTACGTCCACTCCCTAGAGGCGCCCTCCAGGTATTGCACTAAGTAAGTATCTCTCCTTTAGCTCCCACATCTAGGCGAAGAAGCCTTTACATCCGACTCCTATTCACCAACCCCGGTGCGGCAGAGAACCGACTCCTTTTGCTTCTTCCTGAAGCGGGCAGAGAACCGACTCCTTTTACTTCCTCCTGAAGCGAGCAGAGAACCCGGACCTTTTGCTGAAGTAGACCTCCCAAGAACCTCACAAGAATGAAGGATGAAGACCAAAGAAGATCACTTGGAACCTTGCTTGGAGGAACTTTTATGAACCGTCTCACAAACTCTCCCTCATAAGTTCCTCTCTCTCTCTCTCTCTCTCTCTCTCTCTCTCTCTCTCTCTCTCTCTCTCTCTCTCTCTCTCTCTCTCTCTCTCCTTCTCCAAAGGCTCTCTTAGGTCAAGACAGCAGCACTCAAGGTCTCATACATGAGAAAAAATAGATCCTTTAAATATAATTTTAAGAACCGACATTATCGTCCAAGATGATATGGATATCGTCCTGGACGATCAGTACAAATCATGGACTATCATACTAAACATCACCCTAAATGGGGGTCTGGATGATTCAAAATTAGCTTGATCATCAAGGACAATCTCGCGATCATCCTGGACGATTAGTTCAAATCAGAGGTAAAACGTCCAGAACATCGCCCAGAATATGATATGACCAATGTTGATCATCCAGAAGCAACTATGGTTTTTGAACGGATCGTCCCGAATAATATTTAGATCATCCCAGATGATGTGATTGTATCAATCATCCTTAATTGCTTTACTTAATTGCCTGATCAATTTTGTCATAATTGTATCAAATCGTCCAGGATTATACAAGATTGTCCTGGCTGATATCCAAAAATAAAGAATGCCTAAATAGATCATGTCGGCAAATTCTTTCAATTTTGAGCATATTATCCTGGCTGATACATGTATCATTTAGGACGATTTCATAATGACGACTGCCTTGACTAGGAGTCCTGATTAGGGTTTCTGTTTTAAAGCCGATCGTCCAGGACGATATAAATATCATCCAAGACGATGTGAGTAAAAACATAAATTCTAAATTAGTAAGAAAAGAATCACTCAAGTGTGTGTGTGTGTAGGGTAACTTAGCATTAGACACTTCCAAGATTACAATTGACTCAGGAAAGGGAAAAGAAAAGTTACATACTGACTCAACCCTAATCTACCCAATCTTGAGTTGGTTCTGTTTGTCGTCTGATCTCTTGACCCAAAAATATCAGTAGAAAAAGACAGTCGTATTGTTTTCTATCATTAAAACCATAATTCATGAAACCAAATATGCAACAATCTCCCTCTTTTTTATGATGGCAACACTCTGACGATTATTTCAAAAATAGCAGTGTAAAAAAAGAAAGGCTTTCAAGATTCAGAATAAAAGTTCAAACATACAAACCTTCTACTACTCTCCCTTTTGACATCTCAAAAAGGAGGAGGAAACTAAAAACAAACTAAAGCAACTAGAACTAAAAGAAAAAAACACAATGCAAAAAAAAAAAAACTATAGAAAACATATGCTAAAACTAAAAAAATGAGGGACCATGATCATCAGACGGAGATGGTGGTGGTGGCTGCTAGAAGTAACTGGACATGGCAGCGAACTGTGAGCCAAACCAGGCCATGTCCTGGTTCTGCTGGTGTGCAGCATAGGCATTAAAATGAGCCATGTCCTCATCGTGCTGCTACTGGTGGTGAGTAATAAAAGTGTCAAACCGGGCCTCCAACGGATTAAATCTCTCTACCAACTGATCTAGCTGTGAGTGCTGGCGGAGAGGAGCAGGTTCAGGAAAAGGAGGGGGAGCCTCCTCCTCCTCGGCCCCCTGAGCTTCCTCATCCCCTGGGTGGAGACGATTACTATGAAGGACTTTGAATGAATTGTTTGAGTAAAGAGGTGGCGGTTGGTTGGGAGGAGTAGGATATTGAAGATTGTACTTAGTTTGTATAACATAAGTAATGAGGTGTCCTAGAGCGATATTGGGTTTTCTTTTATGGCTTGGATCGCGGATTGTTGTTAAATGATCAATATATCGAAAAATCAGGTTAGTAGCATTAAACTCTCTATGGGCCATAATGTAAAAGGTAGTCAGAGAAAGTAGAGGAGTGATGTGGATTCGGTACCTAGCTTTTGAAATGATGGAAGTGCGAAGGACATGTTGGATTATCCTAGCATTTTTGACTAAAGAGCTAGTTTCTCCAGCATGAAAGGGTGCGTTGGTCTGGTGAAGAAAATAATTTGCTGTGGACCCATCAAAATCAGGATCTGAGATAATGGTATGCAGCTTATCCCCAGTGGTGGATAGCTGTAACAGTTCAGCAGAGTCCTAATATGTGATCCCGACCGGTCGTCGATTCATATAGGAGGTCAGGGCTGTGTAATAAGAATATATGCAAAGATTTGCAAAAAAATCAAGAAGAAATTTAAAGGAAAAAGGGACTACGAGGGTAAGAATGAAGCAAAACCAGATATGGGCAAAAATATCTAGTACCGAATAAGATAGGTAGGCAGGATTGATTGTTCTTGAAAGAGTAATGTCGCATTCCTTACAACGGTGGTAAGCAGCTTGATCTTCTACTTCCTGAAAATGAGGCCTGAATTTAGAGAGCAAATAAGAGAGGAGAAGGAGCTTGAGGTGAGAAATAATGGTTGGAAGGCCTAAATTTAAAGAAATACTCACATCGTCCAGGACAATCGTAAAATCATCCAGGACGATCTGGTTCAATTTTTGCGTACAGGCCGATTGGTCAAAAATATGGTCCAATCGTCTAGGCCAACCAGATATCGGCCAGGATGATAAGACACAAGAGATCATCCCGAGGTGTCAAGCTGGGCGACCGTTGAAAAAGCAGATCATCCGGGCTGATTAGGTGTATCGTCTAGGACGATGCTCAATAATTGATCGTACTGATCAAATTTAAAATATTTTAAATATGTGCCACGTGTATCATCCAGGACGAACATTGGATCGACCAGGACGAATGTCCAATAATGGATTGTCCGAGGCGATTTTAAGGATTTTAAACGTACAGACATGTGAATCGTCCAGGACGATCCGGTGTATCGTCCAGGACGATCCGGTGTATCGACCAGGACAATGACCAAAAATGCATCGGCAAGGATGAAAATTGTATCGGCCAAAATGATCAAGATGATTGTAACAGAGTTCGATCAGATCATCCAGGATGATAAGGTATCGTTCGGGATGATGATTTACACCAAGCTCAGAAAAGTTCAGTAGATGGAATTTTGAAGAGAAATTATCATATCGTCCAGGATGATATAGATATCAACTAGGATGATGAAACAAGAATTTGGAAACCAAGGAAAGATGGAGATGATCAGAAAAAGCCCCAAAAATAAATATAACAAAATAAAAAGCTAAAAACAACAATGAAAAACTAAAAACCAGCAAAGGAAAGAAAAAAAATGAAATTTTGTTTTTATTTTTATTTTTCGTTTTTTTTAGTAAAGCATCCATATGACAAATTTCCCAAGTAATTAAATTTTAGAGATTCAAAAGATCAAAGAGTTAACAATGTCATAATCTGAAAAAGGTAGAATATTCGATCCTATTAATCCCTAGCTTATACTTCTTTCAAGGTAAAAATTGTCTTTTGAAAACAAAAGGCCTAACTCATATCAAACTAATTGTGTAAAAAGGACATCCGTTCAAAACTTGGCTACAAAAAAAATATCTTATAAAATAATACACCAAAGCAATTTGTCTTAATCATGGAATTTGAAATCAAGCCTTTGAAAATATTAAGTAAACCATGAATTCTTCTAAAATTTTAAAAGTTTGAAAGAGGGGTAAGCTTGTCTTATATGGGCTCATTTTATGTCTCTTGTCAATTTAAATGGCGCTCTTTGCTCATCTTTTGATTTTTGATAAATTTTTCAATTTGGCGTTATTGTGCATCTTTCTGTTTTGGCATCATTGGCCTTTTTATTATTTTTTGTTCTTGCAAGCTATATCCCTTTTTCAACAACTCTTAAATTATAATTAGTTGTGAGTAGATCTTCTAGATACTAGAGAAAAAAAAAACTCACTCTCTAATATAAGGAAGAATAGACCACAAAGCAGACTTTAGAGCAATTATATGATAAGTGCGATGGCAATATTTCATTTAACTTGAAAGATATATAAAATCTTTTAATATTATAAATATAAGGTAGATTACTGTAGCAAGATAAAAAACATCTTAATTTAAAAAACTAGTTATTAATTTGAGATAGACCTTTGTTTAGAAAAGAAAAATTATACCACCAAAAGAGGTTAGAAGAAGGGAAACCATCAATGGTGTTTCTCCCTTTAACCGATTTAGAGATGCTAGTCATTGGCTTTAAATCTCCAAAATCTAAAAGCTTGAAAAAAAATCATCATATAGAAAACCAAAGTTAAAATAAAATCAAACAACTAGAATAAAAACTAACACGAAAAGAAAAAAAATTGAAAACAACACTAATCAACAAATGCTTTTCAATAATTTATGAAGTAGCAAGTTTAAGCAATTATGAGCTGCAAGCCTCCGTTTAGTATCCTATGCTTCTCATGAGGTCTTTGGTGATAGCAATCCTGCAAGAATCAACAACTGTCAGATTTAGGAACCCAAACGTGTTTGGGTCCTTCTTATGAAAGGTAGAATGCAATGTATGTGTGTTATGCTGTGAATCATGCAATTTAGGTCTCTACACCCAATGTGTACTATGGTGAATAGTGCAAGTGTGTGAGATGTGTCCTAGCATGCCACATAAAAGCATCTAACACCAGGAAAAAGATTTCTTAAATGGTTCAAATTGTAATGCCTCTTCCTAGGTCTTGGCTTTAGATCAAAAGTGGGTGTCATCCAATTTCTCTTGATTGTTTCCAACTTAGTATTAAACATCGAGTTAGTACTTTCTAAAGCAGCATTCTTACTCCTCAAATTTTGCTCCATCTCTTTAGATTTCTCTAAATCAGATTCAAGTGAGATGTGTAATGCTTTTAATGAATCATGCTCATCAATCAATTCCAAATGCTTTTTTATTTAATTCATCAAATTTGTCAAGTAAAACCATGTGATTTGAATCAATCGTTAAGTGATCTTTGAGAATAATTTCATGCTTTTCTTGTAAATTTAAAAGCTCAAATTTTAAAGTAGCATGCGTTTTCTTAAATTTTTTATATGATGCATGAATTTTCTCATAGATTTCAAACAGTTGATCATATGTTGGTTTACATACCTCTTCTTCTTCACTTTGATCAAGATGATCTTCTTCCATTAAGCACAAGTTTGTTGTCTCTTCCTCATGCTCACTCTCAGAGGAATCAGATGCAGATTCTTCTCAGAATGCCTTTTGAACTCTCTTCTTGTCCTTCCTGAGCTTGGTTTTTTCCTCACCCTTTTCATTGCTTGAGTGATCTTGAAGTGTAGGATAATCTGCTCTGACATGTCCAGGCTTTCTACATTCAAAACAAACAACATCAGAAGATCCTTTAGAATATTTATTATCCTTACCTTTTCTCCAATTTTTATTATGCTTGTGACTCTTCCTTAGAAGGCTTTTGAATTGCCTTATGATTAAGGCAATGTCATCGCTTTCAGACCCAAAAGAATTAGAGTTCATGTTGTTTACCTTTAATGCCACAGTTTTCTCTTTTCTTTTCTCACCTGCATCAAGATTTCTTTGATTCACCCCTTTCTCGATAGCAATGAGTGAGCCAAGTAAGTTATCAATCAAATAGGTATTCAAATCTTTAGACTCGGTGATTGCAGAGATTTTAGCATCAAAAGAGGAAGGCAAACATCTTAAAATTTTGTTCACTTTTCATAGTTTAAAAGTTCTCTTCCTAAGGCATGCAAAGAAGTTACAATTTGCGTGAACCTTGTATACATATCAGAAATTGATTCAGAAGGTTTCATACAAAAAAGTTTGTAATCATGCAAGAGAATATTCAAACGAGATTGTTTAACTTCATTGGTTCCTTCATAAGTAATGCACAACCTATCCCAAATCTCTTTTCTAGTAGAGAAAGTAGAAACACGCATGTAGTCTTCAAATTTTAAACCACAGAAAAAATAATTCAAACACTTCGCATTTAGTTGAGCTAAATCTCTTTTATCAAAAGTCCATTTAGTAAAAAGCACTTCAGTTTCAATTCCATTAAGTTCACGAGAAGGTGGAGAATATCATTCTTTAATAAGCATCCACATGCGACAATCAGTTGATTCTAAAAAAGTAGACATGCGAGTTTTCCAAAAATTAAAAGGTAGTTATCAAACAAAGGTGGTCATGTAAAAGAATATCCTTCCATTGTATTACGATTCCCAAAGTTAGCCATGGATCAAAATTCAAAAAGTTATCAAACTCAATTTTTATGAATCCTGCTCTGATACCACTTGAAAGTTCATTTGGGATGTTAAGCGCTTGAGAACTAGCCCGAGGCTAACCAAGAGGGGCGGGGGGGGGGGGGGGGGGGGGGGGGTGAATTAGTATTTTAAAAAATCTTTCTTAAATCACAATAAGCACTAACCAATATCACCACAGAAAAATAAGTGCGGAAAATTAAAATGCAGAAGCAGTAAAAAGAACACAAGGGTTTATAGTGGTTCGGTCAACTTGAACTACGTCCACTCCTGGTATTTTACTAAGTAAGTGTCTCTCCTTTAGCTCCCACAGCTAGGCGGAGAAGCCTTTACACCTGACTCCTTTTCAGCAACCCCGGTGCGGCAGAGAACCGACTCCTTTTGCTTCCTCCTGAAGTGGGTAGAGAACCTGCTCCTTTTGCTTCTACCTGAAACGGAAAGAGAACCCAAACCTTTTGCTGAAGTAGACCTCCCAAGAATGAAGAACGAAGACAAGAGAAGACGACTTGGAACCTTGCTTGGAGTAACCCTTGTGAACCCTCTCACAAACTCCCCCTCAAAAGTTCCTCTCTCTTTCTCTCTCTCTCTCTCTCTCTCTCTCTCTCTCTCTCTCTCTCTCTCTCTCTCTCTCTCTCTCTCTCTCTCTCTCTCTCTCTCTCTCTCTCTCTCTCTCTCTCTCTCTCTCTCTCCTTATCCCAAGGCTCTCTTAGGTTAAGACAGCAGCACTAAAGGTCTCATACATGAGAAAAATTAGATCCTATAAAAAGAATTTTAAGAACCGACATTATCGTCCAGGATGATATGGATATCGTCCTGGCCGATCAGTACAAATTGTGGACTATCGTACTGAACATCGCCCTGAATGGGGGTCTGGATGATTCAAAATTAGCTTGATCGTCCAGGACGATCTCACGATCATCTCAAACGATTAGTTCAAATCAAAGGTAAATTATCCAGAACATTGCCCTGAATATGATCTGGCCGATGTTGATCATCCAGAAGCAACTAAGGTTTTTGAACAGATCATCCCAAATGATATTTAGGTCATCCTGGACGATGTGATTGTATCAATCATCCTTAATTGCTTTCCTTAATTGCCTGATCAATTTAGGCATAATTGTATCAAATCGTCTAGGATGATACACGATCGTCCTGGCTGATATCCAAAAATAAAGAATGCCTAAATAGATCATGTCGGCGAATTCTTTCTATCTTGAGCATATCGTTCAGGCCGATATCCTAATGACGGCTGCCTTGACTAGGAGTCCTGATTAGGGTTTCTGTTTTAAACCTGATCGTCCAGGATAATATAAATATCGTCCGGGTCGATGTGAGTAAAAATAGAAATTCTAAATAAATAAGAAAAGAATCACTCAAGTGTGTGTGTGTAGGGTTACTTTGCATCAAACACTTCCAAGATTACAATTGACTCAAGAAAGGGAAAAGAAATGTTACAGACTGACTCAACCCTAATCTACCCAATCTTGAGCTGGTTCCGTTTGTCGTCTGATCTCTTGGCCCTGAAATGTCAATAGAAAAAGACAGTCGTATTGTTTGCTATCATTAAAACCATAATTCATGAAACCAAATCTGTAACAGAACCGTTCATCCTTTCACACTCACCCGGTGTAGGCAGAGAACCCTTTGGCTATTCACACTCTCCAAGTGTAGGCAGAGAACCCTTCGACTGTTCACACTCTCCAAGTGTCAGCAGAGAACCCTTCAGCCGTTCACACTCTCCAAGTGTCGGCAGAGAACCGGATCTACTTGACAAATCTTCTCACAAGAAATCTAGAAGAACAAGAGAAAAGAGTAAAGTAATCGCAAATCATAAGTGGAGATTCTTACCTTTGAGTACAAAGTGAATCCTTCACGCTCTAGAAGTAAGAATCCTCCATCAAACATTCTCTAACACTCTCTCCTTGACTCTCCCTTCAGTTGAAATGAAGATCAGTAGGAAAAAAGATAAAGTGACAGTATATAAAGGACCTTTTATATGAAAGATATGAAAAACTGTCCAAAAACTACTGATTTTCAAATCAATACGAACAGGCTCGTCCCGTACGAACATAAGATCGTCCCGTACGAACAGTGTAAAATTGTTGCATAAGATTCCTTATATGCATTAGGATGAGGTGACTTCGTACACGATCATCGTCCCGTATGAACTAAGTTCGTCCTATATGAACACTTATTTTATAGCCACCCAGAAAAATAACTGCAAATGTTTCATACGTCAAAAGAACATAGCAATTCATCCTGGGATGAATGCTTATGTTCGTCCGTATGAATAGTTCAAAACGTTGTCACCCGAGAAGATCATCCTGGGACGATTGGTGTATTTCATCTGTACGAATAGTTTAAAGTGAGAATCCAGAGGAGATCATCAAGGGACAATTAGTCCATTTCATCCGTATGAATAATTCAAACTCAGAATCTAGAGGAGACCGTCTAGGGATGATTAGTCCATTTCATCCGTACGAATAGTTCAAACTCAGAATTCAGAGGAGATCGTCCAGGGATGATTAGTCCATTTCTTCCGTATGAATAGTTCAAATTCAGAATCCAGACTAGATCATCCTGGGATGATACGTCTATTTCGTTTGTATGATCTGGACATAGAAAAATTTCTCATTTTTCTTGTTCGTTCCATTGCTCTCCGAGGGGTATAATTGATTTAATCGTCCCGTACGAACTATGTTCATCCCATACGATCAGAGGAAAATTTTAACTTTTTAAAGATCTCCCTCAGTGTGTATGCTAGTTTGCTCAATTATAATTACTCTCTCTCAGACTCAATAAGATAAAAAAATACAAACTTCAAAATACAAAGTATGATATGTTGAATTTGATTTGAAGTCTTTAGTAGTCTTAAGTACGATTATCCTGAAATGTTAGTCCACACAAAAGAAAAAATAATTCTTTCAAAAAATGTTAGGAGAAAATGATAATTAAAATAGTAATATTTGGAATCATCAAAACTATATAAGTTGCAAGAATATAAAACATGCAAATAGCAACTCTCTTAACAGATGGAAGCTTGGACAGATGTGGACTTGATCTAACTATAATATTTTAGTTAATAATAGGAACCTCTTCCAGGGATTTCTAGAGAGAGAACGTCTGGATTTCTAGAGAGAGAAATCTCACCGTCTTGTTTGAATTTCATTTTTCCTTGATTTTTGCGATCGGTGGTGGAGGCATCGGATGATCGCCGGCGTTGTTTTGGCGGTATCATGAATGCTCCTTGACCTTACGGATCCCTACGTCCCAATGGTAGACGTTCAAATGGTATTGTAATCAGAGAAGGAGAATTACCCCTGTGCCATCAAGTTCCAGTTGAAGGTAAGGGAAAGAGCATTTTGGTTGAAAGTATGGCGGGGAAGAAGAGTTTAGGTGTGAAGAGAAATCCAGGGATGAAAATTCTTGAATCATCAGCTTCGAATGATTTAACTCTACATGTGAACAAATTTTCTGGAGTTCTTTATACGCTTATGGGGAGTAATATCGAAGACGATTTGATTTCGGTAGAAGTTCCGAAGGAAGGTGAAATTGTGGAGGATCAAATTATAGGGCCTGTGGATACTGGAATCCAGAAGAACAAGATTAATGAGGTTGCTGAAGCTTGGTCGAAATTGAAGCCAATCAAGATATCATTCAATAGGGATCAGGTTGAATTTTCAGAAGATGGCATTGGTGTTAAGCTGAATGCAGATATGGAGGCAAAGAATTATAAAATTTTAAAGAATTTGGTGGTGATTAAAGTGTTGGGTAATAATGTGCCATTTTTGATTTGTGGTACAGAATTGAGGAGGCAATGGAGAAAATTTGATGGATTCCACTTGACCTCTATTGGTATGAACTGGATTATGTGTTCATTCCAGATGAGTGAGGTGGTAGAAGAAGTTCTAAACGGTGGACCTTGGTATGAGAATGGATTCATTATTGGTATGGATAGGTGGTCTGCAATATTTGATCCGAATATGTTTAAAGGAGTTTCTGCCCCAATCTGGATTATACTT
This sequence comes from Dendrobium huoshanense, assembly GCA_016618105.1. Lineage (NCBI taxonomy): Eukaryota > Viridiplantae > Streptophyta > Magnoliopsida > Asparagales > Orchidaceae > Dendrobium > Dendrobium huoshanense. The sequence goes on from CM028351.1 coordinate 52,101,752, forward strand.
CTGTGTCTGCCTCTGTATTGCTGGGATGAGGACAATATTGCAAGAATTGCTTCTTGCTTGGGAACGCAAATGTACATTGATGGCAACACCTTTCACTGGGGTAAATGGGAGTTTGCTCGTGTTTGTGTGAGGATCGATCTGGAGAAGAAATTAATGAATGGTGTGTGGGTGGATGGCTCAGCTGGGAGGTTCTTCCAACGGGTTGAGTATGAGAAAATTGATCTTCTCTGTTATAAGTGTGGTAGAGTGGGACATGACAGAAATATCTGTCCAGAAAATATATCCATTGGAATACAGGATCAAGCATCGAATAAGATGGATGTAGTTAATGATATCAGTGAGAAGTTTGTGCCTGACAGTAAAACTTCTGTGATTAGCTCTGAATATGGTCCTTGGATCCATGTTCATTTCAAAAATAGGAGAAGTAATAGAGGTAATGTTATTGGAAAACGAATGAATGCCAATGGGTTCAGCAATGATATCAGGGGAAATATTAATAAGAAGGTTATTATGTAGAAGGAAATCAAGATGGTGAATGAGGAGGTTGCTGATGTTGGAAAAAATTTCCTGGTTCCAGAAATTTATTCTGAAACTAAAAATTCTGTTGGGAAAAAGAATTCAGATAATATTCTAACCAATAGATTTGCAGTACTGAGTGATAGTATTGAAGAGAATTGTACGGGGAATCATGTAGAAATTGATAAAACATAAGAAGGAGGTATGGCCAGTATGGATCCAAATGTCAGTAACAGTGGTTTGGGTTCACATAGTGGTGCTGCCAAGCTTAAGCTATCCAAGGAATTGAGATCACTAGGACCTGTGGAACCTGATTATAAGAAAAAGAAGAGGTATTATAGGTTGAACCCCAAGGATTAGGAGAGACCATCTGCACTTGTTTAATGTCATCCATTCTTTTTTGGAATTGTAGGGGGGCTAGGAAAGAAGAAGCTTCCCTATAGTTGAAGGACATTGTTAGATATCAGAATGTTTATTTTATTGGGCTTATGGAGACCAAATTGTCTAGCATTGATAGAATGGATGTTGATTATCTTAATGGAAAGGAATGTGAGTATTTTCATTACCCTGATGTTGGTACATCAGGATGAATTTCGGTGTTATGGAATAGGAATCTGGTGTCTTTTGAGATTAGGGAGGCATCATCGCAAGCAATTGTTGGTAGTCTTACGGTTCCTAGCTTGGGAATGTGGAAAGTTGTAACTGTTTACGGGAGTAGATATTGTAAGGAAAGGGGACGGGGAGCTTGTGGAAGCAACATCAGAAGTGTATGGAGAATTAAATTCCTTCCATTATTGGAGGGGATTTTAATTGTATCATTAACAAGGAGTAGAAGAGAGGAGGCAAAAGGTTCTTGTTTTCAAAAGGGCCTAGGGAGATGAAGAGCTTTATGGTAAATTCAGATTTTTATGATATTGGATGTGTTGGACCAAGGTTTACTTGGTGTAATAACAAAGAGGGGACCTCTCGGAGTTGGGAAAGGTTGGATAGATGTATGTTAAATTTGGCTGCTATTCAAAAGCTTCCACTTGCTACTATCAAGCATCTTGCTAGAGTAGCGTCTGACCACAGTCCTATTGTTCTGAATATGACGGATAAAATGCAGTTCAAGGCTAAAATCTTTATGTTTGAGGACACTTGGCGATCATACCCAGCAGCTAAGAGTGTTGTTTTTCACTCTTGGAAGAAGAATGACTTTGGTGATGAATATATGATCTTGCAAAGGAAGCTCAACCGTACTTTAAGGCACTATTTTTTTGGAATAAAAATAAGTGCAAGGATTTGAATTTGTTGAAGGAAAATTTGAAGAAGGAAATTGTTGATCTTCAAAACAAGGAAGCTTTGGATGATAATTGGTCGGTTGATGACCTTTTTGTGCTTAGAAACAAAGTTCATGAATTGAATATTACATTGAGGTGACTATCTACTTGGTGAAATCAAAGGGCAAAAGTAAGGTGGCATAAGGAAGGAGATACAAATTCAAGGTTTTTACATAAGTTTGCATCGGCAAGAAGAAATGGAAACCGAATTAATCAGATCAAAGATGATTTCAATTTGATACATGAAGAGGAGGATCAAATTGAGAAGGTTTTCACACAATTTTTTGAGAAGAAGTGGAAATGTAGAGAATGTGAGCTGACGGGTTGGCCGTTTGTTGATGAAAGCCAGAAGATTACTGATGAAGATATGGTGATTATTAATGAGGAATTCTCTGTACATGAACTGCAGCTCTCGGTTTCTCAGCAGGTAAACAACAAAGCACCAGGTATTGATGGAGTTACATCTTCTTTTTATAAGAGTTATTGGAGTATTGTTTGGAAGACTCTTTGGAGTGCTGTCAACCGATTTTTCAAATCCAGTATTATGAATAGAGAGTGGAAGGATACATTAATTACTTTAATTTCTAAAGTAAAATACCCTTTGATTCCATCAAATTATAGGCCTATCAGCCTATGTCAGACTAATTACAAAACCATGGTTATTGACAAGATGGTTTCTGAAGAGCAAGTAGCGTTCATTCCTGGAAGATCCATATCAAAACATTATCTCTCGGCTCAGGAGATTCTTCATAAGTTCAAATTATCCAAGAATAAGAAGGGGTTGATGGCTCTTAATTGGATATGGAGCAGGCTTATGATAGCATGGGATGGACAACACTTTGTCAGGTTCTTAAGTGGTATGGATTTCCTACTGTTTTTTCAAACTTACTTATGGAATGTGTTATAGATGTGAGGTTTTCTAGCATCATCAATGGAAGGAACTCCAAGTGGATTTGTGCTCAAAGTGGATTCCGTCAAGGATGTCCACTTTCTCCCTATCTCGTCATATTGTGTTCTCAACTCATGTCCAACTCTTTGGCGCAAAGGGGTAAGAATCTTTGCATTCTGATTTCACCTAGAGGTCCAAAGATCACACATCTTCTCTATGCAGATGATGTGTTGTTTTTTTCTCATGTTTCCATTACTTTAGCCAATGCACTGAAGACTATAGTGAAGGATTTTTGTAAGTTGACAGGACAAAGAGTCAATGTCAGCAAATCGCAGATTTTGTTTGGCAAGGTGGTTAGTTATTCTTTGAAGAAGAAAATTGTTAGAGTTCTCAGCTTCAGGGTGGTCAAGGAGATGAAGTACTTGGGAGTGAAGATTTCCCTTAGAAGAATCAAGATGGCAGATTTTCAAGAACTTATGAGCATGGTCATGGACAAACTCAACTCTTGGGGTAAGAAATCTTTGTCAATGGGAGGTAAACTCACTCTCATTGAAACTTCTTTGCTCTCTATGCCAAATTTCTTAATTACCCACTCTTTTATTCCCAAAAGAGTATTGCATGAATTGGAAAAAATATGTAGAAATTTCATATGGCATAAGAATGATGGGTCCAATGGTATGCATTATAATGCTTAGGGAGAATTATGCAAGCCTAGAAGTATGGGTGGGTTGGGTTTGCATTCTCCATTATCAAGAATTGGCTCTTTAAGATCTAAATTGGCTTGGAATTTTATTCAATAACCAGACTCTTTATTCCATCAAGTGTTGAAAGCTAAATATGGTGATGATGTTATGAATGATGATCAGAAGAAAGTTACTTCTAGTGCTTGGAAGATTATGTTGGATGGGGGAAAGAATTTGAATCTGCTATCAGATGGAAGGTGGGTAAGGGTAACAAAATCAATGTCTTGAATGATGCTTGGTTGCTTGATAAAAGCATCAACCGATGGCCAACATATGTGGACTGTGAAGTGCTGGATGGTTTTTTTGTTCAACAGCTTTTGGTAAACAATGGTGAATGGAATCTTAATTTGTTACAAAGGGCCTTTCATCTAGAGCTTATATTTTTGATTAGACAAATTCACATTGAGTATGAGGAGGAGGATAGGATGGAGCTGCTGAAATGGTGTTCGGTAAAAACAGTTTCTGCATTGGTATATGAACAATTGTTGTTCAATAGATGTACCTTTGAAGATGTTGATTTTTACAGTTGGTTGTAGAAGCTTAAACTCTGTAAGAAGGTTGAAATCTTCTGGTGGAGGTTAGGTAAAGTTGCGATTCCTACTAATCTATTTCTTAAGAATCGAAGAATCTCTGAGATTGCTGATTGTGCAAGAGGCTGCCAAGTGGTTGAATCGTATGAACATATAATGGTTCAATGCAAATATATGGTGGAAGTCATTATGAAGATGTGTGAATGGGGTATTATGATCCTTGTTTTAAGTTCTTTCGATTGCTGTTTACATGAGCTAAAGAGGCTATCAAGGTGTAACTCTGGAATTGTCAAGGTTTATTGTTCAGTGGTGTATTTATCTTGGAAGAACCGTAATTCTGTGAAGCATGGTAAGGATGCATTGCCTTGTTCTATGGTTGCTTCTAATGCATTGTTCTTAGCCACTTCCAAATCTAGTCCATATCTTACTAGCTGGGGCACTAATCTCCTTAGGGAGTTTCCAAATACTTGGTGCCCTCCACCGAAAGATTGGATTAAGATTAACTTATATTCTTCTTTGCTTAGCTCCTATCTTGCTGGTATTGGTGGTGTTTTTTGGGATCATAAAGACCGTTTGATTAGAGCATTTGGGAAGAAGAAGGTCCATTTGGATATTGCCCAGCTTGAAATGGAAGCAGTTCTTATGGTGAATGACTTCCTTAAGAGTTGGATGTTGGAATGCAAGGGATTGATCATTGAGAGTGATAATGTCAATATTATCCATTTCATTCAAGACTCATTGAAGAAGAATAAATTGCCTTTGGATAGGTGGTCGGCAAAGGATTTATTTTATTTGAATGATTTCAATAAAGTTGTTTTCCATCATGCCTATAGATGTTGTAATAAAGTAACTAATTGTTGTGCTACTTTGGCATTGGAAAGTAGTTTTTCTTTTGATAGTTTTTCTTTAGATGGAATCCCTTCCTTCTTGATGGACTTAATCAAGGAGGAATGTGATCCTTTAATTACTTGTAACTAGTTCTTTGTTGCTTTTCTTTTAATGCAAATGCTGCAATTCTTCAAAAAAAAAAAGACTAGTGATTTCGACATGGAAAGTATGGATCAGAAGTGTTTTGGGGTCTTGAAGGAGAAGAGGGCTCGATTATGGAGGCTTGAGAGGGTGAGAGAATGCTAGGGCAAGAATCAATGCTCATTTCATTATTTTTCCCTATTTAAACAACCTCTGATGGATTGGATGGCTACAATGGCTTGGTTAAGTTCTAATATGAAGACACCTGTCCAGGGAGTAGGTAGGAGTAGGAGGTTCAAAGGACCATGGTACAATAAGAAGTGGAAAGGCTATTTTGGCCGATATAAGCTTTTAGAATGACTAAAAACCATTGGATTTTGATCCAAGGTTGCTAGATAATGTTTAAATATCTGGAGAGGTTTAGGAAGGAGTGGATTAAGCTTAAGTGGACATTTGAGCATCTTTGACCCCTCCAAAGCCCATGTTGACTGTTTGACCAGTCAATATGCCACATGGGCTTGTGAGTTGGCAAGTGGAGATGCCTTGGTTGCTGGTTGAATGGGTTCAAAGGAGTTTAAATGGGTGGATTGGATATATGAGAAATTTAGTGAGTGTACAAGTTGATTTGACCACATCCTAACTAGTTGACTTGGTCAAATCAACTTGGATTTGATTCATCGAGGATTGGGACATGTTTGAACTATGAATTAAACTAATTTAAGGGTTTATGAATTTCAAATGAGATGATTTGATTAAACACAATAAGATGACCCATTATACTTGGTTTAACCATTTCTTAAGAGTTGACCAAGTAAACTATTAACTGTGTCATAGTGACTAGTCAACTCCAAATCAATGAGGGATGTGACTAGAGGAGTTTGAGCTAGATATTGAATTGCCTAGGAGTATAGATAGGTTTGGAGCTTGATTTATTTATGGTTAAGATTAGTTCAAGTAACCTCAAACAAAAATGAGGTCAATAGGGGGATGCCAGAAATTCAACAACTCTGAATAGAGACTAACATCCCAGTCTTCATGTATTGGATTAACTCTTGGTTATATAGTTGTTAACAAAAATTTACTGCAGTCATTAAAACTGATAGAATAGTTCTACCATTTTTAATAACATTTTTATTCTTCCAAGAGAAGAACACCGCAGTCATGTATACCCGAACTATACTTGGATTCTTATTTGAAATACTTCTAGGTTCCACAAGACCTTCCTCCAATGATTGAAAAATTAGAACATTAAAACCACATTCTCTAATTGTCATAATGATCTCAATGAGGAACTTACATTACATAGAAATATGAGATAAACTCTCAATCTCATTAAATCCTCTAGCACAAGTAGTAATCTCAGAAATCTTTCTATGATTAAGATATTGATTTGTAGGAATGGCATTCTTAGTAAGTCTCCACCAAAAGCAATGAATCTTAGGCTTCAGTTTCAATTTAGAAATCCATTTCATAACCACATCAATATTTTCCACATAATTATTTTCCAATGTAGCTATGTACTCTGTAGAAGAAATTGACTTTCCCGAATATTGTTGCAGCAACTCAACATAATCTTCATCAGCCATAGAACATATCGGAACCAACATAATTAAGGAAGATAAATCCTCATTGAAGAACTTTTGAATTTCTAAAAAATTCCATTTGTCGCCTAATGTTAATAGGCTCTGAACCTTTAAATTATATAAACCCACATGACCCCTAAAAGTTGGCAATCTATTCAATTCTTTATCCAAGCTCCAAGCATCATCAATAATACTAATCATGTTACCGTTGGACACCCTCCATCTAATAACCAACTTAAGAAGATTTGCACCATTCATTAGAATTTTCCATATTGATGAAGAACCTCTTTTAGTTTTCACATTCCATATATCCGTACCATTTTTATTAGAAATAATATGATTAAGAAGTGAAGAAGGATTCTGAATAAAAATTCAAGTCAACCTTGCCCTCAAAATAGTAACTTTGTTTAAGATAGAATGAATGCAAGCTCCACCCAACAACTTCAGTTTACATAAATCAACCCAAGCCATATAATTTAATCCATTCTTTCCCTTGTCTTTATGCCAAATGAAAGTTCTACAAAGTTTTCAAGATTTAATAACACTCCTCTTGGAACAAATGAATGAGTAGCAACAAAGATGGGAAGAGATAAAAGTGAAGACTTGATATGTAATATTCTCTCAAGCAAGGAGAGGCATTTATTTCCCCAAACATTGAATTTTTCCAAAGCATGATCCATGATTTCCTGAAAATCTAAAGACTTCAACCTACTCAAATCAATTTTAAGTACCAAATACTTAAACTCCTTCAGGCTTCTAAAACCAAGCTTCTTGGAAATATACCTTTTCCATGTCACATTTACTGATTTCCCCAAAAAAAATATGAGATTTATTTTTATTCACTTTCTGCTCGTCCAACTTTAGTATTCATCAATAATATCCTTCATATTCTATGCCGCATTATAAGAAGCATTAGAAAAGAGAAGAACATCATCAACATACAAAAATCTTGAAATTTACTCTGCTTGAGGTACAATCTTTATCCCCCATAACACCTCTTTGAAGAATTGAATTAGATAAAATTTGAGAGCAAATAATAAATAAGAATGGGGAAAAGGGGCAATCTTGTCTGAAACCACTCTTTGCATTAATCCAATTTGACATGCTCCAATATATAAGAATAGAAAACCTGCAGTTCTTCACACATTCGATGATCAACATGGAAAATCTGATTTGAAAACCAATGTTTTAGTTAGGGTCGACCACCCCATACTATCATATGCTTGCTCCATATCAATCTTGACTACCAAAAGACCCTTCTTGGATGTAGAAAATATGAATTTATGAAAGATTTCCTGAGCTAATAAACATTGGTTCAACATCGATCTTCCTAGGATAAAAGTAGCCTGATCTTCAATAATTATTATAGGAAGACACCATTTCAATCTATTCATCAACATTCTTTTCGCAATCTTATAAATAGTTTGACACAAATAAATTTGTCCAAGCTGAGAAGGTTCCATGGGATTTTTAACTTTACGAATTAACACTATAAGGATATCCTTCGAACTTGGATGCAAAATACCCGATTTGAAAAAAAAAATTGTCAACTTCTCTCCAGGAATAATTTCTAATAGTTTTCCAATAAAATTTAAAAAAGGTTGCTATCATACCATCAATCCCGGGAGACTTGTTACTAGCCAATTGCTGCACAGCTTCAATAAATTCAATGAATGTAAATTCTGCATCTAGATTATTACCTTTATCTAAGATAATTCACTGCTTTAGAAGAGGAATAGACCAACCTGATAGATCACATTCTTTGGATTTCCACTTCTTCTTAAAGTTGTCAAAGAACACAGTTTCAATCTCCTCTTGATCTTCAACTAATTGCTTATTTTCATATTTGATTTGCCTCATATAATTACCATTCTTCTTAGTTGAGGCATAGTAATAAAAAAATTTGGAGTTAGTGTCCATTTCATCCATCCACCTGACCGTAGCTCATTGATTCCAAGAAGTTGCTAGCCAATTCAACATCACATTCAATTCATTTACCTTCCTTCTAAGCAGATTTAAATCTTCCAATGAAAGACCCACATCACTTTCCTTTAGTTGAAGACACAAAATCTCCTTCTTCAACTCCATTTTGAGTTCATTTGGGCTCTTCAATTTGTTCTTATTCTAGAAATACTAAGCCTTCAATTATCTCTTCATTTTTCCTATTCATAATATCTGCATCATCACCAAAATCTAGTTTCTTCCATGCTTTAAAGACCACATTCCAAGCAAAAGGAAATTATTTCCATACATCTTCAAACTGGAAAAACTTCATTTAAGTACAAGGACATTTATCGATCTTGAAAACAATAGGACAATGATCTGAGGTAACTCTTGCAAGATGCTTAACCCAAGCAATTGGAACACTTTGAATGGTAGCCGAATTAATCAAACATATATCCAATCTTTCCCAAATTCTTAATGTTCCTTCTTTGTTGTTACACCAAGTAAATCTTGGACCACTTACACCTACATCCTGAAAGTCAAGTCATTATTAGCCAAAAAAGCCCTCATCTCCTGAGGACCTTGAGAGAAAACAAATCTCTTTCCTCCTCGCTTGTATTCTTTGGATAACAAGCAAATAAAATCCCCACCAATAATGGAAGGAATATTAGATCAGAGAACTTTTCAATTCTATCCCATAACTCCCTTCTCATAAACACATCTTTATTACCATACATAGTAGACACATTCCAGAACATCCCATTAGGAAACTTAACCAACCCCAACACACGTTGCCATTAGCTCTAAATAATTTCAAAAGAAACCTCCACTCTATTCCAAAGAATAAGAATCCCACCTCATGTCCCCACAGTAGGCTCATGAAAAAAATCCCAATCCTCCCCAATGATTCTATTAATGTCCCTCTGCTCAATAGAAGCCAATCTAGTTTCAAACAAACCAATAAAAACACCCAATTATCTTTAAAAATTTCACTGAGATAAAGAGAAGCCTCCTTCTTGGCTCCTCTACAATTCCAAAACATAAACGAAGACATTTAATTAAGCACCAGGATTTCTCCCTGCCACTCTTACCCATCTTCATTTCACCCTTCCATTTCCTAGACAAAAGTTCAACAGGTCCCAAAGATTTAAGTTCCTTCAAGCGTTTAATTTTAACACTTGAGGAATTTACTACCAAAGAGCTATTATTTTCAGTTAGATTTTTAGAATCATTTATGAAATCAACATTTGGATTGAAGGTTACCCTGCAGCTTTCATCAAACTGTGATTTATCAATTTCAATATCATTCTTCACCATATCAGGCAAGCAATTAGATGTTACATCTAATACTTCAAAAGCTGAGATCAACTCCTTCCCCTCCAATTCCACTTCAACACCTAGTCTCACATCCTTTAGATCATTGCCTGAGCCATCTAATATAACTGCATCTATCCCACCAATATTCTGATCATCCACGTCCTCCTCAATATGCATTGATAAGATACTGAACTTTTTAGCATCCAGGTGAATACCATAATCAATCCCATCCACTTTATCCTTCAAGATCACACCCTACTCAGAAATTGAGGGTACCAAATTCTGCTCTGCATGAATATCTCCAACTAGAACATAAATAGATTTATTATCTAAATTTTATGTAGTCTTCTTAGGAAACTTGTTAACAAACTTCTTATTAAATTCCATATTTTTTGAACTTCACATGCATCCAAGGACCATATTCATCATTATGTGATAAAGAAGCTTCATCTACCTTGCTTTTTCTATGAATATCCTCTATAAGATTACTGAATCCAGTCTTACTTTGTTTATTACAATTATCCGTAAATAAATATGATTTGTGACCAATCTTCTTACAAGAAAAGCACAACGAAGAAATCTTCTCATAGTCCACTTTTGAAAAAAAAATTCATTTGTATCCCTCAATCCATACACAATGAGGTAGTTTAGCATCAAAATTTATACGGACACAAATCCTCGAAAACTCCCTTCTCCCCCATCTAAACATATTGCCATCAAATAACATAGGATACCCCACCTTTGAAGCAATCTTAGCTAGATTAGTTTCATCCCAACAATGTAATGGAAAAGGAATCCAAATAGGTGATGTTAAACCTTTTAAGTATTCTTGAGAAAGTTGTGGTGCTCATTTATCAATCCCTATAATGTGTCCCGCTACATACCAAGGACCACCACTAAAAATTAATTCCATATTCTTTCTTATGCCCCTAAGCTATGAATCGTGCTTTGTATCTAGCTATGGATTAATTAGAATGGAGTTTGGTTTTGTATGCCCACTTGCAAACATGTATGGATGTATTATGTGGGGTGGGACTAGAGTCCAAGTTGCATGCTACTATAATACAAGAAACTCAGTTGTCATTACTTGCCTCCAATGGTGATGTTTGGATGCCTCAGTATATGTGGTGGGGTCTGGAGGTTGAGAAGGGTGGATTTGGGAATGTTGGTGAGGTATGTTGAGGATTGCTTTTTGTTTGAGGGAGCATATTTTTAGTCTTGTGACGATGGGATGGGTGGAGGTGGCCATGAGTGGTAAGTTTTATATGGGATTGGGTAGAGTTGTAGTTGTTGGGTGGTGAGTGGAGGAAGATGATGTTAAGGGGTGGGTGTTTAATGGAGTTATTATGGTGTGTTGTGAGACAAGGGGTGTAATATGAGGGGTGAAGGAATATATATTGTGGGGATAGTATTGGTTTGGGTTATGGGTGTGAGAAATAGTGGGTTGGATGGTGGGGTTGTATTGGGTGGTGGTTTTGTTGTGGGTTGTGCATATGGGAATGTAATCTCATGAAAAGTTACATGTCTGGAGATGGTTATGTGTTTAGTAGTTGGGTTGAGGCATTTGTAAACTTTGTGGGAACTTGAGTATGCCAAAAATATATATGAGGGGTAATGGGAGGTAATTTGTGTCTATTGTTGGGAGGTAATTTGTGTCTATTGTTGGGAGGAATTCATGGGAAGCAAGCACATCTGAAAGTTCTTATGATGGAATAATCTTGGGTTTTGTTGTATAGGAGATGTACTGTGGATTTGTGTTGGTTTGTATGAGATGGGTATAGAGGCAATTATATGAATGCATCTAGCCAATATGAGTATGGTATAGAGGCTGTATTTAATAGGGTCCTTGTGGTTTTAATAGTGTGGCAGTGTTTACATTCTGTAATGTCATTTTTTTCCGGAGTGTAAGGGCATTAAATCTGATGTATAATGCCGTATTTTTGTATGTACGATTTTAGTGTTCTATTAACATATTATATGGCTCCATATGATCACAATTGTTTGATGTGGTGGGAAATTTGTTTTTCTATAATATTATTGAATGTAATAAAAATGGAGGGGACTTATGAATTTCATTGCATTGGTAAAATCAATGTAAAATGTGAAAATACATCTATAAAAGTAACATAGTAACAAAAGCTTTGATGAAAAGTGATTGGGGAGAGACCCCATACATCCGAATGAATAAGTTATAATGGCATTTTAGAATGGGAAATAGAACTAGAAAATGTGAGTTTGTGTCCTTTAGAAACCTTTCAAGTTGAACATAAAATAGGTAAGGTAGGTATGTTGAGCTGTTTGATGGTGTTGGAGATGGTTGGCATCGTGCGGGTGTGGAAATGTCCATGTTTGTTATGCCAGATGGCTGCAGCATGATGACTTGTGTTGGCTGAGAAGGATGATGGTTGAGGGATACATGGAGGGACTGGAATTAGATAGAGTCTTTTATAGCTTGGGCCCTTGAGTAAGGTTTTGTTTGTCGTGAGATCCTCGACAGTAAAACCAAAAACATCAAATGAAATGTTGTTGTTATTGTCTTTGGTTAGATGGTAAATAGAAAGAAAATTGTGAGATAATGTTGGAATATGAAGAATTTGGGTTAATTGAAGCTTACTAGAGAGTGTTGGTAGAAGTACAACTCCTGTATGAGCTATGGGGAGTGTGCTTCCATCTCCAATCATGATGTAGTATGTACCATTGTATGGTATTGGGTCACCAAGTGTTAGGCAATTAATGTCATTGGTGAGGTGGTAGGTTGCACCGTAATCTAAGTAACAATCTGGGTTGAGGTTGTCACTGGTGTGTTGACCTCATTTTTGTATGAGGTCACTAAGACCCTTCCAGAAGCCAGATTTAATCCTAGACCCTAGGATCCACTCTAGACCTTAGGATCTTTCCTAGAACTAGACCTTAGAGCCTATTCTAGAGCCTAGGATTCCCTTAAATCCTAGATCTTAGAATTTTTCTAGATCTTAGGATCACTCCAACTTCAAATCAACCTCCACCTTTGATCAACCTCAATTTTAAATCAATTCCTATATTTAATCCACTCCAATTTCAATTTGATTCCTACCTGTGACCAATTTGAATCTCAAACTCCATCCAATTCAAGCCCAAATTAATTCAAACTTCAAATCAAATTCAAACCCAGAATTCAGACTCAAATCCAAACTCTAGAGGCCCTGTCCTAAACACCCTTTTCAGAGATTTTTCAAACATTTCAAAACCCAGTCAAATGGCCTCTGATTCAGGGTCTATCACTTGCAAAGTGATAAGACATGTCTCTAAAGGCTACCCTCCAATTTTGAGCTCATTCTGAGGTCTCTAACCCCAGAATTTGAATTAAAATTCAAAGGCTGTAAAACCTTCAAATATTTACAGCCTATGCCACTGAGCCTAACCCCTTTGAGATCTTGACCTTGGAACCCTTATCCAAGCTTCCAATCACTTCCAGACCTTTGAATTTAACCCATTGAGCAGTAAACTGCATTTTTCAGACCCACTTTTTACCATAGTTGACCAATAGGTCAAAATTGACCAAAATACCCCTATGGGGCTCAAATAGGAATTTCAAACCAAATGAGCTCCAAATGGGATGCAACCACCTTTGACAAATTTCAAATGTTATTTCAAATCTTTTGAACCTATTTCCAACCCTTGGGTCAACCTGGTTGACCAAGTCAACAGGTTTGACCCAAGGGGCCCTTTAAGGGTCCAAACATGTGTTTTGACCCAAATGACCTCTCTAAGTCACCCAACCACTTCCATTAACCTTAAAATATCATTTCAAACCTGTTGAGCCCAAACCCAGACCCTGGGTCAACCTGGTTGACCAAGTCAACCCAGGTTGACCAAACAGGCCCTTAGGGACTCAAATAGGGATTTTGATCAATTTGACCTCCCCATACCCAGGAACTACCCTCAATGGTCTCCAAATGCCTTTTCAAACCTGTTGAGCCCAAACCCAGACCCTGGGTCAACCTGGTTGACCAAGTCAACCTAGGTTGACCAAACAAGCCCTTAAGGGTTCAAATGGTGATTTTGACCAAATCGACCCCTCCAAACCCTGGGACCACATCCAATAGACTCAGGATGACATTCTGAATTTGTTGAATCCATTTCTAGCCCCTGAACCCAACTGGTTGACCAAGTCAACCAGTTTTGGCCTAGAAGCCCATTAAAGGCCCATTAAGCCTTCTTAATCCATTTGACATGCATGGCTCTTGGAACCACCCTCCAATCCACCTAATCAACTCATTTGAATTACCTAAATGAAAATTTCATAACCCTTGATGGAGTTGACTGGTCAACCAGTCAACTCAAGGCTTAAGGGACCATTTGTATGGTCAAACCTTTCAACCCATTGAACCTAGCTCAAGCCACACCCATCCAACCACTTGGAAAGACTCCATGACCTGCTTGGATGCCACATCAGCCCCATTGACCAGTTGACTGGTCAACCTGGTCAAACCCAAGCTTAAACCTCTTCTAGAAGGCTTTATCACATGCTAAGCCCCTTTCCCTTGATTTAAGCTGCTTTAGGCTGACCCCTTAATGTCCTAAAGCTCACTTGGAGCTCTCCTAACCAGGCTCAGGGCCTGGTTTAGCCTTAAATGGCAATGTCTCCTCCACTCATCCCAAAGCCGCCCAATAGGAGTGAGGCGTGCCCAGCCTTTGGGTCAGCCTTCTGGCTGTCCCAGGGACACTTGGCAACATCTGAGGACCTGGTGAGTCAATCCCAGCCATCCGTTTGGCCTGGGGGCGTTTGAATAGGGGGAAAAGGCCTTAATGCCATACACTCTAACCCTAATCATCTCTCACTACTCAAGCCCTCTCAAGTCCTGTCCCCTGTTCGATTGAGATCTCCAGAGCCTCCTCTACCTTCCCACTACAAAATCCAAGTGGTTGCACGTCACCGGCGGCGAGTTCTCCGGCGAGTACACCACCTAGACCGTCCCAAGCCTACAACAGTCGATCCAGACGCGTTCGAGCTTGGATTTTTGCTGGGGATCTTCACTTGGACAATCTACAAGCTCATCCATCCAGAAATTTCGAAGATCTAACGGTATAACTCCCTAAAACCCTAGATCTAGTTCACATTAGTTAGATCTAAATAGCTTTATGCTTTTAGGGTTTTAGCTAAAACAAACTATTCCCCACGATTTCTGTTCATGTCTTAAATCTACGTTTAAAATTTCATTGAAAATGATCGTCCCGATCGAGAGAACGAGGCAAAATACATTCTCTAGGGCGTCACTCACGGTCTCCGGTGAGTGTACGTTTTCTGGACCGTTGATCGCTCGATCAACGGTCCAGATCGAGCCCTTCCACGGTCTGATCCGACCGCGCATTCGATCTGTCGTTCGATCAGCCGTCCGGCGACATCTGAGCCCTCGGATCAGAAACCACGGAGTCAAATCCCACCGTCTGATCTCGTCCCGCAGAGATCAACCGCGGGATTTGATCTCATCCGTTGGATCAGACCCGCTGTGATCCAACGGCTGCCACGCGCCGCTGACGTGGTTAAGTGAAAACCGCGTGAAGCGGCCCGCGGCCGACGCGTGTCCCCGCCGTCGTGCGGTTTCGATCCCGCGAATCAGAGCGTGCCGCGTGTCTGACCGCCGCCATTTAATTAAGGAAATTGTGTTTTAATTAGTTTTAATTACAGAAACTTAAAAAAATTACAGTAAATCAAATACATAACCAAAAATTGAGTATAATATATCAAAATTTTCAAAATTTCATCTAGCTTATTTTAAAAATAAAATCAAACTCTTTTGGTTATTATTTTATTAGTAATTTAAGAAATACAGAAATATGTATTTTATTTTTAATTAATTATGTATAAATTATTTTTATTTAAAACTTGACATGCATGTTTTGGACTGCATGGTTGATCTCCAGAAAAATTCTCAATACTATTTGAGTGGATTTTGATGGTATTTAGAATTATTGGAGTATTTTCACCTTTTTTATATTTAATTAAATATTAAGTATTTTGAAAAATACAAGGAAAATCTTTTATTATTTTCAAACTTCTATGGAGATCAGTGGATCCTTCAACTCATCAAAATGTATTTTAATAATATATTTAATTATTTTATAATATATATTTCTATTTATATATATATATATATATCCATTTATATTTATGTATTTTAATATATATTTTGAAACTATATATATGTAAATCTTTAAGTGTTTAAGAAGTCATTTGAGATCTTAAATGTTGATTAAGCATATTTGAATAGAAATAAAGGGGATGATTAGTGAATAATCATTTCTTGATTATTCACTAATTTTGTCTTAATTATGTTAATTAGTTAATTGCATGCTTAAGGTGCACACACCACTTAGTCTAAGGCTCTCCTAGATTTAGGTATTGAATGTGTTTATGTGGTTCATGCATGCCTTGTGTATTGAGTATGAGGGTTAGTTCAAACATTGATTCAAGTCCATCAAGATTAGTGACATAATTAAGGACAATAATTAAGGACTCATGTATAGAAAACTTAGAAAATTTCCATAATTAGGATTCACTTTCCCTTGAGTTGAAACTTTGAATATTTGAACTTAGTGACACACTCAACCCCTAGAGAAATTTTCACTGATTTTTGAGGTCATTAGGTCCCCTAATTAATTTTCTAAGTCTTAAACCCTTAATTAAGCCTTTAAAACTTCTAAAAATTGTAATAAATCCAATTTAAATCCAAAAATTACATATAAACCCTCAAACTGACCAGAATTCAGTCCTTAATCTATGATAATTGAAATCCCTTTGATTTGATAGCAATTTAAACCCTAATTTAATTTTAAGTGAAAATCAATGTTTAATTGAGATAATTAATTAATAATAATTAAAAAATCAAAAAAAATCTCCCAAACACTTGGGGATCCCTCCTTAGGTTATTCCTGACCTTTGGAGGTGTTTTCAAGAGATTGGGAATTTGTTTGAAGCAAAATCACAAAAGAGACCCTCTAATTAAGAAATTCCTAAAATTCATTAAAATGCCCAAACTTCGATAATCCATAACTAATTCTAGAAATATCCAAATCACTCAAACTCACTTGCATTCAACTCATAGTGATGTCTAATATTTATTAAAAATATTAAATTCCAGAAATTTGCAATATTTTAAAAAGTCAACAAATTGGTCAAACCGTAGTTAAAACTAGTTCAAAACTTCAAACCTTCGTAATAAAATGTAGAAAAATCCGATTTCAACGTACTTACCTTCTAACTGATCGTAGTAAGGTCTAGTATTTTAATAAAATACAAACATTCTATAATTTGAGCTTAATAAAAAATTCAACTTTTGACCCCTTAATTAAATCATTAAAATATTCTAAAAATTCATAAAGCTCAAATCACTCTAAAATTCAGAAAATATTGGTTTAATGCTTAAAACACTTAACAAACCCTTCAAAACACAACAACCACCCTAAAGTTAAAGTTTATTGGCAGGACTACTCCGGGCTGCGGGGCTAAGTGTCCTAAGGAGGCTGGTTCCTCGAGCCTGGTGGCACAACGCCACGAACGAATTCTAAGGGGTGTTAAATCTTAAAATAGATTAATCTTTAATTATTTAACATTTTTAAAATCTCTATTTCAATTACATTAATTTGGTTTATCGGCTGGACTACTCCGGGATGCGGGGCTAAGTGTCCTAAGGAGGCTGGTTCCTCGAGCCTGGTGGCACAACGCCACGAATCAATTAATGGAAAACTTAAATTAATCAAGCTTTTAAAATCAGTAACTAACTCATTTTAATATTAATCCACTCTTTTAATTCTAACCAATTTAAATAACTTAATCAACTCCGATTGCTACTGGGTAACCCAGGCCTACGAGGCTATTAGCTTAGCCCCAATGAAGGTGAAATAAACTTCATGGCCTCGGTATGAAACAAAGGTAGTAATCAATTAACTTTTAAAATATATTTAATTAAAATTCTTAATTTATTAATACTTAAATTTTAATCCAATTCCCCTTTTAAGCCTTAACAAATCCAAACTTTTAGACAACTTCAACTAATAACCCACTTTAGGATCTACCCCAGCCACACGACCTTTCTCACACACCTTAGATGATGTGCTAGGACAACCAACTCTAGATCTAGGTTAGGCCGGTGTTTACTTTACTGCTGTGTGCCGGATTTTTCGTAGTTTTCATTGCATGTTGTGGATGAAATTGATTTGCTGTGTCTGCTTACTTTTTCTATACTCTGTGGATGGATTGATGTGTTTGGCGACTAGATTACCCTTAGGTTAGGTACGATCTGGATGTTGACACAGTTTTCTGCAGGTGGCCATGCTCATGCAGGGCAATATAAAAAGGGGGCAAATTAAAAATGCATAAATATTATAAATTCTTTGCACATGTGCTTCAGCTGCTAAAGCCCTCAAATCATAAAAAGAGCGTGGCCAGTGTGTTTACTTTCTTTTCTGCTCATATACAACTGCTTAGGAATAACTGCCTTTTTTATATATTAATTGCTTAGGATAACCCTGCAGGTGAGTCTAGATTTTTATTTTGATATCAATGTAATTTGTGCAAGTGTCAAGTGTTGTGAAAGTTTATTTTGAGTTGGGATACATAGATCCAAAGCTTGGATTCCAAAGAGGAAAGGATACCCTTTTGGGGAACACTCCTTTTCCATTTGGAAATCCAAATTTGGATCATACCTCTTCCTTACCCAAAGAGGAAAGAGTGGCCTTCCCCTTAGAGGGAAGTGCCCTCTTGTCCATTTGGGTAATCCACTACGAAGATTCTAAGAAGATTGAAGAAAAGGAGTCCAAAGAAGAATGAAATTGAAGATTTGAGGATTTGAAGATTGAGAGTATCCCACTCAAAATAGCTTGCGTCATTATTAGTCTTGAAATCCGGGTTGTTGTCAGTGGTGCCCGGCCACTTTACTTTATGCAAAACTCTGGTTTGTAATAAGCAAGGCAACTCTGCCTATGGACATTTATTAATTAATTTGTATTTGATGTAATGATTTGATTGCCTTTAGGATTACTTGTTTTTACTAGTTTTTTGGCGATTGCATGCCGCTCTTTGTTTTCGCCTGGATACGCGAGGCTCGTGAGGGTGCGAAAGTTTTATACTCATAATCTTAAAAGTCTAAAATTTTAGTTAGTCTAAATAACATAGAAAGATAACGAATCTAGGGAATTAGCCGGGGATCGACCCCGGGGTCGCATGCATATTTCTGCATTACTCTTTCCTTGCTTTAGACCCTTCCCCGCCTGCGGGTAGAGTCCGGATAGTCTGACCTATGAGGACGAGGTGCCGGACCTGGGGAAGTCCAGTCTTCTAAAAAATTATTTTATAAGCCTGTTTTTAAAAATTTCAAGCATATTTGATTTGAGGTTGTTAACCAGCATGCATTGCATTAGATACAAATTAAAGAGTCAAAATTTTAATTTCATAGTCCTTAGCATTTTAGAACCCAACATAAGTCAAAGGGGCCAATTAGGAAAATCTCTAGATGTCGGCCCCGCCTCCCCAAAACTTTAATTACAACGTCCCTACCACTCTTTCATAAAAAGACCGGATTCATGTATTTTAAATCGATTAGGTGGTTAGCTGGCTCCCCAATCCAGGCCGGGGTAAGTCCAGATCTTGCACTGCATTAGTTAGGATCGGACGACTGTGGTCCAGTGTCCAAAATAGATTTAGGATCCGGGGCAGATCTTTGATTATAAGACCCCAAATTTCGGGAATCTAATCCCAAATTTCTAATAAAATGCTCAACTCTAATTAAATACCATTTCAATCCAAAACATAAAGCCCAACATTTAGATTAAGTTGGGACATTTCCGGATGGTTCTGGAATCTCAAAGTGTCCCTTACCTCTCATCCTTTAACTCCGTTAATAACTGCTCAATTTTGATCCATTCCCTTTTGATTTTCCAATAATTCTATTCATACTTTGATATCACTCCTAGAAACTCTAAACAAAATTCTGCCATTATTTTAATCGAGAGTTTTCGTAGGAGATTTTATCTCCCTACGATGTAATTAACTACGAGGGCTTGCGCTCGTAGGAGATTTAGAACCACACACGCACCTGATTTTAAAAATTGATTTTTCAAAACTCAATTGGATTTATTTGGGAAAACTTAAAATACTAGTGATTATTATTATCATATTCAAAGAATTATTATCGAATGATATTTTCTCCCTTCGGGGAGATACATCTTTCTTTGATAAGACTTTGGATGTGGACCTAACGATCACACTTCTTGAATATTGTATTGGATATTCAGTTGAACCTCATTTTGACCCTTCGGAGTCATATGAATTTCTCTTTAGCATCCGTTCGCAATATTCAAGATGGATTTCATAATTCTAAGTCTGAACACCGTTATGAAAGTTTATTTTCGTCCTCCGGGGTGATATACTCTTTCTAACGAGTCGATTCGACCTTAGAATTAGAACTTAACCTTAATCTTAAAATCCCCAAAGAAAACCAATATTTTCAAAACATGTTTTCAAAATTCCACCAACATGGTGGCAGCTAGGATTGTAGTGAATTTTTGTGGTGGAGTATAGTTGATATTGAATCGATGCTAGCAAGTTATGGCAGAATGGCTTTTCTGGTTGCAAATTTGACATATTGTTGCTAGTTAGGTCTTAGGATGGACAGTCTGGTGTGTGAAGTGGCCTTTGCCTCTGGTTGAGTATAATGTTATGTTCTAGTCAGGAGTATTATAATGTCAAGCTGCTTCGACTTGTAGGTTAATTTCTTTACTAATCAAAAATTAGTACATGTCATCTAGTTTGAGGGGATGCACCATGGTGCAAATGGAACTTCTGAATGATTGGTATGCTGGTGGTATATAGTTTAGTGTGAAGAGTATGATATCTTCGTTGTCAATAGCAACTCCTACTACTGTTATTTTGTATATCAGGGTCTTGATTTCATTGAGATATTCATCCATTGTGTGTTGCTTCTTGGATAGATTGTTTAATTCATTTTTGAGTTGAATAACTCTATACTTTTTGGAGGATTGTAGCTATCGTTCAAACGTTGTCCAAATAGGTGAAGAGGAGTACTTTAGGTGAAGAACATATGTGAGGATATCAGGGGTTATGGTGGAGCAAAGGGTTGCAACTAGGTTCTAATCTATGAGAACCCATTATGTGTATTTAGGACTTTTGATGGTTGTACCATCCGATGGTTTCTGGAGGCGGCCTGGTGGATGAATTGTGGGATCAACGAATGCAACAAATCCATTAGCCCTAAGTAACTTGGTAACCTGAGATCTCCATATGGAGTAACATTAGATAATTGGGTGGGGACTATGGTTTTAATATTTGAAATGACAAATTTCAGGGATATAGGAATTGTGCAGGTTTGATGGATCTGAAGGCGGATTGTCGATTTGAGATGAAGAAAATTGAGCCATGGGAAGTTTTCAGAGATTTACATGCTACTGGAATTTTCCTGTTTTGATACCATAAAGGAGCAGAAAAAGGAAAACCGAGAAAGCTACAGAGTATTTAATGCAACATCTATTATTCTCCTTGTCACTTTATTACTTGGAGATACTTGTGTATTTATGAGGATTTGTCTGTACACGTGTTTAGCTGAAATTTATTTTGCCGGTTATAGATGGATGACTGGAATGCATGAAGCCATGTGATTTTCTAGGCCTTGTCGGTGATCGGAATTCATCTGTCCTTTATAATAATGGTGTTTCTTTATGATTTACTGCATTCCTATAAATTATGTCCATAAAAGCAAATGTTGATTTTTTTTGGTGAGGCAATTTAATGCATATCATTAAAAAAAGAACATTCACTTTTTTTTTGCATATTTTAAAAACTAACACCAAATAACTCCCATTTATAATAATACAATTAAAATTTTAAAGAGCATAATAAATTTATAAAGTTTATTTCACTTTCATTAAATTTTCCCTTTTTGAATGAATTTACCTATTAATTTTTTTAGGCACGTTTTAGACATTTAAATATATATAAAATCTTAGTTGAATGAGTGAAAATCTCTCTTATATTTAAATTGAATATATTAATTTCTTGAATCATGTGTTGAATGGTAATTTTATTAGTTTAATAATTGTACTTATACTTATCATAGACATTGAATGTTTTTTTTTTTCTCTTTATCGTCTCCTATATCATAGACATTGAACGTTAGTTTTTCTATATTTTCTTATGAACAAAGTAAAAAATATCTAACTATTATCAAAATTAAAAGCACAATAATTTTTTTTTTATTTTCAAAATATTAATGATGAAATAAAAAAAATTAACAATTTTAACAGTAATTTAACAAGATGTGATATCTTAATCGTCTTTTGTTAGTATTATTAGAACTTAATTTATTCAAAATAAAGATTAGCATTAAAGGATGAGTGGGCTGAGATGAATTTTACACTTCAGTTTAAAAAGTTGGAAAGAGCAGTCTACTACATATTTTTTCCTGTAAGTTATAAGGAAAAAAAATTAAACTCAAGATTTGTTCTTCCTTTCAACCAAAGCCAAACGAGAGGTTCATTTATGCGAGGTATATGACAAATCGAAAAATATACCAGAAGAAAGCAAAAATTGCACAAAAGTTTAAAGCGTCGTTCTTATCCCTCTCCCTGGACCCCTAGCTTACTCCGCTTCTTGTCAAATCCTTTAAGCGCTTCAAAAACATCTCTTACAGCTCCTGCTGGGATGGACCGTCCCCATAGCTCAGGAGTTGCAGGTTTACACGTCGCTATCAAAGACCCCATATCTTCATCCCCTCTTCGTCCCGGCAAAACACCGCCGTCATAATCCAAGGATGATGTAATACACCAGCGTGATGGGCAGAGCAATCAGCATTCCGAAAATAACCCTGCGAATTCAAGTTAATAACAAAGATGAATTCTTAATTAGAAATTATTTATCATTTTTTGATTTAATTTCTTGATTACTTACGCTGTGCTCAAGATAGTTGGATGGACGTTGTATTCCTTGGCGAACACGAATGGGACGATGCCTTGCGGTAGGGCCGCCTGATCACAAACCGACGGTCAGAAATAAACCCTAGAAGCGAAAGAGGACAAGCATGTTTCCATGCATGTGGGCTGGCCGCCACAACTGGCACGCAGAGGGGCCACGTGTCAGCCGTTCGCTCGTAGGTACGGCTGTGTGCGTGTATTAATGATGAAAGAGATAAATGGATCGAATGCACATGTACCTGGACGATGGCAACGCGGAGGAGATCGCCGCGGAGGCCGACGGCGATAGAGGCGGCCGCCATCACCGCTGGGCCCGTGAGGAATCGGACAGCCATCGCGAAGGCCGCCACAGCATTTCCGCACGCGATGATCTTCGGCTGAAGTGCCATAAACAAACCTGCAACCACCGTCGGCCAACCATTTATTAGTAATCTGGGTCCCACATCTTGTCTCACAAAATATATTTTTATTGTTATAAAAAAATTTGTTATCAGCGTTTCCTGAAATAGTAAAATGACGGTTATTCTACAATACAACACTTGAAGTCAAAATAACAATAAATCTTCTTAAAATTCAAAAAAAAATTCAGAAATGTTCATTTTTTTAATTCTCTTGAAAGTAATAATTATAGTTTAATAATCAAAATACTTAGAAAATAAAATAAACATTTTTTTTTATTTACTAGCAACCAAATGAACATAAAAAAAATAATGGATTACATTTTAGTATTTAAAAACTATATATATCTGTTATAAAATTAAAAGATGGAACTTTATTTAATCAGAACACGTATTTATATCAGATATGCATATAAATTTAGTTTCGGTTCTGCGGAGGGGTGGGGACCACCGGGAAGCAGCCCCGGGGACCACCGGAGACTTGCCTCCGCTTTCCGAGGAACAGGGTCCTCCGGGGCCCACCATTTAACGGATTATCCTCCACTCATACAAAATTTACTAATCTAAAGTTAATGGAAATAAGCTGTAGACACCTAAGCTGAACATGGCCATTCCAAGTCCGGCGTCGGACAGTATCGATATGGACTTCTCAATAATCCTAGGCATGTGGACGTCCCACCTGTATAGCAGATTAAGAATAATAATAATTATTAGCTGCTAACTTAATGGAATTAGCATAAAGGAATTTTCGGAGAAGAGGTAGTAGACCGGAAGGCTACGAGGGACCAGATTAGGCCGATAAGGCTGGAGTATGTGTTGGGGTTGCGGATAAGCTTGCGCCACACCATGATGAGAATGAGACGGCTCATCACGCTCGCCGGCGGCATCCGCGACTCCCTCCCTCCGCCGACGCCGGCAACACCTTTTGGGTGAAGCTCCAATGTCGAGTTCGATCCCAGCTTCGACAGCCCGCCCTGCCCCCCATCCCCCTTCCCCGCGTCGCCTTCTTCTAGGCTCCTCCCGCCACCGAAGCAGAACTCGTCGTCTCCCGGAATCGCAGCTCCTGCAGCATTTCGAATGGAGGGGAGATTAGTAAACAGTAACGATTCCATTTACCGTTAAATGATGGAAAAGGTTTGTTTAAACTTAAATGTTCGAATTAAAAAGTCCGCTTAGGAAAGAAGCGAGGAATAATAAGTACCTTTGTTCCCGTCGTTGGATGGAAGATCGGCTGGAACGATCATGCGAATCTCCTTCGCGCCGAGATCCGATCGGCCATCCGCGCCAGTGAAATCCGCTCCGCCAAACACAGGGAGTCCACTAACCTCCGACATCGGAGATGCGCTCGAGCTCCACACGAACATGTGAAGCTCCTTTGCGTCGTGGTTCGCCGCGCGATGTGTTGGCGCAGTTGTCGTAGCTGGCAATTTCTTGGAGACGGCGGAGGATCCAGCTGCAATTTCAGGGTTCGGCGCCGGGTAATGTCCGAATTTGGGCGAGCCACCCTGTTGATGGTGGTGTTCGTCGAAGTTAGACGGCCGAGGCGTCGGTCCGCTGGATGATTGCATAGAGCAGAGGTCTCCCGGGCCAAAATTTGAGTGCCGGAGCGGAGGTTGCGGTGCTCCACCGCACATGGCGAAGAAATCAGAGTGGTTGAAGTTGGATCCCCTTGGAGTTGGATTCCTCGACGAGCTGAGCGAATAGATCTCAGCACCAGTGAGATTCGACGGCCGGGGCGTCATCAGCGAGATGGATCGCCTAGACGATGTGGATTTTCTCACAGTTACATGAATCTTGCCATCACCTCCCACCTCAGCTTCTGCCTGGAGCAAATCCCGTCCGCCGTCGAGAGAGGTGACGTCTGAGTCCACCCGGAACGAGACAATCGATGCTGCAGTGTCAGGGAACTGGTCGGCAATAAGAATCCGAGCGGCGCGGTACTCGAACAGGAAAAGCATGATGGTATACCAGATGATGCACTGGAGAACGACAATCTGGACCATGAGTGATCCAGAGTATGGTCCGTACATAGCGATGAGGAGAGGAATTCCCATGACCAGTGTGTTGGGGAGCGTAGAGAGGGAGAATAGGGTGATAGACCAATCGAGGCAGCCACGACTAGCGAGCCGAGCCCAAACGGCGAGTGCGGCGAGAACGATCATCTTTTGAAGAGTATCGGCGGCGACGAATCGGAAGTTCATGGCGTAGGGGTCGTTGGTGGAGATGAAGTGGAAGGAGAGGAGTGGAACTGCGAAGATGGCCACAAAGCGGTTGATGCCGGAGCACTGCTCCGGCGAAAAGATTCGCCACCACCGGACAGAGCCGTAAGCGAGGATCATTGCGACGTAGAGTGGCACTACGGCTGTGAGGACGGAGTAAAGGTCTCTCAAGGTGATCATTTCGCCTGTGACTTGGTCGGCGGCAATAGAGGCATGCAGGTTAATTTAAAGGGAATTGGAGGCGGGCAGTGTCAGGCGGTGGAAGTGGTGGTTCCAGATGGGGAATTTGAGGGTCGGCGAATATATAAATTAATTTCCTTTGTGGCTGACACTGGAAGCGGACGGGGGAATTTCTATGCTTTTGCCTCCTGCTACCAAATTTATATAGGCTAAATTTTAAGGAGCTAGGTGTTTTTTAAATTTAGACTACGGAGCTTATTGAAAAATTAATTTAAAACGGAGCAAAATCGTTAAATATTTTGGAGTATTGTAAATAGGGTAAATTAATTGGCTAAATCTGAATGCAATTTATCATTTAGCATATTCTGCTCAAAATAATAAAAAAAATAATATAAATGGAGAGATAAAGAGAGAGAGAAAGAGAGCAAGAGATAGAGAGAGATAGGGAGGGAGAGAGATAGGGAAAGAGAGCAATAATAAGAGTAAGAGATAGACGGGGGAGAGAGATGATCACATATTATTTTCGTATAAAATACTATATGAATATTCTTTTTATATAATATTATTTATATATAATTTTAAACTATTATTTAAATATTAGTAATTCAATTTATTAAATAATTGTTTAAGTTTTTTATTAAAATAAATTATTATACATACATTTATTTTAATTTAAATTTTGTAGTCTATATATATATATATATATATATATATATATATATATATATATATATATATATATATATATATATATAATATTAGATAAAAATAATATTTTATTAAGAAAAGTAATTTATATTTTTAGCAAAATTTTAAACTTATATTTTATTAAAAATTATATATTTTTAAAATTTTATTAAAAATATAAAAAATTAATACATTTTCCAAAAAACTTAAAATCTTAACAAATTTTATTAATATTTTTATTAAACAATTTTAAGATTTGAAAATTAAAATTTCTTTCTAATAAAATTTTGATAAAAAACATATTTAATTTTTAATAAAATATTATTTTTATATAATATTGAATATATTAAATGATCTAAAAAATTTAAATAAAAATAAAATTATGTATAATCATTTATTTTAATTATTTTTGAAAAATTTTAATTTATTTAATTACTAAACTTTAAATAATAATTAAAAAATATTCATATAACATTGTGTAAAAAAAATGATATCTCCTCATCTCTCTTACTTTTACTTTTGTTGTGGCTCTCTCTCTTCTCGTTTCTCTCTCCCTCCCTGTTTCTCTCTCTCTTTCTCTTTCTCTATATTTATATTATATTATTTATTTTGAGTAGAATACGCTAAACCATAAAGTGTATTGAGTTCAGCTAATTGATTTAGCATATTTGAAATGCGCCAAAATATTTGGCGATTTTGCTCTTTTAAATTAATTTTTTAGTACGCTTCTTATGCTAATTTTAAAAAATAGCGAGTTCATTCTTAAAATTTGGCCATTTATATATAGGCGTAGATAAGCAGCGAACGCTCGGGCGCTGCCGATCTGTTGGGCTATCAAATGGGCTGCAGGTCTCAGTCTTCAATTTCTTAACTAAAATAGCTAAAGTTTATGTGGGCGATCGATTAAGTGAATCAATCACGCAATACCACCTAGTGCCCGTTGATTTTGGTTCGAATAAACTGATTGACATATTTTTTAAATTAAGTTAATCAAATTAATTAATAGATAGAACCCAAGAGAGCAAATCATGCATAGAATCAAACGAAACCAAATGGCAACATAGTTCTCTTTATTTGTTATGGTTTTTGTTTAATCTAAATTAGAATTTCTAATAAATGTGTATGTATTAGTTGAGCCAGATGGATTTGATGATGATGTGTTTAAACTTTATGAACCCAATTAAATTATTGACTGAGCTAACATTTAGTGTAATAAACTGACTGAGCTATTTGTATTATTGGATGCTATAGTGATTCATAATTTGTGCTGAAGAGTTGAGTATCTATGATAAATTGTATTAGGTCTCCCATACTTCTAGAGAGCTCTCCTTTGGTAAGTGAATTGTTGTGGAATCAGCATTTAGAAGATGATATTTGTAAATGTTAATGACATTTAAGGTGGAAGAAGTGAGATATTCATGTTGAAGATCTGCAACACGGGTCATTGATCTGTCATAAAATAAGAAAAGGTAAAATCTTCTTGGGGAAAAGTTTAGAATATGGTCTTGGGGTAAACTTTTATCATCTTAAATGCAGCATTACCAAATCATTGGATTTGAAAATAATGTTGCAAGAACATGTATCTGCATCTGTGATTTTTTTTTATAATTAATGTTATTTGTAATAAGTTTAGTCTACGCATCTTTCATAATATCGTATAATTATTCAGTTATTTTTGTAGTAGCTGCTACGAAAGTATGATTCTATATTTTGACAACTACCCTTATATGTCTAGAAAATCGAATAATGTTCAATAAAATGTCAGTATTGATGCAGCCATAAGAATTGGGATTGGAGTTGGATGACTACTTCATGACATTTGATGTGAAGAACGATGCCGCCATAACGAATTACTTGATAAGGTGCAATATGACAACTTGGGTATGCATAAGAAATTTCCCTTGAAGAGGAATCCACAATGCATATTATATTCATTTATAGGATGCACATCTATACATTTGGTCCATGGTTTGGCAAAGTCAAGGTATATGTTATACTGGTTTTTTAATGCTTGTAACATTATTATTTTGGTCTATAATTATGCGATTAATGTTGAATGATGGCTAAGGGCATTAAAAACTCTAATTTGTTCTCCCACCTTCCATTGTAACACAAAACTAAATCTCTATAGGAAGATGACAAAACGAGCATGCATAAGACTGATATTTTATTAGTTATTAATATATTGGATAGCTTGATTATCAGTACATAATAGGAAGCGTTGAAGGCATGGATAATGTTCTAACTACCTAAGAGCTTGAATGACAACATATAGTTCTTATTCATAAGATAACTATTCCTATCTAGCTAGGCTTAATTTCTCTTTAAAAACTTTAATGGGTCTATAATTCTATAATAGGACTACACCAATCCAAGTAGATGAGGCATCTATGTTAACTTGGAAGATTTGATTGTAATCAAGAAGTTTCAAAATAGGTGCAGAACTTAGAGCAGCTTTAATGGATTCAAAGATACATTGTTGGGCTGCTGAGGAATTTTTATTGATTTTAAGTCACTCATAATTGGTGACATTAGTATATTGAATCCCTTGATGATCCACTGATATAATTTTGTGAGTCATGCAAACTTTGGACTTCAAATATTGATTATGACATTAGCCATTCCAAATTGGCAAAAAATTTGCAAGGATATATGTTAAAACCTTTTGATGGTAAAATGAAACCTAGGAAATATATGTTTGTTGTTGTAAATTTGCATTTCAAAAGATTAAGGTAAATTGATTGCGTTGAAGACTCTTAAGAATAGTAGTTAGATGTTTAAGGTGTTCATGGAAGGATGGACTGAAGACAAAAATTACAAAAAAGAATAAAACATATAATTTACGAAAAAAGGTTTTAAATCTTCATTCAAATGGTGCATAAATATGACAGGGCATCGAAAATCTAGAAGGGCATTACCTTCCATTTATATTTTCCTTCAAGAGTTTTGAACATAATTTTAAATTCATCAAGGGGGCTGTTACATTTGATGATATCCACTCCTCAAATTCAACATGGAAAACATAATAGCTCCGGTGACTTTAGCAAGCTTATCACCTAGTCTTGGCATGCGAAAGGAATACTTCAATGGGGTATTATTAATAACATGACTTTCTATATACATCCACAACTATCCATTGTTCTTGGGAACTAAGAGTTTTAGAACCATGAGAAGACTAAAACTATGATAAATAAGTTGCTTCAGTAATAGTTCATCAACTATATTCTAATTAATGGAGTATTCTTTGGGGCTTGTTCTGTAGTGTGGTTAGTTAGATAATGTAGCATTAGGAACGAGAGAAATTTGGTGCTATAAGGCTCACAAAGTAAGTATTTTTATTGGTTGTTTGGTGGTACAACAATTGTAAATTCAAACAACAAGGCTTCATTTTTAAAAGAATAGTGTTTATGTTCAAGGTTGATGATGTTGTTCTATAATACCATTGCCAAAAGAGAGGAGGGCTTTCCATTTTCTTAGAGTAGTGCATGTCCTGGCATAATGCACACGATGATCTTACCTTTGGATTTTTTTTGCATCCAACTCTTGTGGACTAGGGAGAGACCATAGTTTTCTATTTTTTAAGTTAGAATAATAAGTGTTATTAAGTTTTCTAGGGAGAAGCCATATTTTTTTGTTAATAAGTTCTTTTGCATCCTTTACCCTCTCAATGAAACGTCTATAATAATTACAGTTATCACGCTCTGGCTCCGCCCCTTAACTGATAGTTAAGTAATAAATTTAACTTTCTTTTTTAGGACTTATTTCCATATTCTCAAAATGTGTTTCCACAACTCTCTCCCAATCCAACTAGTCTTCAAGGTATAATCGACCATTAAATAATGAAATATTAAGCTTCACATAAAATTCACCTTAAGATTAATTGTTCATTCAAGTACATCTTAGGTTGTCATAATAAAGAAATTATTCCTTCTTTGTAAATTCAAAAACTTCCCAAAAAACTCGACCCTCAATAACTTCTTTGGAGTATGTAATTTTTCTGAATGTTGGCATGTTTTTGACGAACATGTTACTCAAACCCTCGATGTATTCTAGGAACCAGTGTTATTATGAGGTTCTATTGTTAGATGATTGGAATGGAAATTATACATATTTTGAGATTTTTTTATCTAAATTCACATCTCTATTGAGAAACAGAAGAACTTTGTAGTGAGTTTATCATGCTGCCTAGTGAAATTAACTTTAAATACCCAGAAGGCATGTATACTCCAATCATCCTTATATATAGTTCCTCTTTTTCTTTCTTCCATGCCTTCTCCACTTATTTAGCTTAATACTAATATAGTGTAATAACGAAACTGATGAAGAATCCTAATAAGAGGAAAACTAATAATAGTGAGGTAATGTATATTTATCTTATGTTCCACCTTAATTATAGTAAGTATATATACTTTGGGAGTTTCTATAATGTATAATAAGCTAAATAATATAACAAAAACACCATCCACAACAACAACATCAAGATTTTGTCCCACTATGTGAGGTAAGCTACAAAAATCCTTTTTCTCTACTGTGTCCTATTAAAAGTCAAATTCTCATTTAAATATAATAAAGAAATATCATTTCTAATATTTTCTAACAAATTCTTTTTAGGTTTTCCCCTACCTTTCTTAATATAAGTCAAGTCTAATACCTCTACTTTCCTAACTGAGTCCTCGGAAGGCTGCCACTTTATGTGATCAAAACATCTAAGGAGACATTCTCTAATCTTATCTTACACTGGAGCTACTCCAAACTTTTCACTTATTTGCTCATTTCATATTCTATTTCTAATGGTAAAGCCACTCATCCAACTGAGCATCCTTATCTCTGCACACCTAACTTATTATTATGCTTCACTTTTAATGGCCAACATTCGACACCATAAACCATTACAGGTCTTACCACCATCTTATATAATTTTCCCATAAGTTAGAGGAGGACATTTCTATCACAAAACAAGCTCGATGCATTCCTCCACTTCAACCATCCAACTTGAATTCTACTAATAATATCCCCATTCTATTTCACCATCACTCTAAACAATACATCCAAGATATCTTAAATGTGTACTCTTATTAATGACTTAATCACCCAAAGTTTCAATCCCCTCACTAGGTCAATTAATACTAAGATTACACTCCATATATTCTATTTTAGATCTACTCAAGCGAAAACCTTTAGACTCCAAGGTTGACCTCCATAATTCAATTTTACCTTTAACTTCCTCTCTAGTCATATCAACAAGATGAATATCATCAGCAAAAAAGCATAGACCAAGGTACATCCTCTTGCAAATGTCTAGTGAGAAGATCCATGGCTAAAGCAAAAAGATTTGGGCTTAAGTCTGATCTTTAATGTAATCAAACCAAAATACAAAAACACTTGGTAAAACTACCTTGTGTTTGAACACAAGTAATAGCTCATGCATACAGATCTTTAATGATTTGAATATAAGTATTATTAACTCCTTTATTTTCAATAACTTTCCATAACGCACTTCTCTTGGAACTTTACCATATACTTTCTCTAAATCAATAAATATCATATGTAGATCCTCCTTATTCTCTATATATTTCTCCATCAAACATCTCAATAAATGTATATCTTCCCTTTGCAGGTTTCCTCTTAAAAAAATTATATTAAAAAGAATTACAAATATAATAACAATAACAAGCCTTTTTATTGCCATCTGGGATCATGCACTTAAATCTTTTGTCTCCATTGTGTCTTATTAATAGTTAATGTCTAAATTAAATCTACGAAAAAAGAACATTTTTAATACATTCTAACAAAGTATTTTCTATGTTTCTATCTAAATTTTTTAACATAGGCTTGATCTAGTACATTTATTATTCTACCAAGGTTGTCGAATGATATTTCATGCAACCAAGTAATTTAATGCTAATCTCTCTAATCTTATCTGCCATTGGAGCTACTTCAATCTTTTCTTGTATATATTCATTTTGCATTTTATCTCTAAGTGTAAAGCCACTCATCCACCTAAGCATCCTTATCTCTTCAATACATAACTTAATTTTATGCATCTCTTTTAATAGCCAACATTCTATGCCATAAAGCATTGCAAGTCTCAACACCATCTTATAAAATTTACCCTTACGTTTGGTGGGCACTTTCTATCACATAATAGGCTTGATGCATTGCTCCATTTCAACCATCAAATTTAAATTTTATTGATAATATCCCTATATATTTCACCATTAATTTGAGCAATAGACCCTAAATATCTAAGTAGTGCACTTTTTTGAATATCTTGATCGCGCAATGTCTTAATCTCACTGTTATGTCTATTACTACTAAAATCACACGCCATGTATTTGGTTTTAAATCTATTAAAATGAAAACATTAAGAATCTAAGATTGACCTCCATAATTCAAGGATTTCTCCATAATTCTAGGATTTTATTAACTCCCTCTCCGGCTTATGGGCAAGAAGATTAATATCATTAGCAAAAGGCATATACTAAGGTACAACCTCTTGCAAATATCCAGTAAGAACATCCAAGACTAAAGAAAAAAAAAAAAAAGAAATGGGCTTAAATGCAGATCCTTGATGTAATCTAATTGAATTAGGAAAATACATGGTCAGATTAGTTTGGATTCATGCACAAGAATATGTGCTTGTATCGGGTTGGCATGCTCTAGTTACTTGTGACCTGTGATTGAGTCTCATATCACCTTAAAATATGAAGGGGAGTGAGTTATTGTTATGGGGAGAAAAATTTTTATGGTCAGACGATCATGGGAAGGCAAGCTAAAAGTTTAGTGGGTATGCACTTTCTTATAGTTAAGGTTGGTGAACATGAATTAGAGTACCGTCTCTCAGTGAGAGCAAGTGATCATACTTATTGACCTCTTTTATAAGAATTGTCAATTCACTTGATCTATATGGACTCTTAATTGCTCCCATATGAGGGACACCATTCTTCTTTGTGTCTGAGGGAAGTGGGCATGTTGATTATTGGGTGAGTTTATATGTGGGTTATGATATATGTGAGTTCCTCCATCCAAACAATTAAATACGTGCTACACACTTGAAAAGACATATACAAACATAGAGACAAAAATTAAAAATCGATCACAAAAAAATTTTTTAAGAACACGGAGGTTTCCTTTGGGCTCTGCTAGGGTTTTTTTTCCCGTGGCGGCGCTCCTTCTCTTCGTGGCTTTCCTGGCCTTTGGCCGGGATGGCTCATCCGCCCGATGTTCCTCCTTCGCAAGGTACCTCCATTCTTGGTTCTCCTCTCCGTCCTACCTCTTACGCGGCTAATCTAGCTGCCCCTTCTCCTGCTCGAAATGAGTGGCCGTTGTCTTACTCCAAGCCGGAGAAAAAACTTTCTTTTGTCTCGAATGACCTTTCTGAAGGTAAAACCCTTTGGAATCTATCTCTTGTGGGATATTCTCTTGGCCCAAGACCTTACTACGAGAGACTTCGATTGGCCATGGAAAAGGCGTGGAAGCTCAAAGGTGATCTCTCTCTAATCTCTCTGGTGGATGATTTCTTCCTTCTCAAATTCACTGCTGTTGAAGACTATGATATGGTTCTTGCGGGTGGCCCTTGGTTTCTGCTTGGCAAGCCATTCATCTTACAGAGGTGGGATCCTAAGTTTCAACCTAAAAGAGACGAGTCTGCGGCCATTCCTCTGTGGATCAAAATTGTAAACCTTCCTCTTGCGCTCTGGACACCGTCAGGTATTTCCAAAATTGCAAGTTACATTGGTATTCCCCTTTATGTTGACGCTCTCACTGCTAAAAGAACGAGGCTCACGTTCGCGAGAGTTTGTGTGGAAGTGGATAAAAACTCGGTTTTAGCTGATGAGATTCCTATTGATATTGATGGGCTGGATATAAACTTGAAGGTCGTTTATGACTGGAAACCGACTAGATGTGAGGGTTGTGGATCCCTTATTCATTCCTTTGCCTTATGCCCAAAAAATCCTACTCCTAAAGTTTTGATTCCTCAAAAGCCGCCGACCAGAGGAAGAAGCAAAAGTAGGGGACCTACCGCTCGTGCGGTTAGCAAATCTAGGGAGAAAAATTCTTTGGTTCCACCTGTCCATGAAAAACCTCATCAAATACCAAATTTAGAACCGTCTTGCTCTAAGGTACCTCCTGATTTGCCTTCGGGTAAGAGCATTGTCCTTCCTAACCTCAATCTTCCTCAAGCTGATTCCTTATCAGCTAATCATTCTCTTCCGAATACTCTCCTGAAGCCCACGCAAGTCTTGCTAGCTAACAGTTTTCAAGTTCTTCCGTTAGATACTGCGGTCAATCCGGAAGATGATCATATTGAGGAAGAAGTTATTGAAGAGGAAACTTCTTCCTCTTCGAAAACTGTGTTGGAGTCCATTAAGAAGCCTTTGATTCTTGAGGCTTCTTCTTCTTCCTCTAAAGCTACTTCCCCTCCAAAAAAAGCCAAAGCAAAATCGGCCAAGAAGGCCAAACCCCACAAATAATTTATGTCCCTGCCTCCTTTGGGTGCTTGGAATGTGCGGGGGTTTAATAACCCGGGAAAAGTAAAGATGTGCAAAGACCTTATTTCGAAGTTTAATCTGAAGCTTATTTGTATTTTAGAAGCTAAAATACAGCCTGATGCCCTGCTTAATGATTGGTTCAAACACACTCATTCTTTATTTGAGAATGAGAGTAGTTGTCATAATTTCTCCTCTTCTTCTCCTGGCCGTATCTGGGTAAAATGGGACTCCTCCTCTATGCTTTTCAATCCCATTTTCACCTCCTCTCAGATTATACATGGTTCTGTTAATTTGGGCTGCTTGCCCCCTTTTTACCTCACGGTTATCTATGCTTCAAATTCTGTTGATGAAAGGAAGGAGTTATGGGATTCTCTTTTGAACATTGCGGCTTATATGGATTCTCCTTGGCTCTTAATGGGAGATCTTAACTATCATAGATTTGATGAGGAAAAGGCTGGTGGTAATTCTCTTTCTAGCTCTAGACGTGGTGAATTAAACTCCTTTTTGTTTGAATCGGGCTTGCTTGATCTCAAATCTGTTGGTCTTCATTACACTTGGTTTAACCAGAGGTCGGATAATCCGATTCACATCAAATTAGACCGTATGCTGATAAATTCTTCTTTTCTGGATCTTTTTCCTTTGGCTTATTATAAAGTGGATTCACATGTTGGCTCGGATCATGCTCCTATTATTCTTTTTGCTAATTCTATTAAAAAAGGGGCTGCTAGATTCATGTTTAAGGAATTTTGGCTTCATTTTGATATCTTTTGGGATGAGTTGCTCACTGCTTTTGACAGGCCTCTTGCTGCCTCCCCTATTGCTTCTCTTTATGATAGTTTGGCTGCTCTTAAAAATGCTATTAAAAAGAAGAATTGGTACTCTTCTAACTATCTTTCTATCAACATTATGCATCTCAAAAATCAACAAGCTTTATGCCTCGAGCAAATTCAAAATGATCCTCTTAGCACGGATCTGAACATCACTCTTAAGAATACTAATGAGCAACTGGCTTTGGCACATGTTGCCTGGTCTTCTTGGATCTCTCAAAGAGCTAAGGCTTATTGGTTGTCTCATGGAGAGGATGATCTTGGCTTTCTGTTTGCCAAGATAAGAGCCAGAACCAATAAGAATTTGATTAAAGAGCTTGCTACTGACACTGGTGTCCTTACCTCTCATGCTGATATTTCTAAGGCTCTTGTGGACCATTTCCAGTCTCTTTTTAATGCTCCAGCCCCTCCTATGCAAAACTCTTACAACATTCCGACTGGTAACACTGTCCCTTCTACTGCTTTAGCTGCTTTAATTGCTCCTATTACTAATGATGAGATCAAGAAGGTGGTTTTTGGGGGAGTGGCCTCCTCTGCTCCGGGTCCTGATGGTTATTCTTTTGCTTTTTATCAAAAAACCTGGCTGATTTCCGGGAATAGACTTTGCTCGGCTGTTAAACACTTCTTCTCCACTGGGCTTATGTCTAGAGGGGCCAAATCTACAGTTATCACTCTCATTCCTAAGGGTACTCATTCTAACTCTATTTCTGATTATCGTCCTATATCTCTGTGTAATGTTTTTTACAAGATTGTTGCCAAGATTATTGCTAATAGGATGAAGCCTATATTGCCCTTGATTATTAACAAATCCCAGTCTGGTTTTGTTGCTAAAAGAAGTTCTACTGATTACATCATTCTTGCTTCCGAGATTTTGCGGGATTTCAAATGTAGTAAGGGATCTTTCTGTGCCAAACTTGATGTGAGAAAAGCTTTTGACTCTGTCTCTCGTTCTTTCTTGCTACTTAGACTCTCTTAGAAAGGTTTTCCTGACATCTTTGTTAACTGGATTAAAGGATGCATATCTGATGTTCATTTCTCTATCTCTGTTAATGGGACTTTAGAAGGATACTTTAATTCTTCCTCCGGCTTGAGACAGGGTTGTCCCTTATCTCCTCTTCTGTTTTGTATTGGCATGGATGCTCTTTCCTCCACTTTGGATGATAATCTGGGTTCCCAATTTTTAGGCATTCTTAATCATAATTGTATGTTAACTCACCTGATGTATGCTGATGATCTTTTGGTTTTTGGGAAAGCATCTAGGGATAATGCCCTTGCTCTTATGGATATTTTGCACTATTTTTCTAAGGTTTCTGGCCTTTTTATCAACACTAGCAAGAGCACCTTGATTTTCTCTAAAAGTGTCAATGCTTCTCTTGTTTCTACTGTGGTTGCTTGCCTTGGAATTTCTAAAGTGGCTGAGGTTATTACTTATCTGGGCTTGCCAATCTCGGCTAGCAGACTGCACATGTCTCATTTTCAACCTCTGATTGATAAAATTGTTGGTCTGCTTGAGGGCTGGAAGATTAAATTCTTATCTTTTGCGGGTAGAGTTCAATTCTTAAAGTTTACTATAAGCAATACTATTGCTTACTGGATCCGCGGAAGTATCATACCTAAAGCTTGTTGCAAAAGTATTAGCAAAATATGTGCCAAATTCCTGTTTTTTGGTAATGTTAAAGATAAAAAGCTGCATCTTATTTCTTGGAATACGGTTGCTTCTCCTAAATGCAAAGGTGGACTTGGTTTACCCAGTTTTGATGCTCTTTATCATAATTTGGCCTGTGCTTTCATCTTTAGGATGTATAATTCTGACAACATCCTTGGGCTTTGGTTTAGGGAGAAATTCTGCTCCCCTTGGAAACCTTACCCTCCTTCTGCTTCTAAATTTTGGAAATTGTGTTGCCTTAAAGCTGTTGAAATTAAAGACCGTATTTCTTTGGTTGTGAATGTTAATAGCAATATTTCATTTTACTGGGACCCGTGGTGCAACAAAAAAGCTTTGGTTGAGCTTTCCTGCCCTCAGCATTTCTCTAATCTGATGATTTCTGATGTTATGGCCAATAACTCTTGGAACCTTCCTTTGGCAATTCCTGAAGAAATTTCTTCCAGGATCATGAAGATTGATTTTACCTCATTGCCTCACTGTATTAGTTGGGATGGGGCGGTTTATCCAACTAATAAAACTTTCTCTAAACTTTTTTATGCAAACCTGGAGGATATTGATTGGGCCAAATTTATTTGGCATAAAAGATATGCGTTGAGATATGCTGTTTATTCTTGGATGGCCATGCACCGTAAGCTTAAGACCGCGGATTTACTTATTCTTAAGGGTATTCCTGCTGCTTCTTCATGCTCTTTCTGTGACGCTAGCTGGGAAAATCATGCGCATTTGTATTTTGAATGCGATTACACCTTCAGTTTGCTTTCTGCCCTATTACCTCACCTAAGAAGTTTCTATTTTAGACCAAACTTGCATCAGGTCTATGATTTTCTGGGCAGCTTTAGGCATTTTAGCAGTTTTGAGTTGCAATTCTGCTATCTTACTATCTCTGTTACTGTTTACTGGATTTGGAGGGAACGAAATGGGAGGAAATTTGCGTCTTTGAGGAAGAATATTTCTGAACTTAAAGTGGTGATTATTCAAGCTATTAGAGCCAAAGTGGTCAATTGGAAATATTATGATTCCCTTAAAATTCACTTTCAAGAAATTTTGGCCTAATTGGGGAATTGCTGGTTGCGCTGATTTGCTGATTATCTGGAACCAATCACTGTTTCTGTGCTGGAATTTGGCATGTTGGCTGGTCCCTTCGTGGTGGATTTGGGCTGGCTGTACAATGATGAAGCTCCCTGTAATCTCTCGGACGGCCTTTGGGCAACCAGGATTACGACTTCTGACCTTTTTATTTCCTCTGAGTACAGCCTGTTTAGCCCGGGAGCAGGTTTTTGTGTTTCTCTGTGCAGGTTTTGGACTTCTTCTTACCGGTGCAGAGGTTCAGGCTCTTCGTTTAGTCTGGCGGGATTCTTTTTGTAACTCCTTAATTACTACCAATTGGGATCTTATTGTTTTCTTTTTGGATGTAAATTTTGGGTGGTATAGTTGGGGTTTTTTTGGATCTCTTCCTACATAAGAGTTTTGTTGTTCTTATGTTGGATTTTCTTCTTTTACTTGTAATCTTTTTATAGTAATAGATGGGCTTTTGCCCCAAATTTCCCAAAAAAAAAAAAAAATTAAAAATCAAATATGTTCAAGTCAAATTCATTCACAATGAATATTTTATGAACATTATAAGATAATTTGATTCAAAAAAAATATATATATATATATATAATTTTGTTTTGGTGTGCAGAGTTTAACCTACCACATTCCTCTACCCATACCTGCACTGCATACTGACATACGGGACCCGCATCTGCCAGACCCATTCATGCTGTCGAGAGATATTTTAATGAGAATTAATAGTTTATCTGAATTAAAAGTACTCACTGCCATTTTCCACCATATCTGCATCCCTAATGATCCAAGGAGCCGATTGAGCGCATTACCAGTTCTAGATTGACTTTTTCTAGATTATTTAAATTCGACTCAGCTTCAAAATTAAACATCAATTTTATATTTAAATTTAATTCTCTTTAATCGTTAACTTTTTTTTTTTTTAAGTAATCTGAGACGTACATCTTATTCAGAGGAAGAAATTTATATATTCTTATTTATTTGGGATGCATAAAGCTGAATATGAACGGTAAAATAAAGATCATTTAAATATCAAGCTCGAAAAATATGCTCACTGTCTATATTTTTACCTTCGAAATTAATCGAACTTGATTTCTTTAGCAAACCGAATTTTTA
The DNA here is from genome assembly GCA_016618105.1 of Dendrobium huoshanense. Taxonomy (NCBI): domain Eukaryota; kingdom Viridiplantae; phylum Streptophyta; class Magnoliopsida; order Asparagales; family Orchidaceae; genus Dendrobium; species Dendrobium huoshanense. The sequence goes on from CM028351.1 coordinate 52,141,175, forward strand.
CGAGCTTTTACAAATGTTAAGTTTTCTTAACATCTATACTTTTTATTTAAAAAGACCATTCGATTTCCGCTTAAAGCTTGTCGATTTGAAATATTCCAGATGCTGAAATGGATCGTGGCACGTTAAAATTATTTTTATTTTAATAATGTGTTTAAACTATGTATTTTATACTTGAGTACTCATCGTTTAAAGAAAAAAAATCAGTTCTCAGCTTGTGACTACAAATTTTATTTGTTGGAAGTTAAAAATGTAACAATAGATTGATATATTTGGAAGGAAATGAATGATAGAATGTTCTGTTCCTGCATCTGTTGCTCATCCAACGTTTCTTCCAACATTAGAAAGGCTATCCAGCTTAAAATCTATTCCTAGAAAAATTTAAATGAGTTCAAGTAGGTCCTATTTTGATTTGCTGGCACGATTTTGGTGATTATTCGTGGGGCCCTACTAGTTGACTGGCCAGTATGTCTCGGTTTTTTGCTAGGAGAAGGTTCTTCTGCTAGTGATCAGGATGGGTGGTTTATTGTTGCTTAGGTGGTTGGGTGGAGGTTCTGTTTGGTTTTTTTTTTTTTCTTAGAGATTGGAGGGCTTTGTGGTTTCGGTGGTGGTTCGGGTGTGGTCCTTCTTTGGTTGCAAGTTTTTGGCTATTTTTTGGGTGGCCGCTTTGGGTTGGTTTCTTGGGCCTTTGTTCTTGCCTTGGGTGGTCTTTGGTATTTGTTGTTGTTAAGTAAATAATTTGGGATATCATAATTTTAGTGGTTGGTTTGGTTTCATGGGTTGTTTTGAATGATTCTTTTTTCCTTCTTGGTGCCATCTCTTTCTCCTGGGCTTAGATTATTTTGTTTTCACGTACACCAGGTGATTCATGATTGGTGGATGATGATGAATGTTGGGCATCTCATCTCTACTCCATCCCATTGGGTGGCCATTAGCGACTATCTTTATTTCATTCATGAAAGGCCTTTGGGATGCCTGGGGAGCTAATACCAATTATTGTTTTTTGTTGGGTTTGCCTAAGGAGCATTACGAGTCCTGTTGGGCTCAGGCGCCTTCAAGCCTTTCATTTTTATTTTATTTTATTTTTTTTGCTATGTTGTGCTCTTCTTTTTTTGGTATACATATGAGTATAATTTTTTTTAGTCCCTTCCTTATATTAGTATACATGTGGGTAAATTTGTTGTAATTTTGCTTTATTCTCTGATTTGTAATTATATTCTATAGTGAAATGAAATTGGACTTTGCCCTCATTTTACTCAAAGAAAAAATGTAAAAATTCAAGCATAAAGAATTCGCGTGCTAAAGGAACGCAAGTTCACTGTCTCATCATCAAGCTGAGGTGAGTTCATATGGATAGCAATGTCGATCAGACAATGCAAAACATTTGCCCAAAAAGTTGATTGATTAATATTGGGTTTATTTGGGTCATCTAAATTATTCTTTAAAAAAATTGAATTTCACTAAGGAGTAAATATTAACTTGTATACCTAAAAAAAGAATCTAATCTTTTATATTACTATTCACTAATTTATTTATGATAATCTAAACTCTAATTATCCACTGTCCATTTAATTTTAAAAACTAATGTCAAGTTAATCATTTAAACTTTGAATATTGATGAAGATGATGAATGATTAAAGAAATCAAAAGTGTCGATGATGGGAGATAAAATTCATTCAACTCAATTCCTCCTAAAAACGAAGAAATTTTTATTGAAGTCTCCCATGACTTTATCTACATTTCACATCTAATGAAAATGTGAAGGTAGATGACATGATTTTAGTAGAAGCTCGTTTTATTTCTAACCCCTATAGATGACAACAATGCTTCTTGATTGGTGCGCTATTTATGACATTGTACGTGTAGCCTCTTTAGAATACGGTTTAGGACACATGATGATTTTGGTGTCTATGGATTTAGACTAAGTCCCTCTTTCATTTAAAATTAAATTCAGATGAAATTAATGAGTATTTATTAAGTAATTTAAGTTTAATTCTTATTTTTTTACAATTACTTCTTAAATTTCAACCATCTGATCTAAAATTTGGAGGGGTTACTTTAAACATGTTTATGGCCTATCCTGATTTTTCTAACCTCATTTTAATTCAATTCTAATTATAATTGATTTTACAAAATCATAGGTCTTGATATGATTCATAGTTTAAAAAATTTGTTATGAATAAATATCAAAACCATTTCATGCATTTAAGAACTCATTCGAATCATTAAACAAAGCTTCAACATTTAAAAATGAATCTAACGGTGTGTGTTGAGTAATTAGTTAGAAATTGCTTTTGGATTGTTTCCAAACTTCCTTCTATTACACACTATAGTAGTAATTAGTTAGTAATTGCACTTGGATTTTCCATTAATTGACCATCTAACAAGTAATAAAAACCATCCTTAATTAAGTGTTAAAACATTAATAGTTCATATTATACCATATAAAATTCATAAAAATATATATAAAAAAAAGCTTAATCAACCCTAAATTATATATAAAATCAAGGAAAATTCAAATCCATTTCAACTTTTTAATTAAAATCTAATTAATAATTACTTAATCATTAATTAAATATTAATTAAATAAATTCATTAAAAATTAAATAATAATCAAATAAATCTCAAATTTTCATGGGTTGATTCTTTTCAATGGCAATTGGATTAATTTGATGCCAAAACTAAATAACCTTAGCTATGTTAATATTTAAGTTATTTATATAATTTAATTAATAAGAATTTCATATATAATTAAGTAAATACATTAAATAAAATTTTAATATTCATAAATAATGAAATTAAATTCATAGATTTGTCATTTGAATTTAAATAAAATTTAATAATAAGTTAATTTTAACTAAAATTAACTAAAATAATAATAATTAATTAAAAATTCCAAATAATCCATATATATATATATATATATATATATATATATATATATATATATATATATATATATATATATATATATATATATATATATTAGTTTTAAGTCATTTACACCAAAATATTTTGATAATTTGTTTGGTTAAAATTTATTTTAATTAAAAAAATTGATAATTAATATTGATTAAATAATTTAAGGTATTTATGCTTCGTGCTTGACTTCATTTGGAGAAAATTTAGCATTTAATTTTAAGGCCTTTAATGTGTAAGAGTCTTTTCAAGAAGATAATAGCACATTGGATTAGGGGTTCATCAAACATTTTTAATAAATAAAAGAACCTATACACAAGATTTGACTTCATTTGAAGAGTATGTGTATTGGATTAAGGGGCCACTTCTTTGATCCCTTCCTTAATAAATCATCAAGCAATCCTTAAAGGCATCGTGTGATCTACTATCCTATATAGGTAATGATTACAACTTGATTGTAAGCCTTGTGATTTGTAGGTTAGTAGCTCCTCAACTTGGAGTTAAAAACCTACAAATTCCTTAAAATTAAATAATAAAATTGTAACCCTTAAAATTTAAATAATAAAATCCAAATTCATGCAAGGTAAACATTAAATAAATAACCCATTTTCTCCTTAATGAAAAGACATCTCAACTTCAAGCAACCTAAACCTTAAATTTCTAAGGGATAGTTTAAAATGACACCACCAACTTCACACACTTGGATGATTTATTAGGAATACCATCTCTAGCTAGGCTGATGGTTTGAATTGATTGTCAGGTGCTTTGCTTGGAGAGTACCTTAGGTTTGCTTATTTATTTTATGCAAACTGAATTTAAAACATTTTAATTTCTATTGGTTCACTTAGGCTATTTAAGGAGTATATTAAAAGCATTATGTTATTACATAACTTCTCCTACACATATTTTTATATTAATAGTCTAATGCACTTAAATGATTTACATTTCCTCTAAGAGTCTAAGTAGAATGTACATAGGAATGATGTATTTTTCAAGTTCTTATAAATTTTAGATTGTATATAGATCAAGTTCTACAGTATCCTGAGTTGAAAAAGATTTATAAATTCTTTTGGAGTTTTATAGAAGACCTAGAGCTCAATGACCTTTTGTAGATGTATTTGACTTTATACATATGGTAGGCTTAGAAACTAAAGTTTATTGTGGTAGAGTCTGGCTAGCTTACTTTCCAATGTGGTCTATTCTATAATTTAAATAAATTTAATTAATGAAATCTTTCTTACATAGTCTCTTTTATTTATATTGTCATGCATTGCATCATATGTTGCAATCCAGGATACCTAATCTATAACTTTTATGATGAAAAATAATATTGACTGCATTATTACTTTCTTCATTGAATATTTTAGATGTTATTTTTATCTGTGAGCACTAACATTTTAGGTAATATACACACTGCTCAAGACTGCTGAAGAATCAAGATTGGGTAGAATAGGATATGAATGAGTCTGCAATTTATATTTTCTTTAATTTTCATCTCTTGTGTCTGGCCATAAAAGAGTGTATGCAAAGTGGGTGACCGTGAACATACACAGGGGGGAATTATTTTTTAAAATAAAAGTTTTTCTTAGACAAATCATACGGTACATATTTAATTCACAATATATGACCCGTTGACTGAGAAATAGGCTTAATAGCTAATTAGAAGATTAGTTTCTGTGAACTAATCATATTCTATGAACTTGATCATACAGTATAATTTTATTAGATCTAAAATCCCTAGCTGCTAGATTAATTTAAGTAATATTTTGAATTTTGACTCTTGAACTATTTGTATTGTATGATTAGAATCCTAATGTATGATCATTTGAAATCTTGCTAAAATTAGACCCTATAATTAGGTAATTAAATCATGGTTATTTATTATTTCTAATTTGCACTGTATAGTCCTTACCATACTGTATGAAGAACATAAATAGAATTTGTTCATCCCATAGATCGTATCGGATAGAACCATGATTTTTTTGTTCTAATTGTATGGTACAATATTAATATCATACTGGAAGAACCACTTGAAATTAACTAACCGTATTGTATGAAGTACGCAGTACGGGATGATCAATAGAGATGGCTTTCAATCATCCCAAAATTTATCCCATACGAACAATGGAAAAATAAAAGATCATGCTGAATGATCTCTAGATTATACAATACAATGTGTTGAAAAATTGTGAACTATTTGTTTTCCTTCATACTGGATGGGACTAGTTTTGAACTGATCATATTGTACTAACTTAGATTATACTATATAAATAGTGATGGCTAACATGAATTTTAGGATTTATTGAAGCCTATTATAAAAGAAATCCCTTAAACGTTTTCTTAATAATATGAAGAGAGAAAATTGGTTGAAGGAGGAACTCTGAAAGGAAGCTTTTGTAGAAAATTAGGTCATGTAAGAGGAAGGAGAATGTGAGCTTGAATGTCAGGGAAAAGCATCGTGAGAGGAATCAAATGGTTGCTCCGGGCTAGTTGTATGCTTGCTCCTCCTGTGGCCTTATTGAGTATTGTGGGAGCTCTCTAGGGAGAGAGGCTTCTTAGTCGGTCCTCGAGATTCTCTGCTTTCTCTAGGAAGGAGAAAAAGAAGACAAGGTTCTTTGCTTGTAAAAGGAGTTTTTGTTCTCTACCACATCGTGTTGGTGAAAGAGAGGTTTGTAAGGGCTTTGTTTCCTTGTTAAGGGAGAAAAAGGAGTGTCACTTTATGTTAGTGCAATACTCATAGTGGAGGACTCCAAAGAGTAGAAATAGGTCAAGGTTTGACTGCACCACTAGAAAATCTAGTCTGTTTGTTCTAATTTTAGTTTCTGCATTTTACTTGCACTTCATCTTTGCTATAACTGCTCGATAAATTTATGAGATCTAGGTTATGTTGTGATAATTATAATCTCATCATACTATTTTTTAAGGCATATTTAATTTGTTAGCTTTCACACACAAAAATTAAAATTGCTTATTTCTTAGTGTTTTGAAAAATCCAAAAAATTAGAACTCCTACTTAGGATTATTTTGAAATCACCAATTCAACACCCTCTTAGCGCATCTCATACTTTCAGCATATGGATTGTAAATTGCATTAGAGAGTAGAAACTTTCCTAAGCTTTCATTGGTGTAAATGTTTCGGACATTGTATTAACATTTCTACTAGTTTTACGATGATATAGTACTAGGTATTAGGTAGTTAGCTGGCCATGCATTTGAAGCAAGTGTAAACCTAGAGGTATTTTATACACCTTGAACTCTATTAAAGAAAAAGTATCATTTTTCTAAAGTATTTTCTAGAAACTTTAATGACATTTTTAGGGAATATTTAGTATTTTTGAAGTATATAAGGCAACTCTTTTCAATTTTAAATTTAAATGGAGTTTAGTATTAATTTAATTGAATATTTTCTCTTCAAAGATGTAATAGACTGTAAGTCTTTCCTCTATAGGAACTTAAGATATCGGTATAAAATAACCCCTCTTTTAGTCCACTACGAAAGGAGAAAATCTTCTACATGTAGACTAAAGCTAATTCTAGGTTTGTTTCATATTTGAAATGATAGGTGTATGTGAATATTATCTTTTAAGATCAATTTCATAGTAACTAGGCCAAATTTGAATACAAAAAATAAACAATTTCATTCTCAAGTCGATAATAAGTTCGTTAGTTTATCTTTTGGGATAATTAACACTAATTATGTGGATTTTATTATAGAAACATTAAATCCAAATTAGTGGGTGTATCATTTAAATTTTTTTATATTCTCCACATCTTTCTTATGAGCTTAATAAAGTTGATTGAGAGCTTCCGAATTATCTATAACTTACTATCCTTTATCAATAGCTGGAGTTCATAGATTTAAGACTTTACCACTTTAAAGATTGAGTGGCACTACTTCTTTAGAATGAATTTTACTGGGTTTTGAATATTGATTATCAATATTCATTTGATTATCTTCTCGTAGACTATTTGAATAAAAAATTTCTAATTCAATATTGATAAGATTACCTTGCACTTCTACTGCAGTGAATCACTATTGGAGTAATATTGGAATTGTTCATCCATGTCATTTATAAGTATTTATTGAGAAATATTTCTTTCTTGATCTAAATTTTGATCTAGATATTCATTAGCAAATATAAACATAATATAAGCATAATCATTTATTCATAACTTTCTTAGTCCCAGGTGGGATGAAGTAAAAGTCATACAGAGTTAAAGGTTTGAGAAATAGAAGCTTATGATTTTGAGAAATAGAAGCTTATGTATAAGAAAGTGTATTTAACTCTTTTATAACCTATGATGTTGTACAACTCGATCTATATAAAATATACAATTTATAAGGACTCGGGCATAAACATCATTCTTATGTATGTTCTACTTTGACACTTACAGGAATGTACAGGACTGCATAAAAATCAATAAGCATATAAAAATATAAAATATGCATATTAGCTCTATAATATCCTAATACAATTGAAACTTGTTCAATATGAATTAGGTTGTTAAACCTAAGCTTATGTCCCAACGACTAACCAAGAGGGGGGGGGGGGGGGTGAATTGGTAATTAAAAAAATTTACCCTCTTTTAAAATTTTATACCAAAAATTTACTTTAATGAATTCTGTAGAAAAAGATTTTTCAACCACAAGTTAAAAAATAAAAACAAAAAGAAGCGGAAAATAAAAAGACACAAGATTTATAGTGATTCGGTCAAACACGACCTACATTAACTTCCCGGAGGCACCCTCCGAGTATTGCACTAATACCACTAGTGACTCTCCTTTTGCACCCACAGCAAGGTGGAGAAGCCTTTACAAAACTCTCTTCCACCACTACCCGGTGCGGCAGAGAATCATCGTCCTTTTACACTATTCCCAGTGTTGGCAGAGAACTGTCACACTCTCCCGGTGTAGGCAGAGAACCCTTCGTCCTTTCACACTCTCTAAGTGTGGGTAGATAACCCTTCGTCCTTTCACACTCTCTAAGTGTGGGCAGAGAACCCTTCATCCTTTCACACTCTCCAAGTGTGGGCAGAGAACCCTTCATCCTTTCACACTCTCCAAGTATTGGTAGAGAACCAGATCTCTTTGACAGATCTTCTCACAAGAAATCTAGAAGAAAGAGAGAAAAGAGTGAAGTAATCAAAAACCACAAGTAGAGATTCTTACTTTTGAGTAACAAGTGAATCTTTCATGCTCTAGTAATAAGAATCCTCCTTCAAACACTCTCTCTCACTCACTCCTTGAGTCTCACTTTAATTGGCACAAAGATCAGTAGGAAAAAAGATTAAGAGGTAATTTTAATTGGACTTTATATAGGAAAGATACAAAAAACCATCAAAAAATTACTGATTTTCAAGTCTATATATAGTGGATTGTCCCGTACGATCGTGGATCGTCCTGAACGAACTTACTTAAATAAGTTGCATATGAATCCAATGTACGTTGGTACGAACTGACTTCATATCCGATTATCATCCCGTATGAACTAAGTTCGTCCGGTACAAATAATTATATCATGGGTCGGTTTCGACAAAATGCAGGAAGTTATTAAAATTAGAAAGGATAGAGCATTTTCGTCCTGGGACGAATAAGAGTTCATCTGGATGAAATTTTTACAGAGAGCATTTCGTCCTGGGCAGAATAGGATTTCGTCTGAACTAAAATTTTCCAGAGAGCATTTCGTCCTGGGATGAATTGGAGTTCGTTTGGATGATATTTTTACAGAGAGCATTTCATCCTTGCACGGACAGGATTTCTTCTGAAAGAAAATTTTCCAGAGAGCATTTCATCCTTGGAAGAATAAAAAAATTCATTTGGACGATCAGGACTTACAAAAATTTTCTCACTTCCTGTTCGTTCTTTTGCTCTTCCGAGGGGATAACTGACTTGATCATCCCGTACGAACATGGTTCATCCTGCTATGATTAGTATTAATTTTAAAGATCTCCCCAAATGTGTGTGTGTGCTAAGTTACTTAATTACAATCACTACCTCTCAAACTCAATACAATAAAAAGTACAAGCTTCAATTTATAAATTATCTCATGCTGAATTTTGATTTGAAGTCTTCATTAGTCTGGAGTTTGATTATCTTGAAATGTTAGTCCACACAAGAGCAAAAACAATTCTTCTAAAAAGTGTAAGGAGAAAACAAAACTTTAAAACAATAATATTTGGAATCATCAAAACTTTACAGGTTACAAGAATGTAAAACATGCAAATAGCAACTCTCTTAACAATCTCCCCCTTCTTAATGATGGCAAAATAATTATTGTTTGTATAAATTTCAAATTCTAAGAATCTCCTAAACTCCCCCTGAATTGATGAACATATGAAAGTAAGGAGGCATTGCTCAACAATATTATCTTTTATCTTTTATTTTTTTAATTTTTTTTAATACAAATAGATATAATATGAAGATTAAAAATCAATAATACTTACGATAAAAAACAAGCACACATATACAATACAAATAATACAAATAATATTTTCCCCCTTTTTGACAACAGTAAAAAGAGAAGAAGAAAAAGAATAGAAATGTAATCAGACATATGATAATCCTTTGATAATTAATTCTTGAAAGTGATTGAAATAAATATTGCAAATAAAACAAAATCATTAGGTAAATAAAACTGATTCATAGAATTTAATAAGAGATATAACATTGATAATAAAAAAATATATATAAAAAACATGAATCAATTTAAACACTAAGATAAAGAAAATCATTGCAAAAATGATGAATATAAAATTTGTATATTTCAAATGTCAATACGAAATATAAATGTACAGAAGATCAATTTGAATTAAGAGTTTAAAAGATTGAGAAAAGAAATAACTAACATATGTGATACTTTGCGCATCTTTTTCAATATTTGTGGCACATTTTTGTGCATCTTTTTACTTGTGGGCTTATTTTGTGCCTCTTTTTCAAATTACGAACCATTACACATTCCTTTTTTTTTGTATATTTGTATATTTTTTAAGAGTAATCTTGATCTTTCCAAAATCAATAATAAAAAATTTCAAATTTTTCTAAGTGCATCAATATTTATTGATAAGTGAAATACAAAATAAGAAAACATCACAATTGTAATAAAAATATTAAACATTAATGTAGTCTAATAAGAGACATAAAATTGATATTCTTAATTTTATCAAGTTATAAACAAAACTTAAATTTAGAAAAATTAGATTTTCTAATAAATTTAATTTTGAGTTGTAGTTTAACTTATAGCACTTGTAGGATCAAAAATATTAGGGATTTTCATATAGGCTAACACACATTTCAAAATTAGATTAAAACAAAATAAGTTAACTTGTATTGATATCATTATAATAGATATTATAAACTAAGGAATGATATCAATACGACATAAAAACTTAAATACTAAGACATCAAATGAGAAGTACATCACAAAAAGAAAAATACATCACAAACTACTAAAACACAATCACATCATCTAAAGAAAAACATAACCACTTACATGAATCACTCTAATGGTCCTTGATTTGGAGGAGGAGGAGGAGGTATAGTACTGAAGAAATTAAAATAACTGCTTATCATAAGCATGTTGGAACTAATATCATTCATCTTCTCTCTCATATACCCCATGTCCTGATTGTACTGAACATCCTGCTGCTGTAAGTGAGTTTCAATTTGATCAAATCTTTGATCAAAATGGGACTCTAAGCGATCAAATCTCTAAACCAAATCATGATAATTTGGTTCACTAGTAGGTGCAGGTGCAGGTTCATGTTCCTCTTCTAAGTCATTAATAACATGTGCTTTACGTGGTTCATCTTTATTGAGGATTGCTCTAAAAGATCCGTTTTTGTAGTAGAGAGGTTCTTCAAAATCTTAAACTGGATGAACCAAGTCATACTTCTTCTACAAAATGAAGGAAACAAGTTGTCCTAAAGCTATGTTCTTCTTTCTTTTATGATCGATATGACCAATTTTAGAAAGTCCATAAAGATAGTCAAGGATTAGTTGGGCTTCATTTATTGGTTGCTTAGTCATAATCAAGTAGGTTACTGTAGAGAGAAGAGGAGTAATGTTGACTCTATCACCAGCTTTATGAATTATTGAAGTTTGAAGAACATGCTGGATGATATGAGCATTGCGAACAAGAGATGTCACTTTAGGCATATGCTCCTTAAATATAATTTTTCTAATGACTTCATTAATTTCAGTCCAGTCAAAATCAAAAATAATGGTCATGGTATGAGCTCTAATTCCCTCAGTCCTTAAGTTCAAAAAGATTCCTAGGTCAGCCTTGGTGATTTCAACTTTTTTCTTAAAAATATAGGACTTGATTACAGAATGGTCAGAGTTGAAGGATATGTTTGCTAGGAAATAATAAAAGGTCTCTTTATTGTAGAGGTGGACTAGTGTGAGAATGAGACCAAATTGAGTTGAAGCAAACAAGTTTATTACCTGAAAGGTCAGTTGATCCTGAATAAGAACTCTAGACGGGGTGATCTTAGTGTAGACAAATCTAGGAAAGGATTCTTCGTTGGCTTTGGACATAAAATTATCAGAAGAATTTCTGTGTGGTCCCTTGGCGAGAACCTTTTATCATTTGCTTGAACTTACCATGGATAATATCTAAAGAAAGAAAGGGTTTTGAAAGGAATGTGTGAGTGTGACTGTTGAGTTCATAGCCGGTCAATTTAATGAAATATGACTTTTCGTACAGACAAAATTACTTTCGTCCCGTACAAAATTCAGTTCGTCACGAATGAGTCCAAAATGAAACGGATTTTCGTAATCACATAACTTACGAAGCATCCTTTCGTATAGACTTTTGACAAAATGATTGTACAGACGAATAGGTGTTTGTCCTGGATGATCAGAAATTTATGATCATTTTAATAGCAGTTGAAACTGTCCCCCACATTGATTCGCCTAGCATTTGTCCGGACGAACCAAAGGTTCGTACGTATGAATATAATATTAAAAATGACCTTATCTGTTTAACTGACAATCAATCGTTCCGTCATTTAAAAATTTCATCTAGATGATCATGATGATCGTACAGACGATGTGATTGAAATAACTAAAAAAATGTACACAAACAGTTCAAATCTGACAGTAGATACACTACACATTTCATCATGTACGAAAATATTTTCATCCTGGACGAATGTCACTTAATTTTTTAAAAAATGCACTCAATCAAAACTAAAATACAAACACAATAAAAATACAATAGAAAAATAAAATTACAAACTCAAAATACAAAAAAAATCACAAACCCAAAGATTCACACAAAAATATTAACTATAAATACACATCAATGTTGCAGAAAATATTTTTAATAAGCATTCAAATCGATTACTCCAAGTCTTGTTCTTAATACACTGAATGTATCAAAGGCTAAAGGTTTTCTAAAAATGTCTGCAAGTTGAGTTTTCAGTAGAAACATGAATGAGTTCAATTTCTACTTTCGATACATGATCCCTTATGAAATGATGCCTGATGTCTATATGTTTGGTTCTTGAATGTTGAATAGAATTTTTAGAAATGCAAATAGCACTAGTGTTATCACAATAAATTGGTATAGTGCCTATAGTTAATTCTAAATCAATAAACTATTATTTCAACCAAAGTAATTGTGCCACACAACTTTCTAATGCAATGTATTCAGCTTCAGCAGTAGATAAGGCTACTAAATTTTGTTTTCTACTGGACCAAGAGACAAAAGAATTTCCAATAAACTGAGATGTTCCAGAATTGCTCTTTCTATCCACCCTACAACCTGCAAAGTTAGAATATGAAAAACCAATTATTTCAAAAGAAGAGCTAAACTTAGGATACCAAATTCCTAAGTTCTAAGTTCCTAACAGATATCTTAAAATTCTTTTTATTGTAGTTAAATGTGATTCTTTTAGATCTGATTGAAATCTAGCATACAAATAAATACTAAACATGATATCGGGCTGGCTAGTTGTCAAGTAAAGTAAAGATTCAATTATCCCTCTAATTTTTTTTTTTATCAATATATTTATCCTTATGGTCCTTATCCAACTGAACTGAGGAACTTATAGGTATTCTAACAGGTTTAGTATTATCCATTTCATACTTTTTGAGGATGTTCTTAATATACTTTGACTGACTAAGAAATGTACCCTCTTTAATTTTCTTAATGTCAAAGCCTATAAAGTAGCTTAAATCTCCCATTAGACTCATCTCAAATTCACTAATTATTATTTTAGAAAAATCATCACAAAGATTTTTATTTGAAGTTCCAAAGATGATGTCATCCACATAAATTTGTACAATGAGTATTTTCTTTCCAAATCTCTTCAAAAAGAGAGTTGTACCCACACTTCCTTTTTCAAATAATCTTTCAAGTCGGAAGGTGCTTAATCTCGCACACCAAGCCCTAGGTGCTGTTTCAATCCATATAATGCATTTTTCAATTTAAAAACATGATTTGAGTATTTAAAACTTTCAAAACCTGGAGGTTGTTCTACAAAAAGATCTTATTGAATTACACGATTTAAAAAGGCACTTTTTACATCCATTTGGTACAATTTAAATCCTCTAAAACAGGCAAAGGCTAACAAAACCCTAATTTCTTCAAGTCTAGCTACATGGGAAAAAGTCTACTCAAAATCAATCAATCCCTTCAATCGGATTATACCCCTTAGCAACTAATCTAGCCTTATTTCTAATGACTACTCCTGAGTCATTCATTTTATTTTTGAATACCCACTTAGTTCCAACTACACTTTGATCCTTTAGCCTTGTAGTTAATTTTCAAACTTTATTTCTTACAAATTGATTTAACTCTTCTTGCATAGCCAAAATCCAAAATTCATTCGAAAGTGCTTGATTAATATTTATGGGTTCTATGGTTGAAATAAAGGCTAAATGATTGACTTCTTTATTTAATCCACACCTAGTCCTTACACCCTCACTAGGTTCACCAATTATCAATTCCTTTGGATGGTTTTTAGAAAATCTCAAATCTTTAGGTAAAGGGTTTTCTATCTCCAAATTTTCTTCCAAATTTATTTTATCAATCTTTTGGTAGTTAATCTCAATTTTATCTTCTATAACATTTGACTCTTCTAAAATTCTAGATTCATCAAATACAACATATGTGGTCTCCTCAATTACCAAAGTTTTTTTATTGAATACTCTATAAGATTTTTTAAAACTTGAGTATCCTATAAAAATACCTTCATCTGATTTTGGATCAAATTTTCCTAAGGTAGATTTTTCATTGTTATGAATAAACACCTTGCAACTAAAAATATGAAAATGTGACAAATTAGGTGTTCTTCCTTTTAACAACTCATAGGGTGTTTTATTAAATTTAGATCTCACATTTACCCTATTCAGAACATAACATACAGTGCTAACCGCCTCAGCCCAAAAATATTTAGGAAGTGAGTATTCTGCAAACATTGCTCGGGTGGATTCTATTAATGTTCTATTTTTCCTTTCGACTACCCCATTCTGCTGAGGGGTTCTAGTGCATAAAGTTATGATCAATTCCTTTCTCCTTATGAAAATCGTCAAATTTTTCGTTCTCAAATTCTCCTCCATGATCACTTTGTATAGTCATAATTTAACATCCTAGCTTTTATTGAATCCAAGTCAAAAAGTTTCTAAATTCCTTAAATAATTCACTCTTATAAAATAGATATATCTAACCCATGTGAATTTAGAGTAATCATCCACAATCACAAATCCGTATACCTTCCCTCCTAGACTTACAGTTCCAACTAGTCCAAAAAGATCCATATGCAAAATCTCCAATGGTTTACTAGTTCTAAGATCCTTATTAGACTGAAAAGAGGACTTAACTTCTTTTCCTAATTGACATGCATCACAAAGGTGGTCCTTAGTAAAGTCTAGTTTTGGTATACCTCTCACTCGGTTCTTTTGGGTAATCCTCCTAACATTTTTCATTCTAGAGTGACAAAGTCTCCTATGCCAAAGCCATGACTCATCAGAAATAGTTTTAAAACAAAAAATAGTAGGAGTTTGAATGCAATTCAAATATAGTATATACACATTATTTACCATTATACCATTCAAAACATCATTTCTATTTAGGCTTAATATGCAATTAGTAGGAAATTTTTTTGCACAATACCCTTTGTCACATAGCTGGCTTATACTTAACAAATTATGCTTTAAGCCTTCTACCAATAACACATTTTCAATGTAAAAAATCTTAAGATTTCTAATCATACCTGACCCAACCACCTTCCTTATGATGTTATCTCCAAGTGTAACCTTGCCTCCACTCCTGGCTTCCAGCGATATGAATTGTGCAGTATCTCCAATCATATGCTTTGAACATCCACTGTCCAGGTACCATATGCTCTCACAAGGCCTTGTGTGAGAGCGTCCCTGCAAGATTATCAAACATTAGACCTAGGAACCCAAATAAGTTTGGGTTTTCCTTTTGATAATTTATAAAGAGATGCATGTATGATATGTCTAGGTTTATGCATCTTAGGTTTCCACACCAAATAAGTTTTCTTCTTCAAAGTACAGGTGTGAGCTATGTGTCCAATCAATCCACAATTATTACATTTGACTTTTGAAAAAGGATTCATAAGTCTTCTACTATTCATTTGTCTATTTAGGAATTGCATAAATTTTATGACATAAAATATGATTAGTGAATCTTCAAGTTTAGGGGGTATCCTATTATCCTTGAGACCTTTTATCGTTAATTTGTAAAATGAATTCATATCTTCCAAAATTCAATTTATATAATTGATTCTATAAATTTTTCTCTCAGATTCATCCTTAAAATGTTTAAATTCTTTTTCAAGTTCTACATAGGATGATTACAAACTTTCATGATTTTTATTCAAGTCATCAAACTCATCAAGTAATTTCATATAGTTATCATTAATTAAAGCATGATCTTTCCTAAGGATTTCATATTTCTTTTGTAGTTTCTCAAATTCTAAGCTCAGACTAGTATGCATTTTCTTCATCTTCCTATATGCATCATGACTTTATTCAGAAACTTCAAAAAATTCATCGTAAGTTAAGTCATATACCTCTTCTTGATCTGACTGATCAAGATTATCTACCATTAAGTGTAGATTAGTGACTTCTTCTTCCTTTTCCATCTCTGAGGAGTCCGAAGCTTAGTCTGCCCAAAAAACTCTTTGGAATTTTTTCTTGCCCTTCTTCACAATTGGTTTCTCCTCAACCTTCTCTTTGCTAGGAGTGGCTTTGAGTTTTCGGCAGTCTATCTTAATATGTCCAGGTTTCCTGCACTCATAACAAATAATATCATTTGAAACTTTGACATTCCTATTAAATTTACCTCGATTCCATTGCTGGCTTCTCTTCTGCTTCCTCTTCAGAAAGCTTCTAAATTGTCTAGTCATTAATGCGATGTCATCTTCATCCTTAGGTTATGAGTGTTCACTCTTAGATTCCTCCACTTTTAGTGCTATGTTCTTTTCCCTTCGTGGTTCACCTGCATCAATCTTTCTTTCACTAAATTCTTGTTCGTAAGTAATTAGCGAACCAAGAAGATTATCAATAGAGTAAATGTTTAGATCTTTAGACTTTGTAATTGTAGTAATTTTAGCATCATAAGCAGTAAAAAAACAATAAAGAATCTTATTAACCATTTCAGCATTTGTTAGTTTCCTACCCAATGCATGTAAAGAGGTGACTATTTGTGTGAATCTTATGTCCATATCATAAATGGATTCATTTGATTTCATGCAAAATTGTTCATAGTCATGCAATAAGATATTAAGTCTAGATTGCTTAACATTATTAGTCCCCTCATAAGTTATACAAAGTTTATCCCATATGTCCTTTCCACTCTTACAAGTAGAAACCCACATGTAATCTTTTGATTTAAGTGCACAAAAAAAACTATTCAAGTATTTGGTATTTAGTTGTGCTAAGTCACATTTTTCTGCTGTCCAGTCCATAAAAGATGTTTCAACTCTAACTTCGTCAACTAGTCTAGTTGGTTTTGTATACCCTTTATGAACTAAGATCCACATACGGTAATCAAGTGACTGTAAAAATGTAGACATGTGTGTTTTTCAAAAATCAAAAGGAATATTGTCGAACAATGGATGTCTAGTTATAGAGTAACCCTCAGGTGTATTTCGGTTTCTAAATGTAGGCATCTATATTAATCAAAAAGTAGTCTAAACTTATGATTTTAAAATCAAGCTCTGATACCACTTGTTGAAACTTGTTCAATATGAATTAGATTGTTAAATCTAATCTTATGTCCCAGCGGCTAACCAAGAGGAGGGGTGAATTGGTAATTAAAAAATTTTACCCTCTTTTAAAATTTTATACCAAAAATTTACTTTAATGAATATTGTAGAAAAAGATTTTTCAACCATAAGTTAAACAGTAAAAACAGAAGGCAGCAGAAAATAAAAAGACACAAGATTTATAGTGGTTCGGTCAAATACGACCTACATCTACTCCCCGGAGGCACCCTCCGAGTATTACACTAATACCACTAGTGACTCTCCTTTTTCACCCACAACAAGGCAGAGAAGCATTTACAAAACTCTCTTCCACCACTACCCAGTGTGGCAGAGAACCGTCATCCTTTTACACTCTTCCCAGTGTTGACAGAGAGCTGTCCTTCCTTTCACACTCTCCCAGTGTAGGTGAAGAACCCTTCATCCTTTCACGCTCTATAAGTGTGGGTAGAGAACCCTTTGTCCTTTCACACTCTCCAAGTGTGGGCAGAGAACCGGATCTCTTTGACAGATTTTCTCACAAGAAATCTAGAATGAAGAGAGAAAAGAGTGAAGTAATCAAAAACCACAAGTAGAGATTCTTACTTTTGAGTACCAAGTGAATCGTTCACGCTCCAGTAGTAAGAATACTGCTTCAAACACTCTCTCACACTCACTCCTTGAGTCTCCCTTCAGTTGGCACGAAGATCAGTAAGCAAAAAGATTAAGAGGTAATTCTAATTGGAATTTATATAGGAAAGACACAAAAAATCGTCCAAATTTTTTTGATTTTCAAGTATGTAGATAGTGGATTGTCCCGTACGATCGTGGATCATCCTGGATGAATTTACTTAAATCAGTTGCATATGAACCCAATGTATATTGGTAAGAACTGACTTCGTACCCGATTATCATCCCGTACGAACTAAGTTTGTCTGGTACGAACAGTTATACAATGGGCCCGTTTTGACAAATTGTAGGAAGTTATCAAAATTAGAAATGATAGAGCATTTTCGTCCTGGGATGGATAACAGTTCGTCTGGACGAAATTTTTACAGAGAGCATTTCATCCTAGGCCAAATAGGATTTTGTCTGAACGAAAATTCTCTTGAGAAAAATTTGTCCTCGGATGACTTGTAGTTTGTCTGGACGATATTTCTATAAAGAGCATTTCATCCTTGCACGAACAGGATTTTGTCAGAACAAAAATTTTCCAGAGAGCATTTCATCTTGGGACGAATAAAAAAATTCATTTGGACGATCAGGACTTAGAAAAATTTTTTCACTTCTTGTTCGTTTCATTGCTCTTCTGAGGGGATAACTGACTTGATCTTCCCGTACGAACATGGTTCATCACGTACAATCTTTATGAATTTTAAAGATCTCCCCATGTGTGTGTGTGCTAAGTTACTTAATTACAATCACTCCCTCTCAAACTCAATACAATGAAAAGTACAAGCTTTAATTTATAAATTATCTCATGCTGAATTTTGATTTGAAGTCTTCATTAATGTGAAGTTTGATTATCCTTAAATGTTAGTCCACACAAGAGTAAAAACAATTCTTCTAAAAAGTGTTAGGAGAAAAGAAAACTTTAAAACAATAATATTTGGAATCATCAAACTTTACAAGTTACAATAATGTAAAACATGCAAATAGCAACTCTCTTAACAAATACATCTAATATAGTCCTTAAATATCTTAAGTGCACCCATAGAATTTAAAATTCATGGCATTTTAATTACATAAAAGAAATAAATAAACATATGGTGCTCTCTAAGTAAAGTACATTTTAAGCAATTCACACCACCAGCCTAGCCTAGGCTAAAGGTTCCTACCAAACCATCAATGGATGTGAAGAAGTTCGTTTGGTTTTGGTATATCCTATCATAGTTTATTATGAAAAATTCTTGCATTTAATGTGTTTGTTCATTAAGGTCAAAATGGGTTATTTAAATGAAGTATACCTTGTCTGAACTTGAATTTTATTATTTACACTTTTAAGAGTTGGAATCAAATTATTAAGTTTTAAAGAATTTGTAAACTAATTACTCCAAGTGTGGGAATCATTAATCTATAAATCCTAAGCCTTAAAAATAAACTTTAATAAAAAATTATCAGATTAACTTTTGCTTCATTTTTTTAAGCTTTTTTTTTTTAGTTTATTTATTTTGAAGAAATTATTTAAAAATTTAATTATTTTATTATATATTAATTATTTATTTTTTAAATTTCATTCAATTTTTTTTTTAAATTCAAATAATTATTCCTAAAATTTATTTAATTTTATTTAAATTTTATATGAATATTTGAATTATATTTATTATTTTTATTTAATTATATTGGAAATTGGTTATTTATTAAATTATTTAAATAGCTTGTTTATTAACATAATAAAGGATATTCAGATATAATATCAAACTAACTACACAATTTATGAAATTGATATCATTTGTTTAAGATAACAAATAGATAAATTCCTAAAATTTTAGGATTAAATTTTATTTTTAATGAATTTATTTAATTAATATTTAATTAAGGGTTAAATAATTATTAATTATAATTTAATCAAAATTTGTTCTAGATTATTTTTTTTATTTGGTTTTAGATGTTGATAAGAGTTGATTAAAATTAATTATGTATTTTAGAGAATTTTATTTATTTTATTTTATTTTTTTTAAATATTGAACCCTTAATTAGGGCTAATTTTTATTTAATTTTATTTTATGGTTAATTAATGTCAAACATGGTACTTTATGTTTAATATGATTAAGTGTCACCCCTTGTGGATGTATGTATTAATTCGTCAAATGTTTTCATGTTTACTAGACCTTGTCTTTAAATGTCATCCTTTAGTGTCACTAGTGTTTGGATAGGATTGACAATCATTCTATCTAACCCTTGTACATACATATGCAATCAAACCACATCAAATTTGTCTCTTAAATCAAAGTGAATTGAAAGCAAAAAATATCTATACATTTTATCTAAATCATGACTTGAGCATTTGGAATTTTGATTGCAAAGCAATTATATATCAAATAGACTCCAAGAGACTAAGATTTTATTTATTTTTAAACAATAATATTGAAATCCCCCTCAATGCTATCAACATATCTAAATGAATTTATTTATTTATTTTTACTTTGAAAACCTTGTATAACGACTCTATTGGCTATTTAAATGCATGAAATGGGCTTAAAATCTATTTATAATTAATTTCTAAAGCTATGGATGAAACTATGTCTTAAGATTTTTTAAATTCAATTATAGTTGAAATTGAAATTAAATAGGATTAGAAATATTAGGATAGATTGTAAATATGTCCAAAATTATCCCATCCAAATTTCAAATTAAATGAATGTATATTTAATGAGTAATTAATAAAATACATTAAAGAATAAAACTAAAATTTATCATTATATAATCATTAATTTTATTTAAATTTAATTTTATATGAACGAGGTACTTAATTTGAATACATAGACACCAACAATATCAATATCAACTTTAAAATGAAATAAATATGATTTTTTTAAGTTTATTACCTTTTTTCTAATTATTTAAATAGATTTTCTTAAATAATTAACTGATAGAAAATCACTTGCAATGATTACCACCATGCAATCATTATCGATCATTGAAAGGTGATAGTACACCTTTTGATTTAGTCACATCAGCAAACTCACGTAGCTGTCTAATCATGCATGGAATGAAATCAATGATGAAGATGAAATCTCATGGTTTTCCTTTATGAGGGATCAAATCATGTGATATGTAGTTAAATATTGGCCTTTTAACTAAGAAAAAGTTTTTGAGGGATCTTCTTTTTCATTAAGTGATTCTATGCAACTTTGCTACAGATGGTGAGTTCATAGGAGGGCTGGATGACAAATTAGATCAATTTGGATTGAAGGAAATTCAGTGTGCCATCTATCCCATTATTACTGTGCTCCAAACATGAGGAAAACACTTGGTAAAATTAAGGGAACTTTAGGAAATGAAAACAAAAAATATAATGCTTTGAAGGATGGTTTTGGTAATAATGAACTCAAAATCAAGGTTTTGTATGGTTTTGGGTTATTTGGGGCTTGAAGCTACTTCAGACGACCAAGTTTAATCAACGATGATATTTCTTGAATTTTTGATAGCCAGTCCAAGTCATTATGGAGTATGGAGGTAGTCTATATAAAGAGGCGATGACTTGGGTTGACTTCACATAGAAGAGGACCACCTTGTTATTCTAGGCTAAACCAGCTTCTATATCATATTGGGAGATGCAAGAACATTTTAGAATAATTTTGAACATGATGCATAGGCTGGCATGATGGGAAATGAGGGGTATTGTGTGGTTTGACCATTTTAGGAGTTTTGTATGTTTTGTTGACTGTTTGACCACTCAACTAGTTAAATGAAGTTGAGGTGGACTCTAGGGGATGTGTGGCTTACTACTAGGGTAAATGGCCAAAATATTAGAAGCTATGCAGATGATATTTGAATGTAGGGTTAATGTATGAATGGGTGACCAGTTTTAATGTGTTTACTTGGCAAAACCTATCATGATTTAACTCATGATAACTTTGGATGCCCATAAATAAAATGATAAATTTGTTGGTGAATGTAAGTTTTAATTATTTTGAATTGAGCGTTTGCAATGATTTGGCTCATATAGATTTGGTTTGACCATATTTGTGCTTAGTTTAACAAGTAAACTATTGTCTGAGCTAGAGTGAAAGTCAGGTTCAATTCACTAGGAGTGATGATCAAAATAGTTTGGTGAAGGTCATAGCGGATTTAGAGTTTATTAAAGGTGATTTAGGTTATTGATTAATTGGGTTAGCTTGAGCTAATTCAACTAGGTAAGATGAGACAGTCATTAGCTCAAAAACTCAGTAATGCATGATTTGATGTATATAGCTTATAGTAAAGAGATTTGTATCTTGACTGAGGTTAAAGAGTCACTACACTATATAGGTTAGTGTACTGGGCTACCATTTACAATGCACTTTTGTAATTATCTAAGTGATTGAGGTTCATTGATTGTTGAATGCAAAAGTGTTGATTGATTAATGTGATTGGACATCAAGGGAGATTACGAATCAATTGGATATAGGGTGAGTGATTGCAAGTTAGTTGAATATGAATTGATTGATTTCAATCTGATTATTTATAGTTTGACAAAATTTTGGCTATATGATTAAAGTTGATTGAAGGTTAAATCTAGGGTAGTTTGATTATTGATTAATTTTTTGATTGAGGTGCAAGTGATTGAAGACTAGATGGTTGTAGATCATGTAACTACAAATCAGGTGATTGTAAGCTAAATGATTGACAACCATGTGATTGAAAATTAAGAATTGGGTGGTTCATGATGACCTTATAAAAAAATGAGGACAACAATGGTTTCCCATATTTCAAACTTAAATTGATTCTTATACTTTTATGTTGGCCAGTGATAAAAAAGAGGACGTAACCATTTATATTGTTTCTCTTGTTGGGCAACGCAAAATGATCTTTAATAGTGTAAATTAATGGAATTAATAAATATTGTGACCTATAGGAGAATAAATATTTTTTGCATTTAGGAAACTAAATTTGTTAGAGACACATCTAAGGAGATTGATAGTTTAGGATTTAAACTATGATATTCTTGTAGGAGTACAAGAAATGGTGATGGAATTGTAACATCATATTAGATATTTCCATAGCTTATGATTTTGTAATTGTTAATGAAATTACTAGATGCGCCAAGAGGGGGGTGAATTGGATTCTTTAATGAAAAGAAAACTCTTTTTATAACTTTATGCGGAAGCGAATTTCATTCACAATAAAAAGATAGATTCTTAATTTCACCCATGTAATTAATCGCAATAAAAATGAATAAGAAAATAAAGTGCAGAAATAGTAAAGGAAAGAACACACCAATTTATAGTGGCTCAGTCAAACCATAACCTACGTCCACTCCCCGGAGGCACCTTCTGAGTATTACACTAAAACTTTAGTGATTCTCCTTTAGCCTTCACAGCTAGGCAGAGAAGCCCTTACATAATCATTTCCATCTTCCTTAGTGCGGCGGAGGAGCCGGGTCCTTTGACACCAACGAGATCATCTTCTTCCCAAAACTTCCTTCAACACGAACCTTGAATTCAATGGAACTGAGGTACAAGCTCGTCGGAGCAACCGTGTGAAATCTCCTTCACACTCCCTTGAAACCCCCTCCAAGGTCTTCTCCCTCTCTCAAACTCAACCCTTTCCTCTCTCCCTTTCAAGTCATCTCTTCAAGTTTTCTCTAGAAAAATAAAGCTACAATGGCTGCCAAAAGACTTACAAAGCCTTATGAGAGTGCTTAAATAGAGGGCTCAAAAAACCCTAAAAAATCTCAATTCAAGCGCCAAAGATCGTACTGTACGATCGTAAGATCGTCCAGTACTATGTGCAAAAATTGACCTGTTAGTACAGTAGGATGTTCAATTAGTACTGTATGAACAGTTCAGTTGAAGTTCATACTGTACGATGTCTTTAACGATGTACCGTACGAACAGTTTAATAAAAGTGCAGTTCATCCAGGATGAAGCATGGGACGGCCAGAATTGTCTCTGTTGATCGTACAGTACGATCCAGTTCATACAGTACGATCCAGTTCGTATATTATGATCAAAATATCAAAATTAAGCCGTTTTAATTGAATAATCATATGATTAAATTAAGCAATATTTTAAACATTGTACAGTACGATTATGATCGTACAGTACGATTAGAACAACTTTTCAAATTAAAATTTTTGCCTATTTAATGCATGGCAGGCTTTCTAATTATAACAGATCGTACAGTACGATGTCATGTTCGTATAGTAAGATTAGTTAAATTTTAAGAATTTTTTAGGAAAATTAAATATTTTAATTAATTTTTGCTACATCAGATCGTACAGTACGATCATGATCGTACCGTATGACATACAGAAAAATTAAAATATATAGAATCATTTTTTGCTCCCTCTGTATGTGTGCATGGTCAAAAAACTAACATACATCATTATAAGACTTGACTCAAGAAATGAAAATTACAGACTCATTTAATATAACCAATTCTACACGATCTTGGCCTTGAAACTTCAAACAATGGTGCGTGGTGTACCTGAAATATTAGTCAATATAAAAAGAAATATGCACTGCAAATACTACGAGAAATAAAAGATTAACAAATATTTTTTTTTATCAACAAAATCATAAACTTGGAAGCCTGAGTTGCAACAATTTCTCCCTTTTTGATGATGTCAAATAATATTGGTTAACTTTGCTAATTAAAAAATTTTCTCCTAAACTCCCCCTCACTAAAAGAATTACATTAAAATTATGGGAAAGCTTGTTTTATTTATTTTATATTTTAATTTTTTTAAAAAAACTAAATAACAGTAAAAATTAAAACAAAATACAATAAACTATAATAATTTCTCCCCCTTTGACATTATAAAAAAGAAGCGATAAAATAAAATATAAAATAACAACATAACAATGAAACAAAAACTTACAATTATAAAAATATATTAAACATACAAATAGATAAAAAACATACAAAACACATAAACAAAACACACAAACAAACCTTAACATACTTATACATCATCATCTTCCTCCTGTTCTGATGATTCAGAAACTAGGTTTGCCTAGGAGACTTTTTGCTTTTTATCTTTTCCCCATATTACAAATGGTTTATTTTTACTCTTTTCCTTTATAGGAAGAGTTTTTAAGTTGGGTCATTCACGCTTCAAATATCCAGATTTTCTATACCAAAGCAAATTATGTCAGAAGAAAACTTAACATTTTTACAAATTTTACCTTTACTCTGCTTTTGTTGATGTTCATGCTTGTGCTTCAATAGACTTTCAATTTTATTTGTTATCAATGCTATCTCCTTGCTTTCATCATCTACTAAGCCATATTAATCTGTATGTTTGGCTTTTAGCATAATAGTCTTCTCATCACCTGCATCCAAAAATCTTTGACTCACACTTTGCTCGTAGGCAATGAGTGAGCCTATTAGATTGTCTATAGAATAAGCATTCAAATCTTTTGATTTACATATAGCCGTGACTTTAGCGACAAATTTATCAAGTAAAGAACATAGAATTTTACTAACCTTTTCAAAGTTTAAAAGTTCTCTACCTTAATCATGCAATGACATCACAATTTGATAAAACATAATATACATGTCTAAGATAGTCTCATATGGTTTCATGCTGAAGAATTCATAATCATGCATTAGAATATTCAACTTAAAATGCTTGACTTCACTAGTACCTTCGTATGTAATGCATAATCTATCCCAAATTTCTTTGTTAGTAGTAAATGTAGAGATTCTCTTACAATCGTCAAAATTTAATGCACAGAAAAAACAATTCAAGCATCTAACATTTAAATGAGGATTTATTTGATCTATTCTACTCCATTCAGTAAAAGAAATATTAATTTTTACTCCATCTATGATACGTGACGGTACAGGATAGCCAGTTTGAATCATATGCCACATTAGATAATCAATTGATTGCAAAAAAAGTTGACATGCAAATTTTCCAAAAATTAAAAGAAATATTTTCAAATAAAGGTGGTCATGTAATACAATAGCCTTCTGCAATCTTACGATTTCCCAAAATATGCCATGATTGATTTTTTAAGGTTTTCTAAAACACTATTTTTGAAACCCACTCTGATACCAATTGAAATTACTAGATGCGCCAAGAGGGAGGTGAATTAAATTCTTTAATAAAAAGAAAACTCTTTTTATAACTTTATGCGGAAGCGAATTTCATTCACAATAAAAAGATAGATTCTTAATTTCACCCACGCAATTAATTGCAATAAAAATGAATACGGAAATAAAGTGCGAAAATAGTAAAGGAAAGAACACACCGATTTGTAGTGGTTCGATCAAACCATGACTTACGTCCACTCCCTGGAGGCACCCTCTGAGTATTACACTAAACCTTTAGAGATTCTTTTTTAGCCCCCCATAACTAGGCGGAGAAGACCTTACACAATCACTTCCACCTTCCCCGGTGCGGCGGAGAAGCTGGGTCCTTTGACACCAACGAGATCTTCTTCTTCCTAAAACTTCCTTAAAGACGAACCTTGAATCTGATGGTACCGAGGTGCAAGCTCGCTGGAGCAACCGTGTGAAATCTCCTTCACACTCCCTTGAAACCACCTCCAAGGTTTTTCTCCCTCTCAAACTCCACCCTTTCCTCTCTCCCTTTCAAGTTCTCTCTTCAAGTTTTATCCAAAAAAATGAAGCTACAATGGCTGCCAAAAGACTTTTACAAAGTCTTATGAGAGTGCATAAATAGTGGGCTCAAAAAACCCTAAAAAAACTGAATTCAGCTTCCAAAGATCATACTGTACGATCGTAAGATCGTCCAGTACTATGTGCAGAAATTAACTTGTTAGTACTGTACGATGTCAAGTTAGTACTGTACGAACAGTTCAATTGAAGTTTGTACTGTACGATATGTTGTACGAACTGTTCAATAAAAGTGTAGTTCGTCCAGGATGAAGCATGGGATTGCCAGAATTATCTCTGTTGATCGTACAGTATAATTCAGTTCATACAGTACAATCAAAATATCAAAATTAAGCCATTTTGATTGAATTATACATCGTACAATATTATCTGGATCGTACAGTATAATTAGAATAATTTTTCAAATTCAAATTTTTGTCTATTTTAATGCACGATTGAATTTCTAATTATAACAGTTCGTACAGTACGATTAGTTATATTTTAAGAATATTTTTTTAGGGAAATTAAATATTTTAATTAATTTCTTCTTCATCAGATCGTACAGTACGATCATGATCGTACCGTACGACATACAAAAAAAATTAAAATATTTAGAATCATTTTTTGCTCCCTCTATGTGTGCATGGTCAACAAACTAACATACATCATTACAAGACTTGACTCAAGAAATGAAAATTACAGACTCATTTAATAAAACCAATTCTACACGATCTTGAGCCTTGAAACTTCAAAGAACGGTGTATGGTGTACCTGAAATATTAGTCAATATAGAAAGAAATATTCTCTACAAATACAAGGAGAAATAAAAGATTAATAATATTATTTGTTATCATCAAAATATAAACTCAGAAGATCGAGTTACAATAGTTAAAATATTTTTTAAGAATTGAGATGAGCATCTCATCACTTATAAGAATAGGTATAGTAAAAATCAGATTGAATATTTTCTTATAAAATAAATAGATCCTTTTTATTAAAAAATATTATAAATATACTATGAGTGAAAGCTTATGTACCGAACATTGCTTATTAGTGTTGGACTTTATGATGAAGGGTAAAAATATTAAAATTATAGTAAATTCATTAGTCTAGGATTAGATGGGGCATTTAAAGAATATTGACAAAAATATTTTTGGGAGTAAAATTATAGATCTTAATATTTTATTTTTGTGCGAGGAAGCTAACGTTATGAGAGAAAACGCAACTTATGATATTAAGGACGTTGTAAAAGATGTGCTTGAAGTATCAAAGGGAAAAGCTACTAATAGCAAAAATAGTTGGTGCTGAAATCAAAATATATAAGAAAAGATAAAGATAAGAAGCTTTGTTAGAAAAATTGGTTTAGCTATAAAAACTCTAATAATTGAGACATATATAAATTAGCCCGTGAGGAGTATTTGAAAGCAATTTTTATAATTAATGATTTTAACTTTGATTTATATAATAAATTAGATACTAAGGATGAAAATATATATACGTATAAGTTAGCTAAACAAAGAGATAAGAGCAGTAAGGATTTAGTTTAGTAAAGTGTATTAAGGATGAAGATAAAAAAATGCCTTTATTATAAAAGGATATTCAACAAAAGGTGGATGAGATATTTTAAACCTTTTAATGAAGATTATGAGAAAGCAATTGACTTTAATGATCTTAGAACCAAAATGAAAATAAATATTTTTGTTTTTATGAGCATATTTGTAAAGCTAAAGTTAAAGAGGCTAAAAGAAAATGATGTTTTGAAAAGTTATTGGACTTGATGATAATCCAATAGGAA
The DNA here is from genome assembly GCA_016618105.1 of Dendrobium huoshanense. Lineage (NCBI taxonomy): Eukaryota > Viridiplantae > Streptophyta > Magnoliopsida > Asparagales > Orchidaceae > Dendrobium > Dendrobium huoshanense. The sequence goes on from CM028351.1 coordinate 52,169,376, forward strand.
ATGCTTAGGAGGAGAAGGAATTTCTTAGCATAGTAAACTTTTTTCATATTATTTTAAAGACTAAAAAAATGCTATATGAGTGGGAATGAGTTTGTTGATTTCTATTTTTAAGAATAAAGGTGATGCACAAGATTATGCAAATTATAGAATTAATTAATATGTCATACTTTAAAATAATGGGAGGGAGTTATGGAGCTTAGGTTACAATGTGACACTAATATTTTTCTTAAAATTATTTTTGATTCATGCCAAGTAGGTTTATTATGGAAACTATACATTTATTGAGAGGTTGATTGGAGAGGTATATTGAGAATAAGGAGAATCTACATATGTTTTTTATTGATTTAAAAAAAGCATATTAAAGTTCATAGAGAGGTGCTATGGATAGTTATACATAAGAAAGGGGTTAATAAGTTTTATATTCAAGTCTTTAAGGATATGTATCCATAAGCTATTATTTGTGTTTAAACACAAGGTGTTTTGTCTAAGTATTTTCCTATTTATGTTGAATGATATCATAGACCAGCCTTAAGCCCATGTCATTTAGCTTCAGTCATGGATTTTATCAATAGACATTTGCAAGAGGTTGTACCCTGGTTTAAGCTTTTTGTTGATGATATTCTTCTTATTCATAAGACTAGGGAGGGAATTAAAGGTAAACTTGAATTATGGAGGTCAACCTTAGAGTCTAAAGGCTTTCATTTGAGTAGATGTGAAACTGAATATATTGAGTGCAATTTTAGTAATAATAGATTTAATTGGGGGTTTGTGACTTTAGGTGATCAAGTAATTAATAAGAGCACACATTTTAGATATCTTGGCTATAAGGTTTAGACTTTTTGTGAAATATAATTTGAACACTTATTAGAATAATTTTGATATAGTCTATCTTTTAAAAAGTATTTCTTACTTATTTTCCCTTTGAAGGAAAGGAAAGTCTTCCTTGAATTTCACCAATAATGCCTAGTAATGTTCCAATGGTCTTTTTAAAATATTAAATCTTTTTAAAATTTATGGAACATTCAACAATTAATCAAGATAAAATTTCATGTCATTCACAAGTTTTTTTAATTCCTTTATCTTAATATAACTCCCTCTATTGAAATCATAAACCCAAACTACAAATGTCAACTAAAGGGTTTTCCATATGACCGAGTCTTATTTCAACCTCTATTCAACCCACTTAAAACACTTATAAAATTATGAACACTCTAGATCTAATCTTGATACACTACCTTAAATATTCTATTAATTTTATGTACAAAAGCTTCATATTTTTTACACCCTAAAATCCTAATTCCTCTTGAACTCTTAGGTTTTAACTTTGGTTTTTCTTATGCCAAGTAGTACTTATCAAATTTTGAACTCCACTAAATATCAAATATAATAAAAGCTTAAATACACTTCCTAAAAAAGCTAAAAACTTTTAAATATACATTTTCCTTAATCAAGGGTCCTTATCAAAAGTTTCATTAATTAATATCAAGAATGTTATTCCAAAGCTCCATGAATTATTATTAGAGTATCCTAAGATACTCAGTTAATTATGTTTTTGTGACTTTTCTTTCATGAGTGCTTTTAAGGTGATGTTTTGAATTTTTTATTCATTGGTGTGGCCACATAATTTTATTACTAGCTTCTTATAATTCTATGATGTACTTTAGTAGGAACTTTAAGGAATTTAGATTTTGTCTTTATCACCATACTTGAAAATACACTCAATTTTCATCTACCCTCATGAAATTTTTTTAATAAACTACACATTCCTCACATTCTCCAATAAAATCATCTAATGTATTGTTCAACATTATAAACATGTCGATGCTTATGATGGATAAAATAATTAAAAATTAATAAACTTTATAGGATACATATTTTGCAAAAGGACATAATTATTAGCTAAATATCTACTTAATGTGAGAGTTATTATTTAGAGAATTGTTAACACCAACAATCATTCCCACACAATTGAATCCTTACTTAAACATATATATTAAACTTTTAAGAGAAGATTTCATTAAAGTCTAGGAAAATTTATTTGGCATAAGGTGACTAGTTGACAAATTTTATGAAGCTAGCTAGAAAGCAAAAGGAAGCTATTAAGGACAAAGAACAAGAGTTCTAGATGATAAAATATATTTAATGTTTCTTATTTTTTTAATTTTCATGTTTGAAATTTACAAAAAACTTTTTGAGTTGTACATTTCATGTAAAAGCCTTCTAGAAATATGAAACTTTATATTTCGAATCTTAAACTTTTTTTTTTATTTAAAACTTGAATTTAGAAAATTAACTTTGATTGTGAGAGGAATATTATAAATTTTTACTATAAATTGATTATTTGTGTTTTTATTGTTCAAATAATTAATATGAAGCAAAATTTGGACTATCTACTCCTCCAAAAGGCAAAGTTACATTTCTTGCCCAAGGCCATCCCTTTTGCACAATGTTGCCAAAAATTTAAAATCTCCCATTTCTTTGAATTTATTTCATTTTTCAATATTTAAAAGTGCTTTGAAAAAACAAAAGATTTTATAATCATAATTATATATTTTCTTTAAGAAAATGTCATTTAGTTATAATTATGTACAAAAAATAAGCTAATATTCTCAAATTTTTTGAGTGTCAAAGTGACACATATAGTGTGGCCCAGTGCTAAATTTCTTCCAGCACTGAAGCATTATCAGTTTGGCATTGCGAGGGTAGAGGAAAAAATTTCATCCAAGGTCTTATCACTGAATCACTATGCAAGGAGCACCGCAGAGCTAGACCAAGCATCGTAGCACCAAATCAACACATCATCGCAGTATAAGATAACTAAAGATAGTTAAAATACTGAACCAATGTGATTTATGATGAACTGAAATGTCAATTTAGTATCAACTTAGTGATGCCTAGTAAGCATTGTGATGCAAGTATTGTAATTTGTAAAGGCTTTAAAAAGGAATGTTTTTTCATGTAAGGGTGTTTGTTATTGGGGAAAGATTGGAAAGTATGGTGTGGTTATTGTAGTGTTATAGCCAAAAGCTAAGGTTTAATTTATCTAGAGGTAGGCTAGAGAGAGTAAAGAGTACAAGGTATCTGTAGTTCAATTGTTAGGATTTCTGAGTGACATTTATCCTCACTTATCTCAAGCATATTTATTTTCTATACTTAAAATGAAGCATGTTTTGCTTAGTTTAAATTAAATTTCTTCCTACAACATTTTCTTTGATATAATAATACTTTAGAAACCATGTTGTGCTTTAGTTTAGATTTATGCTTATTTCAATTATTCTATATTATTTTTAAATACTTAATGGTTAATTTAATTTTTGTAAATGCGTTGAAAGAACTTCAAATATAGTGTGATCTATAACCTTGACGGAGGAGTAGAAGAACAATTAGGGATTTAAAACTTAACTTTTCCATGCATAGACATATAATTTTTATGGTTATGGGATCTTAAAGGGACATTAAAATACAGTTGAGAAAAATCATAGCTAACATTCTAACAAACTCCATAGAGATGAGGAATAATTATGCTCTGATTTATGGCTACATTACAAAAATAAAAAATATTTAAAAATGTATGTTTAAATATCATTTGTTTAGAGTATCATGAATATAGAATTTGTAGATATTAATTGTCAATTGCATACCCTTCTTATTACATCGATAAGATAAATCAAGTAGTTTATATAAAAAATACCAAAGTGACTTTAGTGTATTTCAGATCCTTGTGAGACTGATACTCATCACTTTATTACTTAACATGATACATATCCCTTTATTGAGTAATATTTAAATAACGTTATAAAAAGTATCAGAACTCTAGAACTGAGTATTTTCCTATTAGGTTTTTAGATCATTGCTTGGGATTATAATTAATTATCCTTTATTTCACACTATTTTTCTTAAAAAAATTAAAATTAAAATTAAAATTATTTTTTATTTAGCTTAATCTATGTTTCCAAAAATGTTTATTTTTTTATTAAATTTAGTATATTATTGTTAATTATTCAATAGTGGTGTAATTTACATTTTGATATTATTTGTGTTACTATTTCATGCATAATAGGAAATAACTAGGAGCGATTTTGTTTTATTTTTAAATAGAAAGAACTTTGAAAAATTAGAATATATAGAAAATTAAAAAATGAACTAAAAATTGCTGACCTAGTCCAAGAGAATGACCGACCCAGACCACTTAGAGAATACGTTAATCATAGAGTCGAGGGTGTTCACAAAAATATTAATAAACAAAAATATTCAAAATAATAAATTTAACGTAAAACTTGCTAGCATTAAAATAGTACCTTATTCTCAGTTTAGGGGACCCCCCATAGAATATATTGAAAGTTTAAAAGGTATATCAAGAGCGGGGTGAATGGTTCTTTTAAAACTTTTTAAAATCTTTTTCTTAAAAAAAGAATCTTAAAAGTTACAAAAGCTATCGAATAAAAGAATTCAAAACAAAACCAAAGGAAAATACTAACGTTTTTCTTTTTAAACTTTTGGAAAACAAATAATATATTTTTTTTATTTTTTTCTTTTCTTACTGATTTTCAAAATAAGGATCATCCAAAAAAAGTCACCAATATAATCAAAATAAAATGAGGGTGCAAAAAACTAAACTATAGAGAAATAAGAAAACTTAAATTAAGTTTTCTAGTGGTTTGGTGAAATTTACCTACACCCACTCCCTCAAGTTCCTCCACTTTTAGAATTTCACTAAATATATCCCTCCTTCAGTACATGCCTTAGCAAAGAAGACATTCTTTCTTGATAAGGTGGAGAATCACCCTTACAAACACTTCACTCATAAAGAATATCCCTCCTCTTGCCTCTACATCATAGTACATTTTTTCCCCTACTTTAACTTCCTTGGCCTGATGATGATGTTAGTCCCTCCTCTCACCTCCTCTACTCGGTGGTAATGTCATCCCTCCTTTCACATGCAAGCCTGCTAAAGATATCATGTCTAGCCTTCTCAACAAGCAAGTCTTTTAGAATGGTGTAAAAAAAAAAAACTCTCGTTCCTAATGAGAGAAACTACCATTCAAAATTTTATTTTCCCACCTTTCTCAGTTATGGCGAGGATGTTGAGTCCAATAATTAGATTGTTAAGCCTAAGTAAATGTCCCACGGCTACCAAGAGGGGGGTGAATTGGTAGTTTTAAAAATTTTAAACCCTCTTAATGATAAAGTTGAACCGAAATAAAATTTTCTTTTAAAGTTTGTAGAAAAATGTTTTTCAACCACAGAGTTGTTAAAACTGAAATTTAAAGTGCAGAAACGTAAAAGCAATAAAGTAAATGACACCAGATTTATAGTGGTTCGGTCTATAACTAGACCTACATCCACTCCTCAGAGGCACCCTCTGAGTATTTCACTAATACCACAAAGTGACTCTCTTTTAGCACCCACAGCAAGGCGGAGAAGCCTGTACAAAATGCTCTTTTCACCACTACCCGGTGCTGCAGAGAACCGTCGTCCTTTTACACACTCCACAGTGCTGGCAGAGAACCTTCGTCCTTTTACACTCTCCTAGTGTGGGCAGAGAACCTTACGGCTGTTCACACTCTCCAAGTGTAGGCAGAGAACCTTCGTCCTTTTACTCTTTCCTAGTGTGGGAAGAGAACCCTTCGGCTGTTCACACTCTCAAAGTGTCGGCAGAGAACCAGATCTCCTTGACTGATCTTCTCACAAGAATCTAGAAGGAAGAAAGAAAAGAGTGAAGAAATCCAATTTCACAAGTAGAGACTCTTACCTTAGTAATCCAAGTGAAGCCTTCTCGCTCCAATGGTAGGAATCCTCCTTTGAATGCTCTCTTCTACTCTCTCCTTGGCTATTCTCTCAAGAGACACGAAGATCAAATGACAAAAAGATTGGGTGGCAGTCTAATTTGGACTATTTATACAAAAGACATGAAAAACCGCCCAAAAACTGCAAGTTTCCAATTCTATACGCAGTGGATCGTCCTGTACGATCCTGGATCGTCCTGGACGATTTTACTTAAACGATCTGAAACGACCCAATTTGTATATGTGTACGAAATGACTTCATACAGCTGATCGTCCTGTACGAACTAGGTTCATCCAGTACGAACGGTTATTACAAGGTCGGTTCTAGAAACTGCTGAAAACTGTTCTAAGTCGGTTAATCGTTTGGACGAAAATATGTTCGTCTGGACGAAAATTTTCCAGAGAGTCGATCGTCCTGGACGATTATTTATTTCGCCTGGACGAAAATTTTCCAGAGGACCAATCGCCGCGGACGATAATTCATTTTCGTCTGGACGAAAATTTTCCAGAGAGCTGATCGTCCGGTACGATATTTATTTTCATCGGGACGAAAATTTTCCAGAGGACTGGTCACCTCGTACGATGATAAAATTCGTCTGGATGAAAATTTTACAGAGAACCCATCGTCCGGGACGATAATAAAATTTGTCCTGGACGAATAGGACTTAGAAAATTTTTTTTTTCAAGCAAGTTCCTATTCGTTCCAAGTGCTCTATAGGAGATAACTAACAGATCGTCCAGTACGATAAATATCGTCCTGTACGATCAGTATAGAATTTCAAGATCTCCTTATTTGTGTGTGTGAGATTTTATTCACTCAATTACAATCACTCCCTTTCAAAATTAATTCAAAGAAAAGACAAACTTCAAATAAACAAAATATCTCATGTTGAATTTGATTTGAAGTTTTTGTAGTCTGGAGTCTGATTTTCCTGAAATGTTAGTACACACAAGAGCAAATGCAAATCTTCTAAAATTGTTAGGAGATAACTATACATCTGAACAATAATGTTTGGAATAATCAAAACTACATAAGTTGCACAAATATAAATCATTCAAATAGCAACTATTCTAACAATCTCCCCCTTTTTGATGATGGCAAAATAATTATTATTTGTATGGTTTCAAGTTAAAACAAATCTCTTATCTCCTAAACTCCCCCTGAATTTATGAGTACATTAAAATAAGGAGGCATTAAAAAACAATATTTTTGTTTTTCAAAATTTTTTTTTTAACACAAAAAAAACTTGCAAACAGAATAATCAAAAATAGAAAACACAAACCACAAAAACACAAAATACAAACATAATAATTTCTCCCCCTTTTTGACAGCAACAAAAAGTGAAGAAGAAAAAGACAAGAAATGTAAATAATTATATGAAATTCATTTTTAAAATTTAATCTAAATTGTGATTTGACATAGGTTATGCAATTTTAAACTAAGGATATTAGATCAATCATAGAAATTCATAAAATTTAAGAAGTGATATAACATTGTAAGTAAGAAGAATTTATCAAAGACATGATTCAATTTAGACATTTGACTATTGAAAATCATTACAAGAGAGATGTAAAAAAAAATTCTATATTTCAAAGTTCAATAGAATATAAATGAACATAAGATCAATTTGAATTAAGAGATTGAACGAATTTGGAAAGAAGAGAATTACCTCATGTGGCACTTTGCGCATCCTTTCAAAGTTTTGGAGCACATTTTTGTGCATTTTTCCTTGGTTGGGCTTATTTTGTGCCTCTTTTTCACTTTGCAAATTTTTGCGAATTCCTTTTGATTTTTGTACATTTGTACAATGTTCAAGAGTAATTTGACCAATTCTTTCCAAAATCTATAATCTAAAATTTCAAATATTTCTAGGTGCATAAATATCATTTGAGCATAGAAATACAAAATAAGAAAACATCAAAATTGTAATAATAATATTAACTTTTATGTACATCAAAATACGCTCTGATACCATACAGACGATCCAATTCGTCCAAAATGTAACGGCTTTTCGTATTCAACACAACTTACGATGCGTCCCTTCGTACAGGCTTTTTGACTTGACCGATCGTACAGACGAAAACATTTCGTATAGACGATCAAAAAGTGAATCGTTTTAATGACTCTTGAAAACCGTCCCCTACAATGAACCGACACATGTTCGTCTGGACGAACGAAAATTTCGTACAGACGAAGTTCGTATTAAAAACTATCTTATCCACTCAACCGCTGCATTCAATCGTCCCGACATTTGAGAGAAAAAAATTCGTCCTGGACGATCACATATCGTACAGACGATCTAATTAAAAACTGCTCTCAAAACGGTTTAAATTCGCGCAAACTGTTCCTTCACACATCGTCCCGTACGAAAACAATTTCATCCTGGACGATTTCCTCCAAAAAAAATTTAATTTTGATTTTTTAAATTAAGAAAATCAACAAAAACATTCAAAAACACAGAAAACATAAAACAAAATCATAAATCCAAAAACAATTCATTCAAAAACACACAAAATTCACAAAATCACAAAAACAAAACACAACAAGTATCAATGTTGCAAAGACATTTTTGTTAAGCATTCAAATCAATAACACCAAGCCTTGTTCTTAAAGTACTGAAGGTATCAAAGGCTAAAGGTTTTGTAAAAATGTCTGCAAGTTGATTTTCAGTTGAAACATGTATGAGTTCAATTTCTCCTTTGGATATATGATCCCTTATGAAATGATGCCTTATATCAATGTGTTTGGTTCTAGAATGTTGAATAGGATTTTTGGAAATGCAAATAGCACTAGTATTGTCACAAAAATTGGAATAGTGCCTATAGTTAATCCTAAATCAATCAACTGTTGTTTTAACCAAAGTACTTGTGCCACACAACTTCCTAATGCAATGTATTCTGCTTCTGCAATAGATAGTGCCACTGAATTTTGTTTTCTACTAGACCATGAAACTAATGAATTTCCAATGAATTGACATATTCCAGAAGTGCTTTTCCTATCCACTCTACAGCCTGCAAAGTCAGAATCTGAGTAACCAATAATTTCAAATGAAGAGCTAAACTTAGGATACCAAATTCCTAAGTTTTGAGTTCCTAGTAAATATCTTAAAATCCTTTTCACTGCTGTCAAATGTGATTCTTTTGGATCTGATTGAAATCTAGCACATAAGCAAACACTAAACATAATATCTGATCGGCTAGCAGTCAAGTAAAGTAAAGATCCAATTATCCCTCTAAATTTCTTTTGATCAACAGATTTTCCCTTAAGGTCTTTATCCAACTGAACTGAAGAACTCATTGGTGTACTAACAGGTTTAGTATTATCCATTTCATATTTTTTGAGGATGTCCTTAATATATTTGGTTTGACTAAGAAAAGTACCTTCCTCAAGTTGCTTAATGCTAAATCCTAGAAAGTAATTTAAATCTCCCATTAGACTCATTTCAAATTCACTACTCATTGTTTTAGAAAAATCATCACAAAGATATTTATTTGTAGATCCAAAGATGATGTCATCCACATAAATTTGAACAATAAGTATATCCTTTCCAATTTTCCTTAAAAAGAGAGTTGTATCCACATTTCCTTTTTCAAAAGATCTTTCAAGTAGGAAGGTGCTTAACCTCTCATACCAAGCCCTAGGTGCCTGTTTCAATCCATATAATGCCTTTTTTAATTTGAAAATATGATTTGGAAATTTAGAATTTTCAAAACCTGGAGGTTGTTCTACAAAAACATCTTCTTCAATTACCCCATTTAAAAAGGCACTTTTGACATCCATTTGAAACAATTTAAAACCTTTAAAACAGGCAAAGCCTAGTAATACCCTAATTTCTTCAAGTCTAGCTACAGGGGCAAAAGTTTCCTCAAAATCAATTCCTTCAATTTGATTATACCCCTTAGCTACTAATCTAGCCTTATTTCTAATGACTACTCCTGAGTCATTCATTTTATTTTTGAACACCCACTTGGTTCTAACAACACTTTGATCTTTTGGCCTTGTAGTCAGTTCCCAAACTTTATTTCTTACAAATTGATTCAACTCTTCTTGCATGGCCAATATCCAAAATTCATCTGAAAGTGCTTGATCAATGTTAGTGGGTTCAATAGTTAAAATAAAGGCTGAATGATTGACTTCCTTGTTTAATCCACGCCTAGTTCTAACACCCTCACTTGGTTCACTTATGATTAATTCCTTTGGGTGGTTTTTAGAAAATCTCAAATCTCTAGGCAAAGGGTCTTCTCTTTCTAAATTTTCTTCCACATTTTCTTCCAAATTTAATCTATCAATCTTTTGGGAGTTTTCTTCAATTTCTTCTTCAACAACTCTTGGCTCTTCCATGTTTCCATTTTCATCAAAAATAACATGTGTGGTTTCCTCAATGACTAAAATTTATTTGTTGAATACTCTATAAGATTTTCCAACACTTGAATATCCAACAAAAATTTCTTCATCTGATTTTGGATCAAATTTTCCTAAGGCAGATTTTCCATTATTTTGTATGAACACCTTGCAACCAAATACATGTAAATGAGACAAATTTGATGTTCTACCTTTTAGCAACTCATAGGGTATTTTATTCAAATTTGATCTCACATTCACCCTATTCAGAACATAGCATGCAGTGCTAACCGCCTCAGCCCAAAAATATCTAGGAAGCGAGTATTCTGCTAACATTGCTCGGGCAGCTTCTATTAATGTTCTGTTCTTTCTTTCAACTACTCCATTTTGTTGAGGAGTTCTAGGTGCAGAAAAATTGTGATCAATCCCCTTTTCTTTACAGAAATCTTCAAATCTTTCATTTTCAAATTCTCCTCCATGATCACTTTGTATAGAAATTATTTCACATCCTAGTTTTCTTTGTATCCAAGTTGAAAAATTTCTGAATTCCTCAAATGATTCACTCTTATGAAAAAGAAATTTAACCCAGGTGAATCTTGAAAAATCATCTACTATAACAAATCCATATACCTTTCCTCCTAGACTAACAGTGCTTACAGGTCCAAAAAGATCCATGTGAAGAATTTCTAAAGGTTTACTGGTCCTAAGATCTTTATTGGACTTAAAAGAGGATTTCACTTGTTTTCCTAATTGACATGCATCACAAAGATGATCCTTAGTAAAGTCTAGTTTAGGTATTCCTCTCACCAAATTCTTTTGGGTAATTCTTCTAAGATTTTTCATACTAGAATGACAAAGTCTCCTATGCCAAAGCCATGATTCATCAGAAATAGTTTTCAAACAAAAAGCAGTAGGAGATTTAATACAATTTAAATCTAGCATGTAGACATTGTTTACCCTATTTCCATTTAAAACAATTTTTCCATTTAGGCTAATTATGCAGCTAGTAGGTAAAAATTTTACATTATAGCCCTTATCACATAGCTGACTTATTCTAAGCAAATTATGTTTTAAGCCTTCAACTAATAAAACATTGTCTATGAAAAAGTTTTTCAAATTTCCAATCATACCTGATCCAACCACTTTCTTCGTGCTATTATCTCCAAGTGTAACCTTGCCTCCACTCCTGGCTTCCAGCGTTATGAATTGAGCAGTATCTCCAGTCATGTGCTTTGAACATCCGCTGTCCAGGTACCATATACTCTCACGAGGTCTTGTGTGAGAGCATTCCTGTAAAATTCTCAAATGTTAGACCTGGGAACCCAAACTAGTTTGGGTTCACCTTTATGAAATTTATAATCAGATGCATGTATGATATGTCTAGGTTTATGCATCTTAGTTCTCCACACCAAATTAGGTTTCATCTTTAAAGTGCAGGTGTGAGATATATGTCCCAAAAATCCATAATTGTTACATTTAACATTAAGAAAAATATTCCTATGTTTTCTTTCATATGATTGTCTTCTAAGGGATTTCATGAATTTAGGATAATATTTAGGATTTGTAAAATCTTCAAGTTTAGGGGGGTTCCTATTATCCTCGAGAGCTCTTATAGTGAGTTTGTAAAATGAATTCATATCCTCCAAGATTCGATTGGTATAATTGATTCTATATGTCTTGCTCTCAGATTCATCCATAAATTTCTTAAATTCTTTTTCAAGTTCAGCATAGGATGATTTTAAATTCTCAAAATTTTTATTCAAGTCATCATATTCATCAAGTAGTTTCATGTGGTTGCTATCAATTAAAGCATGATCTTTCCTAAGGATTTCGTGTTCCTTATTAAGCTCTTTTAATTCTAAAACTACACTAGCATGCATCCTTTTCATTTTCTTATATGCGTCATGCATGTGTTCAGAAACTTCAAACAATTCATTATAGGTTAAATCACATACCTCTTCTTGATCTGATTGTTCAGCTTTATCTACCATCAAGCAAAGATTGGTGACTTCTTCTTCTTTTTCAGTCTCAGATGAGTCTGAAGCTGAGTCCGCCCAAAAAGCCTTTTGAAACTTCTTCTTGCCCTTCTTTATCATTGGTTCTCCTCTACCTTCTCCTTGCTAGGAGTGGTTTTGAGTTTTGGATAATCAGTCTTTATATGACCTGGTTTCCTGCATTCATAACAAATCACTTCATTAGAAACCTTGCCATTTCTGTTATACTTACCTCTATTCCATTGCTGGCGTCTCTTCTGCTTCCTCTTTAAAAAGCTTCTGAATTGTCTAGTCATCAGTGCTATATCGTCTTCATCCTCAGGTTGTGAGTGTTCACTTTCTGACTCTTCCACATTTAGTGCAATATTATTGTCTTTTCTTGGTTCACCTGCATTAATCTTTCTTTGACTTACTCTTTGCTCGTAAGCAATGAGTGAACCAAGAAGATTGTCAATTGAATAAATGTTCAGATCTTTAGACTCTGTAATTGCAGTAATTTTAGCATCATATGCAGTAGGTAAACAACGAAGAGTCTTATTAACCATTTCAGCATTTGTTAATTCCCTACCAAGTGCATGCAAAGAGGTGACAATTTGAGTGAATCTTGTGTACAAGTCAGATATAGATTCATTAGGTTTCATGCGAAATAATTCATAGTCATGTAACAAGATATTGAGTCTTGATTGCTTAACCTCATTTGTCCCTTCATAAGTAATACAAAGTCTATCCCATATGTCTTTTCCGCTTTTACAAGTGGAAACTCGCATGTAGTCTTCAGATTTTAAAGCACAAAAGAAACTATTTAAACATTTCGCATTTAATTGTGCTAAGTCACGTTCTTCTATAGTCCAATCTGCATAGGGTGTATCTACCCTAATTCCATCAACTAATCTAGTTGGTTTTGAGTAACCTTCTTGGACTAGTATCCACATGCGATAATCAAGTGACTGTAAGAAAGTAGACATGCGTGTTTTGCAAAAATCAAAAGGAATATTGTCAAACAGTGGAGGTCTAGTGATAGAGTAACCCTCAGGTGTGTTTCGATTTCCAAATGTAGCCATCTACGTTAATCTAAAAGTAGTTCAAACTTATGATTTTGAAACTATGCTCTGATACCACTTGTTGAGTCCAGTAATTAGGTTGTTAAGCCTAAGTAAATGTCCCACGGCTACCAAGAGGGGGGTGAATTGGTAGTTTTAAAAATTTTAAACCCTCTTAATGATAAAGTTGAACCGAAATAAAATTTTCTTTTAAAGTTTGTAGAAAAATGTTTTTCAACCACAGAGTTGTTAAAACTGAAATTTAAAGTGCGGAAACGTAAAAGCAATAAAGTAAATGACACCAGATTTATAGTGGTTCGGTCTATAACCAGACCTACATCCACTCCTCAGAGGAACCCTCTAAGTATTGCACTAATACCACAAAGTGACTCTCCTTTAGCACCCACAACAAGGCGGAGAAGCCTGTACAAAACACACTTTTCACCACTACCCGGTGCGGCAGAGAACCGTCATCCTTTTACACACTCCACAGTGCTGGCAGAGAACCGTCATCCTTTTACACTCTCCTAGTGTGGGCAGAGAGCCTTACGGCTGTTCACACTCTCCAAGTGTAGGCAGAGAACCTTCGTCCTTTTACACTCTCCTAGTGTGGGCAGAGAACCCTTCGGCTGTTCACACTCTCAAAGTGTCGGCAGAGAACCGGATCTTCTTGACTGATCTTCTCACAAGAATCTAGAAGGAAGAAAGACAAGAGTGAAGAAATCCAATTTCACAAGTAGAGACTCTTACCTTAGTAATCCAAGTGAAGCCTTCTCGCTCCAATGGTAGGAATCCTCCTTTGAATGCTCTCTTCCACTCTCTCCTTGGCTATTCTCTCAAGAGACACGAAGATCAAATGACAAAAAGATTGGGTGGCAGTCTAATTTGGACTATTTATACAAAAGACATGAAAAACCGCCCAAAAACTGCAAGTTTCCAATTCTGTACGCAGTGGATCGTCCTGTACGATCCTGGATCGTCCTGGACGATTTTACTTAAACGATCTGAAACGACCCAATTTGTATATGTGTATGAAATGACTTCGTACAGCTGATCGTCCTGTACGAACTAGGTTCGTCCAGTACAAACGGTTATTACAAGGTCGGTTCTAGAAACTGCTGAAAACTGTTCTAAGGCGGTTAATCATTTGGACGAAAATATGTTCGTCTGGACGAAAATTTTTCAGAGAGTCGATCATCCTGGACGATTATTTATTTCGTCTGGACGAAAATTTTCCAGAGGACCAATCGCCGCGGACGATAATTCATTTTCGTCTGGACAAAAATTTTCCAGAGAGCTGATCGTCTGGTACGATATTTATTTTCGTCGGGACGAAAATTTTCCAGAGGACTGGTCGCCTCGTACGATGATAAAATTCGTCTGGACGAAAATTTTACAGAGAACCCATCGTCCAGGACGATAATAAAATTCGTCCTGGACGAATAGGACTTAGAAAATTTTTTTTTCAAGCAAGTTCCTATTCGTTCCAAGTGCTCTATAGGAGATAACTGACAGATCGTCCAGTACGATAAATATCATCCTGTATGATCAGTATAGAATTTCAAGATCTCCTTATTTGTGTGTGTGAGATTTTATTCACTCAATTACAATCATTCCCTTTCAAAATTAATTCAAAGAAAAGACAAACTTCAAATAAACAAAATATCTCATGTTGAATTTGATTTGAAGTTTTCGTAGTCTGGAGTCTGATTTTCCTGAAATGTTAGTACACACAAGAGCAAATGCAAATCTTCTAAAATTGTTAGGAGATAACTATACATCTGAACAATAATGTTTGGAATCATCAAAACTACATAAGTTGCACAAATATAAATCATTCAAATAGCAACTATTCAAAAAGAGGAATGATCGACGGAGTTTTCAAGGGACCATTCCCTCCTCTTCTAGTGTTCTTAATCATAGATCTTCCTGAGGATCTCCTTTGATAATTAGTTATCATGTTAAGGATGTGAAACCATATGGGCTTTGTAAGAATAATTTATGTTATAATAAGGGGAAAGGATTGATTATGGAAAATGTTAATTTTCCTTCCAGAAAATCTATTTTTGAAGATGTTAATGGTTTTAAGAATGATTTTGAAGATTCATCCTCATCGGGCTTAATTCTAAAAGTCAATAGATTCTTGAAATTATGGTTTAAATCTGAAAGTCAATAGATTTTGAAATTATGTCCTAATGTTCTTGGAGCAGATAATCCTCCATCCTTCATAAAAGTTGTTTCTTCTTCTAATTGTAATTTGATTACAAATTTGGTTATTGATAAAGTTGATCCTTATTCATCTGATATAGAAATTGTGCCAGTCATTAGTAAGATGATGACGTTAATAAGATTGATATGTTAAGCCAAGGGAGCCCTTTAATGCTTGTAGAGAACTGAATATTAGGATTGTTAATGTTACTGATAATGTTGAAATGAATGAAGATGGAGTGGAAATCAAATTTAAGCCTAATGATGAAAAAGGAAATATACATCGGCTTTGTAATTCAATTGTTATTTAAGTATTCTGCAATTCAATCCCTTTTTCTGTCATTAGTACTGAGCTGCAAAGATTATGGAGCCATTTAGGAGTATTTCACCTAACTAGTTTAGGATTGGAATTGGTGTTATATTCATTTTGTTCTAAAGAATTAAGAAAGATATTTTGAGTGGAGGACCTTGGTTTGTTTCTGGGAAAATCATTATTATGGAAGAATGTCCTCCAAGTTGTTCAACTTTATTTATGAAAAATTATTTTCTCTGATGTGGATTCAATTGCCACATCCTCCATTATTCTGTTGGGATGATACTAATATTGCTAGAATTACATCTAAGGTTCGTACACCATTGTACTTGGATGGCAATATGTTTAATTGGTGAAGAAGAGAATTTGCAAGAATTTGTGTTTGTATTAACATTGATGAAAAGCTCCCTCAGAGCGTAAGAATGCAATATGAAAAAAATTTCTTCACTATGTTTTAAATGTGGTATAATTTGACACAATTAACAAGGTTGTAGCATGATTAATAACCCAAGGTTTACATATCTGTTAATGGGAAAATAGACAAATCTAATATGGGTTCTGGTGATGGGAATGATAATCCAAAATTTGATTCTTTTAAGGGTGTTGAGGATCAGGCTGATGATTATGGTCCTTGGATTCATGTTAAGCATGGTAGGAAGAGACCTTTTTATTTTAAAAAAATATAAGTCTTCTGTTTCTCTTTAGGTACTATTTTATTTGATAAATTTAATACTAAAGATAAGCCACATGGTTTCCTAAAGATTTGGGAGGAAATTAATATGCTAAATGTTTCTTTGGATGTTAATGGGGATAAAAACAATAATGTTATGAAATTTTTTTATGAATGTGCAGATATACCTGTAAATATTTATGAGTCATGAGAATTGCTATGGCGTTCAAGTAGGAATGGTATTTCTGATGATAATCCTAAGCATATTGAAGTGGTGGAATACGTTCTTGGTGATGCTGCTATTGAAAATGAAATAGTTGTTGATATTCTTGTTATTAAATCTGAGGTTATTAATGAGGAGGCTTCAATGACATATAATTATTCTCTTGAGAAAGTTAAAGATGTTCAAATTGATTCAAAGGTATCAAATTCTCCTCCTAAAGATTTTTCAGATTATTCTCATAATGTTCTGTCTGAAAAAACTGTTGCTTCTAATCTAAAATTTCTTCTAACTCCCATATGAAGAAGGATGTTAAAAAAATTTGGATCTCTGAAGAGTAGTCTTAGAGGTAAGAGAGGAGTTGGTAGATTTGATGGTGTTTCAGGCCATTCTCCATTAATTTATTAATGTCTTCTTTACTTTTATAGAATTGTAGGGGATCTAAGAAAAAAGAAGCTTCCCACTACTTGAGAAGTGTGATTAAAGATAATGGTGTGTTTTTTGTTGGTCTTGTAGAAACTAAATTAGTTTCTATAGATAAAAATGAAATCAATATAATTAATGTGAGTGGTTGGTATTTCTTTCATTTTTGATGCTAAGGGAACTTTAGGTGGTATTCTTGCTTTGAGAAGGAGTGATATTTCATCTTTTACTGTACTTAATTCTTCTAGTCAATGTATCATAGCAAAATTATTTGATCCTATGGGTGTTACCTGGCTTATTGCTATAATCTATGCCAATAAGAATTTGTATGAATGAATGAAGCTTTGGGAGATGATTGAAGAGTACTCTTTTGAAGGTGATCTGTGTATTATTGGTGGAGATCTTAATTGTATTCTTTACAAATATGCAAAGAAAGGAGGTAAAAGATTTATTTTCACCTCAATCTTTCCAAAAAAAATTATGAAGATCTCTTAAATGTCCTTGTAATTGGAGCAAAAAGAGACTATAAGACTTAAACATATTGAAGGATGATATGTAAAACATATCTTGGTTTTACAAGATGAAGAGAGTATCAATGGTCTTAGTCCAGAAAAATTGATTATTTTGAGAAAAAAGTTCATGAGCTTAATGTTACTCTTGCTAGACTATCAACGTGGTGGAAACAATGATCAAGAGCTCAATGGTTGGAGGAAGGAGATAATAATTCAAGGTTCTATCATAATTTTTCTAAAGCAAGAAGAAATTGCAATGTGATTCATAAAATTAAAGATTTTAATGGCAAAACAGTTAATGATCCTGATGGTATTCAAGTCGTATATGAAGATTTCTTTATGAATAAGTGGAGAAGTAGGGAGTGTTCTTTGTATGGATGGTCAAATATTAAATTTGATTATATGTTAAATGAAGATGAAAAGAAGAGTCTAATTAATGTTTTTTAGAAGCAAGAGCTGGTTTCCATGGTTATGAAGATGGAAAATAACAAATCTTTTAGAAATGTTGGGGTGGAATCTTTCTTTTTCAAGTTTTTTGGAGCATTATTCATGTGGAGGTATGGAATGCAGTTAAAGCTTTCTTTGGATTGGGAATTATTCCATAAAATTGGAATGAAATAATGTTTATCTTTATTCCTAAGGTTACATATGCTCCTAATGTTAATAAGTTTAGAACAATAAGCTTATGTGAAATAGTATACAAATTGGTGGCTGGTATGATCTGGAATAGAATGAAAGGAAGTATTCCAAGTATTATTTCATAGAAACAAGTGGTGTTTGTTCCAGGTAGATCAATTTTTGATAATTGTTTTCTTGATCATGAGATTGTAAAAAAGCTTAGATTTTCAAAAGCTAAGCCTTGATTTATAATGCTTAAACTTGATATGGAACAAGCCTATGATAGTATATGTTGGGAGACATTACAGTAGGTCCTTTTGATTATGGGATTCCTAGAAGTTTTTATTAATGTAATTATTCAATGTATTATGCCTGAAGTTTACTGTTATTATAAATGGGAAAAAAGGTAATTTGATTCATATAAAATGTGGGTTTAGACAAGAATGTACATTGTCTCCGGGTCTTTTCATTATGTGCTCTAGGTTGCTATAAAAATCTTTTTAGGAGAGTGGGGAGGGGTTTGGCATTAGTATTACAGCAAACACCCCTAAGGTTTCCCATCTTTCATTTTCTAATTATGTCATGATAGTAGTTGAAGCTTCTTTGAGCAATGCTAAGTTTATTAACAAGATTATGATAAATTATTGTAGTTAGATGAGGCAAAGGATTAATTAGAATAAACCAGAGGTAATGTATGGTAATTCTGTTGCTCATAGGACCCAAAGAATGTTAGGTAGAATTTTGTGCTTTCATAAAGTCAAGGAATTATTTTAATTTGGTGTTAAGATTGCTACTAAAAGGTTAAAATCTATTGATTATAATTTTATTGTTAATAAAGCCATGAGTAAGCTAAATACTTGGTGCTTGCGATGTTTATCACTAGCAGGGAAAATCCCTTTGGTAAAATTTGTTTATTCTTATGTTCCCCTTTTAACCATGATACATTCTTTGGTACCAAAGAGCATACTTAATAAGATTGATAAGTGCTGTAGGAATTTTTTATGCAAAGGAAAATGGAAGAAGAGGAATGCATTATATTTCTTAGGAGTTTCTATGTAAATCTGTCAATCATGGAGGATTGGGTTATGGTATGCTCAAGGACAATTTCCTTTGAGAGCATGGATAGCCTACAACTTTATTCAAAATTAGAATTCTTTGCTTAGCAAGATTATTATAGATAAGTATGGGAATGATATTTGGAAGGAAAATAATAGGTGAAGCTCATTTATGAGATGGAGTATTATTAGGGATGGATCCAATTCATTAAAGAATATTTTTTAGATGGAGAAATTCAAATGGGGATTTTATTACTATTCTAAATGATACTTAGATATTGGACAGGGGATTCAATAAATGGCCATCTAAATTTAATATACAAGAGATATATGATAAATTTATTTCTATTCTATTGGATAGAAATGGTGACTGGAATAAGGAGGTTTTGCAAAATTATTTTTCAAAAGATTTGATAGAGTTGATTTCTAAAATTCCTATATATAAGAAGTTGGAGCAAGAAAAATTGGAGTTGTTTAAAAATAATTCTGGAAAGCCAATTACTGTGTTGGCATTCCAGGTTGTGAATAAGCATTTAGATGATGAAAATAATCTCAAGTGGTTGAATAAATTAAAAATAACTCCTAAAGTAACATTATTTTGGTGGAGGCTTGTGAATAATGTGTTACCTACTAAATGTTGGATTAATTATAGAAGACTTCAGGATTCCTATTTATGTTTTAGAGGCTGTGATGAAGATGAAGACAATAGTCATATTGCTATGCAATGTGTTAAATTGCTTGGAATTTTCCAAATTCTAGAAAGGTGGGGAATTCATTTACTAAAGTTCAATAATGTTTCTCATTGCTGGAGGGAATTATAAAAGTCCTCTTCTGTGAATCCTGGTATGGTTAGAATTTATCTAAATTCTATTTATCAAAATTTGAAGGCTAGGAACTTTTATATGCATGGTTTGACGGAACCATCACCTACTTCATTAGCAGCGGCTTCTTTATCTTATTCATTATAACCTTTGTTTATTCCTATTTGCAAGAACTGGGATATTAATCGGTATCCTATTCTATCTAAAGTTTGGTATTCCCCGCCTATAAATTGTTTTAAATTGAATGTGGATGCTTCTTTGTTGTAGTCTAATAAAGCTAGTATAGAAGGTGTTTTGCTGGATCACAAAGGCAAATTTCTTATGGTTTGTGCGAGGAAATTGCTTCATTGGGAAATATCATTATTATAGTTAATTGCATTTTTTTACTTTAAGAATTTTATTCAAGGTTGAATGAATGAAGTAAAGGGTATTATTATCTAAGGTGATAATATCAATGTGATCATGCTTTTACAGAATTCAGTGATGAAAACTCGGAATAATGTTCTGTATAGAATGGATTTATCTTTTTTAGATTATTTCAATAATGTAAATTTCCATTTTGTGCCTAGGGAGGGTAATAAATTGGTGGATGTTTATTCCAGTTATGCCCTATTAGGTGATTTTTATTGGGATACTTTCATGTTTGGTGACCTTCCATCAAGTTTTGTTGACTTGATTAGGAAGGAATGTGATAGACTAGCTATAACTTAGGTTTCTGTTTTCTTTTCCTTTAATTTAATGTAATTGTAGTTCTTCAAAAAATCAACTCTTTTGCCCTAAGAAATCTTCTTCTCAAAGCTCATCTATAAGAACTCTACCAAAAATAAAGTCATAGGACCCAAGGTGAAGGCTAGTTGAAGCAATTGTGTGAACCCCCTAACACTCCCTTCACTCCCTCAAGGCTCTTTTTCATCTCTCAAACTCACATCCTACCTTTTAAGTGAATGTGGAATCTCTAAGCTCTCAAAGAGAAAGAAAACATCACTTACTTTCCCAAGCACTTATTATCACAAGCCATAAAATAGTTTATAAAGTGGGTTCCCAAAAACCCTAATTTTTAACTAAAACACTTCTGATCATATAGTATAATTATCACCTTGTATAGTATAATTAGTTGAATCAAATATGAGATCATTTAAGATGATTAAAGTTTATCTAAGAGAGGTTTACATTGATTGACTCGCATCATCAATGATCATATAGTACAGTCCTAATGGAAGTTTAGCTCTGATTTGATATTCATTTATCCTTGTAATTTAATCAGGCAACTAAATTGAGGATCACAGTATAAACAATTTTATATAGTATGATTAGCACAAATTTCAAAAAATTTAAATATTCCTAATTTAAGTAACTTGGATTCAATAATGGTTTCCCAAAATAATTGATCATCATTTATGTAATGTGGTGGTCATACAATATGATTAGGTATAAATTAAAGTTAATTTATTTTAAATAAATATATGAATTAGTTCCTTCTTGACCTAATAGTCCAATATAATAAGGTTCTTCTAGTACAATTAGAAGAAAATTTTAAATATTTAATTTTAT
Organism: Dendrobium huoshanense; assembly: GCA_016618105.1. Taxonomy (NCBI): domain Eukaryota; kingdom Viridiplantae; phylum Streptophyta; class Magnoliopsida; order Asparagales; family Orchidaceae; genus Dendrobium; species Dendrobium huoshanense. The sequence goes on from CM028351.1 coordinate 52,190,929, forward strand.
CTCCCCCTTACATGTTTGTGCATAGTTACTAAGCCAACATACAACTAAAATAGAAATGACTCAAGAAAAATGAAAACTATAGACTCTATAATATACAAACTAACTTTTATTCGAATGTTATCCTATCTTGAGTTGATTGTTAAGTCATTACACAATATATGTTATACATGAAATAGTTAGAAGCACACAAAATAAAAATAAAAAATTTGATGAAGGAATAAGAAAATAAAATATCCAATAATGTTTGAAATAATCAAAACATACTATCAGGCATTCAGATTACAAACAATCTCCCACCTTTTTATGCTGGCAAACATTCTTGGTTGGATTTTCAAACTTGGACAGTATCTCGTGTCGGTGTAGAGAGAGAGAGTCCGGATTTCTAGAGAGAGAAACCATCTTTCAATTTGAATTTGTCTCTCCCGTGGTTTTTTCTCCGACTGGCTGCGCCGTCGCCGTCAGCTTCTTGGCGTCTTAGGCCGATGTCATGGTTGCTCCGCTTCCTTTCAGTCCTCCCAGAGGTAGAGGGAGAAGTGGTGTGGTGATCAGAGAAGGATCGCGATCTGTGATCCATCCAACGGTGATAGAAGGGAAAGGTAAGAAGATCATGAATAAATATTTTGCTGATCTGATAGCTGCGGAAACTATTGGAAATGATAAGAATTGTTCTCTTAACAATCTTGAATCATCGGAGATAAAAGATACTGTCTTGAAGGTTAATTCTTTTTCTGGGATAATTCAATCTCATCATGTTCAGGATAATGGTTATCTCAACCCTTTGATTGAAGGAAATTCTGGATCATCTAACAATTATGATAAGGATCCTTTGAGCGAATCCTTAAAGGGCAACGTACAGAAAGATGTTGGAGAGGTAATTGGAGCTTGGTTGAAGCCAAAACCTATCAAGATTGATTTTAAAAATGAACAAGTTGAAATTTCGGAGGATGGTATTGCGGTGAAACTCAATCCAGTGGTTGAAATCAAGAATTCTGAAGTGCTGAAGAATTCGATCGTTATTAAAGTGCTAGGAGGTAATGTCCCCTACTCAGTATGCAGCTTTGATCTGAGAAAACAATGGAACAAGTTTGGCAGATTTCACATGACCTCAATAGGTATGAATTCGATACTCTGCTCCTTCAAGACTAATGAGGCGGTTGATGAAGTTTTAAATGGTGGACCCTGGTATGTAAATGGATACATAGTTGGTATGGATAGATGGTTTCTGACATTTGATCCATATTCATTTAAGGGAATCTCAGCTCCTGTATGGACCAGACTACCGTGCCTACCTCTGTATTGTTGGGATGAAGACAGTCTTGCAAGAATTTCTTCTCGGATTGGCACACCGCTATATTTAGATGGAAATACTTTCCGTTGGGTAAAGAGAGAGTTTGCTCGCATGTGTGTTAAGATTGATTTGGAAAAAAAGCTCCCAAATGGTGTTTGGATTGATGGTCTTGCTGGAAGATTCTTCCAAAGAGTCGAATATGAGAAATTGAATTTACTATGCTATCACTGTGGTCGAGCGGGACATGAAATAAATGCATGTCCTGAGAAGGTTGTGCTGGGTATTAAGAATCAAGCTATGGGTAACTCTGAAGAAAGCACTGGTGAAGAAAGAAAAATAGAAGGAGGAATTAAAAATGTAGTGACTAATGAGGAGTATGGTCCCTGGATTCATGTTCAGCTTAAAAAGAGACGGGTTTATAAAAATCTGGATGGAAAAAGAAGTGACAATGCTATCAAGAATAGAGGGAATGATAATATGGGGAAGAACATTCAGATAGAAGGTTTGCAAGTGCAGAAATTACAGATGAAAGAAATCTCTACTAGAGAAGCCAATGCAGATAAAGAAACCAATGCAAACAAAGAAGCCGAATCAAGAAACTATAAAGAAAGAATAAGCATGAATAATGCTTTTGAGATTCTTAATGAAGAGAATGAAATTGAAGGTCAAGAATTACAAGATGATGTTACTAATTTGCTTATTAAGAGGAAGGAAGGATTGAAATATAATGTGGTGAATGATTGTAAATCCAACTTGGCAAGTTCAGCTAAAATAAAGTTCGCTAAGGAGCTGAGATCATTGGGCCTGGTTGATCAAGAAATTAAGAAGAAAAAGAGAGAAGGACGTATGGTGTCCACAAATGTGGTAAGTTCCCCTTATGTTACTTAAATGTCTTCCCTTCTATTTTGGAATTGCAGAGGAGCTAGAAAGAGGGAAGCTGCTTTGTATTTGAAAGAAGTGGTTAAAGATCAAGTTGTTTTTTTCATTAGCCTTATGGAAACTAAGATAAGTAATATCAATAGGATGGATGTTGATGTTCTTATCGGTAAAGAATGGGATTTCTATCATTTCCCTTCGGTTGGACTCTCTGGTGGCATTTTAGTTTTATGGAATTCGAAGATTGGGAACTTTGTGATTACTGAGACTTCTTCTCAGGTGATTGTCGGAGACTTATTTATCCCTAGCTTCGGATTTTGGAGAATTGCTACCGTATATGGTAGTAGATGTTGTAAGGAGCGTGAAACTTTATGGAGCTTGCTGGATAAATGTATGGTAAGGTCTATTCCTTCCATCATTGGCGGAGACTTCAATTGTGTGCTTAACAAAGATGAAAAAAGAGGAGGCAAAAGGTTCCTTTTTACCAAAGGACCTAGAGACATGAAGAACTTTATGACTAGTTGTGACTTTCATGATGTGGGTATTATTGGACCAAGATATACTTGGTGTAATAATAAAGAAGGGAATTCTAGAATTTGGGAGAAGCTTGACAGATGTTTATTGAATTCTACAACCTTGAGATTACTTCCTACAGCTGCCACTAGGCATCTTGCTAGGGTGGCTTCGGATCAAAGTCCTATTACCTTAAAGGTTAACGATAAGGAACGTGCAAAGTCTAAAATCATTAGGTTTGAAGATACTTGGAGAATGTATCCAACAGCTAGAGGCATTGTTTATCATTCTTGGATGAGGAATGATCGTGGGGAGGAAGGCTTGGTTCTTCAAAAGAAGATTAACATAACTTTAAAAGCTCTATTTTTTTGGAGTAGGAGCAAATGCAAAGACTTAAATGATTATGCTGTCAATTACTGATGTTAGATTCTAAACTCATTATGGAGTGTATTACTGATGTTAGATTCTCTATTATTATTAATGGGCGAAATTCTAAATGGATTACGGCTTATAGTGGTTTTCGTCAAGGGTGTCCGTTATCCCCTTATCTTTACATATTATGCTCTCAATTGCTTTCCAATTCCATTCATGAAAGGGATAGTAATATTAGAATTCAAATTTCTCCAAGGGGTCCTAAAATTACTCATCTCTTATATGCTGATGACGTTATTATTTTTTCACAATGCTCAAAAGACTGGGTTTACAATCACCAACTTTGAAGACTGGACTGTTAAGAGCTAATCTTTCATGGAATGTTTTACAAAAACTTGATACTTTGTTTCATAGAGTTATGAGAGCTAAATATGGTAATAATATCTTGAATGGCACCCATAAGAAGAGCACTTCTAAAGCTTGGAGAATCTTACTGGATGGTGGAAAATCTCTTAAAAACATTACTAGATGGAATATTGGTAATGGCAAAGATATCAATGTGTTGAATGATAGCTGGATCTATGACAAAAGCATCAACCAATGACCGACGTTTGCTGATTGTTCTTCCTTGGAAGGACTTTGTGTTAAACATTTAATGTTGGATAATGGCCAATGGAATTCTAATTTGCTTCAGAATTGGTTTCATCCGGAACTTGTGAAAGTTATCAGCAATATCCAGATTAATTCCAGCAATGTTGATATGCTGGAAATGCAGAATTTCTGTCCTGGACGAACTATTTCTGGATTGGCCTTTGAAAAAGTTTTGAAACGAAACTTCAATTTAAATGATGATGGCTACTATAATTGGTTCAAAAAGCTGAAGCTGAGCAAGAAGGTGGAAATGTTTTGGTGGATACTTTGGAATGCATCTATTCCTACCAACTTGTATCTTAAAAATCGTAAGCTTCTTGAAATTGATACATGTGCTAGAGGTTGTAATACGGTGGAGAATTATGAGCACATCATTGGTCAATGCAAATATATGGTTGAAATCATCAATTAGCTTGTGAACTGGGGTATTCCTATCCCAATTTTCAATTCCCTTGATCATTATCTTAAGGAGCTTAAGACAATTTCAGCTAAAAATCTGGGTATTGTACAAATATATTGTACTATTGCTTACTTCTCTTGGAAAACCAGAAATGAGATAAAGCATGGAAAAACTGCACTTCCTTCTTATTTGGTGGCTTCTAACGCTTTATCAGTGGCAATTACCAAAACAAGTCCATTTCTTTCTAACTGGAGCACTAATCTCCTTAGAGTCTCAAGCATCTTGGTGCCCCCACCGAAAGAGTGGATGAAAATCAATATTGATGCTTCATTAACATCTTCGGGATTAGCTGGGATTGGAGGAGTTTTCCGAGATTGTAATGGTAGATTCATTCTTGCATTTGGGAAGAAGATGATGCATTGGGATATTGCACAGCTGGAAATGGGAGCTATTCTCTCGGTCAAGGACTACGTCAAAAGCTGGATGAGGGACTTTAAAGGGGTGATATTGGAAAGTGATAACATGAATGTTATCAACTACATTCAAAAATCTTTGAAGCAGAACAAAGATACCGTGATCTTCAAATTAGTATGTGATTCTTTATTTGTGAATGATTTCAATAAAGTTGTCTTCGTACATGCTTATAGAGATTGTAATAATGTAGCCAACTTGTGTGCTACTATGGCTTTAGATGACAGTTTTTACTTTGAAAGTTTTTCTTTTGATGATATCCCTCCCTTGATGGCTAATTTAATCAAGGAAGAATATCATCCTATTCAAGATTGTAATTTGTTCTTTACTTTTTCTACTTAATGCATTCTGCATTTCTTAAAAAAAAAAACATTGTTGGTTGGGATTTTAAAATTCAAAGTTTAATTTTTATTCCCTCACTAAGTGCTTTCTTTTATAAAAAAGTGGGTTAAATATTTAATTTTGACTTTTGATGTTTATCTTTTTTTATTTATTATGTTTGTAATTTTTTTTTTTCCGTAAAATGACACATACAAAAAACAAATACAAAAATAAAAGTTGCAAAGTAAAAATTAGCACTAAATGAAAAAATGGTACAATGAATAACACTACCTACTCCCCATTTTGATATCACAAAATAAAGGAAGTTCAAATAGACTACAATGTAGGGAAAACAATCTACTAAAATACAAAAGACATTCAAAATATAGTATAACCGTCACTATAAAAAATACACAATACTCATTAAAATGGCCCTGATTTGTTTGTTGCGGTGGGGGATGGAAGTAACGATGTAGGGAGAAAAATTGTTCTGTTAACCTAGCATGATCTTCCTCATACTTTTGATGTATTTTCTTCCAGCATGTAGTAAACTCCTGAATGTATGTCTCCTATTAAAACTCTTATCAATATAATTTCTCAATCCGTGAGTTAGGAGGAACTGAATGGAATATGTGATGGTGGATCATATATTGGTGCCTTAGTAAGTGGTACCAGCTTCCTCATAGAAATTAATCTCTTCATCTATGAGTTATGCCCTATGGCATTTATCACTAGAGAGTAGATGAAGGAACTACTGGTGTATATAGAATCAAGTATGTTGGCTATAATGTGTTTTATGGGTAGATTCTATTAAAGCATTTATTAGGTTTGCTAATTGTGATTAGATTTTGGAGGTACTGGATGATTATGTCTATGATGCTGAATAAAATTTTGTTTGTACAAAAATATGTCATAATGGATAGGATAGGTGTAACATTAATCTTATCACCAGTATTAGGAATAAAAGAGGTTCTTAGGATGTTCTGAATAATATGAGCATTTAACTCTTAGGTTTGGTTTAAGCTCAATCCACTCCAAATTTTATTTAGAGTTTATTATAATTTGTCCTGGGTCATTGAATGGTTGAGCGAAGAAGGCTCTATTCAAAGGTTTAGTTTTAGGATTTTTTTTAGGGGGTTTAATGGTTTCTTGGTCTACTATGGTCTATCAAGGGTTAAACATAGTTAAAATCAAAGTTATTGTTATTATAAACCTATTTTATGTGAGTCCAAAGCTTTTGTAGATAGTTTGCAACAAGATGTCATGTCTAGTGGTATATGCTATGAATATTTAAAAGTTTTGTAGGCTTGGGTAATGCTTCATGTTCTAATATTTAGAAGGACATAAAAGCCTCAAAAATGGTTAGATAGACAATAGGGACATAACTAATCAATATTCAAATTGTCAAACACCATTCCAGAGCATTCACTCTGGGTTTTGAATTAATTAAAAATTTTCCAAAAAGGGAAAATTCTAAAGGCTTCACTCTTTAGAATCAAACATTGTATCTTATGGATTAGATTTTTAAGCTTCATTTGGATATGCATTTCATTTAGAATTAAGGTTTATGGTTGAATTAAGATTTTTAAATTTAGAAATTCCTTGATTATTAATAATCATTTTGTAATTGTTAGTGATTAAATTATTGGTAAAATGACTACCAGCGATATTATCAAATGACTAATTTAAGTTTTAATGGTTAAATCACCATGCTAGAGCACAATGATGAAATATATTTAAGCATTTAAGAGGAGTACAAGAAAATAAAATCAATATAGAAACTTTTATTTAGATATCTAAAGTCAGACAAAAATGTGGTTAACACTTAGGACCAACTTGATATATAACACATATATAAACAATAAATATTATATTAGGCCTACTTACAGTCAGGTATGGTAAGGAATCTATAATACCTATATATTTCTTAGGATTTGTAGTTTTTTCTTCTAAATTTGTATCTACTTGGGTTGTTATGTTCGTTGGAGTATTCATACTTTATAAGCTTCCATATCAAATTTCTTTAAAATTCTTTAACATTTTTAGATTGGCTTAGGAAGGTTCCAACCTCTCTTTTCTTAAAACTTAAACTCAAAAAATAATTTAACTCACCCGTCATACTCATTTCAAATAAACTACTCATAATCAAAGAGAATAAATTTCATAAATTATCATTTGTGGATCCTAAAAGAACATCATGAACTTAAATCTATACTATGAGTATATCTTTTCTAACTTTGTTAAGGAATAAAGTGGTGTCTACAAAACCCTTAATAAAGGATTTTCCAAACAAAAAATGCTAAATCTATTGCACCTTTTCCTAGTTAACTAATTAAGCCCATAAAGTGGTTTCTTAAGTTAATAAATGTGATTGGAAATAGAAATTTTTTAAAATCTAGTGATTATTCTAAGTAGACATTCCCTTTTATTACTCCATTCAAAAAGTCACTTTTAAAATCCATTTGATAAAATTTTAATCCTTTAAAACATGTAAATTCTAATAACACTCCTATGACCTCTAATCTAGCTAGAGGGCCAAAGGTTTCCTTGAATTCTATTCATTTTATTTAATTATATTCCTTAGCTACTAACATAGCCTTATTTCTAAATACTAACTCGAAGTCATTTAACTTATTTTTAATACCCTTTTTTTTCAACTATACTCTTATTAGCAAGTCTACTAAATAACTCCCACACATCTTTTCTAGTAAATTGATTCAACACTTCTTGTATAACGTAACTCTAGAATTCATCAACTAATGCTTGATCTACGATAGTGGGTTCTATCGTAAAAATAAATAATTGTGGCTAACATCTTTTCTAAGATAAGCTCTCTAGAGTGACCAGATGAATACCTCCATTCTCTTGGTAATGCTTCTTGAACTTCTTCACCATTTCAACATCAATACTTTCAACTCGATGGGTTATCTTTGTTTCATCATCTTTATCTATCCTAGCTTCAATAAGCTAATATAATTCATCAAATACATCATGGGTGGATTAATCTATAACTAATGTTGTTTTATTTAATACCATAAAAGCTCTTCCTATAGAGAAATATCCTATGAATACTGCTTTGTCTGCCTTTGCATCAACTTTTCCTAAGTGAGGTATTCCATTATTTAACACAAAACATTTAAACCCAAATGCATGCATGTGAAATAAATTTTGTTTTTTACCCTTAAGATATTATTAAGGTATTTTATTTAGTTTGGATCTAGCATTCACTTGATTTAGCATATAGAATGAAGTATTCACTACCTCTAACCTAGAAATATTTTTGTAAACCATATTCCTATAAAATTTCCCTAGCTTCCTCTAGTAACATCCTATTTTTTTCTTTTTGCTACTCCATTCAATTTAGGAGTTTTAGAGGCATAAAACTTATACTATATTGTGAATTCTTAGCAAATTTAATAAAATTTTTCATTTTTAAATTCATCTTATGGCCACTATGAATTATAAAAATTAAGTAATCATATTTCCTTTGAATCCTATTTTAAAAGGTCTTAAACTCTTTAAATGATTCATTTTTATTTACTAAAATTTTTACCAAGGTGAATCTATAGTAATCATTTATAATTACAATTCTAAATAATTTATTGATAAGTGTAAATAATGTGTTATTTTATGTGTTATATTTTTAGTAAAAATATATTATTTAGTTTTATTGTGCTTGAAAAATACTTAAAAGACATAAAATTCTAAGTTTCAGATAGCACCATGTTCGAATAATCCATGTTGTAGCACAATCAAAGACTCATCTAGAGAACTTTAATATCAACATTCTAGTGCTAAATTCTCTATCAAATATTACTACGACATCAAAAGTTTAGCTTTACAGTGCCATGTTCTTTGTCAAACATCTTCATTGTTGTACACTCTATAATGCCTCAGCGCTAAAATTGATCTTTCTGTGCCACAACATTCAAAACATTGTAGTGTTGCAGTGTATGAGTTGCAACTTCCCAAAGACATGATTTGTTAATGAATTAAGATGTCTGTTCTCAAAGTTATAGATCCTCATCAACAATCTTTACAGTGGAACCAGAAATATAGCACAACAACTTTAGTGATGCTAATAGTTATAGTGCCACAACGATAGATGCCTACTTTTGAAATTTCTTATAAATAGCCATTAAATTACATTTGTAAGAGAGTTCAGTCACTTAGATAATTTTAGGATAATTAAGATTGCTTCTCTAAATTTCCCTTAGGGTGACAACAAAGGGAATTTAGAGAAGCACTTGAGACCATCATTAGAGTGTTTTACTTCTATTTGTGAAGCAAATATGTAAGTAAAGAGAATGTGTGTATAAGAGAACCATTAAACCATTCCGGTGAAATATATCTCTTGTATCTTCTTTCTATCATGATATTAATGAAATTGCTTTCGCTTAAATCCTACTCCATGCATGTATGGCTAAATTCTCTAATTTTTAATTGATGATGTACATATCATATGTAATACTAATGAGTTCTCTTTTTCTTTAAATGAATAAAAAGATATTTTTAATATTATTATATCTTAATTTAATACATATAGTGGCCATATATGTAGTTAAAATTACATGTAATGTGGGGCCTCGACGTTGGGAGGAAGGCATAACCAGGAATATTGAATTAGCATGCCACATGCCTAGGCATAGGATATAAAATATACTAAATTCTTAAATAGATGATATAACCATAGGAAGTTTGTGTACATCCTTTATTCTTACAAACTCAATAAAGATCTAGGAATGCATATGCTCTGAACTCCATCCCAATAAAAAGAGAGTAATTATGAAAAATGAGTAATTTATATTTTTCAATCCAAAATATTATATCCATATAAAGTATTCTTTATCTTTATCTAATTTTATTTAAGGGAATGAATCCCCACATTATCAATTTTTATCAACTAGGATAATTGGTGTAATTTCAATAGATAGAACTATTATTGTAAGTGAGCATATCTTCCATGTGGGATCGATACTCTACCCTATCACTATATTACTTGATTCAACATGTATACTTATTTATATTAACTAGGATTTTATAATATTTATATTAAAGAAAATTGAAGCATTATTAGGGTTTTATACAACCTTAAATTATTTCATAACTATGTAGGTTACTCTACAGCCGCAATCAATTTTTTGGTGCCATTACGAGGGTTTTATTTTGCTTTTTTTATTATTCTATTATATTTGTTAAATTAATTTTATTATCACACATAATTTTTTTATTTTATTTTACTTTGAAAATTTGTATATTTTGGTTGCATTCTGTATAGCCATAGAAAGGAACTTTTGACATTTCATCTTGAAATTTAGAGAACTCATTCTAAAATTTGAATAACAAAAAAGATCATAAAAATAATTGAACCAGAATTAGAGCAAAATCATTCTAGACCTCTTAAGGTTATGCAAACCCTTTAGTTGGCCGAATTCATTGGAGCATAAATATACCTATAATCCAAGCTAATAATTATGAATTAAAACTAGCTATCATTCAAATAGTTTAGAGCTCTCAATTTGGGGGAACTCTTGTAGAATATCCCAATTGGTATTTATACAATTTCTTATAAATTTATGCAATATTTCAGATTAGTAGTGTTAGTGATGATGCTATTAGACTAAGACTATTTCCTTTTTCACTAGGAGATAAATTTAAAATGTGTTTGAATTCATTATCCCCAAGTTCTATAATCACTTTCAATGTATTAGCTCTTAAGTTTCTCACTAAAAATTTTCCACCTTAAAAAATTGCCAAACTTAGAAATGACATAACATCTTTAATCAATTTGAAGGAGAAACTATTTTTAAGATGTCGAAAGATTTAAGAAATTTCTTAGAAAATGTCCACTTCATGCATTAACTGATTGGTTGATTATTTAAATATTTTATAATTGATTAGTAGGATCTCTTAGAGTCATAATTGATGCTACAGCTCTAGGATTATTAATGTCTAAGACATTTGTGGAAACCTATAAATTAATAAAGGAAATGACTACAAATAATTTCTAGTGGCCTGCTAGTAGGGAAAAAGCTAAAAGGTTGGAGGAATTAATGAATTAGTTTCTTTATTAATTTTTATTACACAAGTTACAGTAATTTTTAAAAAATTATATTACTTCAAGTTTAAAACTAAAGCAAATGCATACTATAAATTCAACATCAATTCTAGAAATGTGGCACCACATAGTTATATTTCAAAATTTTAATGACTTTATCAATAAATAAATGAGAAAAGACCCTTATAAAGCATTATTTTGTAATTAGAAATCCAATCACAAATTCCATCTTATGCTCTAAAAAAAATTGAGGATTAAATAGGGAAGCTTGATAGGTTGATTAATTACCACAAACTTGAAGATCAATGTCATAATATCCAACTTAAAAGTGGGAAAGATTTGGGAGGTTCTAACAAAGGTAGATAGTTAAAAAAAAAGATGATGGTAAAGTTGAGTATAAAAATATTAAATCTTCAATAGAAAACCTGAACTTATAAAAGAACCTGAACTAGTTATCAGGAGAGTAGAAGAGAGATCACCACCACCTTTCCTCAGGGATTGATCAAACAAAATCTTGATAAAAAGTTCTCAAAATTTTTATAAGTATTTAAAAAAGTAACTATTAATATTACCTTTTCTAAAAGTTTAGATTACATGCCCACTTATGTAAAATTCATGAAGGATATTTTAAATAGCAAAAGGAAGATTGAAAATTTTGAGACTAATGCATTCGCTAAAGATTGTAATGCTATAATCCAAATGAAACTTTCTAAAAAACTTAAAGACAAAAGGATTTTTTTCATTCCTTTAAATATTGGAGATAAATTTTGTGGTAGGGCTTTATGTGATTTAGGAAAAATTATTAACCTCATACCACCCACTATTTTTAAAGAACTAGATAATGGAGAAGTTCAAACTACTACTAATACTCTTCAGTTACTTGATAGATATTTCACTTTTCCTATAGGAGTAATCAAAGATATGTGAATTAAAGTTTATAAATTCATCTTTCTTATTGATTTTTTTGTTCAAATATGGAAGAAGATAAGTAAATACCCCACATTTTAGGAAGACCATTTTTAGCCACTCAAAAAGTATTGATTGATGTGCAAAAAGGTAAATTAACTATGAAGTTAAAATAAGTAAGTAAAATTTGATGTGCTTAAAACTATAAAATTACCTCAAGATAATAATGAAGATTAGATTTAAATGATATGGTAATAGAGGATCTTAAGGAAGAGTTATTAAAAGGTAAATTTTCAGAAGAAGAAGTAGAAGAAATATAGAAATGATCGGAGATTTTATCTTGAGGAATAAAAACCTAACCAATAAAACATTTGTGACATACTCTTCTGAGAATATAATAAAACCATCAAGTGAGAAATCCATACTTTAGAACTTAAGGATTTAACTTCTCATCTCAAGTATATTTTTTAGGGTAATAACTCCACTCTCCCTGTAATTATCTCAGCAAAATTAAAATCACATCAAGAAAGTGGGTTTATTAAAGTGTTAAATAATTTTAAAAGTGCTTTTGGGTGAAAAATTAGTGACATTAAGAGCATTAGTCATTCAATTTGCATACATATAATTTTGATTAATGCTAATTCAATATCCAAAGGCGACCCTCAAAAAATACATAACCCTTTTTTGAAAGATGTTGCAAAAAAAGAGATTCTTAAGAAGATGGATGCTATGATTATGTATTATATTTTAGATATTTTTTGAGTTAGTCATATTCATTGTGTTCGTAAGAAAGGAGGATTAACTATTATAACAAATTAATAGAATTATATTATACCAACTAGAACTATTTTGAGATGGATGATTTACATAAAATATAGAAAATAAATAACGCGATTAGAAACAAAACTTATTTTCCTTTGCCTTTTCTTGATCAGATGTTAGATAGGTTGAGAAGGCATTCAATTTATTATTTTCTAGATTAATACTAACGATATCTTAAAATTCCTATCACACTTGAAGATCAAGAAAAAACTTCTTTCACTAGCCCTTATGGAACTTTTGATATTATGAGAATGACATTTGGTCTTTGAAATGCTCCTGCGTCTCTTTAAAGAAACATAACATCTATTTTTTCAAACTTTATTGATCAGGGAATTGAAATTTTCATGGATGATTTCTTGGTATTTTGGTACTACATTTGATTCATATCTTGAGCATTTGATTACTAATTTGAAAAGATGTGTAGAAATAAATCTAGTGTTAAATTGGGAGAAGTATCAATTTATGGTAACCAAGAGAATTAGCTTTGGGCATAAAGTTTCTAAGAAGGGATTGGAAGTAGATATTGCAAAGATTAAGCTAATAGAAAAATTACCCCCTCCTAATTCAGTTAAAAGCATTAGAAGTTTTTAAGGTCATGAATGATTTTATAAAAAAATTATTAAGGACTTCTATAAAATTTATAAACCTTCATGTGAACTATTAGATAAGGATGTTCCTTCTATATTTAATTCTGCTTGTCCTGAAGCTTTTATTACATTAAAACAACATTTAATTACTACTCGAGTGATTATTGCTCCTATTGGTCCTAACATTTTACAATAATAAGCAATGCTAGAGATATTGTTATGGGTGCTGCTCTACGGTAAAAGAAATATAAGAATTTTTCAATCATTTTTTATACTAGCAAAACTTTGAATTATACACAATCTAATTATATAACAATTGAAAAATAACTGTTAGCGGTTATGTCTTCTTTTCATAAATTTGTATTATATTTATTCAAATCTAAAGTAATTGTTAACACTGACCATGGTGCTATCAAATATCTTATGACAAAGAAAAACACTAAATCAAGATTGGTAAGATGGATTCTTTTATTATAAGAATTTGATATTGAATTTTTTTTTTTTAAAAAGACATTAAAAATCAAATTTCTCATCATCTTTCTAGAATTTATATTAAAAAATATACATTAAATGAAAATAATATTATGGAAAATTACCTAGATAAACAATTTTTTACAATTCATGCAAATAATTTGCCTTGGTATGTAGATAAAATTGTTACTTTTATATACATCCTTTTGACTTAACTCCTAATCAAAAGAGAAAATTTTTGCATGATTAAAAATTTTACATTTATGAGTAACCTCATTTATTTAAATCCTTCATTGATCAAATTATGAGAAGATGTGTTCCTCAAGAAGAAATAGAGTCAATTATTAAGGAGTGTCATGATTAACATTTTGTTTTGAAAGGAAATGCTCAAAGCATTAAAATAAAAGCTATTACAAACTAATTAAAGACAAATCTAAAGTATCACATTCCTCCTTTAAAAGTAACAAGATAGGAGGAATGTCTACACAACTAAGGTCAGCCAAAATAAAATTGCTGAATAAAGCAAACTCATCACATAAATCGGCTAATTTATTATAACTTCTAATAGAAAAATTAAAAGAAACGTAATGAAAATCTTGAAGAAAAGAAAGATCTTCCTCCACCAATTTATTCTTATTGAACTTCTTCAAAGAATCTTAAAGCAATATGATGATATTAACATTATCTCCTTCTATAATGATACCTTGCACCTCCAACATCCATTTTTGAACAACATTTTTCAAAGCATGAACCACCAGTAATTCTAAATTGGCTTCATCCAAATGCAAGCATTTAAAACCAAAAGCAAGCAAGAATCCTCCTTTATGATTCGCATTATGGAGGACATTTTCGAGGATTTTAAATTGCTTCTAAAATCCTTCAAAAAGAATTTTTTCCAGCTTTATTTAAGGATGCAAATGAATATATTAAGAAATATAATCCATGTCATAGAATAAGGAATATTATAAAAAGAAATAAAATTCATTTAAATTATGTTTTATATATAGAAATATTTGATATTTAGGGATTAGATTTTATGGGACTTTTTATGTCATCTTATGGAAACAAATATATTCTTATTGCCATTGATTATGTTTCAAAGTGGATTGAAGGCGTGGAAACTCTTAAAACTAATGCTCAAATGGTGATCAAGTTTTTTAAAAAATATATTTTCTCATGATTTGGAATGCATAGAGTTTTAATCAGTGATAGAGGAAGTCATTCATGTAATAAAAAAGAAATAGTCTAAAAGAAAGATGGATTTTATCATTGAATAGAAACTGCTTATCATCCTCAAACTAATGGTCAACCTGAGAATAGTAATAGGGAAATTAAAAGAATTCTAAAAAAAATTGTCAATTCAAAAAGAAAGATTGGACGATTTAGTTAGACGATGCTTTATTGGCTTATAGAACTTCTTATAAAACTATAATTGGTATGGCTCCTTATTAATTAATTTATGGTAAGGCTTGCCACCTTAGTATGAAATTAGAAAATAAAGCTTTCTGTACAATAAAAGAATTGAAATTTAATTTTAAATTGGCAAAAGGAAAAAGATTAGTGCAGTTGAGTGAACTAGAAGAGATCATAAATGAAGGATATGAAAAGATAAGGAGCAATATAAAAAAAAGTTAAAAATAACATAACAAAAAGCTTCTTGGATAATAATTCACTCTTAGATAGGAAGCTTTGCTATTTAATTCAAGACTTAAGTTATTTAAAATCTAGATGGTTTGGACCATTCACTTTGATAAAAATATTTTTTTATGGAACTATGAAAATTAAGGATAAGAAAAGTCTAAATATTTTTAAAGTGAATAACCACAAACTGAAACTTTAAGTAGATGGGGACATTGGTAGAGTATAAAATATAACTAAATATGTTAATCCTAAAAAAAAAGTTGGATGGACTAGCTGAAGACTTAAAACTTAGCGCTTGCGGGAGGTAACTAAATTTATATGATCCTTATGGTGCTTAGGGAACTAGTTATATTTAAAACTATGTTTTATTATAAATAGTATGTTATGTTATATTTTTTTATGTTCTATTAACACATGTTTTATATGGCTTTTATCATTCAAATGAAAGCATATGTATTGTTAAATGTTTTATTTTTTTTACATTTCATTTAAATTCTCCTCATATTTTTTATAATTGTTTTTGAATTTTTACTATTTAAATAACCTTAGAAAAAATGATAATTACAAACATATAATCATTAAGCTACACTATTTAACAAAATTTACCTTTCGCACAACTTCTCTCTGCTCCTCTCTGAGGCAATTTCTGGGCAATTTAGGGCTTCCCCTGGTGCGAGCATTTCTGGCCCTCTTGGCTAGATTTTCTTGGAGGTTTTGGTTTTGCTTTCTTTCTCCTAGCTTCTATTCCTTTTTAGTGTCTTGATTCTATTGTTTTCGTGGTTTTTTCTTGTGGGGAGATGACGACCCCGTCGTCATCTGGCCCGATTTCTTCGTCCATGGAAGGGAAAACTCATTCTTTCAAAGATGTTCTTGTTGGCTCTTCATTGTCTTCCCTAAAACTGAATTTTGTTCACTCTTCCTACAAGGGCTGTTCGGCCCTTCTTTTTGAGGATTTGGTGGTGGATCTTCTAGCTATTCCTTATGCTTTAACTTTAGTTGGTAAATTTGTGTTAAGAAGGCCTAATCTTGATGTCATCCGAAAGTTTTTTGTTTTTCTTAAGCTTTTGGGGTCTTTCCATGTGGGTTTATTAGATCAAAGGCATATTGCGATCCAGTTAGCTAGCGACCTTGATTATAGCCGTATTTTTGCTAGGTGCACATATTACATTCAAGCTTGTCAAATGCATCTTTTGAAATGGACTCCTGATTTTGATGTTAAAGAAGAATCGCCTGTAGCTCCGGTTTGGATTTCATTTCCTAATTTGTGTTTGCATTTTTTTAATCATCACATTTTATTTGGTTTAGCTTCTATCTTTGGTTGTCCCTTATAGATTGATCAAGCTACTGCCTCTATTTCTCTTCCATTTGTGGTAATGATTTTGGTTGAGTTGGATGTTTCTAAGAAACATCCTACTGAAATTTGGATTGGTTTTGAAATGAAAGGTTATTTCCAAAAAGTTCATTTTAAAAACTTGCCTATTTTTTGTTCCTTTTGTAAGATGCATGGGCATGCTGTGAATCAATGCTTCCTAAAAGACCCCCATTTACGTTCTGATAAGAACAATTTTGAACAGTCATCTGACACTGATACTATAGGTAAAACTCAATATGAGAGCAACTTGGGCTGGCCACAGAATGATAAGCCTGAGGAATTTATTTCCACTATTCCTCTTGAACAAGAAGTTTCTCTTGTTGATAATCCATCTATTAATTTAATTAATGTTGATTCTATTAACTGTGAGGGTAATTTTGCTATTGTCGTGCATAATGGTGATCCGTCTACTTCTGGTAGTACAAAAAACAAGCTTAATGAGAAGAATGATATTATGCTTGCTGATCCTCCTCGTGGTGTGATTATTGAAACAGTTTCTAATGGTGTTATTCAATTGGTTGATAGTGTTCATGATAAGAATGTTCCTATCTTAGAGGAGGGAGAGATTGTGGCTATGGATCACAATCTTTTATCTACATCTATCCATAATGGTGTGGAGATAAAGGATTATGAATCAGGGGAGGAGGATGGTAGGTTTATGGTTGATAATGAACCTCATCTCCATGGTGCTGGTAAGGCTTTTTCTTCTTCTAATTATAACAGTGATAATCTTTCGAACACTGATGAGATCATGACGGCCTCTAAATGTTTTGCTTATGATGGTAATGATACTAGTTTTCTTAAAGTTCAGAGTAAAAGGGGCCGGAAGCCTAAGCATTTTTGGTTACAACCGCCTAGAAACACTCCTTGAAATACTAGTTCAAATGCCTCTCATTAATTTATTTTTATATTTAGTGCTATTATTTGGAATGTTTGGGGCATTGGTTGTCCTTCTTCTAAGATTTGTGTTAAAAATTTATGTCGTATTCACCACATTTTTATTTTGGTTTTGCTTGAACCCCTTATACTGGCTTCTAGATTACCTAGTACCTCTTAGTTTCTTAGTTTTAACAATGATGTGTCGAACACTTCTAACAAAATTTGAATTTTTTGGAAACAACCTATTAAAATTGATGTTATTGGTGATTTTAATCAGGTTTTGCATTATAAAATTGAGGCTTTCAACTTTAAGTGCTTTGCTTCCTTTGTTTCTGCTGCCTCTTTTCTTTATATTAGAAAGATTTTATGGGACCAGCTTATAAGTTTTAATAGTCTATGTCAATTACCTTGGATGGTTGGAGGTGACTTTAATGCTATTACCTCTCCTTCTAAGAGGTCTGGTGGCTCGATCCCCTCTCAACGCTCTATGTCTGATTTTATTAACATGATCTTATGTTGCAACTTGATTGAGATTGGGTTTGGTGGTAATAATTTTAGTTGGAATTGGGGTCATTTATGGCAAAGGCTTGATCCGGTTCTTTTCAATGATTCATGGATGAAAAGGCTTTGGCTCTACTACTGTGCTGCATCTGAGTAGAACCTTGTCAGATCACTCTACCTTGCTTCTAAACATTAACAAGAATCTTATTAATGCTTCTTCTCAATTTAGGTTTTTGAATATGTGGTTACTTAATAATACTTTCTTTGGGGTTGTTAAGGATAATTAGCAAGTTCCCCTTCATCCTGACAACTCCTTTGTTGGTATGAAAAGGCTTTGGCTCAAGCTTAAGAGATTGAAACATGTTCTCAATTGGTGGAATCGTAATACTTTTAGAAATATTTTTACTAATATTTTTCAAGCTGAGCAATGTGGCACTTTTAATGAGAATGCTTATCAAGTTGATCCTTATGATGTTAATTTGTCTTTGCTTAATCAATCTAAACATGATCTTTTTAACTTTCAAGCTCAGGAAGAGTTTTTTTGGAAACAGAAAGCTACTGCTAAGCACTTGGTTGAGGGTGACAGTAACACTAGGTACTTTCATGCTTTAACTAAGAGGAAAAAGGTTAAGAATAGTATTACTAACATTCAAAGAGAGGATGGTTCATTTTCTAATGATACTGTTGAGATTGCTAATCTTAATGTTAATCATTTCAAAAACCATTTTAATAAATTTTTTAATCCTATTCAGGCTATGGATCATTCTTTTATTCCTACTTGTATTTCTAATGAGGAAAATGATTCCCTTTCCTCTCCTCATTCCTTTGAGGAAGTTAAAGATACTATTTTTGGTATGAATAGTGATACTATTGCGGGCTCGGATGATTACACGACTCTTTTTTTTAAAAAATGTTGGCATATTATTTGTAATGATATATTTCGGCTACTCTTGATTTTTTTGAGGGTAATCCGATTCCTAAATTTTTTATGTCCACCTCTCTTATTCGTATTGCTAAAGGCTCTTCTATTCAAACATGGAATGATTTTAGGCCTATCAGTCTTATACCTTTTTTTAATAAATTATTTTGTTTATCTTTTGTGTTGCCTAAAATTATCTCCCCCTATCAAATGGGCTTTGTTAAAGGTAGGGTTATTACGGATAATATTCTTTTGGCGTAAGAATTAACTCAAGATTTAGATGTTAAGGTTAGAGGGGGTAATATGATATTGAAACTTGACATTGCCAAGGCTTATGACAATATTAGTTGGAATTTCATTTACTTTATGTTGGACCTTTTTGGTTTTAACACTTCTTTTATTTCCCTCATTAAAAATTGTATTGAAAATGTCTACTTCTCTATTATTTTGAATGGCTCTGACCATGATTTTTTCAACTCCTCCCATGGTATTAGGCAAGTTGATCCTATTTCTCCTGCTCTTTTTATCATTGCGGCTGAATTTCTTTCTAGAGGTATTTCAAATTTATTTGAACTTAATCCTAGCCTTTATTATATAAGTATGGGAGGCTTTCATTTCTCCCACCTTTGTTTTGCTGATTACTTTATTATTTTTTCTAATGCTACCATTAATAGAGTTCAGAAAATTATGTCTTTTTTAATATTTTTGAATCAGTTAGTGGCCTATCTTTTAGTAAAAATAAATGCTCTTTTATTACTTCTAAAAGCTTTCCCAATGATCGTATTCATGCTATTAAAGGTGCTATTGGCTTTACTCAGAAGAACTTGCCTATCAAGTATCTTAGTGTTCCCTTGTTCAAAGGTAGAAAACATATTTTCTTATTTGATGATCTTATTGACTCATTTCATAACAAACTATTATCATGGGATTCTAATTTTCTTAGTTTTGGTGGTCGGATTACTTTAATTAAAAGCGTGCTTTGTGCTTTACCAAACTTTGTCTTTCAGACTTTGTTTCCTACTCAAATCGTTTGTAATAGGATTCACAAGATTATTAATAAGTTTTTTTGGAAGGGCTCCAACTTCTCTTCTAAAATTATGTGGTCTTCTTGAGAGAAATGTTGTGGTGTGTTGGCTGAAGGTGGTCTTGGCTGCAAGTCCCTCTCTTACATTGCTAAGGCTTTCTATTTTAAACTTTGGCATAAGTTGCTCTCTAAAGAGAGTATCTAGTCTAAGTTCATGATTTCTAAATATTATGGGGCTAATCACCCCACCGTTATTTCAGCTAAAACTGGGGCCTCTAAAGTTTGGAAAAGATTGTGTAAGTTTAAATCAGAGATGGAGCCCTTTATTTTGTGGGGGCTTGGTGGTGGTAATATTTTCTTCTAGCAAGATAAATGGCTTGGTAAGGATTCTGTTGATTCCATTTTGCATTCTACTTCTTCTGATTATGTTAAAGTTAACTTTTTCTTTAAAGATAATGGGTGGGATGTTGAAAAACTCTCTAACTGCATCCCAGATGTTTTATATCTAGGATTCTTAACTTACATATCAATGTTAATTCTAAAGATGTTATTATGTGTGATTGTTCTAATGATGGGGAATTTCATATTAAGAATGTGTGGCTTTCGTTTAGAAGTAAAGGTACTATGGATAAGATCTTAGCTAACATTTGGCACAAGAGCATCCCTTCTACGATTTCCATTTTTCTTTGGAGAATCCTTCATAAACTTATCCCTACGGAAGATAACCTCATTAAAAAGAGCATTTTTCTTGTGTCGAAGTGACAATGTTGCTTTCATACTGAAAACATGCATCATGTATTTGTCTTTGGTCCTGTGGCTGTTAAAACTTGGGTTTTCTTTTATGATTTATTCCATCTGAATATTTTTAATCCTCATCTTTCTCTTAAGGCCTTACTGAAAGCTTGGTTTGTTGATACTAAAGGTAACATTCGCAATATTATCCCTTCCCTTATTTTGGGGTTTATTTGGCTGGAAAGAAATAACTCCCTATTTAATGGAGTTCGGATGAACCACCTCAATATTATTCAAAGGGGATAAGATACCGTATTTAAAGAAGTTACCTTATCAAAGGTACCTTTACTTCTTTAATGGAGTTCTTGTAAAGATAAATTGTTAGCTACGGTGGCTGTTAATTTGATTTATGTTAAAAGTTTTAAGAATTATCCTCATATTACTTCTTCTTTGGGGATGAGTTTGAAGAATGTTTCTGCTGCTGTTAATGTGACTTATTGGATTAAACCTCTTCCTAATGTTTTTAAACTTAATGTTGATGGCTGTCAAGCTCTTTATGGCACTAGTTGTGGTGGCTTAATTAGGGATTCTAATGGTCAGTTGTTTATGGCTTTTGCAGGGCCTGTTCTTAATGGAAATATTGATTTTGCTATTTCTATGGCTATTCTTTATGCCTTACCATTGTGCAGTCCTCTGAACTTAACTAATTTAGTTGTTGAGGTGGATTCGGATTTTAACATTACTTGTTTCCAGGTTTTGGAGGAAAGGTGTTGTAGCCCGAGTATTTTTTATGTTGTGAGGGAAAATTAAGAAGTTGCAGATCTTTTTGAATACCTCTTTCACTATTATTGGTAAGACTGGTAATGCCTCAACTATTTGGCTTACTAACCATAGGTGTAACCTTGACTGTTTTACTGATTTTGTTATTTCTTCTATTCCTAATCGTCTTAAAGGCTTGCTGCATCTTGATGCGTTTGGTGTTCCTTATGTTTCTACTTAACCATGTGTTTCTTTCTCTGCTACGTTTTGCTTTGGTTTTCTGTTTGTTGGGAATTGTTGTCTCCTTGTTTCTCCTATTTAGGGGGACGGGTTTTCTGTTGGCCATTACTGGGGTTTGATTCAGGTTTGGCAGCTTATGATATGTTTCTTTGCTGATTGTTATCTGTTTGGGAGCTTTCCTTCTCCTTATGTGGTTGCTGAGGGTGTTGGTGGCTCTCCTACTTGGTCGGGTCTGACTGGCGTAGTTGTTCATTTCTCGGGTTTAGTTTGGTTCCCTGAGATCTGGGTGTCGTGGTTCAGGTTTTTTGTTGGTAGTTTCTTGGGTGGCCAGGACAATTTGATTGGTTTTTTGGCTCTGTGCCTTTGGCCTTTGGTAAGTTTTTACCTTGTTGACTACTGTGTGATTGTTATCCTTGCTTTGGTTGGGTCTTTCTTGCAGGCAATGCTTTATTCTTGCGACATTCTCTGCTTTGCCTGTGGGCCATTTTGTTGCTGCTTTTGCTTGGTCTTTGGTGGGTTCGACTGGCTTGTGGACAATCCTATTAAGGATGAATTCTTTGGTTATTACTGAGCTATGATCATCTATCTTCTGAGATTACTTTCTCTAGGGTCTACCTTATATTCTTCTTACTGATTTATTTTTGTTCTCTTATATGTGATACTAATATCTCTTTTGCGTGTAATCTTCCTCTTTTTGTCTTCTCTTTTTTGCAGAGGAAGTAGGTCTTTAAAAGTTTTCGTAGAAAGAATGTGTTTCATGTTTATTTACTGGTCTTTCTTTTTTGGATGCTGGTCTTTAGCATCTGTAGAATGTTATTAGGGTTCCTTCTACTTTTTGATAGCATAAACTATTGGCTCTTAGGTTTTCTTTAATTTTATTTATAGCTCATTTGAGTAGTAGTGAGTAGACGGTTTCCCTTAAAGACTCTGTAACTCCGTTTTTATATTAAAGCGTAGGCCCCTCCGCAGGTTTTAACAAAACAAAAAAAAGCTACATTATTTACTTTAAAATTTAAAAAATTAGTAATTAAATATATAACCTGTAAATTCGAATAAAGCAATAATACGTATGACTATATTTGTAATTATTAGTATTTTTCTAAACTAGAATTATAATTTTATTCTTTTTTAATACATCTTGACTGTAATGTTTTATTTAATCAGAATTATAATATATTTATTTGCTTGAGGACAAGCAGTAGTTTAAGCTGTGGAAAATTTTATAAGTGTAAATAATCTATTATTTTGTTTGTATGTTTTAGTGGAAATGTCTTATTTTACTTGTATTATGCAGGGAAAAAAATTAAAGGCAAAAAATTGTAAGTTTTAACTTGAAACAAGGTGTTGTAATAATCAACGTTGCAATGTCATCAAAGATACTGTTACAATGCTTAAATATCAACATTGCAACACCAACTTTTCTATCGGACAGTACCACTACATCAAAAGTTCATATTTGCAGTGCCATGTTCTCTATCGGATAACCCCGTAGCGGCACACTCTATAAAACCATGTCACAAAAATTACTCTTTTCATTCCACATCATTCAAAATTCAGTAGTGTCCTGGTGTAGATATTGTAACTTCCTAAGGAAAATATCTATCAGTGAAATGACACGACAGTTCACTAAGTAGTTGATCCATGTTAGCAAGCACCATGGTTGAGCAAAAAAAGCAGCACAATGGAATAAGTTCATTTGTTTAGAGCAGTGGCATCGATCTTTCTAGAACCATAGCACTACATACTTATTTTGTGTTTTCATTTAAATAGTCATTATGTTATATTTGTAAGGGAGTTCAGTCTTGTAAATAAATTTAGTATAATTCATAGTGCTTCTTTGAATTTCCCTTAGGGTGATAACTTCAAGAATTTATAGAAGTACTTGATACCATCATTAGAGTCTTTTTTTGGAATAAAATCTTTAATTAAATAGAAGGAGTATAGAATAGATCCATTAAACAATTCTAGTGATATCTATCTCTTGTATCTCTTTTCTATCATGTTAGTAATAAAATTGTGTTAACTTCAATTCTACTCCTTATACGGCTAAATTCTCTAATTTTGGATGTATGATATAAATATCATATGTAGTACTAATGAGTTTTCTTATTTCTTAAATGATTAAAAATATGTTTTTAATATTACTAGACCTTAATTTAATGCACATAATAGTCATATGTGTAGTTAAAACTAGGTAATGTGGGGTCTTAATGGAGGGAAGCAAGCATAACCAAGAATATTGAATTAATATGTGTCATACCTTGGCATAGGGTATGAAATGCTCTAAATAATTGTAGGAAGTTGGTGGAAATCCTTTATTCCTACAAGCCCAATAGAGATCTAAGAATGTTTATGCTCTGAAGAACATCATAACTAAAATAGAATCATTAGGAAAAATATATATAATTTATACTCAATAATCCAAAACTTTATCTAATTTTATTTAAATGATTCAATCTCAACATCATCAATTTTTAATAATTATTACTCCATGGCCCCCATTTTTTACCTCGTTGTACTAATAAGTTTAAATAAATAAATGGGAAGAATTTCTAGAGGTCTACTAGTTACTATATCCTTCATTAAATAACATGATGACCAAATTTACATTCCTAATTGGTAAGCATCATAAAAGTGTTCTTTGGGGAATTTTAATTTAGGGATGCGTCCAACTAAAACAATCTTAGTGATTTTAATAAGATTTTTCATATTTGCATGGCATAGTCTCCTATGCCCATAGCCAAGATTCATCTATAGTAATTTTAAAAGAATAAATATTATTTGATCTATTAATATAGTCTGAGCAAACTATATAAATATAATTGATACTTAGTCTTTCTAAATTTTTTTTCCATTTAAAATTATTAAGCATTTGTATGAAAGAAATTTAAAATTAAAGTATTTGTCACATAATTGATTAATGCTTAATAGTTATGTTTAAAACCTTCAAATAATAAAATATTTTTAATGGTAAATATGATAGTTTTTACCAATTGTACCCTTTCACCTACTTCCTTTTCGACAAAATTATCTCCCATAGTAACTTTACTTCCACTCCTTGCCTCCAGCATGATGAATTTCTTTAGATATCTAGTCATATGCCATGAGCATCTACTGCTAAGGTACAACATGCTCTCACTAGACCTTTTGTGGGAGCACACCTACAACATTGATACAACAATAATTTTTTGAACCCAAGTGGGTTTTAGTCACACCTTATTTAGAGATGTATGAATGTTTTTTTGTTCTTGTGATCTTTTGGGCCTCCAAGTCATATGTGTTATGCAGTGTGTTTTGAGTGGTGTGTGTGCAATGTGTCCTAGTATACCAAAAGAATAACACCTAATCCCTAAAAATGGATTTATTAATCTCAATGAGGGATTATGTCTTCTTCTAGAGAAGAATAATGCATGATGTGTTTTAATTTGTGGCTTTACTGTGAGTGTATGCCCTAATGTACTTTTTTAATTCTAGTAATCTATTTAATTAATATTTAATTTTCACTTTTCTATATACCTACATCCACTTTTTATGCATGCTTATTGCTATCAATTTCTAATGATAGTTCTTCTAGTTATTTAAAAGCTTCTACTAATTCAAGATGTTCTTTGTTTAAGGAGTTATGATTTTCTTCTAATGCAATATGTTTTTTTATAATCCACATGCTCATTTTCTAAAGCACCATGCTTTTAACTTAATGATTCATAACTTTTATCCAAAGATAGATGATCACATCGTAAGTTTTATTAATTATTAGTTTAATTTTCATCCCCTTTTTTAAGGTGGAATATTCTCTTTTAATGCATGAATGTTACTTTTTTATGTTCTTATTGGAAAAATGCAAGTGTTCTGATTAAAAAAAATAATTCATTATAAGATAGCTCACATACCTCATCATTGTCATAGTCCTTAAATCTATCATCAACATTTAAGAACAAATTAGTCTCCTCCACTTCAACATCCATTATTAATTACTTTGAGTTTGAGTTTTCCAAAAGGGTTTTGAATATTACATTTTCCCTACTTTGAGTATACATCATCCACTCCCTTCTCTTTCATCCGATGTAACTTGATGTTTAGACAATCAGAACGAATGTGTTTTGGCTTTTAACATTCAAAGCAAACTACATTAACAAAAAACTTTTTTGATTTAGTGATTTTACCCTTATGCTTATCAAAGTGGTTATTTTTCTTGCATTTCATGTTACTTTTAAACTATCTTATCATATTTATTATGTCATCATTTTCATCTTAACTAGAACTACTACTTTATATATGATCAACCTTTAGCATTACAGATTACTCTTTCTTTCAATTACCTGCATCTGCATGCCTTTGACCAATCATACACTTAATTACATACTCTTAGAGAATTAAAGATCCAAGAAGGTTATCAATTGAGTAAGCATTCAAGTCCTTAGATTGAAAAATAGCAGTGACTTTTTCATCCAAAGGTTTAGGAAACTAACATATGTCTTTATTGACTGTTTTGGAAATACAAATTTCTCTACCAAACACATGTAGAGATGTTATGATTTTAATAAGCTTAGTGTACTTATTAGATAAGGTTTGGTAGGTTGCATGCTATTAAGAGAGAAATATGTATATTTTATTATCATAAATTCTAATAAAAAATACTTATTTTTTATTGATGTTGTAAAAGAAAGATTTAGAAAATATAAAATAGTTCACAAATGCTAAATTAGGACAACAGTATTAGAACCATTATGGTTACAACATCAAAACCATCTTCACTACATCATCTATAATATCCCCGTGCTAGATGAAGAAATTATAATGCAAGAGCTTAAAAAAAATGATAATTATTCAGTGTCACAGTGGAGACAAGGTTAGTTTCATACCACTTTATAATACCATAATGCAAGAATCAGCATCGCAGAATCATATTCATGTGAATTTGAGGACTAGAGAGCCAAACGATATAATGTCGCGACACTATATAACAGATATAAGCGCAGCGCTTAATACTTTTTTAGTTCCATAATAGAGTAGTTGACAAATTATGAAATCATATTAAATCAACAAGGATATGTGCTTGTTCAACAAATAAACATGTTGAGTCATTTGAACACTACAATGATGCCAACTTAGTAGCACTATGGTACTAGTTCATATTGAAACACCACTATTCTACCTTGTCGAGCGTCATAATACCTGAGTCATTATGTAATAAGTATGAATATATTTTCTATTATTATGTGTGGGTATACCTTAATTTTAAATATATTTCCAAGATGAGAGGCCATAAGAGAGAAATATACCTATATAGTGGTTGCCTATTTTTGTAGAGAGCAACTAAGCATTAGAAGAGGAGTAAAAGTGTAATGGTATATTCACATTAGGAAGGATTCATCTACCAGCACTAGGGATCCATCATTCTAGGTGATTTCTTTTAATATTTATAGTACTATTTTTTTGGAGCATGTAATGGAAAATATTTTGTTATGTTTTTATTTTATGAATGGATAAAACTCATACTTTTTTACTAATGCTATGAAAAACCTAAGTAATTACTAATAGATACTCTTTTGATTTAAATTATGAATGCTTGTTTTCAATATTTATCACTCTTAATTTAATTTTTTTAGTGTTTTGTGTAATCACCTCAATGGAGGAATACATGCATGCCTAGACATTGGATGTTTAGTCTTTTAGGGTCTATGGTGATAAAATAAATCATGGAAGGATATAACTTTATTTACATCCTTACAAGCTAGACATAAATATAAGGATGCATATGCTCTAATCCACAACTAATTTCTGAGACTCTACTTAAGAAAACATTGGAGTTTTCACTATCATTAGTCCAAAACACTTTATATATTGGCATCTTCAATTTTCTTATGCAAGTCTCATTATAGATAGAATCAAACCTAATTTTCATTATGTAGGATATGTTTTGTAGCTTAAAGTAAGCAATACTAGAATAATTGCATAGAAGCATAACACTTTCTTGTCGAATTGACACTCTCTCATATCTCTTTTCTAAGTTGATTGATATGTGCACTTGAATTTTCAGGGAAAATTTATATAAAAGAAAACCTAAGCATAATTCAACCCATAACAAACATACTTAGACCAATCACACAACAAAATTTTGGCACCATAAACGAGAAAGTAATGTGCATTCTTATAATTATTTTTATACTGTTTAAGAAAAGATACATAATTAATTATACTTATATATCTTATTTAGTTATCAATATTTTTGTTTGTGAATATATAACTTTGTACATCTTTAATTTTTTTATTTTATCTTTATAATTATTTTTTAATTTTTATTTGTTATTATTATTTGCATAGTAGAGATAATATGGAGCCTTTTTTGTTTAATTTAATGATGAAAATAACCCTTACAAAAATTAAATAATCTAAAAAGATTGTATCATTAGGAATAACTAAACAAAATCCAAATTAGGACCAAATTGGACCTTAGGGAGTCTACCAAACCTGTAGTAGATATAATTCATCAAAGTATCAATAAAATAACTATTCAAGCAAATAACTTTGAGCTGAAACCTACCATAATTCAAGTATTTTATAATTTTTAGATTGAGGAACTCTTGTTGAGATCCCAACTTACACTTAACTAGTTATTTAAAAATTTATGTAATATTCAAGTATAATGGTGCCAGTAATGCCAATGTTAGACTTCATTTGTATTCATTTTCTCTAAAGGATAAAGCTAAGATGTTGTTGAATTTCTTTTCCTCACTCTCCATAACCATTTGGAAGTAGATTTAACATAAATTCATAGCCAAGTATTTTTCACCTTCTAAAATTGTGAAGCTTAGGATTGACATAACTCCATTTTCTTAGTTTGAAGGATGGTCAATTTATGAGAGTTGAGAAAGATTTAAGTGGATAATTAGAAAATACCCTCATCATGCTTTTCCTGATTGGTTGGTTATTCAAACATTTTATAAGGGCTTGTAGGATCCCCTATGTTAATAATTGATGTTGTAGATGGAGGTTCTTGATTGTAAAAGCCTTTAAAGAGGCTTATGACTTAATAGAGAATATGGAAACAAATAATTTCTAATATCTTTCTGATAGGATCCTAAATGAGTGGTTAGTGCCTATGAGTCATATGATTTATCAATTTTGATTGCTTAGGTAGAATCAATATCTAAGAAGTTAGTTCATTTTGGAGTTAGTCCAGGTTCACGAGAAAATATGCATTTGTAAGATAATCATTTGAATACTATTAGTGAGTCTAGTGATCAAGAGATTAAGAATATGAATTAAATGAGAAGATAAAATAATCCCTATTCTAATACTTGTAATCCAGGATTAAGGAATAAACCTAAGTTTAGTTGGAGTAACAATAATGGTGGAAATCAGTGGAATGTAAACCAATAAAACTAAGTAAGAAACTTGAATCTTGAACAAACATCTTTAATAAATGTAGACTATCTTAAACTCCAATCTTTAATCAAAATAATAAGTTTAGATATAGGAAGATACCTTTGGCAGACTAAGTGATTATGTTGTAAATTAATTGCAAAGTTAAGGTGCTTCCAATAAGATTTTAAAAAATTAAGTATGATGGCTTACGATATCAGTTAGAAATTGGCCCCATGGCACCTTACCAAGTACTACTAAAGTTAATACAAATTAAAAAGGATATATTTTAGCTTGGTGAATTTGAGTAGTAGTGATATAACCTAGCAAAAATGAATATCAAGGAAAGTTTGACTTAAGACAATAAACCTAGAGCTACTTAGAAGGCAACCGAATTATGTTAGTTTTAGATATGTGTTTTTTATTAAAGCCATTATTTACTTATGTATTATTTTTTCCATTATTTTGTAATTATTAAAAAAATTTCATGTGTATATTATTTGTAAGTTTTTATGTATAGTTAGGACTTAAATAATTACATTTTATTTTTCTAAGAATCTACATAATTTGAAATTTTGATCCAACACTACAACATCAGAGCTTAAAGCTCCACCGCATTTGCTTGTCAAGCACTACAACACCTAAATTAGGTACCGTCGTGCTGAAACTTCAGGAAAATTAGTATAATGTAATGCCTTAGTGCTGTATAATTAAGTGTCGTAGTTCTACATAGCTCTTAACAACATGCATCATTGCTATATAATTAAGTGTATAGTTTTACCTTTCACTTAGCAGCACTCATATGTATAGCACCATGAAATAAAATTTTTATTTACTACAATGCATCAACATTGTATTCAACGATGTAGTATGATGCACTTTTTCATTAAGACACTTTATTGAGCACTGTAGTGCTAGCTAAAGTGCTGCAGTGTCAAGTAAATAACATAATTAGTAGTTATATCGCCATGTGGCTAAAGTGCCATATTATCATAGGGGTAATCTTTACCCAAAAAAATAATTATTGTGTGTGTCAAACACCATGGCTATCCATTGGTCAAAAAGTGATACTTTATTTTCCCATGCAAATGCCGCAGCACAATGTATCTTGTCAGACCACACTATACTATAAGTTTGAATGACTATTATTCAGTCATTTCCATCATTATAGTATTAAAAATTATAGTGCCAAAGTGCTCATAAATTTATAAATAGGGTGGGATGGTGTCATTATTTTCACTATATTTTTTTTATCTTTAGTTATGATTTTGTAATTCTTTTCTTCTCTAAACAAATTATTTTTAAATGACCACAAAAGATGAAGATGAGTAAGAAGATAGCTTCAACTTCCTATGGTATGAGGAGGTTAACTTTTGTTGAGGCTGAAGAATGATATCCACAGCTGTTGTAAGTAAATAATTAATTCCTTAGTGGAGTTTTTAAATTACGGGAGGAGAAGTAATGCAAATTATAGTAAATAGGGGTTAGGAGACACTATGTGAGGAGCTTAATTCCTGTGTGGTGAACATAATGGAGTTTTTTTTCCAATGGAAAAGAAGATCCGGATAATAAAAGTTTTATCAGCGGTATGTGGGTGTTGTTCAATCCCTCTAATATTAAATGTGTTTTTAAGCTTAAAGTTATAGAGTTTGATTATTACTTCACCTTTAGCAATGTACCATTTGATCATGAGGAGTTATTGAGAGTACTTTAGGAGTGTAGGAATGGAGCCATTTGGAAGGAGAGGGATGATAAACTAAATAATTTTCACTCATCTTATATAACCCAACTTTCTAAAGCTTAGCACTATTTTATTTCAGCACGCTTTCAACCAAGAAAAATCATAGGTGAAGTGACTAGAGACAGATCCATTTTAAACTATACTATTCAAGCTGGTCACACCATATATGCTTAAAAGTTGATTTATTCCACTCTCATATACATCATTATGGGTTCCCCATCTATTGGTTTCTGCCACCATTTTTTTAATGTCCTTTGTGTCAACACTGGTGTGAGAGGCAAGTCAAGTGAGGAGTCACTATTTCCTATTTCTGCTCACACAAAGAAAAAAAAATAGAGAGTTTTAAGAGGAAAGGAGATAATGAGGAGGAAGGACCAAGTAAGCCCTAGTTAGCTAGTTAGTCTAATATTAGTAGGCAAAGTGCTAGGACCCTAAGATCTTTAAGTGAGCTGGTAGTCAAATTGAGAAAGTAGATAGAGGGTGTTAATTTTTTTTTACAAGATAGCAGGTTATGGTAGCAAGAGTTGTCTCAGTGGGTTTTATATTCTAAGGACATGCAAGAAAGGTTGTACAACTGCACTTAAGATTTCAATGAAATTTTATTCAGATATATAGGAGTCCTTTTATTGAGAACCTTAATAAGATGTAGTTTCATTTTACACCTATGTAGGACCTCTTTGTGTGGCACACACTAATTATAGTAGATAATGAGGAGGAGGAGGAGGAGGTGGATTTGGATTGTTCCTCATTGCTTTATTTTTCTTTATTTTATTTTTGATTTATTTCTTAAGAGGGAGAAAGAGAGAGAGGTGAGATAGTTGATGATATTGTGGTTAGTTATTATTTTTATTTTGTTTATTTTTAACTTTCTTTGCTTGAGGAGATCCTTTGTTGTGGATGGCTATCATAACTGAAAATAATGTTATGGTGATAGTGATTTTTTTTGTTATGTTGGAAGAGGTTAGTACATTATGCATTATGCAAAATTTTTTGTACTACTATTGTTTGAGTTAGCTTGTGTACTAATTATCATTCTCAATGAAAAAAGTAAGTTTTAGTTTCTTTGCAAAATTTAGTTATTTTTTTTGTTAATTATGCATGTTATTTTATTATTAATATTAATTATTGTTGTTATTAGTTAAAATTTTCATTTTATGAAATTTTAAACATGCTTAATCATTGAAATTATCCTCTCCATAGCTATTGCACTGTGATCACTAAGTTAAATAAAATAAAAAAGTGTAATTGATGATTATTTAAAATTAATAATAATAAAAAATTTAGGTGCTAAAAGGAACAAAGGATAATAATTTTAATTTGAAAACCAAAATAATACACTAAATAAAGTAAATATGTAAATATCTCATCATGAACTTCAAATGTTAAATATTTAAGCACAGGCTAATGTTTTTAAAATTGAATAATTAAGTTTAAGAAAAGGCACTTCTAGATTAAATTTTGAAAATCATTATAAACTCCATTATTGAATTACTGAGGTTATAACAAACCTTACATTAATTCAATTAGGATTTCTTGAAGGAAGAAGTAAATCATATTCCTATAGTCAAAACTATAGTACTCAAATATGTTTTAAAAAAGAAACTCATGATAAACAAGCAAATCAAAAAAAGGAAGGAAACATAAAATGAGTACTTTATAAATAAAAATTTTCTATCTGATGTAGAAATATGCATAAAAAAACTCTAATACTTAAATCAAAGAGGAGAGTGGAAGTAAAATAGTACATAACAAGGATTTAAATGAATTTCTAATTTAACTAATGGCACAAAACATTTCTAAATAAAATATTATTCAAATATAAAGTCAGTAGACCACAATGCACTTACACTTGTAATAGATGAGTTCAATTTGAATATTAACAGGAATGATTTATTAGGATGATTGATAATGATTATTTAAATTAAATTTGGAACACTTTAATTATTCAAATTTACATTTAAATGATAGTGTACTATCTTATATTTTACTTAATTATAAATTACAAAATTTTACTTTTTCTCATGAAGTTGATCAATAGGTGAACACACCATTGCTTTAGGACCAGCAAGAGCTTATGCTTAAGGAAATTTATTAAGAAAAAATTATGTTGTATTTTATTATCTTAAATTCTAGTAAAATATATATTTTTTAGTTTATTTTGTGAAAGAAAAACTCAGTAAATAGAGAAAAATTTATAAGTGTTAAATTAGCGCTGCAGCACCAGAAAAATTAATGCCACAACATCCATAACACCCAAGCACCAGATTAAGACATTACAACCCTACAATCTCAGTTCTAAATGATTAAAAAGTGATGATGGAAGGAAATTTAAAAGGTTGAATTGATGAACTGATGTAACAAATGGTGAACTGACACACCAATTTAATAGCTCCATAGTGCTATATTTTTTATAGGAGAAACCCACGAAGGGCCCTACACATTTATATAAAAAAAGATTACATAGTCCTTAAAGGGAACTCAAGCTCTATACTACTCCGAAGAGCTACAAAAATAAAAGTAAAAGAAATCTACGAGCTCTAGTTCCCTACTAAGCAAAAGTACACATAAACCTAGGTACATTCTATGGTGCACAAAAGCGAGCATCCAAAAAACCATAAAGGTACAAAAGATAGTATCCGGATCCACAATCCTCCAGAGTAGCTAAACAGCATGATCTCCAGCATAGAAAACACTCTTTAGAAAAGAGTAATTGATAGAAAAATAATAAAAGTAGTAGCATAAGAACAAAAATTGTTTATATCAGCAATAGATGTTTAAATTACCACCAACGTTAAGAAAAAATAACCCAAGAGTATAATGTCTCTTAATCCACCAGTTGATAAACAAAATTATATAGCAAAAGGATTAGATCAATAACCACAACATTTCAAGAAAAAACCAGAGGATCCTTGATCCTAATAGCCAAACCCAACCACATCCACCAGCCAATAAGAGCAAAGTAGAAATTACCAATCACTAAATACAAATAGCTATTAAATAAACCAATAATAGGCTCCAGGGAAAGACAAGTCCAAGAGATAGCATTAAGCTCCCACAACCTGCACAAACATAGAAGGCAGTAAAGAGATACTGAAAAACCAAAGAAACAAGAAAAGCTCCCATGCAACACAAGGCCCTGATGAAAGAACTGGTTCCCAATAGAAAGCAAATGAATAACCAACCTTAGACACTCCCAAAAATATAATAGGAAGCAATTAAATAACCACCAACCATCCTAAAACTTGCAAGACCACTAGTCGTCACCAAAGCCAACATCAAACATAAAAAATTGTGAAACATAACCAAACCAACCAAGTAACACATGGATCTCATGGAACAAATAATTCCCAATAGCACAATACCAGAAAAAAATTTAGAGCAATACTGAAATAGCCAAAAACCACCAGGCCACATAGAACTCAGCGGTACACTCCCAAAAAAAAGAGAAAAAAATAAGAAAACACAAGGCTACCTCCAAACCTACAAAAATAGCAAGAAACACATGACCTTCCCAAAATAGCGAAATGAAAAGAATCTAGTTGAAATAAGCTTCAATAAAGGCACTAAAAAAAAAACATAAGTAATCCAATAGAAATGCAAACTAACCGACCAACTGAGAAAAATCCAAAGGGAATACCAGCAAACCAACAACAAAGCAACAGCCTCAACCACCTTAAGAAATAGCATAAGGAACAAAATGCTTGTCCAAATTCAAAAGGCTCCTAATAGGAAGAGGCAATTTAGAACAACAAATATCCTTCATGGAATCCAAACCACATCCCCACTTAGAAATGACTTTAGCACAAGCATTATAATTTCCCTCGATAGAAGAAAATGAGAAATTAAACATGCTCAGCACCTTATAAATTTTCCTTTTCTTGTAAAACAAATTAAAAGAACAAAATTTATCATTCCGCAAGATAGAGGACTGGAACCAATAAGAAGAGCTAACTTCTACCATAATATTAATGCAATCAAGAGAGAAACACAATCTTAAACCATTAAGAAATGCAAAAGTAGTAGCAATATTAACATCCCAATTGTAAGTAGGACCAGCAAAACCAAGAATGCAGTTACCGTTGGAGTCCCTAATGCCTCCACCACAGGCAGCCATAGACTTATTGAAAAAACCATCTACATTTAACTTAAAAAAATTATCAAGATGTTTCAACCAAAGGATACTTCTAGGGACCTTTTGACGGTTATCCATAACAAGATTAATCCCAAAAATCAACAACATCTATGTGATACTTATTGAAATTCTTAGCAAAGATTAGCTTGGTTGGAAAAAATGTCCCTAATTTTATCGTTAACATTTTGAATAATCCTATCCAACCATAAAAACCAAATAATAAGAGAAGGGATAATATTCCTGATATGACCTTTGGAATTAACAAACCAACAATTCAATAAAGCATAAATAGAAACCTTAGCATTCAAGCAGTTTATGTGCAAAATATCCTCAAAATAAGTCCAAGCCTTAACAACACAAGGGCCAGAGACAAAAACATGGTGCATATTATCCATATGATAATAACATTGGTATTTAGAAGGAAGAATGTAACCACATTTAATCAAATTGTCATCCGTAGGGATGAAATTATGTAAAATCTGACAAACAAAAATAAAAATCATTAACAAAATACTTTGCTGCCATATCATCTTGAATATATTAGAAATCTCTTTTATAGTTCTAAAGGAATGCTAGGCTCCCTTTAAAGGAAATTTACCGCCTCTAATTAATGCACAAATCTAAACATCAAGAGAGTTCATATTTAAAGGGATATGCAAAATTTGCTGAAAAATAAAATAAGGTAATACATTAGAGAGTTTCTCAATATCCCAACCATTATCAGTGAAAAATAATTAACATTCACAGATGCATTGAAAGAAGTATTCAAAATAGAATCGATGGATTGGCCACCTAACCAATAATCCTGCAAAAAGAAAATATTACCACCACCTAGACCCCAACAGATAGACAGTTCAACTGCCCATTTCACTTTGCAAAAATGATACCAAACTTTAGATTTTCCTTTACTAAAATAACTCATGGTGGGATGCTTCTCCCCACAATACTTAGCATTCATAAATTTAGCCCAAAGGCTCACATTAGCACAAAAATTATACCATAATTTGAAAGAAAAAGTAAAGCCAAATCCTTCAACAACTTACACCCCAATGCCCCTTCATCCAAAGTGTCATAGCATTTATTTTAGGATGACAAGTGTATTTAAGAATTGCTACTAGTCCCTTTCCAAAAGATTTTATTAATAATTTTCTCAAGCCTGTTACACACAGTCTGAATAGGAAGTAAAGTTTAAAAGCTAGAAATAGGGATAAAGCAAAGGACACTCTTAATAAGAGTTAATCTATCACCAAAACTAAGAAAGTTAGAATTCCAAGATAAAAGTTTGTTTTGCACAACAAAAATTAAATCATAAAAAAGAAAGGATTTCTTCCTACCCTTATAAAGAGGCACACCAAGGTACTTTAAAGGTAAACAAACATGAATGAAACCAGTTAAATTCTTAATATCCATAATACGATCCAAGGGAACTTTCTTAGCAGAAATAAAGCCACATTTATGGTTATTAAGGGTCAGGCCACTCTCCAATTTCAACTGTTGAAAAAACCTCAACAATTTATTATTCCTATTTAAAGAGGCATTAGTAAAAATAATGAAATCATTTGCAAAGAATTAATAAAATATATCAAAACCACAAAATGTTTTAAAATAAAGGTTCAGAGACTTTTCAAAGAGATTAGCCAGACATCTAGAGAAGTAGTCAGCCGTAATAATAAAAAGGGCCAGGGAAATGGGATCACCCTGTCTCACACCATGAGAAGCCTTAAAGAAACCATTTGACGTACTAGTAACAATGATAGAAAAATAAAGACTTTCAATAGAAAGCTTAATGAGATTAATAAACTTAGAATCAAAACCAAATAACTTCATAATATCATAAAGGTAATTCCAAACAATATTATCTTAAGCCTTAGCAATATCAAGTTTCAAAATCATATTACCACCTCTCACTCTGGCATCCAGATAATAAAAAAATTCTTATACCAAAAGAATGTTATCAGCAAGTGCACGACCTTTGACAAAACTGATTTGAAAAAGAGAAATCATCTTAGGAAAAAAAATAGAAACACGATTCATCAAAATTTAAGAGATCAATTTATAATAAAAGGTGCAAAGACTAATAGGTCTAAAATCATTCCAAGTAGTAGCCAAATTATCCATAGGAACAAGCACAATAGAAGTAGCAGTAAAACATTTAGGTATAACTTTACCATTAAAAAAATAAAGAACAACAGGAAAAAGATTATTACCAATGATATGCATAGTTTTATGGAAAAAACTTGGTGGTTAAACCATTAGGCCCAGCCATCGACTCAGAATTCATACCAAAAAATAGCATCTTAACTTCCTCCAATGAAGGGGGCTTAGATAAGAAAACATTATCCTCAAGAGAAATAAAAGACAAAATAATATTAGGATTATCAATAGTGGAAGGATTGAAATTTTTATTTAAGCGTTTTTTAAAATGCTGAACAGCTAAGCTAGAAATTTCAGTTCCATGTTCAGAAATAGAAGCATCAACCCACTGAATTTTATGGATGCAATTAATATTTCCTTTTCTCTTAACCAAAGCATAAAAATATTTTGTATTGTTGTCACCTTCAACAAGATGTTTAACAGCCACTTTTTGTTTCCAAAACATTTTCTCCTGAGCTTGTAATTTATAAAGCCCATCTTTAGCCTCTCTCAAAAGAGAAAAGTTAGCCTCAGAAGGAAATAATTGGCATTGAGACTCCTTGCAATAAACTTTATCTTCTACAATTAAAATGTCAGAAAAAAGAATCTTAAACACATTATGATTCCACGAATTCAAAAAAAACTTAAGCCTTTTCAGCTTGTAGCACAGTCTACGCATACCAGAAATAGCATTATCCGGAGGTAAAAGGGCAATCCAGTTGTCTTTAACCAAATTCATAAAAGAATCATGAAGTAACCACATGTTTTGAAACCTAAATTGAGAAGGCACATCTCTCAATTTAGGCTTAATTTTAATGAGAAGAGGAGAGTGATCAGAAAGGGTCCTGCTAAGATGTTCAACATTAGTAGAATAAAACAAATACAACCAAAAGTCATTAAATAAAACCCGATCTAGTCTTTACCATAAATGCTCATGATGCTAAGTAAAATTATCACTAGAGAAGCCAATATCAATAATGTTACAATCCATAATCATGTTATTAAAATTCTCCATCGATTCATACCTAGGGAGGGAGCTACCTATACGCTTAGACGGGTTAGAAATTGTATTAAAGTTTCCTCCAACAAGCCAAGTAAGAGAACAAATACTATGAAATTGAATTATTTGGTCCCATAAAATCTTTCTAGTATATCTAGAAGAAGAAGCTTAGACAGATGAAGCACAATATTGCATATTAAAACTTTTAATATTACAATGAATCACTTGATTAAAATCACCAATAATGTCAACCCCAACATAATCTTTCCAAAGAAAACCAAATTTTATTAGAAACATTAGATATAGCATGTTTAAAACTAAAAAATTTAGCAATACTAAGTAATGTATCATATGGGATAAGAGGCTCAAGCAAAATAAGAAGCAAAACATTATAGATTTGACATAAGTTTTAAATAGTAAGTTTAGAAGAAGGGCATTCAATACCCCTAACATTCCAAATAATAGCATTAAACATAAAAATAATATTAATGAAAAGTTAGTGAATGGGTGTTTCGAGGTGTTTTATGATAATAGCTTTAGACTTCCTACCTCTCCTACCTAGTCCCTTGGTAAAACTAGTATCATTACCATCTCTAGCATAACATTTAGCCAACATATTCATATCCTCATTATCAGTAAAAGCATCACTATTATAATTAATATTCAAAGAAAAATTACTATCATACCTAAATACCCCCTAAAAAAGGCATTTCTCTTTCCTCATATAATACTTCACTTACCATATATATTTCATTGTGAGCATCACCTATCTTCTCCGCCTTATCATTAGTCAAACCTTCCTGCTAAAATTCTTGCTCTAAGGGACAATCATCCATCACAACTGATTTCCCTTTATCTACTCCACCATCCACTACATCCACTTGATCTTTCTCTCGAATAGCAATAATAGAGGAGTTAAGAACCAAATTAGTAGAGATATTAGGTACCATTGAAGAATCCATATCAGTTAAGTTATTATTAAAAACACAAGTAATATTATCAGAAGCATGAACAATTATAGGATACGTAATACTATCCAGCCTTTGCTCAATAATAGCTTGGCCCACATTACGTTTAGGGGCAATATTAGAAACTTCCTGGTGGGTTGAGGTAGAGAGATTAAGTTTATGATTAGCCTCCATAATCTTATAAATAAGGTCCTCCATCACATGAGAAGTATTATTATCCAGAATATCCTACAAAATAAAGACATTTCCTTCTCCCAATTGAACCACATTTTCTCATATCCTACAGGATTGTCATTTTCATGTAAATCTTTAGATGAGACTTTCTTCTTTTGAAGAAGAGGATGTAATCGAAAGCATTCATTAATCCCATGTCTATGCATCTTACAATGGAACACAAAATAGGTTGGTTTTCAATCTGCACCTTTTGAAAATAACCATTTAGTTTTGAACCAAGCCATATCTCATTCAGATGTTTCTTAGAAACATATAACTCAACTAAGACACGAGCTGCCAAGGGTCGAGATAAGGAAGCAGAAGTTTGGTCAGTTTGTAAGGGTCTGCCAAAAACTAAAGCTAATCCAAAAAGAATTTGTGAATTAAAGAAGTGAAGTCATACATTCGAGAATGAGATCCACACAGGTGCAATAGAAGATTCCTCCTGCAAATCAAAATCCGATGTCCATTTGAGTAACCTCATTTGACATACTTGAATATAATAAGATCTCCTAGATAAAAAATGACTATAATCCAAGTTGTTGGTAAGCTGTATAGCAATATGACAATCATCCAACAAACTAACATTGAAGGAACCATACACTTTAAGGCTATGAAAAAAAATTGGAATCACATCAAGATTAGGATGATGAAGAACAAATTTACTAACCAACATGAATGTAAAAGGCACAACAAGTTGTGGAACAACCGAATCCTTGATAATTAGGTAGGACAAGCCTTAAACGAAGTGTTCACATAGTGAACCCTAGCGGAAGAAGAAGAAGAACCCACCAAGACATCCTTAAAAGAACGGGTCTTACTGATAGGGACCGAAGTAGCAGTGGGGAAGGATGACATCGGAGACGTCATCTCCCTCCAAAAAAACCCAATAAAAAACCTCAAAATAAAGTTATAAAAACACCGTAATAAAAACTAAGAAAATGAAAAACATAAAA
Organism: Dendrobium huoshanense; assembly: GCA_016618105.1. Classification (NCBI taxonomy): domain Eukaryota; kingdom Viridiplantae; phylum Streptophyta; class Magnoliopsida; order Asparagales; family Orchidaceae; genus Dendrobium; species Dendrobium huoshanense. The sequence goes on from CM028351.1 coordinate 52,231,240, forward strand.
AAGCATAAGAAACCAACCAAGAAAAGGATCGGAGATGCTCAGAGAAGTGAACCCTAGAATTTCCTTGAGATTGCCTAAGAAACTAGAGCCAGAGAGCCGTTGCGTGCTACCTTGTCCGGGTACTACAATGTTAGTGTCATGGAGATAGTTTAGTTTTTTTGAAAATCTATAAATAATGAGCTTATTTCTCATGTAAGGGGATTGTCTAGTTGGTAAGATGTGGTGAGTATGAGATTGTGTGTGAGAGTGGTTATTTGTAGTGGGGGAAAGCCATATGTTCATGCTTTATAAGAGTAATAAAGTATAGTGGAAGGAGGAAGGAGTATAAGGAGTATGTTATTTATTTCCTTACAATTTCTATTGTACTATTTTTAAGAATTTTGAAACGACATTTAATATGTTTACTTTGTATTCCATGTTTGGCTAGAAGTTTTTATCTAGGCTAATGATAATTTAGAAATCATGTTTTGTTAATGATTATATTTATAATTTTATGAAATACTCATTATTGTTTTTAATCTCTCATACGTTATTTAGTTTGTATAGAGACTTTGCATGAACTTAAAATATAGTTTGATATATAGCCTCGATGAAGGAGAAGGAGAATAAGTAGGGGATTTTAAAAATTAAATTTTCCATTACTGTTTAGGGTTATGGGATCTTAAGGAAATATTAAAACTATAGGTAAGAGGAATCTTAGCAAATACTCTGACATGCTTAACAAAGATATGGGTACTTATATTATGTTTCATAATAATGTTTGTAATAAAATCTATTAATTGCAAACATGTTTTTTTAAATATCATAGGTAAATAGTATTTTTAATATTAAATTTATTTCTAGATTTTGCAACTTTTTTTCAACAGCAAATGCTATTTATACTCGATTCATAAAATAAATTTAATTATTTCTATAAGCAGTACTATTGTAATTTTTGGGTAATTCCAATCCCCATGGGAGTGATATTTTTCTCATCACCTTATTACTTGATGGGACATTTATACTTTCATAGAAAACACCATAACATAGTAAATCATAATAAAAAGAATAATAGTGTTTTTTATTGTTTTGTCAAACATTTTTGGCACTATTGCCTGTGATATATGCTTATTATCCTTTCTTGTATCCTATATTGCTAAATGGACAACTAATTTAATATTTTCCTTATTTTTATTTAGCTTTCCTAGTGTTGCTAATGTTATTTAATTCTATTAAAAGTTAGTATATTACATTATTAATTATTTAACTATGTTGTGCATTACATTTTCATATTATTTATTACTATTGCATGCATCATAGGAAAGCATTTGGAAAATTTTTGTTTGATTATGAAATTGACAAAATCTATATATATATATATATATATATATATATATATATATATATATATATATATATATATATATATATATATATATATATATATATATATATATATATAGTAAGGAATCAAAATGGCTAAACCTATTGAAGAAAAAGATCGACCTAAATGACTTGGTGAATATATTAATCCTATGGTTGAGGGTATTCGTTAGAGCATAAATATACAAAAAATTCATAAAATTAACTTGAATTAAAATGTAAAATAATTCAAATGGTACAAATTTTCCAATTTAGGGGAACCCCTATAAAATATTCCAACATGTATATATAGCTAGTTTCTTTGACATATATGTTATATTTAAGTAAAACAATGTCTCTAATAATGTTGTTAGACTCAGTTTGCTTCCTTTCTCATTTAGTTTTATAATCCAAAAGAAGATCTCATGGAAGCATAAGATCAAAGTAGTTTCACCATTCTTATGGCTATAAAATATGCGTTTTGTGCGAGAAAACTATGTGACTTAGGTGTTAGCATCAATCTCATGCCTTTGTCCATCTTAAAATTATTTGACCTAGGAGAACTCTTGCCTACCATTAATATCCTATAGTTAGTAATTTTTTATTTACTTATGTAAAGGGTTTAATACCTTTTGTATTAGTAATGGTTCTAAGTTTATTTTTCCAGTGAGAAGTGCATAAGGGTCAATGCAGATGCAGTGCTAAATAAGCAAGGGTTCCCACATCATTGATGGTTGTAGGCAATGAAACTAGTCCATGAAACTAAAATTAGATTAGGATCGTGGAATGTATGTCCCGTTATAGGAAAATTAGTGGAATTAATTGAAGTTATTATTCATGGGAAGATGAATATTCTATGCATTTAGCAAACTAAATGGGTGGGATAAAAGCCTAAAGAGATTAATAGTTTAAGATTTTAACTTTAGTATTCTTGTAGGAGTAATGCTAGAAATGGTGTTGGTGTGATTATAGATAAGCGTTTAAAAGATAATGTTATAAAAATTAATTGATGTAGAGATAGACTTAGAGTTTTGAAGATTATTTTTTATGATAAGGTTATTAATATTATAGTTCTTATACTGATCAAGTAGGTTTGGATATGTGCTCAAAATTATAAATTTTGGATGACTTAGAAGAATTAATATGAAAGATACTTCTTAAAGAAATAGTTTTTATTGGGGGAGATTTAAATGGACATGTTGGTGCAGAGGCTGAGGATTTAAAAAGCATTCATGGTGGCTATGAGTTTGGAGTGACTAATGAAGGTGGTGAGACTATATTAGATTTTTCCTCTAGCTTATGATTTTTTTTTTGCTAATACAATATTTAAGAAAAGAGATGAGTATCTCATCACTTATAAGAATGGATATATTAAAACTTAGATTAGTTATTTTCTTGTAAAAAAATAGATCTTTTAGATTATAGAAATTAAAAAATTATTCTGAATGACATTCTATGTACCCAAGATTGCTTATTAGTTTTGGACTTTAAGATGAAGGGGAAGAGCATAAAAAATATAATATATAGTTTTTCTAGGATTAGATGGTTGTATTTATAGAACTCTAACAAAATTATCTTTGAGAGTAAGATTCATGATCTTAAGATTTTTTTCAGTGCATAAGGAAGATAATGTTATGTGGGACATAGTAGCATATAATATTAAGAATGCTGTAAAGAATGTGCTTTGGAGTATTAAAAAGAAAAGCTTTTAATAGTAAAAATAGTTAGTGGTGGAATCAAAATGTGCAATAAAAGATAAAAAATAAGAAGCTTTGTTGTATAAATTGGTTTAGATGTAAAAATTCTAAAAATTGGAAAAAATATATACTTTCCTGTAAGGAGTCCAAGAAAACATTCTATAGTGAAAAGAATTTAGCTTTTAATAATTTATATATTTTAGATTTTAATAGATTAGATACTAAATATTCTAAAAGATATAAGTATATGCTAGCTAAATAAGGAGATAAGATTAGTAAGGATTTGGAGCAAGTGAAGTGCATTAAGGATGAAGTTCAAAAATTACTTTTTTTCAAAGAGGATATTCAAGAAAGGTGGATGATAAATTTTTCTAAGATTTTAAATGAATATTGTGAAAATAAGAGTGGCTTTAGTGACCTAAACACTCTAAACAAAAAATAGAGATTTTATTATCATTGTATTACTAAAACTTAAGTTAGAGAGGCTTTAAAGAAAATGAAGTGTGGGAAAACTATTGGACTTAATGATATTATAATAAGAGTTTTGAAATGCCTAGGAGATGGAGAAACTTCTTAGCTTACTAAATTTTTTAAAATTATTTTGAAGACTAAGAAGATGCTACACTTGTGGAGAATGAGTGTGTTGATTTCCATCTTTAAGAATAAACGTGATTAATAAGATTGTTAAAATTAAAGAGGAATTGAGTTTATGTGTCATACTTTAAAACTATTGGAGAGAGTTATGGAGCATGGGTTATGATTTGGGACTAATGTTTCTCAAAATCAATTTGGATTCATGTCAGGTAAATGCACTATGGAAGCCTTATGTTTATTGAGAGGTTTGATGGAGAAGTATAGAGAGAAACAGGAAGATCTTCATGTGATATTTACTAATCTAGAGAAAAAATATAATAAAATTCGAAGAGAAGTTCTATGGAGATTTCTAAAAATAAAGTGAATAATAATGCTTATATTTAATTTACTAAGGATATGTATGTTGGTGATGTTACTTTTTTTCTAACACAAGGTGGTTTGACTAAATATTTTCCAATTTTAGTTGAATTAAACATATCTTTCTATTTTAGTCATGGATCTTCTTACTAGAGATTTGCAAGAGGTTGTTCTCTTGTGTATGCTTTCATCTGATGATATTCTTCTTGTTAATAAGACTAAAGAGAAAGTTGAAGGTATACTTGAATTATGAAGGTCAACCTTGGAGTCTAAAGGTTTTTGTTTGAGTAGACCTAAACCGAATACATAGAGAGTAATTTCTATAGTGATAATTCTAGTGGGGATTTGTGACTTTGAGTGTTCAAGACATTATTAAGAGTACAAGTTTTAGATATCTTTTGTCTATTATTCATAGTGATGGTGAGATAGATGGTGATATTATTAGCAAATTTCAAGTTGCATGGACGAAGTGGAGGAATGCATCATGGTTGTTGTGTGATAAAAAAGTACCACTCAAACTTAAGAGAAAATTCTATAAGAAGGTGGTTAGACCTGGTTTTATGTTAAACAATGTTGGTCATGAAAAGAGGAGCATAATATTAAGTTAATTATTGCAGAGATGAGGATGCTCAGGTGGATGAATGGCTTTACTCTCATAGACAGGATATGAAATGTGTATCTATGTGAAAGGTTGGAGTAGCTCCATTGGAAGATAATATTAGAGAGAGTATCCTTAGATGGTTTGGTCACATAAAAAGGTAGCCTTCTGATCACCCAAATAAGAGAATAGATGTATTATATTTAATCTATGCTAAGAAAGTTAAAGGTAAACCTAAATGACATGGTTAAAAAATATTATAAATTACCTTCTTTATTAGATCAAAATGAGAATTTGGCTCTTAATCAAGCAAAATGGAGAAAAATGATTCATGTAGCCAACCCCATATAGTGGGAAATAGGCATGATGTTTTTGTTGTTATATGTAGGAAGACAACAAAATTTCTATCATCATTGGTTGATCTTTCTTAGCCAAAGGTAGGTCCATGATTAATTTTAGAAGGGAGAATTAACCATGAGAGTTTAGGATCAAGATGACACTTCAATGTCATGAAATTGTGAGGTTTCCTAAAGATCAGTGTGAGGATTATTATAAAGTGGATTTTGTTGATCCTAATGTGTAAAATGTTATGAATGAGATGTTAGGTGATCATCACTTATGGATGTCATTGTTTAAAGATGAAGTAGTTGGAGATTCTATACAAGTTATTAGTAAAGACCATATATTTTTTTGGGAGATATATGAAGTTTTAGATACATCATCTCTAGAAAAGCCTTTGAGACCATCTACATTAGTGGTATATATGATTAACCTAAAATCTTTTCTTGCCAATTTAATGTATGTATTTTAGGAGATAAGTCAACTTTATCTATCATTATCTCTATTGATCTTGAAAGAGAACAAGAAGGTAAGTAGATTAGATTGCGTAACACATATAAGAGAGCTTTTGGATGGTCTATTACTGACAATCAAGTTATTTTTCATGTCCTTATGTTAGCAAAAGATTTTATTAATGGAAGTTTTTCAACCAAATGAGGACCCTCAAAGGAGGTTAAATCAAACCATGAATGAGATAGTGAGCAAAAAAAAAAAAAATTAATAGATGAATGTGAGTATCATTTATCCTATACATATAGTGGTTGGGTTAGCCCAATTCACTATGTACATATAAATGGATGGTTAAATGTTGTAACTAATGAAAAGAATGAACTTATTTCTACTAGAATTGTGATGGGGTGGAGGATATTATTCATTATAAGAAGCTTAATGAAGACACTAGGAAGGATCAGCTCTCATTGCTTTTTGTTGATCAAATGCAAGTTAGATTAGCTTGGCACACTTTTTATTATTTCTTTAATGGCTATTCTAGAATTTTAGGACAAAAATACGTTCACAAGTCCTTACAAAACTCCTACATTTTGAAAAATTCCTTTTGGACTGTGTAATTCCCCTAAAACATTTTTATGATATATGATGTCTATCTCTTTTGATTTAAAAGACTAGGGAAATTAGATTTTAATTGATGAATTTTAAGTTTTTGGAGTGACTATTGATAGGTGTTTAGATTTTAAAGGATGTGAGGAAACTAACCTTAGGTTAAATTGGGATAAATTCTTGTTTATGGTTAAGGAAAGCATTATCCTTGGACATAAATCTTTTGAGTGGGGCATGGAGGTTCATAAAGTGAAGATCAAGGTGATTGAGAATTTTTCACCTCCTATTTCTGTTAAGGGAGTCTACAATTTTTATTGCAATGGTAGGTTTTATAGATATTTTATTAAATATTTTTCAAAAATTACTAACCCTTTATGTCATTTAATTCAAAAGGATATATATTTTGAATTAAATTTTAGTTTATAACGGCCTATAAATACTAAATAAGTGCTTAATTATTGCACTAATAATCATTTCATTTCAATGGTCTCTAAAATTTTAATTGGTGTTTGATGCTAGTGACTTGGCAATTGGAGCAATTGTAGGATAAATAATATATAAGAAATTTCATAGTATTTATATACTACAAGAGCAATGAATGTTGCTTAAATTAATTAAATGAGTACTAAAAAAGAACTATTAATAATAGTCTTTTTTTACTAATTCATATTATTTTTAATTTGCACCAAAGTTGCCAATATTTATGATCACTCTGCCATGAAATACATGTTAACTAAAAAAGATGATAAACCCATATTGGTTAAATGGATTTTATTACTGCAGGAGTTTGATGTAGAGATTTAGATAAAAAAAAGATTTGAGAATTAAGTGGTTGAATATCTATATAGGTTAGAGAGGGAATATTATTTTCATGATAATGATAAATAATAAAGTCTTCCATGAAAAAATGTTTTTTTTATTACATTCAATGTGTGTGCCTTGGTATACTTACATTATAAATTTTATTGTATGTGGAGCAATCGTAGTTGATATCTCTTGCACTCAAAGGTGAAAGTTTATGCATGATGTCAAATTCTATTTTTGGGATGAGCCTTATTTATTTAGGAAATATAAAGAACAAAACATTAGGAGATGAGTCTCAGAAGATGAGATTGAACATATTATTTGTCTATGTCATGATTCTGAGTATTTAGGGTATTTTGGAGCTTCTAAAACTACTTTTATGATCCTTCATTCTAAATTTTATTGGCTTCTATTTAAAGATGTGAATGATTATATCAAAATATGTTTTATATGTCAGAGGGTAGGAAAAATTTCCTAGAGAAATGAAATGTCCAATAACTACATGTTATAGAAGAAGAAATTTTTTATATTTGGTTATTAGACTTTAGGGGCCATTTTTTTTTAATCTTATGGAGTTCAATATTTTTAGAATATAATTGACTATTTAACCAAGTGGATAGAAGGAATAGAAACACCCAAAATTGATGCTTAAGTAGTATTAAATTTTTAAAGAAAAATATATTATCTAGATTTGGAGTACCTAGAGTCATCATGAGTGAAGGGAGTAGCCATTTCTATAATAAGAGTTTAGAGAATCTAATTTTGAAATATTTAATCAAACATACATAATTAATTAGTTATCATCCCCAAACTAGTGGTCAAACTGAAAGTTCGATGGGGATGTTAAGCCCTTATGAACTTATTCCCAAAGCTAATTAAAAGAGAGGTGATTTGAAAAAGAAGAATCTTTTAAACAAAGAAAAAAACTTAAACCAAAATCACCACAAAAAGTGCGGAAGAAAAATAAATGCGGAAGCAATAATAAGAAAAGAACACACCGGATTTATAGTGGTTCGGTCAAACCTTGACCTACGTCCACTCCTTGGAGGCACCCTCCAAGTATTGCACTAACACAAAGTGACTCTCCTTTAGCCCCCACGGCTAGGCGGAGAAACCCTTACAAAATCACTTCCACCTCTCCCGGTGCGGCGGAGTTGCCGGGTCCTTTGACTCTAAAGAGACTTCTTCTTTGGTGAACTTACCTCGAGACAAGCCTTGAATCCGATGGTACTAAGGTGCGAGTTCGCCGGAGCAACCGTGTGGAACCCCCTCCACACTCCCTTGAGTCCCCCCTCACAGGATCTTCTCCCTCTCTCAAACTCCACCCTTTCTTCTCTCCCTTTCAAGCTCTCTCTTCAAGTTTCCCCCACAAGAACGAAGCTACAATGGCTGCCAAAGACACTTACAAAGTGTCATGCCAAAGCTTAAATAGAAGCTCTCAAAACGAGCTCATTAATGCAAGTTGCCGACATTATCGTCCAGGACGATAGACATATCGTCCTGGCCGATCAGTACAAATTAAGCTCATTAGCCCGGGACGATTTGAGACGATCAGAAGAAAATTGGTTACATCGTCCAGGACGATCTCACGATCGTCCTGGCCGATTAGTTTAAAACCGATTTCAATCGTCCTGATCATAGCCCTGAATACAAGCTGTCCGATGAAGATCGTCCAGGACATCATCCTGGCCGATCATTCGATCGTCCCGGACGATGTGATCGTATCAATCAACCATTAATGCTTTCCAAAGATACCAGATCAATTTAGGCATGATTGAGTTAGATCGTCCTGGACGATAATAATATCGTCCGGGCCAATTTCCTAAAACAAAGAATTCCTAAACTGATTATGGCGGCTGATTCTTTCTGAATTGAGATTATCGTCCTGGCCGATACAGGTATCGTCCAGGCCGATCTGTTGACGGCTGCCTTAATGAGGATGCCCTAAATAGGGTTTCTGATTTTGGACAGATCGTCCAGGATGATATAAATATCGTCCTGGCCGATATTACAAAAAATAGAAAACTTACAGGGAACAATAAGAGATCTTCTAAATTACAATCCAACTGGTCCCACACCAAATACAACAGACTCAAGAAAGGAAAAAGATTACAAACTGACTCAGACCTAGTCTACCCAATCTTGAGCTGATTCCAAATTGCAGTCCTATCGTGGGAACCTGAAACGTTAGCACATAAGGCAATTATAGAGAAATAAGGAATGTTTGCTATCATCAAAATTATAGATCCGCAACAATCTCCCCCTTTTAGATGATGGAAAAACATTTCAATTTAAATTTTCATAAAAATAAATCCTCCTAATCTCCCCCTCACTAGAATAAATCCTTTTTAAAAAAATAGGGGAGATGAAAATATTTTTGTTGTTTTAAAATTTTTGAAAAGAAAAAAGATACAACGTTCTCCCCCTTTGACATTATCAAAAAGAGAGGAGGCACAAACAAAAAACAAAATGAACAAAAAAAACATTCCCTGATCAAGTGAAAAAAAAAATGTTCTTAAAATGAGAAAGTTACCTCTGGGTTTTAATAAAAAAACTTAGTAGAATTGGATTGACAACACATAGCCCAGTAAAGGTTAGAAAATCAAGAATTGATAATCCAAACTCAAGTTCTTTAAAAAGGCTAAAAAACTTTTTAATTCAATATCTAAATCAAGGAATAAATTAGAGAAAGAAACAATAATTTTTCAAAACTCCTTTCATAAAATATATCTAATAGAAGATTAATGCACGATTTGAATCATGAATCAAGATTTTCAAACTCAAGCATCAAAAAATCAAGGGTTTTCTTTAAGCTTTAAGAAGTATAAGAATGGTAAGCATTCAAATTTAGTGGGCTCATTTTATGCCTCTTGACAATTGGTTGGCGCACTGCGCATCTTTTGATACACTTTGTGTATTCTATATTTTTCAATTTTGGCGCTTTGCGCTTCTTTTATTTTTGGCATCATTGGCCAATTTTTTTTTATTATGCTACCTTTCTGAAATCTTAAATACCAAAAGTAAACTCATACTATTGATAAAGCAAATTTCTTGATTAAGAAAATTTTGAATTAGATTCGACAACTTGCAAAAGATTCCTATGCGATAAATAAAATATAGGGAGATAAAAAATTTAGTTTCAAAAATAATTTAAAAGATGAAAAAGATTTTAAATCAAAAGTAGAAAAATCTTTTTTTAGGAAACAGAGATTGAAAGTCAAAAATATGAGTTTCCTTCCTTTGATTGTTTTTAGAGAAGTCAATCACAACTTACTAAAGATTTCAAGAAAAATTAGGAAGTAAATTTTTCATTTCTAGAAAAGTGGATGTGTGTGTTGATCAGAAAAAAAATACGAAACAAAATAAGTAAAAGAAAAAAATCTAAAAAACAATAAAAATAAAAAATAGAAACAAAATAAAAAAAATAACAAAGAAAAACTCAAATAAGGCTTTTATCCATTATCTCTCTCCTGGTCTGATGCTTCAGAGACCAGATCTGCCCATGAGATTTTTTGCTTTTCATTATTTCCCCAATTTAAATTTAACTTCGTCTTACCCTTTTCTTTTTCAGGGAGAATTCTTAAATTAGGGCACTCATTTTTCATATGTCCAGGTTTCCTGCATTTAAAACAAATAACGTCAGAGGAAATATTAACATTTTACCAATTTTACCTTTTTTCCACTTCTGCTTATGCATTGGTGAGCTTTGTGATTTGCTTGACAATTCCTTTCTGTCGTCACCAACTAAGCTTCCTCTTTCCGTATCTTCGGCTTTTAGAACGATCGTCTCACCTGCATCCAAAAATCTTTAACTCAACCCTTGCTCGTAGGCAATGAGTGAGCCAATCAAATTATCAATAGAATAATCATTCAAATCTTTAGACTCACAAATAGCAACAACTTTAGAATCAAATTTATCCAGTAGACATCGAAGAATTTTGTTAACTTTTTCAAAATTTGAAAAATCTTTTCCTAAGGCATGCAATGATGTAGTAATTTGAATGAACCTTGTATACATGTCTAAAATCGTTTCAAAAGGTTTCATAGAAAACATTTCAAAATCATGCATTAAAATATTCAACTTGGATTGCTTGATTTCACTAGTGCCTTCGTATATGGTGTGCAATTTATCTCAAACTTCCTTACCGGTAGTGCACATGGATATTAATATAAAATCATCAGAACTTAAAGCACAGAAAAAACAATTTAAAGACTTTGCATTTAATTGAGCATCCATTCGTTCATCCCTATTCCATTGATTAAAAGGAATATCAGTTTTAATTCCATTAACAATACGTGATGGTGATGAATAACCAGTTAAAATCATTTGCCACATACGAAAATCAATCGATTGCAAAAAAGTAGACATGCGAATTTTTTAAAAATCAAATGTAATATTTTCAAACAATGGTGGTCTAGTGATTGAATATCCTGTTTGAATAGTTGCTATTTGAATGATTTATATTTGTGCAACTTATGTAGTTTTGATGATTCCAAACATTATTGTTCAGATGTATAGTTATCTCCTAACAATTTTAGAAGATTTGCATTTGCTCTTGTGTGTACTAACATTTCAGGAAAATCAGACTCCAGACTATGAAAACTTCAAATCAAATTCAACATGAGATATTTTGTTTATTTGAAGTTTGCCTTTTCTTTGAATTAATTTTGAAAGGGAGTGATTGTAATTGAGTGAATAAAATCTCACACACACAAATAAGGAGATCTTGAAATTCTATACTGATCGTACAGGACGATATTTATCGTACTGGACGATCTGTCAGTTATCTCCTATAGAGCACTTGGAACGAATAGGAACTTGCTTGAAAAAATAATTTTCTAAGTCCTATTCGTCCAGGATGAATTTTATTATCGTCCCGGATGATGGGTTCTCTGTAAAATTTTCGTCCAAATGAAATTTATCATCGTACGAGGCGACCAGTCCTCTGGAAAATTTTCGTCCAGACGAAAATAAATATCGTACCGGACGATCAGCTCTCTGGAAAATTTTCGTCCAGATGAAAACAAATTATCGTCCGCGGCGATGGGTGCTCTGGAAAATTTTTGTCCAGACGAAATAAATAATCGTCCAGGACGATCGGCTCTCTGGAAAATTTTCGTCCAGACGAACATATTTTCGTCCAAACGATGAACCGACTTAGAACAGTTTTCAGCAGTTTCTAGAACCGACCTGGTAATAACCGTTCGTACTGGACGAACCTAGTTCGTACAGGACGATCAGCTGTACGAAGTCATTTCGTACACATATACAAATTGGGTCATTTCAGATCGTTTAAGTAAAATCGTCCAGGACGATCCATGATCGTACAGGACGATCCACTGCGTACAGAATTGGAAATTTGCAGTTTTTGGGCGGTTTTTCTTGTCTTTTCTATAAATGGTCCAAATTAGACTGCCACCCAATCTTTTTTTCATTTGATCTTCGTGCCTCTTGAGAGAATAGCCAAGGAGAGAGTGGAAGAGAGCATTCAAAGGAGGATTCCTACCACTGGAGCGAGAAGGCTTCACTTGGATTGCTAAGGTAAGAGTCTCTACTTGTGAAATTGGATTTCTTCACTCTTTTCTTTCTTCCTTCTAGATTCTTGTGAGAAGATCATTCAAGAAGGTTCGGTTCTCTGCCGACATTTAGAGAGTGTGAACAGACGAGGGTTCTCTGCCCACACTAGGAGAGTGTAAAAGGGAGAAGGTTCTCTGCCTACACTTGGAGAGTGTGAACAGCCTTAGGGTTCTCTGCCCACACTAGGAGAGTGTGAAAGGATGACGGTTCTCTGCCAGCACTGTGGATTGTGTAAAAGGACGACGGTTCTCTGCCGCACCGGGTAGTGGTGAAAAGAGTGTTTTGTACAGGCTTCTCCGCCTTGCTGTGGGTGCTAAAGGAGAGTCACTTTTGTGGTATTAGTACAATACTCAGAGGGTGCCTCTGAGGAGTGGATGTAGGTCTGGTTATAGACCGAACCACTATAAATCTGGTGTCATTTACTTTATTGCTTTTACGTTTCCACATTTTAAATTTCAGTTTTAACAACTCTGTGGTTGAAAAACATTTTTCTACTAACTTTAAAAGAAAATTTTATTTCGGTTCAACTTTATTATTAAGAGGGTTTAAAATTTTTAAAACTACCAATTCACCCCCCTCTTGGTAGCCGTGGGACATTTACTTAGGCTTAACAACCTAATTACTGGACTCAACAAGTGGTATCAGAGCTTTGTTTCAAAATCAAAAGTTTGAACTACTTTTTGATTAACGTAGATGGCTACATTTGGAAACCGAAACACACCTGAGGGTTACTCTATCACTAGACCTCCACTGTTTGACAATATTCCTTTTGATTTTTGGAAAACACGCATGTCTACTTTCTTACAGTCACTTGATTATCGCATGTGGATGCTAGTCCAGGAAGGTTACACAAAACCAACTAGATTAGTTGATGGAATTAGGGTAGATACACCCTATGCAGATTGGACTATAGAAGAACGTGACTTAGCACAATTAAATGTGAAATGTTTAAATAGTTTCTTTTGTGCTTTAAAATCTGAAGACTACATGCGAGTTTCCACTTGTAAAAGCAGAAAAGACATATGGGATAGACTTTGTATTACTTATGAAGGGACAAATGAGGTTAAGCAATCAAGACTCAATATCTTGTTACATGACTACGAATTATTTCGCATGAAACCTAATGAATCTATATCTGACATGTACACAAGATTCACTCAAATTGTCACCTCTCTGCATGCACTTGGTAGGGAATTAACAAATGCTGAAATAGTTAATAAGATTCTTCGTTGTTTACCTACTGCATATGATGCTAAAATTACTGCAATTATAGAGTCTAAAGATCTGAACATTTATTCAATTGACAATCTTCTTGGTTCACTCATTGCTTACGAGCAAGGAGTAAGTCAAAGAAAGATTGATGCAGGTGAACCAAGAAAGGACAAGAATATTGCACTAAATGTGGAAGAGTCAGAAAGTGAACACTCACAACCTGAGGATGAAGACGATATTGCACTAATGACTAGACAATTCAGAAGCTTTTTAAAGAGGAAGCAGAAGAGACGCCAACAATGGAATAGAGGTAAGTATAACAGAAATGGCAAGGTTTCTAATGAAGTGATTTGTTATGAATGCAGGAAACCAGGTCATATAAAGACTGATTGTCCAAAACTCAAAGCCACTCCTAGCAAGGAGAAGGTAGAGGAGAAACCAATGGTAAAGAAGGGCAAGAAGAAGTTTCAAAAGGCTTTTTGGGCGGACTCAGCTTCAGACTCATCTGAGACTGAAAAAGAAGAAGAAGTCACCAACCTTTGCTTGATGGCAGATAAATCTGAACAATCAGATCAAGAAGAGGAATACTCTCACACAAGACCTCGTGAGAGTATATGGTACCTGGACAGCGGATGTTCTAAGCACATGACTGGAGATACTGCTCAATTCATAACACTGGAAGCCAGGAGTGGAGGCAAGGTTACACTTGGAGATAATACCACAAAGAAAGTGGTTGGATCAGGTATGATTGGAAATTTGAAAAACTTTTTCATAGACAATGTTTTATTAGTTGAAGGCTTAAAACATAATTTGCTTAGCATAAGTCAGCTTTGTGATAAGGGCTATAATGTAAAATTTTTACCTACTAGCTGCATAATTAGCCTAAATGAGAAAATTGTTTTAAATGGAAAAAGGGTGAACAATGTCTACATGCTATATTTAAATTGTATTCAATCTCCTACTGCTTTTTGTTTGAAAACTGTTTCTGATGAATCATGGCTTTGGCATAGGAGACTTTGTCATTCTAGTATGAAAAATCTTAGAAAAATTACCCAAAAGAATTTGGTGAGAGGAATACCTAAACTAGACTTTACTAAGGACCATCTGTGTGATGCATGTCAACTAGGAAAACAAGTGAAGTCCTCTTTTAAATCCAATAAAGATCTAAGGACCAGTAAACCATTAGAAATTCTTCACATGGATCTTTTTGGACCTGTAAGCACGGTAAGTCTAGGTGAAAAGGTATATGGATTTGTTATAGTAGATGATTTTTCAAGATTCACCTGGGTTAAATTTCTTTTTCATAAGAGTGAATCATTTGAGGAATTCAAAAATTTTTCAACTTGGATACAAAGAAAACTAGGATGTGGAATAATTTCTATACAAAGTGATCATGGAGGAGAATTTGAAAATGAAAGATTTGAAGATTTCTGTAAAGAAAAGGGGATTGATCACAATTTTTCTGCACCTAGAACTCCTCAACAAAATGGAGTAGTTGAAAGAAAGAACAGAACATTAATAGAAGCCGCCCGAGCAATGTTAGAAGAATACTCACTTCCTAGATATTTTTGGGCTGAGGCGGTTAGCACTGCATGCTATGTTCTGAATAGGGTGAATGTGAGATCAAATTTGAATAAAACACCCTATGAGTTGCTAAAAGGTAGAACACCAAATTTGTCTCATTTGCATGTATTTGGTTGCAAGGTGTTCATACATAATAATGGAAAATCTGCCTTAGGAAAATTTGATCCAAAATCAGATGAAGGAATTTTTGTTGGATATTCAAGTGTTGGAAAATCTTATAGAGTATTCAACAAAAGAACTTTAGTCATTGAAGAAACCACACATGTTGTTTTTGATGAAAATGGAAACATGGAAGAGCCAAAAGTTGTTGAAGAAGAAATTGAAGAAAACTCCCAAAAGATTGATAGATTAAATTTGGAAGAAAATGTGGAAGAAAATTTAGAAAGAGAAGACCCTTTGCCTAGAGATTTGAGATTTTCTAAAAACCATCCAAAGGAATTGATTATAGGTGAACCAAGTGAGGGTGTTAGAACTAGGCGTGGATTAAACAAGGAAGTCAATCATTCAGCCTTTATTTCAACTATTGAACCCACTAACATTGATCAAGCACTTTCAGATGAATTTTGGATATTGGCCATGCAAGAAGAGTTAAATCAATTTGTAAGAAATAAAGTTTGGGAACTAACTACAAGGCCAAAAGATCAAAGTGTTGTTGGAACCAAGTGGGTGTTCAAAAATAAATTGAATGACTCAGGAGTAGTCATTAGAAATAAGGCTAGATTAGTAGCTAAGGGGTATAATCAAATTGAAGGAATTGATTTTCAGGAAACTTTTGCCCCTGTAGCTAGACTTGAAGCAATTAGGGTTTTACTAGCCTTTGTCTGTTTTAAAGGTTTTAAATTGTTTCAAATGGATGTTAAAAGTGCCTTTTTAAATGGAGTAATTGAAGAAGATGTTTTTGTAGAACAACCTCCAGGTTTTGAAAATTCTAAATTTCCAAATCATGTTTTCAAATTAAAAAAGGCATTATATGGATTGAAATAGGCACCTAGGGCTTGGTATGAGAGGTTAAGCACCTTCCTACTTGAAAGATCTTTTGAAAAAGGAAGTGTGGATACAACTCTCTTTTTAAGGAAAATTGGAAAGGATATACTTATTGTTCAAATTTATGTGGATGACATCATCTTTGGATCTTCAAATAAACATCTTTGTGATGATTTTTCTAAAACAATGAGTAGTGAATTCGAAATGAGTCTAATGGGAGATTTAAATTACTTTCTAGGATTTAGCATTAAGCAACTTGAGGAAGGTACTTTTCTTAGTCAAACCAAATATATTAAGGACGTCCTCAAAAAATATGAAATGGACAATGCTAAACCTGTTAGTACACCAATGAGTTCTTCAGTTCAGTTAGATAAAGACCTTAAGGGAAAATCTGTTGATCAAAAGAAATTTAGAGGGATAATTGGATCTTTACTTTACTTAACTGCTAGCCGACCAGATATTATGTTTAGTGTTTGCTTATGTGCTAGATTTCAATCAGATCCAAAAGAATCACATTTGACAGCAGTGAAAAGGATTTTAAGATATCTACTAGGAACTCAAAACTTAGGAATTTGGTATCCTAAGTTTAGCTCTTCATTTGAAATTATTGGTTACTCAGATTCTGACTTTGCAGGTTGTAGAGTGGATAGGAAAAGCACTTCTGGAACATGTCAATTCATTGGAAATTCATTAGTTTCATTGTCTAGTAGAAAACAAAATTCAGTGGCACTATCTACTGCAGAAGCAGAATACATTGCATTAGGAAGTTGTGTGGCACAAGTACTTTGGTTAAAACAACAGTTGATTGACTTAGGATTAACTATAGGCACTATTCCAATTTATTGTGACAATACTAGTGCTATTTGCATTTCCAAAAATCCTATTCAACATTCTAGAACCAAACACATCGATATAAGGCATCATTTCATAAGGGATCATGTATCCAAAGGAGAAATTGAACTCATACATGTTTCAACTGAAAATCAACTTGCAGATATTTTTACAAAACCTTTAGCCTTTGATACCTTCAGTACTTTAAGAACAAGGCTTGGTGTTATTGATTTGAATGCTTAACTAAAATGTCTTTGCAACATTGATACTTGTTGTGTTTTGTTTTTGTAATTTTGTGAATTTTGTGTGTTTTTAATGAATTGTTTTTGGATTTATGATTTTGGTTTTATGTTTTCTGTGTTTTTGTTGATTTTGTTAATTTAAAAAATTCAAAATTAAAAATTTTTTTTGGAGGAAATCGTCCAGGACGAAATGTTTTCGTACGGGACGATATGTGAAGGAACAGTTTGCGCGAATTTAAACTGTTTTGAGAGCAGTTTTTAATTTGATCGTCTGTACGATATTTAATCGTCCAGGACAAATTTTTTCTCTCTCAAACGACGGGACGATTGAATGCAGCGGTGGAGTGGATAAGACAGTTTTTAATACGAACTTCGTCTGTACGAAATTTTTTCGTCTGTACGAACATGTGTCGGTTCATTGTAGGGGACGGTTTTCAAGAGTCATTAAAACGAAACACTTTTCGATCGTCTGTACGAAATTTTTTCGTCTGTACGATCGGTCAAGTCAAAAAGCCTGTACGAAGAGACACATCGTAAGTTGTGTTGAATACGAAAAGCCGTTACATTTTGGATGAATTGGATCGTCTGTACGAAATTTCTTCGTCCAGACGAACTATAATTTTTCGTCCAGGACGAATATTTTTGTCCAGGACGAACGTATCGTTTTTCTTTAAATATGAAGGCTTTCAAACTTGACAATCACACTTTCAAACTTCTTTTTCAATCCCTTTCAACATCAAATCAACAATGGCCTCCTCTAGCAAAAGACAAAAGGTTTTGGTGAGAAAACCTAATAGGAATGCCCCAGACAACTTTCTTTCCAAGGCAAATGAGGAATCTTTTCCTCATTTTGCATCCGCAAAAATCACTCCGTCTCGCATTCTAATCCAAACAGAGTTGAAATTTCGGGTATTGCACCTCTTCGCCTCAACCCAATTTCAGTTCATTCTTTCTCTCGCCCACTTCTATAATAAGCAAACCTACCATTACTTTCTAGCCAACATGAGTTTCAATTCTGACCACTCTATCATTAGTTCTTTTGTTTTTAAGAAAAAAGTTGAAATCACCAAGCACGACCTTGGTGTATTTTTAAACTTAAGAACTGAAGGATATAGAGCCCACACCCTAATATCAGAAAACACCTTCAAATGGTTTGAAATCAATAGGGTGATTAGAGAGATAGGCATAACCTATCATGTTGCTAGAGTATCCGGTATGACCCAAGATGCCCGAATCATCCAGCATATCCTTAGATCCTCAATTATTCCTAAAGCTGGTGATAGGATTAACATTACTCCTCTCCTTTCTGTTCTAACCTTTTTAATCATGCAAAGATATCCTATTGACGAAGCCCAACTCATCATAGACCATATCTATGGGCTTTCAGAAATAGGACATGCTGATCAGAAGAGGAAGAAGAACATTTCATTAGGGCACTTAATAACTTATATTTTGGAGAAGAAGTACAATATAGTGCATCCTGATGAAGAATATGAAGAGCCAGTTTACTATAACGATGCATCATTCAGATTGCTCTTCAAGGAGGAAAAAGAAAAAGAAAAAGCACATGCTAGTGCTTCAGAAGAAGAAGAAGGAGTGCAAGGTTCTGCTTCTCAATCAGATTACCAGAATTTGATTGAGAGATTTGATAGACTAGAGACTCACATTGATCAAAGATTTGATCAATTTGATGCTCAACTTACGCAGCAGCAACAAGACATTGGTAACATCAAAGATGAAGTTCATGAAATTAATACCAATGTCATGTTGATGGCCTCCTACTTCTATCTCTTTGGCGGCATTCCTCCTCCTCCTCCAGAACAGTAGAATTTTTTATGTGTGTCTGTTGTATTTTGTTTTGTTTTTGTTTATTTTGTTTTTATCTTATCTGTGTTATTGTGATTGTTTTTATATTTTTTTTAAGTTCAATGTATTTTTTTTTTGGTGTAATCTGTTCCTTTAATTTTAATGAAAGTTTGTTTCTATTAGATTTAGAAATGTGGTTAATGTTTGTGAATTTCATTAGTATTATTTAATCTACATAGTGCTTAAATTCGATTGTAATTTGAGATTATCTATATTAGAAAATCTAAACTTTCTAAATTTATAATTTGTTTATAACTTGTTGTAATTAGAACTTTTAAATTCATGTCTATTCATTTAGACTACATAAAAGTTAATATTGTTATTGCAGTTTTGATGTTTTCTTATTTTGTATTTCTATGCTCAAATGATATTTATGCACCTAGAAATATTTGAAATTTTAGATTATAGATTTTGGAAAGAATTGGTCAAATTACTCTTGAACATTGTACAAATGTACAAAAATCAAAAGCAATACACAAAAATTTGCAAAGTGAAAAAGAGGCACAAAATAAGCCCAACCAAAGAAAAATGCACAAAAATGTGCTCCAAAACTTTGAAAAGATGTGCAAAGCACCACATGAGGTAATTCTCTTCTTTCCAAATTCGTTCAATCTCTTAATTCAAGTTGATCTAATGTTCATTTATATTCTATTGAACTTTGAAATATAGAATTTTTTTTTTACATCTCACTTGTAATGATTTTCAATAATCAAAATGTCTAAATTGAATCATGTCTTTGATAAATTCTTCTTACTTACAATGTTATTTCATTTCATAAATTTTATGAATTTCTATGATTGACCTAATATCTTTAGTTTAAAATTGCATATCCTATGTCAAATCACAATTTAGATTAAATTTTAACAATGAATTTCATATAATTATTTACATTTCATGTCTTTTTCTTCTTTACTTTTTGTTGCTGTCAAAAAGGGGGAGAAATTATTATGTTTGTGTTTTCTATTTTTAATTATTCTGTTTGCAAGTTTTTATTTGTGTGTTAAAAATTTTTGAAAAACAAAAATATTGTTCTTTAATGCCTTCTTATTTTAATGTACTCATAAATTCAGGGGGAGTTTAGGAGATAAGAGATTTGTTTTAACTTGAAACCTTACAAATAATAATTGTTTTGCCATCATCAAAAAGGGGGAGATTGTTTGAATAGTTGCTATTTGAATGATTTATATTTGTGCAACTTATGTAGTTTTGATGATTCCAAACATTATTGTTCAGATGTATAGTTATCTCCTAACAATTTTAGAAGATTTGCATTTGCTCTTGTGTGTACTAACATTTCAGGAAAATCAGACTCCAGACTACGAAAACTTCAAAACAAATTCAACATGAGATATTTTGTTTATTTGAAGTTTGCCTTTTCTTTGAATTAATTTTGAAAGGGAGTGATTGTAATTGAGTGAATAAAATCTCACACACACAAATAAGGAGATCTTGAAATTCTATACTGATCGTACAGGACGATATTTATCGTACTGGACGATCTGTCAGTTATCTCCTATAGAGCACTTGGAACGAATAGGAACTTGCTTGAAAAAAAAATTTTCTAAGTCCTATTCGTCCAGGACGAATTTTATTATCGTTCCGGACGATGGGTTCTCTGTAAAATTTTCGTCCAAACGAAATTTATCATCGTACGAGGCGACCAGTCCTCTGGAAAATTTTCGTCCATACGAAAATAAATATCGTACCGGACGATCAGCTCTCTGGAAAATTTTTGTCCAGACGAAAACAAATTATCGTCCGCGGCGATGGGTGCTCTGGAAAATTTTTGTCCAGACGAAATAAATAATCGTCCAGGACGATCGGCTCTCTGGAAAATTTTCGTCCAGACGAACATATTTTCGTCCAAACGATGAACCGACTTAGAACAGTTTTCAGCAGTTTCTAGAACCGACCTGGTAATAACCGTTCGTACTGGACGAACCTAGCTCGTACAGGACGATCAGCTGTACGAAGTCATTTCGTACACATATACAAATTGGGTCGTTTCAGATCGTTTAAGTAAAATCGTCCAGGACGATCCATGATCGTACAGGACGATCCACTGCGTACAGAATTGGAAATTTGCAGTTTTTGGGCGGTTTTTCTTGTCTTTTCTATAAAAGGTCCAAATTAGACTGCCACCCAATCTTTTTGTCATTTGATCTTCATGCCTCTTGAGAGAATAGCCAAGGAGAGAGTGGAAGAGAGCATTTAAATGAGGATTCCTACCACTGGAGCGAGAAGGCTTCACTTGGATTGCTAAGGTAAGAGTCTCTACTTGTGAAATAGGATTTCTTCACTCTTTTCTTTCTTCCTTCTAGATTCTTGTGAGAAGATCATTCAAGAAGGTCCGGTTCTCTGCCGACACTTGGAGAGTGTGAACAGACGAGGGTTCTCTACCCACACTAGGAGAGTGTAAAAGGGAGAAGGTTCTCTTCCTACACTTGGAGAGTGTGAACAGCCTTAGGGTTCTCTGCCCACACTAGGAGAGTGTGAAAGGACGACGGTTCTCTGCCAGCACTGTGGATTGTGTAAAAGGACGACGGTTCTCTGCCGCACCGGGTAGTGGTGAAAAGAGTGTTTTGTACAGGCTTCTCCGCCTTGCTGTGGGTGCTAAAGGAGAGTCACTTTTGTGGTATTAGTGCAATACTCAGAGGGTGCCTCTGAGGAGTGGATGTAGGTCTGGTTATAGACCGAACCACTATAAATCTGGTGTCATTTACTTTATTGCTTTTACGTTTCCGCACTTTAAATTTCAGTTTTAACAACTCTGTGGTTGAAAAACATTTTTCTACTAACTTTAAAAGAAAATTTTATTTCGGTTCAACTTTATTATTAAGAGGGTTTAAAATTTTTAAAACTACCAATTCACCCCCCTCTTAGTAGCCGTGGGACATTTACTTAGGCTTAACAACCTAATTATTGGACTCAACATATCCTTCCGCAAAAATACGATTAGAAATATTAGCCATGGATCGAAATTCAAAAGCTTTTAAAAACTTATTTTAGGAAAACCGCTCTGATACCACTTGAAAGTTTGATGGGGATGTTAAGCCCTTATGAACTTATTCCCAAAGCTAATTAAAAGAGAGGTGATTTGGAAAAGAAGAATCTTTTAAACAAAGAAAAAAACTTAAACCAAAATCACCACAAAAAGTGCAGAAGAAAAATAAATGCGGAAGCAATAATAAGAAAAGAACACATCGGATTTATAGTGGTTCGGTCAAACCTTGACCTACGTCCACTCCTTGGAGGCACCCTCCAAGTATTGCACTAACACAAAGTGACTCTCCTTTATCCCCCACGGCTAGGCGGAGAAACCCTTACAAAATCACTTCCACCTCTCCCGGTGCGGCGGAGTTGCCGGGTCCTTTGACACCAAAGAGACTTCTTCTTTGGTGAACTTACCTCGAGACAAGCCTTGAATCCGATGGTACTAAGGTGCGACTTCGCCGGAGCAACCGTGTGGAACCCCCTCCACACTCCCTTGAGTCCCCCCTCACAGGATCTTCTCCCTCTCTCAAACTCCACCCTTTCCTCTCTCCCTTTCAAGCTCTCTCTTCAAGTTTCCCCCACAAGAACGAAGCTACAATGGCTGCCAAAGACACTTACAAAGTGTCATGCCAAAGCTTAAATAGAAGCTCTCAAAACGAGCTCATTAATGCAAGTTGTCGACATTATCGTCCAGGACGATAGACATATCGTCCTGGCCGATCAGTACAAATTAAGCTCATTATCCCAGGACGATTTGAGACGATCAGAAGAAAATTGGTTACATCGTCCTGGCCGATTAGTTTAAAACCGATTTCAATCGTCCTGATCATAGCCCTGAATACAAGCTGTCCGATGAAGATCGTCCAGGACATCGTCCTGGCCGATCATTCGATCGTCCCGGATGATGTGATCGTATCAATCAACCATTAATGCTTTCCAAAGATACCAGATCAATTTAGGCATGATTGAGTTAGATCGTCCTGGACGATAATAATATCGTCCGGGCCGATTTCCTAAAACAAAGAATTCCTAAACTGATTATGGCGGCTGATTCTTTCTGAATTGAGATTATCGTCCTGGCCGATACAGGTATCGTCCAGGCCGATCTGTTGACGGCTGCCTTAATGAGGATGCCCTAAATAGGGTTTCTGATTTTGGACAGATCGTCCAGGACGATATAAATATCGTCCTGGCCGATATTACCAAAAATAGAAAACTTATAGGGAACAATAGGTGATCTTCTAAATTACAATCCAACTGGTCCCACACCAAATACAACAGACTCAAGAAAGGAAAAAGATTACAAACTGACTCAGACCTAGTCTACCCAATCTTGAGCTGATTCCAAATTGCAGTCCGATCGTGGGAACCTGAAACGTTAGCACATAAGGCAATTATAGAGAAATAAGGAATGTTTGCTATCATCAAAATTATAGATCCGCAACACAAACTAAAATAAGTAGTAGGGAAATCTAGAGGAACTTAGTGAAAATTGTGAAACTAAATAAGAAGGATTGGGCATTTAGATTTGATGGTACATGCTGAGCTAATAGGACTTCTTTTAAAGGACCAAATATAATGTCTCACTATAAACTGTTTTTTTTTTAAATCCTGCCACTTACCTTTAGAGTTAGAACATATACTTTACTATGTAGTGAAAGAACTAAATTACAATCTTAAAAATGCTAAAGAGAAAAGACTTATATAATTGAATGAGTTCAAAGAGATAAAAAATGATGCCTATAAGAATGACAATTGTATAAGGAGGGAAATAATAGTGGAATGATCTTTAGCTCATAATGAAGGAACATGAGCCTAGATAAGAAGTGTCATTGTATAATTTAGTGATGAAACTATTTGAATGGAAGCTCTAGCTAAGGATGCAAGGACCATTCACTATTATTAAGGTGTATCCTTATATAAATGCAGGTATAAAGGATAGCAAACCAACCAAAATCTTAAAATTTAATAGTTAGAGGCTAAAATCATATTTAGGAGGAGAAGTACATGAAAGTTCATTAGGGATGTTATGCCCTTATAAACTAGCCCAAGGCTAACCAAGAAGGGGGGTGAATTGGTATTTAAAAAATTAGTTAGATCAAAACATAATCACAAAACTCAAACCAAAATCACCACAATAAAAATCAAAATATGGAAGAATAAATGTGGAAAGCAGTAGTAAAAGGACATAGAAATTTATAGCGGTTCAGTCAACTTGACCTACGTCCACCCCCCGGAGGCGCCCTCCGGGTATTGCACTTAACACCGTGACTCTCCTTTTGCTCTCACAGCAAGACAGAGAAGCCCTCACAATAACTCATGTCCGCCGACCCCAGCGAGGTAGAGAACCCAACTCCTTTTGCTTCCTCCTGAAGCAGGCAGAGAACCTTGATCGATTGCTGAAGAAGACCTCTCTCAACCCTCCAAGGAAAAGAGACTCTAGTGGAAGAAGAAGAAGTGGAATAATGCTTGGAGAAACTCTTGTGAAATTATCTCACAAGCTCCCCCTCAGAAAATCCTCTCTCTCTCTCTCTCTCTCCCTCTCTCCCCCTCTCCTCCAGGCTTTCTCTGCTCAAGTTAGCAGCAAAAGATTATCTCTAAGGTAGAGCAAGAGATCTTAAATAGAAGGGCTTCGGAATAGCTCTTATTTTATATAAACTAACTTTAACATCCAGGCCGATAGGGGTATCGGCCTGGGCTATCAGCAGTTTGGGACAATTAAATAATTTTTGGTCATATCGTCGAGGCTGATAGTATATCGTCCTGGATGATTAGTTCAAATTTAAGGAAAATCATCCTGAACATCACCCTGAATAGAAGCTGACCAATGTCAATTATCTACTCCATCATCCTGGCCGATCTTACGATCGCCCCGGCCTGATCGATATGATCATGTAATCAGCCTTAATTGCTTTCCTTAATCACCTGATGAATTTAGGCATAATTATGCTACATCATCCAGGCCGATGTCCTAGACGATGTCCAAAAATAACTAATGCCTAATTAGATCTGGCGGTTGATTCTTTTTGATTTGAGCCTATTGTCTTGGCTGATACAATATCGTCCAGGCCGGTCGGCATTATGACGACTGCCTTAACCATGATGCCTTGATTAGGGTTTCTATTTTTAAATCGTTCAATCATGCCAATATAAATATCATCCTGGACGATGTTACCAAAAACAACAAACTCTAAGAAACAGTCAGAAATTCTCCCAAGGTGTGTGTGTGCAAGGTTACTTAGCATTATGAGCCACATCTTTTAAAATTTACTCAAGTAAAGGAAAAATGTACAAAGTGACTCAGACCTAGTCTACCCAATCTTGAGCTGGTTCTAATGGCCGTCTAATTTTGTAGACCCAAAATGTTAGTAGATAAGGTTGTTGTAGAGAAACTAGAGTGTTTGCTATCCTCAAAATCATAATCCATGAAAACATATTCGCAACAATCTCCCCCTTTTTGATGATGACAAACACAGAATGAACAATTCTAAGTAGTTAAAACAACAGTGTATTGGAAATAGTGCATCAAATATTAGAATAGAATAGTACAAGTACTAACATATTACTCCCCCTTTTGACATCATCAAAATGGAGGAGACAAACAAAAATAATGCATAAACTAAATACCAGAAGAAAAACAAAAACTAATCAACAAAAAAATATAAACAAACTAAAAGGAAACTAATAAAATGATGGGCCCTGATCATCTGAAGGAGGAGGTGGTGGTGGAGGCTGCTAAAAGTAGTTAGTCAGTGTAGCAAACTATACACCAAGCCAGGCAATATATTAGTTATGCGGCTGCTGCTGGTGAGCAGCATAGGAATAAAAAAGGGCTAAGTCCTCCGCTTGGTGTTGCTCATAGCGAGCTATGTCCTCATCATGTTGCTGCTCCTGTGCAACAACATAAGTGTTAAATCTTGCCTCCCATTGGTCAAAGTGCTCCACTAACTGATTCAGCTGAGAGTGCTGGCAGTGCAGAACAGGTGCATGAATAGGTGCAGGTGCAAGTGCAGGAGCCTCATCTTCCCCCGCCTGGGCTTCCCCATCCTCTAAGGTGGAGATGAGTATTGTGAAGAGCTTTAAAGGAAATGTTAGAGTAGAAAGCAAGTTGGAGGTTTGGTGGAGCAGGATATTGGAGGTTATACTTTGATTCTAAGACATAAGAAATAATATGTCCTAGGGCTAGATTTGGTTTCCTCCTATGACCTGGATCCGGAATGGTAGTATGATGGTCGATGTAGTGAAAGATCTGGTCGGCAGCATTAAATTCATGATTTGATAAAATGTAAAAGGTAGTGACTGAAAGAAGGGGATTGATGTGAACACAATCACCAGCCTTTGGAATTATCGAAGTGTGATCCTAGCATCCTTGAGTAAGGTGCTAGTGTTGCCCATGTGAAACTGAGCATTAGAGTTGCAAAGAAAATGATTGGGTAGAGCCTAGTCAAAATTAGGATTAGAACACATAGTGTGAAGTTTATCCCCTGTGGTGGAAAGTTACAAAATCTCCGCACAATCCTGATATGTGATATCAACAGGGCATCGATTCACATATAAGGCAATAGAGGTAAAAGCAGAATTAATGCGAAGACTTGCAAAGAACTCATAGAGCAATTTAGAATTGAATGGGATAACAAGAGTCAGAAGAATGCACAAGGAGGTATGGGCAAATAAGTCTAGTACTGGATAAGATAGAAAAATTGGATTGATTGTCCGAGAGACTTTGATTCTAGCCTCCTTGTAGCGCTGGTAGGCAGCTTGATCATTCGCCTCCAGGAAATGAGGGTCTAGAGTAGCCATCGAGCAACTTCCAGATGGTTGACGAGAGTGCTTTCCTCCACCCAATTTTGCAAAATAGTAAGAAAATAAAGAACATGAAGCAAAGATAAGAATTTGGTGTGAAAAAAATGATTGGAATGGCTCAATTTATAAAGAATCGCCATATCGGCCAGGCCAATCGCAGTATCATCTAGGTCGATGTGGTTTAATAATTATATATAAGCTGATTGGTCAAAAAGGCGGTCTGATCATCCAGGCTGATCAGATATCAGCCGGAAAGATTAGACATAGGCGATCGTCCCAAGGAGTCAAGCCGGATGACCATTAAAAAAACATATCATCTGGGCCAATTAGATGGATCGTCCAAGATGATGTATAATAATGGATTATAATGACCGAATTTAAAATTTTTAAATCATGTGCCACTTGTATCGGCCAGGCCGAACAGGTGGATCTTCCAAGCCGATTGATAAAAAATGGATCGTCCTAGCAAATTTTTAAGATTTTAAATGTATATCCACGTGTATCGTCTAGGACAAACATGTGGTTTGGTCTGACCATTTTTCCATAAAGAGGAGAACATCATTCAGGCTAAAAAATGAATCGGCCAGGCCAATAAAAAATGATTGAAGCAAAAGAAGATCAGATCATCTAGGCCGATAATGGATCGTCTAGGATGATCAGAAGCTGAAAATCAAATCAGTCGGCAGAGGGGAGTTTTCAGAGTAAATTAATCAGATCATCTTAGGCGATAGGGGTACCAGCCAGGACGATGTAAAAAAAATTGAGAATTAGAGGATGGATGGAGATGATCAGAGAAGGCCCAAAAGCATCAAAATCAAGTAAAAATAATAAAAATTTGATATAAAAAGTCATAAACACAAACAAAAACAAGGATTATTTTTTTTATCAAGGCATGAATATGACATAGTCTTCATGTGATTGATTTTAAAATTTTGTAAGGATCATTGAGTTAATATCGTCTAAATCCTAAAAATAGTTAGAACAACCAATCCTGTTAACCCTAACTCAGTCGTCTTTAGGGTAAACTGTCTTTTGAAAATAAAAAATCTAAATCAGAAAAGCCAATTCGTTTAGTAAAGGAGATCCGTTAAAAAACCTGTTTCTAGAAAAAGTATTTTTTGGAATAATATATCAAAGTAATTAGTTACAATTAGAAATTTAAAATCAAGTTTTCAAAAAATATCAAGTGACACATGAAGTCTTCTAAGATTAAAAAAATTTTAAAGGAGAAGAAGCTTGCTTTTGGTGGGCTCATTTTATGCCTCTTATCAATTTGATTGGCGCTTTGCGCATCTTTTGATTTTTGATTTAATTTGTGTATATATTTTTTTCCATTTGACGTTATTGCGCATCATTTATTTTTTGGCATCTTTGACCACTTTATTTTCATTAACTTTTATGCAAGCTAGATCCCTTTAAAAAATTCTTAAATATTCTTAGTTGTGATTATATCTTCTAGATATTAGAGAAGGAAAACTCACTCTCTAATATAGGGAAGAATGAATCACAAAGCAGAATAAAAAATCATATGATATATTCAATGACAAGATTACAAAAATCTTAAAGTAAAATAAAGAATTTGAATATTATATTTATAAAATAGATTACTGTAGCATGATTGAAAAGATCTCAGTTTTAAAAACTATTTGTTGATTTGAAAATAGATTCTTGTTTAGAGAAGAAGATTATACCACTAAGAGAGGTTTGAGAGAGACACACAATCAATGATGTTTTCACCCTTTAACATATTAAGAAATGTAAAAACATTGACTCACAAAATTTCAAAATAAAAAAAAACAAGTCATAAAATATCAATTTCAATGATGATTTCAAAATAAAAAACAAAACAAAAGTAGTAAAATTAGCAAGAAAGAAAGTTAAAACAACAAAAAATAGATCAGAAATCAGTAGGAATCAAGTTCATGCATTTATATCAATCACACCTAATCTTGTTCTTAAAGTACTAAAAGTGTCGAAAGCTAGTGGTTTAGTAAAGATGTCAGCTAATTGATTTTCAGTTGTCACATGGTATAACTCAATGTCTCCCTTGGTCACATGGTCTCTAATGAAGTGATGTCTTATGTATATGTGCTTGGTCTTTGAATGTTGGATAGGATTATTAGAAATGCATATGACACTAGTGTTGTCACAAAGAATTAGAATTGTACCTATAGATAATCCTAAATCCAGAACTTTGTATTACAACTAAAAGGACTTGGGCCACACAACTTCTTAAAGCAATGTACTCAACTTTAGCAGTGAAAACTGCAACAGAGTTTTGATTTCTACTAGACCAGGAGACTAAAGAATATCCTATAAATTGGCAAGTCCCTGAAGTACTTTTTTTATCCACCTTACATCTTGTAAAATCAGAATCAGAATATCCAATAATCTCAAAAGAAGTGTTGTGCCTAAGGTACCAGATTCCTAAGTTTTGGGTTCCTAAAAGGTATCTAAGAATTCTCTTAACTGTAGTAAGGTGGGATACCTTAGGATCAGCTTGAAATCTAGCACAAAGACAAATGCTAAACATAATATCAGGTCTGATAGCATTCAAGTAAAGTAAAGTAAAGATTCAATCATCCCTCCGTACTTCTTTTGATCAACTGATTTTCCATTTGGGTCCTTTTCCAACTGAACAGCTAAGGTCATGGGAGTATTAATTGGCTTTGCTTTATCCATTTCATATTTCTTTAAGATGACCTTTATGTATTTTGATTGATTCACAAATGTTCCATCATCTAATTGTCTTATGCTAAACCCTAAAAAATAGGATAACTCTTTCATCATACTCATCTCAAACTCAGTACTCATTATTTTAGAAAAATCATCACATAGCCTTTTATTAGAAGATCCAAAAAGTATATCATCGACATAGATCTGAACAATGAGTAAATTTTCTCCTAATTTTCTCACAAAAAGGGTGGTGTCTACGCTCCCCTAACAAACTCCCTCTCTAGTTAAAATATGCTAAGCCCTTCATACCAAGCTCTGGGTGCCTACTTTAATCCATATAAGACCCTTTTTAATTTGAAAAAATGATTTGGAAATTGAGAACTCTCAAAACTTGGGGGTTGTTCTACAAACACATCCTCTTTTATTACCCCATTTAAAAAGGCACTGTTAACATCCATTTGGAAAAGCTTAAATCTCTTATAACAAGCAAAGGCTAGTAGCACTCTAATGGCTTCCAATCTAGCTACAGGGGCAAAGGTTTCCATAAAATTTATCCCTTCTATTTGGTTGTACCCCTTAGCCACTAATCTTGCCTTATTCCTAACCACTACTCCAGAATCATTCAACTTATTCTTAAAGACCCATTTGGTTCCAACTACGCTTTATCCCATTGGTCTTTCTACAAGCTCCGAAACATCATTCCTAACACATTGGTTCAACTCCTCTTGCTTGGCTAAGATCCAAAACTCATCAGAAAGGGCTTGATTGATGTTGGTGGGTTCAGTCATTGAGATACAGGAAGAGTGGTTCACTTCCTTCCTAAGTCCAAGCGTAGTCCTAACTCCTTCAGAAGGGTCTCCTAAGATCAGTTCTTTGGGATGACTCGAAGTGTATCTCCAATCTCTAGGAAAAGTGTGTGTAGGTTCAACCCTTTCCTCCATATCTTCATTTTCTACTCCTTGTGTAATCTCTCCTACTCCTTCAGTGTTTTGGGGGTCTACCCTCTTCTCCAAATTTTTTACTCCAGTGGTAATCTGTCCAACATCATCATCCTCAACTCTAGGTTTCCTTGGATCAGATTCATCAAACACTACATGAGTAGTCTCCTCCATCATCAATGTCCTCTTATTGAACACCCTAAAAGACTTCCCAACACTATAATATCCTAAGAACACCCTTCATCAGATTTTGGGTCAAATATTCCTAAGTGAGACTTCCTATTATTATGAATGAAAACCTTACAACCAAAGACATGAATGTGAAAAAGATTGGGTGTTCTACCCTTAAGGATCTCATAGGCTATCTTATCTAATTTGGCTATAACATTCACCATATTCAACATATAACAAGCTGTGTTAATCACTTCATCCCAAAAGTATTTTGCAAGTGAATACTCAGCAAGCATGGCTCTATCAGCTTCCACTAAGGTCTGATTCTTCCTTTCAGCTTTCCCCTTCTACTGAGGGGTCCTAGAAGCTGAGAAGTTGTGACTAATCCCCTTACCCTCACAAAGTCTCAAAATATCTTATTTTCAAACTCTCCCCCATGGTCACTATGGATGGTCAAGGTCTAACAACCTAACTTTTTCTGGATCCAATTGAAGAAGGCTCTAAACTCATCAAAAGATTCATTCTTATGTGATAGAAATCTAGTCCAAGTGAACCTCAAGTAGTCATCGACGATCACAAAATCATAGATTTTTCCTCCTATATTGGTAGTGCTAATTGGTCCAAACAAATCCATGTGAAGGACTTCTAAAGGTCTAGAGGTGCTAATATCCTTAATGGAGTGAAAAGTGGAGTGGACTTGCTTTCCTAATTGGCAGGCATCATAAAGGAGATCTTTTGAAAACTTAAGCTTGGGGACACCTCTAACTAAGTCTTTCTGGGTCACTTTCCTAAGGGTTTTTTTCATACTGGCATAACATAATCTCCTGTGCCACAACCATGAATCATCAACAACAATTTTTAAGCAAAATGAAGTAACACATTTAATATTATTTAAATCAAGCATGTAAACATTATTGATTCGCTTTCCCTGCAAAATAGTGTTATTATTTAAGCTGATAATACATGAATTTGCCAAAAAATTTATGATTAATCCCTTATGGCAAAGCTGATAGATGTTGAGCAAGTTGTGTTTTAGTCCATCTACAAGCAAAACATTTTCAAGCAGAAAGTTCTTGGAATTTCTAATTATACCTGAGCCTATCACCTTCTTGGTGGTGTTGTCTCCAAGAGTAACCTTGCCTCCTATCCTGGTCTTCATCAAAATGAAGTGATTGGCATCGCCAGTCATATGTCGAGAGCATCTGCTATCCAGGTACCACATGCTCTCATGAGTCTTTTTGTGATAGCTTGCCTATAAAATTATTAAATGTCAAATTTAGGAACCCAAACATGTTTGAGTTCCTTCTTATGGAAAGTATAATTCAATGCATATTGTGAATCATGTAACTTGGGTCTCCAAACCTAGTGTGAACTATGGTGAATGGTATAAGTGTGTGATATGTGTCCTAGCAAGCCACATAAAAAACATCTAACTCAAGGAAAAGGAAGCACTAATATACTCCTGTGGTGATGCTTCTTTTTATGTGATGCATGCAATGATGGTTTTTTATTTTTAAAAGTTTTTAGATTTTCTAACTTTTTAAACTCCTTTTCTAACTCAGCATGAGATGATTTTAATGACTCATGTGCATCAGATAATTTAGCATGTTTTTTGTTTAATGCATCAAACTCATCAAGTAAAGACATGTGATTGTTATCAATTGTAGAATAATCTTTAAGAAGAATTTAATTCTTTTTTTGTAAATTAAAAAAGTCTAATTTCAAGTTGGCATGTGTTTTCTTAAGTTTCCTATATGATGCATGAATTTGTTCTGAAACTTAAAGTAGTTGCTCATAATTTAGTTCACATACCTTTTCTTGGTCACCCTGACCAAGATTATCATCTGCCATTAAGCACAAGTTTGTTGTCTCCTCTTCAGGTTCAGTCTCAGAGGAGTATGATGTAGAATCTGCCGAAAACACCTTTTGGAATCTCTTCTTGTCCTTCTTGAACTTGGGTTTCTCCTCACCCTTTTCTTTTCTAGGGTGAGACTTAAGTGTAGGGCAATCAGTTTTAACATGTCCTGGCCTCCTGCATTCAAAATAAATCACATCATTAGAACTCTTAAAATTTTTGTTTCCCTTACCTTTATTCCACTTTTGATGGTTCTTTTGCTTCTTCCTTAGAAAGCTTTTAAATTGCCTTGTGATTAAGGAAACATCATCTCTTTCAGATCCAGAAGATTCATTGTCCGTGTTATTGGCCTTCAGTGCCACATTTTACTCATTCTTTTTTTCACCTGCATCATGATTTCTTTGATTCACCCCTTGCTCGTAAGCAATAAGTGAGCCAAGTAAGTTATCAGTCGAATAAGTATTCAAATATTTAGATTCAGTAATTGTAGTGATTTTAGCATCAAAAGCGGAAGGTAAGCATCTCAAAATTTTATTCAACTTTTCATAGTTAGTGAGTTCTCTTTCTAAGGCATGCATAGAAGTTACAATTTGAGTAAACCTTGTATACATTTCAGAAATTGATTCAGATGGTTTCATACAAAAAAATTCATAATCATGCAACAAAATATTTAATCGAGATTGCTTGACTTCTTTAGTTCCTTCATAAGTAATACACAATTTATCCCAAATTTCTTTACTAGTTATGTATGTTGAAACATGCTTGTAATCTTTAGATTTTAAAGCACAAAAAAAACAATTCAAATATTTTGCATTAAGTTGTGCTAAATCCCAATCATCGAGAGGTCATTTAGTAAAACGAAGTTGAATAGTAATGCCATTATGTTTAACAGTTGGAGGTGTATAACCAGCCTTAACAAGAATCCATATGCGATAGTCAATTGATTGTAAAAATATAGACATGCAAGTTTTCCAAAAATCAACTAGAATGTTATCAAAAAAGGTGGTCTTGTAATGGAATACCTTTCCGCAATATTATGATTACCAAAATTAGCCATGGATCAAAATTCAAAAGCATTTAAAAACATGTTTTTATGAATCCCGCTCTGATACCACTTGAAAGTTCATTAGGGATGTTAAGCCCTTATGAACTAGCCCAAGGCTAACCAAGAGGAGGGTTGAATTGGTATTTTAAAAATTATTTAGATCAAAACATAATCACAAAACTCAAGCCAAAATCACCACAATGAAAGTCAAAGTATGTAAGAATAAATGCGGAAAGCAGTAGTAAAAGGACATAGAAATTTATAGTGGTTTGGTCAACTCGACCTACGTCCACTCGCCGGAGGCGCCCTTCGAATATTACACTAAACACCATGACTCTTCTTTTGCTCCCACAGTAAGGTAGATAAGCCCTCAAAATAACTCCTTTCTATTGACCTCGATGAGGCGAAGAACCCAACTCCTTTTGCTTCCTTCTGAAGCAAGCAGAGAACCTTGATCGATTGTTGAAGAAGACCTCTCTCAACCCTCCAAGGATAAGAGACTCTAGTGGAAGATGAAGAATTGGAATAATGCTTAGAGCAACTCTTGTGAAATTCTCTCACAAGCTCCCCCTCACAAAATCCTCTCTCTCTCTCCCTCTCCTATAGGCTTTCTGAGGTCAAGACAGCAGCAAAAGATTACCTCTAAGGTATAGAAAGAGATCTTAAATAGAAGTGCTTTGGAATAGCTCTTATTTTATACAAACCAACTTTATCGTCCAGGCCAATAGGGGTATCAGCCTGGCTGATCAGCATAAATTTTGCTCAATCAGCTAGGTCGGTTTGGGATGATTAGACAATTTTTGTTCATATCGTCTAGGCCGATAATATATCGTCCAGGATGATTAGTTCAAATTTGAGAAAAATTATCCTAAACATTACCCTAAATAGAAGCTGACCGATGTCAATCATCCATGCCATCGTCCCGATCGATCTTGCGATCGGCCCGGCCAATATGATCGTGCAATCAGCCTTAATTGCTTTCCTTAATCACCTAATCAATTTAGGCATAATTGTGCTACGTCATCCAGGTCAATGTCCTGGATGATGTCCAAAAATAACTAATACCTAAATAGATCTAACAGTTGATTCTTTCTAATTTGAGCCTATCATCTTGGCCGAATTATTATCGTCTAGGCCGAACATCTTAATGACGATTGCCTTAACCATAATGCCTTAATTAGGGTTTTTATTTTGAACTAATCATCTATGACGATATAAGTATCATCCCAGACGATGTTACCAAAAATAATAAACTCTAAGAAATAGTCAAAAATTCTCACGAGGTGTGTGTGTGCAAGGTTACTTAGCATTATGAGCCACATCTTCTACAATAGACTCAAGAAAAGAAAAAATGTACAAAGTGACTAAAACCTAGTCTACCCAATCTTGAGCTGGTTCCAATTATCGTTAGATTTTGTGGACCTAAAATGTTAGTAGGCAAGGAAGTCGTAGAGAAATAAGAGTGTTTGCTATCATCAAAATCATAATCCATGAAAACATATTTGTAACAGTACATAACCATTTAAATTTAGTGGAGTTGGCTCTTCTTGATAGGAGTTTATAAAATTTTGTTTGGGAGGAAATCTAATTAACTATTTACTTATTGTTAGGATATTATGTATTTGTTCCAATTATTATATGTATTACGAAGCTGGTTATTAGTAAGGACTTATGTCATTTATAGGGTCTACTAGTGGCTATGGATAATATTGTGGGCTACATTTCCATCCTTGTGCTGGGGTGGTGTTGGTGCCTTAAATTCTCCTGCTAGTAATTTTACGGCTCTATGACTCTATTCTCTATATTTCTTTTCTTTTAGTCCTTTTTTTTTGCATTTTATTGTGTTTGTGAGTTTTTTTGTGTAGGATTGAGTAGCATTGGTGTTATCAAATTGATGACTATTACGGTTGCCTCTTTCTGAGCTCTATTAGTCAATATTTTCTCCCGGTTTATCCACTGCATATTTTATCCTATATTCTCTTTGGGCTGGTTGTGGTCTTTTGTTGGTTGGTCCATTTGTTTAATTTATGGTGGTGTATTCATCATCTTTTATATGGATGTCTGATTGATGAGGGCTCTTTCAGTAAATGTAATTTTTGGCTAGTTTTTACTGCTATCTCTACCTTTATTTTTTTTAAGAAAATATAGCAAATTACATTGAAAACTAAGAAAGGAATACTACCTACGGACTTAAAACATTAGACTCATACTTTAACAAAGACTAAACGGAAGGAGGAACCATATTTATACTAATATCTTCCCAAATAAAAGAACTAAATATATATCATAGTTAGCACATAAATCCGCTAACTTATTGCACCTTAAATCTATGCAATTAAAAATAACATTATTGAACCCATTAACTAAATGAGCATCTCCATACCTTGAGTCACCACTTGTCTTAGCTCTTTACAAAAACTTCATAATGTTAACATTATTACTTTTAAATATAATCCCCTTGTATTTAAACATCCAATCTTTGATCACCTCTTTGATTGATTGAGTAGCCAAAAGCTACAATGTAGATATGTCCCAATGAAAAATGATTTTCAAAAAGCCAAGAGAAATCTACCTTTGTAATCCTGAAACACCCCTCAAATTCTAGCTTTATAAGAAGGTAGTAAAACCACATCCACATTTACCTTTACCCAATCGGGTGGAGGAGGATACCAATGCAAATTTGACAGCCTAGTAGACTGATTATCACCCCATCTGCTTGAGTATTTACCAATACCATGTGCAGATATAGAAGCATAACACACTGCATTAGAAGCAATAATCAATGAGTTGTCTTCACTTACACTATGAATAAACTTGTTTCTTGACTTCCATATAAAGAATACCACACTAAAATACAAATTAACCTTGAAAGAACTTTGTCTGCATAGCCAATTACATTATTCCGTTAAGGAATCAAATACCGATACTACAAACCCTCACTTACGTAGTTGATTTAAAACTTCCTTTAGCTTTGCACTCCTAATAGCAACATGATATCTATCCTCTATTTCATTACAGCTCCTTGGGAAATAGCTTTCCTTATGCAATCTTCTATACTCAAGAAACTGAAAAGTAGGAAGGGCTTTGTTAAAAATTCTCCACCAAACTATCTCCACCCTTAGGTTCAAATTACTTTTTTTTATCCAACTTCCAACTGCTTCAGTGTTGTTTGCATAACAGATGCCTCAAACACCATAGAAGAAATGGATTTCCAAGTTTTTTGATAAAGCAACTCCA
The DNA here is from genome assembly GCA_016618105.1 of Dendrobium huoshanense. Lineage (NCBI taxonomy): Eukaryota > Viridiplantae > Streptophyta > Magnoliopsida > Asparagales > Orchidaceae > Dendrobium > Dendrobium huoshanense. The sequence goes on from CM028351.1 coordinate 52,268,042, forward strand.
TCTTGTCCTCATCCATTCCAGAGAAAATTTTGACTTGAGAGATTAGATTTACAATATCTATTCCCATATACTTTCTTATCACTTCCACATTCCATATACCATTAGTAATGACGTTGGACGCCGAGAAATTGCTGCTCTCATGTGGGATGACAAAAGTTGGCCATTTACTAGTGTTTTTTTTTCAGTATCCATGTGTCATTGCATACATCAATAGCTTCTCCATTAGAAATATTCCATCTAATTAAAGGCCTTAGGGATTTACCTCCATCCATGATGATCTTCCAAGCTATTGAACCCGTCCTCCTTATTGTGTCAATTTCCAACAAGTCTCCATATTTCAGATAAAATACTTTGTGTATCAATGAGTCTTTATATTTCACATACTTCAATGCTAATTTTGCTCTTAACGGTCCCACTTTACTCGAACAAGTGTGAAGTGCTCTACCTCCCCATTTCAATGGCAAACACATTACATCCCAATTGACATAATGAATCCCATGTCTTCCATTGGACATGTTCCAAATAAAGCTTCTACAAATCTTGTCTACCTCTTCAAGCACACTCTTAGAAACCAAAGAGTTGGTACAATGAAAGGTAGTGTAAGATAGCAAAATCATTTTTGTTAGCAAAATCTTACGAGCTAAGGATATCAATTTCCCTCCCCAAATATTTGTCATCCTTAATGCCTTGTCAATAATAAAAATAAAGTCTTCTCTTACTAGCCTTCTCAATGCTAACTTTATTCTAAAGTATGACAACTTCTTGATTTTTTTGAACCCCATTATTCAAGAAATTGCCTTCTTGTTTCTTCTACTAATAGTTTTACCAAATATCATACAAGATTTGTTGGTATTAATCCTCTAACTTGACCACCCATAGAAATTTTCCAAAATTGCCTTTATATCCTTGATTACTTTCAAGATGGCTTATGAAAAAATAATCACATCATCTGCATACAACAAGAGGTAAATTCTAGGTCTAGTTGAGCACAACCGAACACCAATGGAGCTTTCTCTTTGTCTAAAAGCATTGGATAACAATTGAGAACGTAGAATAAATAGAAATGGGAACAAGGGACATCCTTGTCGGAATCCACTTCTTCCACTTATCTATTTAGACAAATTATCATTAATCAAAATAAAGAATTTTGAATCTTTTACACACTCTAAAATCATCTTAGAAAATTTAGAAGGAAAACCAAAATAATCCAAATATTACTCTAAGGTTGGCCACCCTATCGAATCATATGCCTGCTCCATGTCAATTTTGAAAGAAACAAAACCTTTAGATGATTGTGAATACCTGAATTTATGCATAATCTTTTGTGCTATATGTTAAGAGAGTTTCTTTTTGCATGTTTTACATTCTTGCAACTTGTATATTTTTGATGATTTAAATAATTAATTTTTTATGTGTAGTTATCTCCTAACACTTTTTAGAAGAGTTATTTTTGCTCTTGTGTGTACTAACATTTCAGGAAAATCAAACTCCAGACTACAAAGAATTCAAATCAAATTCAGCATGAGATACTTTGTGTATTTAAAGGTTATATTTTTCTTTGAATTAAGTTTGAGAGAGAGTGATTGTAATTTAGTAAATAAACACACACACTTAAGGAGATCTTAAAAAATTTGTACTGATCGTACGGGATGAACATAGTTCGTACGGGATGATCAGGTCAGTTATCTCCTTGTAAGACCAATGGAACGAACATGAATTGATGAAAATTTTTCTAAGTCCTGATCTTCCAGGATGAAGTGTATTCATCCCAAGACGAAATGTTCTCTGGAAAATTTTCATTCAGACAAAATTTATATTCATTCCATGATGAGTTTCTCTCTGGAGTATTTTCGTCTAGGATGAAGTGTATTCATCCTGGGATGAAATCTCCTCTAGAGAAATTTTATTTAGGCGAAATTTATAATCGTGCCAGGACGAGTTACTCTTTGGAAAATTTCATCCGGACGAACTCGTTTCATCCCAAGATGAAGTGAACCGACTCTAAAATTTTAGTGACGTTCTGTAGTTTTTGGGAACCGACCTATGGAATAACCGTTCGTACAAGACAAACCTAGTTCGTACGGGACGATGTATATGTACTAAGTCATTTCGTACCCATATACATTAGGTTCGTTTCCAACGCATTTAAGTAAAATCATCCAGGATGATCCACGATCCTACGGGATGATCCAATGCGTATTGACTTTAAAATTTGCAAATTTTTGACGGTTTTTTATGTCTTACCTGTAGATAGTCTAATCCAAACTTCCACTTAATCTTTTTGCTTACTGATCTTCGTGCCTACTGAAAGAAGAGTCAAGGAGAGAGTGTGAGAGAGTGTTTAAAAGAGGATTCTTACTACTGGAGCGTGAAGGCTTCACTTGGTGTTCAAAGAAAAGAATCATTACTTTTAATTTGTGTTTACTTCACTCTTTTCGCTCTTCCTTCTAGATTTCTTGCGAGAAGATTTGTCAAGGAGATCCGGTTCTCTGCCGACACTTGGAGAGTCTGAAAAACCGAAGGGTTCTCTACCCATACTAGGAGAGTGTGAAAGGATGAAGGGTTATCTGCCCACACTATGAGAGTATGAAAGGACGAAGGGTTCTCTGCCTACACCGGGAGAGTGTGAAAGGACGGATGGTTCTCTACCAACACTAGGAAGAGTACAAAAGGACAACGGTTCTCTACCGCACTGTATAGTGGTGGAAAAGAGTTTTGTAAAGGCTTCTACGTCTTGCTGTGGGTGCAAAAGGAGAGTCACTAGTGGTATTAGTGCAATACTCGGAGGGTGCCTCCGGGGAGTGGATGTAGGTCAAGTTTGACCGAATCACTATAAATCTCGTGTCTTTTATTTTTCTGCTGCATTTTTATTTTTTTCTATTTTAATATTTCAAAATTGTGGTTGAAAAACTTTTTCTATAAAATTCACTAAATTTAAATTCTCGGTTTTAAATTTTAAAAAAGGGTAAAATTTTTTAAATACCAATTCACCCCCCTCTTGGTTAGCCGCTAGGACATAAGCTTAGGTTTAACAACCTAATTCATAGTGAACAAGTTTCAACAAGTGGTATTAGAGCTTTGTTTTAAAATTATAAGTTTAGACTACTTTTTGATTAACATAGATGACTACATTTGGAAACTGAAATACACCCGACGGTTACTCTATAACTAGACCTCCACTGTTCGACAATATACCTTTTGATTTTTGAAAAACATGCATGTCTACATTTTTACAGTCACTTGATTATCGTATGTGGATCTTAGTTCAGGAAGGGTATACAAAACCAACTAGACTAGTTGACGGAGTTAGAGTTGAAACACCTTTTGCAGACTGGACAATAGAAGAATGTGACTTAGCATAACTAAATGCAAAATGCTTGAATAGTTTCTTTTGTGCTCTTAAATCAGAAGATTACATACGGATTTCTTCTTGCAAAAGTGGGAAGGACATATGGGATAGACTTTGTATAACTTATGAGGGGGACTAATGAGGTTAAGTAATCTATAGTTAATATCTTGTTGCAAGATTATGAACTATTTCGCATGAAACCAAATGAATCTATTTCTGATATGTACACAAGATTCACACAAATAGTCACCTCTTTGCATGCACTGGGTAGAAAACTAACGAATGCTAAAATGGTTAAGAAGATTCTTCATTGTTTGTCTACTTCTTATGATGCTAAAATTACTGCAATACAGAGTCTAAAGATCTAAATATTTATTTTATTAACTATCTTCTTAATTCGCTAATTGCTTACGAGCAAGGAGTTAGCCAAAGAAAGATTGATGCAGGTGAACCACGAAGAGAGAAGAACATAGCACTAAAAGTGGAAGAGTCTGAGAGTGAACACTCACAACCTGAGGATGAAGACGACATCGCATTGATGACTAGACAATTCAGAAGCTTTCTGAAGAGGAAGCAGAAGAGATGCCAGCATTGGAGTAGAGGTAAATTTAATAGAAATGCCAAGGTTTCAAATGATGTGATTTGCTATAAGTGCAGGAAACCTGGTTATATCAAGACTGAATGCCCAAAACTCAAAGTCACTCCTAGCAAGGAGAAGGTAGAGAAGAAACCAATTGTAAAGAAGGGCAAGAAGAAGTTTCAAAGAGCTTTTTGGGCGGACTCAGCTTCAGATTCATCAGAGACTGAAAAGGGAGAGGAAGTCACTAATCTGTGCTTAATGGCTGATAGTCTTGATCAGTTAGATCAAGAAGAGGTATGTGACTTAACCTATGATGAACTTTTCAAAGTTTCTGAACACATGCATGATACATATAGGAAAATGAAAAAAAAAAATACATGCTAGTATAAGTTTAGAGCTTGAAGAATTACAAAAAGAACATGAAATCCTTAGGAAAGATCATGCTTAAATTGATGAAAACCACATGAAATTACTTGATGAGTTTGATGACTTGAATAAAAAATATAAAAATTTAAAATCATCCTATACTAAACTTGAAAAAGATTTTAAAATATTTAAGGATGAATCGGAGAGAAAGATTTATAGATCAAATTATATAAATCGAATTTTGAAAATATGAATTCATTTTACAAATTAACGATAAAAGCTCTCGAGGATAATAGGATACCCCCTAAACTTGAAGATTTTACTAATCCTATCATGTATCCTAAATTTATGCAATCCCTGAATAGACAGATGAATTATAGAAGACTTTTCCAAAAGTCATATGTAATAATTACGGATTATTTGGACATATAGCTCACACTTGTACTTTGAAGATAAAAAGTTATTTGGTGTGGAGACCTAAGATGCATAAACCTAGACATATCATACATGCATCTAATTATAAATTGCCAAAAGGGGAACCCAAACTTGTTTGGGTTCTCAGGTCTAATGTTTGGTAATTTTGTAGGGTCACTCTCACACAAGACCTCGTGAGATCATACCCACTTCGAGATAACACCACAAGGAAGGTGGTTGGATCATGTATGATTGGAAATCATAATAAATTTTCCATTGAGAATGTGTTATTAATAGAAGGCTTATAACCTAACCTGTTAAGTATAAGCTAGCTATGTGATAAAGGATATTGTGTGAAATTTTTTCCTAATAGGTGCATATTAAGCCTAAATGGTAAAAATATTTTGAATGGTAAAAGGGTAAATAATTTTTACATGCTAAACTAGAATTATATTCAATCTCCTACTGCTTTTTGTTTGAAAACTGTATCTAATGAGTCATGGCTTTTGCATAGGAGACTTTGTCATTCTAGTATGAAAAATCTTAGGAGGATTACCCAAAAGAACTTAGTGAGAGGTATACCAAAACTATACTTTACTAAGAACCACCTTTGTGATGCATGTTAATTAGGAAAGTAAGTGAAGTCCTCTTTTCAGTCCAATATGAATCTTAGAACTAGTAAACCATTAGAGATCTTGCATATGGATCTTTATGGACCAATTGGAACTATGAGTCTAGGAGGGAAGGTATATGAATTTGTGATTGTGGATGATTATTCAAGATTCACATGGGTTAGATTTCTATTTCATAAGAGTGAATCATTTGAAGAATTTAGAAATTTTTTGACTTGGATTCAAAGAAATCTTAGGTGTGAAATCATAACTATACAAAGTGATCATGGAGGAGAATTTGAAAATGAAAGATTTGAGGATTTTTGTAAGGAGAAAGGAATTGATCACAACTTTTCTGCACCTAGAACCCCTCAGTAGAATGGGGTAGTCAAAAGGAAAAATAAGGGTAAATAATTTTTATATGCTAAACTAGAATTATATTCAATCTCCTACTGCTTTTTGTTTGAAAACTGTATCTAATGAGTCATGGATTTTGCATAGGAGACTTTGTCATTCTAGTATGAAAAATCTTAAGAGGATTACTCAAAAGAACTTAGTGAGAGGTATACCAAAACTATACTTTACTAAAAACCACCTTTGTGATGCATGTTAATTAGGAAAGTAAGTGAAGTCCTCTTTTCAGTCCAATAAGAATCTTAGAACTAGTAAACCATTAGAGATCTTGCATATGGATCTTTTTGGACCAATTGGAACTATGAGTCTAGGAGGGAAGGTATATGAATTTGTGATTGTGGATGATTATTCAAGATTCACATGGGTTAGATTTCTATTTCATAAGATTGAATCATTTGAAGAATTTAGAAATTTTTTGACTTGGATTCAAAGAAATCTTAGGTGTGAAATCATAACTATACAAAGTGATCATGGAGGAGAATTTGAAAATGAAAGATTTGATGATTTTTGTAAGGAGAAAGGAATTGATCACAACTTTTCTGCACCTAGAACCCCTCAGTAGAATGGGGTAGTCAAAAGAAAAAATAAAACATTAATAAAACCCGTCCGAGCAATGTTAGTAGAATACTCACTTCCTAAATATTTTTGGGCTGAGGCGGTTAGCACTGCATGTTATGTTCTGAATAGGGTTAATGTGAGATCTAAATTAAATAAAATACCCTATGAGTTACTAAAAAGAAGAACACCTAATTTTTCTCATTTGCATGTTTTTGGGTGCAAGGTGTTCATTCATAACAATGAAAAATCTGCCTTAGGAAAATTTGATCGAAAATCAGATGAAGGAATTTTTGTTGGATACTCAAGTGTTGGAAAATCTTATAGAGTATTCAATAAAAGAACTTTGGTAATTGAGGAGACCACATATATTGTATTTGATGAATCTGAAATTTTAGAATAACCAAATGTTATAGAAGATGAGATCGAGATTAACTCCCAAAAGATTGATAAAATGAATTTAGAAGAAAATTTGGAAGAAAATTTGGAGATAGAAAACCCTTTGCCTAGAGATTTGAGATTTTCTAAAAACCACACAAGAGAACTGATTATAGGTGAACTTAGTGAGGGTGTAAGGACTAGGTGTGGATTAAACAAAGAAGTCAATCATTCAGCCTTCATTTCAACTATAGAACCTTCAAATATTGATCAAGCACTTTTAGATGAATTTTGGATTTTGTCCATGCAGAATGAGTTAAATCAATTTGTCAAAAATAAAGTTTGAGAATTAATTACAGGGCCAAAGGATCAAAGTTTAATTGGAACTAAGTGGGTATTCAAAAACAAAAAGAATGACTCAGGAGTAGTCATTAAAAATAAGGCTAGATTAGTTACTATGGGGTATAATCAGATTGAAGGAATTGATTTTGAGGAGACTTTTGTACCTATAGCTAGACTTGAAGCAATTAGGGTTTTGTTAGCTTTTGCCTGTTTTAGAGGATTCAAATTGTATCAAATGGATGTAAAAAGGGCCTTTTTAAATGGGGTAATTTAAGAAGATATTTTTATAGAACAACCACCAGGTTTTGAAAATTCTAAATACCCAAATCATGTTTTCAAGTTGAAAAAGGCTTTATATGGATTGAAACAGGCACCTAGGGTTTGGTATGAGAGGTTAAGCACTTTCTTACTTGAAAGATCTTTTGAAAAATGAAGTTTGGATACAACTCTCTTTTTGAAGAAATGTGGAAAGGATATACTTATTGTTCAAATTTATGTTGATGAATCATTTTTGGATCTTCAAATAAAAATCTTTGTGATGATTTTTCTAAAATAACGAGTAGTAAATTTGAGATGAGTTTAATGGGAGATTTAAGTTACATTCTAGGATTTAGTATTAAGCAAATTGAGGTAGATACATTTCTTAGTCAGTCAAAATATATTAAGGACATTCTCAAAAATTATGAAATGGACAATGTTAAACCTGTTAGTACACCAATGAGTTCCTTAGTTTAGTTGGATAAGGATCCTAAGGGAAAGTCTGTTGATCAGAAGAAATTTAGAGGGATAATTGGATCTTTATTTTACTTGACTGCTAGCCGACCCGATATCATGTTTAGTGTTTGCTTGTAGATTTCAATCAAATCCAAAAGAATCACATTTGACAGTAGTAAAAAGGATTTTAAAATATCTGTTAGGAACTCAGAACTTACGTATTTGGTATCCTAAGTTTAGCTCTTCATTTGAAATAATTGGTTATTCAGATTCTGACTTTGCAGGTTATAGGGTGGACAGAAGGTGCAGTTTCAGTTTATTGGAAATTTATTAGTCTCTTGGTCCAATAGAAAACAAAATTCAGTAGCCCAATCTATTCCAGAAGCTTAATACATTGCATTAGAAAGTTGTGTGGTTTAAGTACTTTGGTTGAAACAACAGTTAATTGATTAAGGATTAACTATAGGCACTATTCCAATTTATTGTGATAACAATAGTGCTATTTGTATTTCTAAAAATCCTATTCAATATTCAAGAACTAAACATATAGATATCAGGCATCATTTCATAAGGGATCATGTATCCAAAGGAGAAATTGAACTCACTCATGTTTCTACGGAAAATCAACTTGCTGTCATTTTTACAAAACCTTTAGCCTTTGATACTTTCAGTGGATTAAGAACAAGGCTTGGTGTGATTGATTTGAATACTTAATTAAAAATGTTTTTGCAACATTGAAGTTTGTTTTTCTAGTTAATATTTTTGTGTGTTTTTTATGTGTTTGTGAACTTGTATGTGTGATTTTCCTTATTTAGTATTTGTGTTCTTTATTTTTTTAGTGAGTTTTTTAGTGTGTTTGTGTTTTAGTTTTAATTGAGTGCATGATTTAAATTTTTTAGTGTCCATCATCTGAGACTAAATTTTTTCGTACGGGACAATTTGTGTAGTGTATATAACTGCCAGAATTTGAACCATTTACGTGTAGTTTTCAGTTTTTAATTGTCACTTCGTCTGTACGATCTTCCGGGATGAAATGTTTTTCAAACGATGGGATGAATGAATAAAGCAGTTGAATGGATAAGGTAGTTTTTAATACTAACTTCGTACGTATGAATCTTTGGTTCATCCGGACGAACACATGTCGATTCGATGGAGGGGACGGTTTCAACTGCCATTAAAACAATCATAAGTTCTGATCGTCCTAGGACGAACACGTGTTCATTAGTACGATCAGTCTGGTCAAAATTCTGTATGAAAGGACGTTTCGTAAATTGTGTTGATTATGAAAAGTCGTTTCATTTTGACGCATTGGTTCGTCCATACAAAATGTTTTCATACGGGACGAATTGAAAAGTTCATACAGGATGAAATTTTTTTGTCTGGTATGAACTTGTCGTTTTCAATAAATAGAAGGGCTTTTGAACTCAACTGTCACACTCTAAACTTTACTTTCAATCTCTTTCGTACTTTAGATCTTTTTCAAATGGCAAGTTTAAGTAAGAGACAAAAGATTCTGGCTAGGAAACCAAATAGAAATTCTTCTGAGAACTTCCTTTCCAAAGAAAATGAGGAATTTTTTTCTAGGTTTGCCTCAGCAAAGATCACATCCTCTAGAATCCTAATCCAAGAACAACTTACCTTTTAGGAGATGAACTTATTTGCTTCAACACAATTTGGTTTTATCCTTACCCTTGTCTATCTCTACAATAAAGAAACCTTTCACTACTTCCTCGCCAATATTTCCTTTAATTATGACCATTCTATAATTCGTTTCTTTGTCTTTTTGAATTTAAGGACAGAGGAAACTAGAGCTCATCACTTGGTCAACACTCATGATTATGAATGGTATGAAATTAATAATGTGATTAGAGGAAACAATTTGAACGAACATGTGGCTAAAGTATCCAGTCTCGTTCGAAATGCACGTATCATCCAGCATTTTCTTAGAACTTCTATAATTCCTAAAGCTGGTGATAGAATCAATATAACCCCTCTTCTTTCTATGGTGCCATTCTTGATCATGTCTAAAGAACCTATAGATGAAGCCCAACTTATCCTTGACTATCTTTATGGGCTGTCTGAAATTGGTCATGTAGAGCATAAGAAAAAGAAAAACATCGCCTTTGGACATCTAGTTGCCTACATTCTGGACAAGAAATATAATTTGGTTAATCCTGATCAAGAGTTTGAAGAACCGCTCTACTACAACGATGGATCATTTAGAGCAATCTTCAAAGAAAAACCAAGTAAAGCACATGTCATTAGTGATATGGACCAAGAACCAGAAGCTGCACCTGCACCCACCAATGAACCAAATTATCAGGATTTGGTTCAAAGATTTGATCGCCTAGAGACTCATATTGATCAATATTTTGATCAAATTGAGACTCATCTTCAGTAGCAGGATGCACAATATCAGCATGACATGGGATTTATGAGGGTTCAAATGAATGATATCAGTACCAATGTGCTTATGATGAGTACTTACTTTAACATCTTTTGTGTTGCACCTTCTCCTCCTCTTCCGGATCAGGGTCCTTCTCAGTGATAGTTGCACTTGATTTTATATATTTTTTATAGTTTGTGTGTTAGTTGTTGTTTTAAGAAAGTTTGTTGTATTTTCTTTTCTTTAGATGTTTTTGTTTTTGTATTGATATCCTGAGCTTAGATTATAATATCTTTATATTTATATCAATATATGTTCTCATGTTTTGGCTTTAATGGTATTGAAATGTGTGTTAGCCTTTATGTCAATCATTAGATTTTTTAATCTTAAATAGTGATATATCTTGATTTGTAAGTTAAAATTAAATTCATTAGAAAATCTAAGTTTTCTAAATTTAAGTTTTGCTTATAACTTGATTTTAATAAGATTGTCAATTTTATGTTTCTTATTTAGACTACATTATTGTTAATATTATTATTACAATTATGATGTTTTCTTATTTTGTATTTCACTTATCAATTAATATTTATGCACAAAAATGGGCCACAACTCTGAAAAGAATACGATTACTTTTGAAAAATGTACAAATGTACAAAAATCAAAAGAAATGCGCAAAGGTTCGCAATGTGAAAAAGAGGCACAAAATAAGCCCAACAAGTGAAAAGATGCACAAAAATGGGCCACAACTTTGAAAACGATGCGCAAAGCGCCACATGTGGTAGCTATTTCTTTTCATACTCTTTTAATCTCTTAATTAAAATTGATCTTATGTTCATTTATATTTCATATTGAAATTTGAAATATATAATTTTTATTTTCATCATTTCTGCAATGATTTTTTCTATCTTAATGTCTAAATTCACTCATGTTTTTGATAAATTCTTTTTATTATCTATGTTATATCTCTTCTTAAATTTTATGAATTACTATGATTTGCCAAATGTTTTAATTTTATTTGCATAACTTATTTCACTCACTTTCAAGATTGAATTATCAAATGATTTTCATGTCTGCTTACATTTCAAGTATTTTTCTTCTTCATTTTTTGTTGTTATCAAAAAGGGGGAGAAATTGTTTGATTCGTATTGTATATGTGTCTGTTTTTGTTTTGTGTATGTTGTATATGTTTTGTATTTGTTTTGTTTTTGTTTGTTTTGTTGTATATATTGTGTGTTTTATGTTGTTCAATGCCTCCTTATTTTCACGTGTTCATCAATTCAGGGGGAGTTTAGGAGATTCTTAGAATTTGAAATTATACAAACAATAATTATTTTGCCATCATCAAAAAGAGGTAGATTGTTAATAGAGTTGCTATTTGCATGTTTTACATTTTTGCAACTTGTATATATTTGATGATTTCAAATATTATTATTTTATGTGTAGTTATCTCCTAATAATTTTTGGAAGAGTTATTTTTGCTCTTGTGTGTACTAACATTTTAGAAAAATCAAACTCCAGACTACGAAGACTTCAAATCAAATTTAGCATGAGATACTTTGTGTATTTAAAGGTTGTATTTTTCTTCAAATTAAGTTTGAGAGGGAATGATTGTAATTGAGTGAATAAACACACACACTTAAGGAGATCTTGAAAAATTTGTACTGATCGTACGGGACGAACATAGTTTGTATGGGACGATCAGGTAAGTTATCTCCTCGTAAGAGCGATGGAACGAATAGGAATTGTTGAAAATTTTTGTAACTCCTGATCGTCCAAGATGAAGTGTATTCAACCTAGGATAAAATGTTCTCTGGAAAATTTTCATTCAGACAAAATTTATATTCGTTCCAGGACGAGTAGCTTTCTGGAGTATTTTCGTCCATGACAAAGTGTATTTGTCCCGGGACAAAATCTCCTCTGGAGAATTTTTGTTCAGACAAAATTTAAATCGTGCTAGGACAAGTTTCTCTTTAGAAAACTTTCGTCCGGACAAACCCATATTCGTCCCAGGATGAAGTGAACCGACTCTGAAATTTTAGTGACGTTCTGCAATTTTTGGAAACCGACCTATGGAATAACCGTTCATACCAGACGAACCTAGTTTGTACGGGACGATTAATGTGTACTAAGTCATTTCGTACCCATATACATTAGGTTCATTTCCAACACATTAAAGTAAAATCGTTCAGGACGATCCACGATCGTACGGGATGATACAATGCTTATTGCCTTGAAAATTTATAGTTTTTGGATGGTTTTTTATGTCTTTCCTATAAATAGTCCAATCCAAACTGCCACTTAATCTTTTTTCTCACTGATCATCGTGTCTATTGAAAGAAGAGTCAAGGAGAGAGTGTGAGAGAGTGTTTGAAAGAGGATTCTTACTACTGGAGCGTGAAGGCTTCAATTGGTGTTCGAAGGTAAGAATCATTACTTTTGATTGGTATTTACTTCACTCTTTTCTCTATTTCTTTTAGATTTCTTCCGAGAAGATCTGTTAAGGAGATCCGGTTCTCTGCCGACACTTAGAGAGTGTGAACAGTCGATGGGTTCTCTGCCCACACTAGGAAAGTGTGAAAGGATGAAGGGTTCTCTACACACACTAGGAGAGTGTGAAAGGATGAAGGGTTCTCTGCCTACACCGGGAGAGTGTAAAAGGACGGATGGTTCTCTACCAACACTAGGAAGAGTGTAAAAGGATGACAGTTCTGTGCCGCACTGTGTAGTGGTGGAAGAGAGTTTTATAAAGGCTTCTCGACCTTGATGTGGGTGCAAAAGGAGAGTCACTAGTGGTATTAGTGCAATACTCGGAGGCTACCTCAGGGGAGTGGATGTAGGTCAAGTTTGACCGAACCACTATAAATCTCATGTCTTTTATTTTTCCACTGCTTTTTTATTTTTCTGTTTTACTATTTCAAAATTGTGGTTGAAAAACTTTTTCTATAAAATCCACTAAATTTAAATTCTCGGTTTTAAATTTTAAAAGAGGGTAAAATTTTTTAAATACAAATTCACCCCCCCCCCCTCTTGGTTAGCCGCTGGGACGTAAACTTAGGTTTAACAACCTAATTCTTAGTGAACAAGTTTCAACACTATCAACACATGGTCTGATAAGGATCTTCCTTTCAGGAATGTCGCTTGCTCTTAGGAAATTAATTTTGGGAGAATAGAAGACATCCTGTTCATAAGAACTTTTGCCACCAATTTATAAATAGTGTTACACAAGCTTATAGGTCCAAAATTAGACGGAGTCATTGGGTTGCTCACTTTTGAAATAATAACAATAATTGTTTCCTTCCACTTTGAATCCACATCCGACAACTCAAAAAAATAGTTGATGGCATTCCACAAGTCCACTTTAACTATCTCCCAATATGCATTAATGAAAGAACAAGTAATACCATCATTACCTGGAGAGATGTTGTTTCCACTAAGCTTTGTCACTGCTTCCATCTCTTCAATAGTAAAAGCATTGTTTAACATTTATCTATCTCCATCATCAAGACTTCTCCATGGGCTAGGCCAATCTTGAAGCATGAAATCTCTATTTTTTTTACCCGCAGAGGACCCTACACGTTAATATAAAAAATAGGTTACAGAGTCCTTATAGGAGATATTTAGCTCACTATTGCTCAAAAGAGCTACAAAATAAAGATAAAAAAAACCTACAAGCCAATTGTTTCCACAACAAAAAGACACAAGGCACCCTAGTAACATTCTAATGATGCTATAGAGAAGCATCCAAAAAAGAAAGATCATATAATAATAATAAAGCCCACTCTTTCATCAAAAAAATTGAAGCCAAGCCTAGTTAGCTCAACCTGCAAAAATGAAAGGCTACAAAGGAAAAAACTACTCTAAAACAAACTATTAGTATATTAATTGCCAAAATTAGGGAAGGTAATAGAAATGAATAAGCAGGAAACCAAATTGTTCAAAGTAAAGCCAGTCTTAGCATTTAAACCATTAGAGCTCAAAATACTCTCATTAGTATTAACTTCATTAGGAGAGTCCAGATGCCGCTTAATCCTACCATGGGAAATATTCAAAGACATCACAAAAACATTCCAACAGGCAATTCTCATGATACCTATAGCATAGCAGTTGATAATCAAACACCAAACATAGACAATCAAGGCTAACCAATAAACACAGCTATAAGTGAAGAACCACAAGATACAATTAACAGCATAATAATTCTGGCCAGCATAACTGCCACCAAGAATCGCACAAAAAAGAAGAAATAGCTTTGGATTAACACATTGCAAGAACACCTGATATCATCATAACATAACCCATAACCAAACAGACCAACCCCATCAAAAGCAGATAAAAAACCAGCCTTAATCCTACCACTACCCTCAGCACCAAAATAGGTAGGAGAGCAACAAAGGGACAACCCCTCAATACCAAAAACATGAAAAATCACTGCTCCAGTTTAAATCCAGATAGACAATAGCAATACCATGAACCCTAATAAAATTTTGTCCACCAAAAACCCCAACAATAGAAAACCAACCATTGCAACAGCAGCACAGGAAGATGTAGAAATAAGAAGGCAAAGAAAAATGTCAAGAACAACAATACATACCAGCAAATAGAAAGAACAAAAATTCCAGCAATAGCAAAAGTACCCAAAAAGGATCCAGCCAACAAAACACCATAAGCCAAAAGAATACAAGCTACAGAAATTACTCCAGAGCAACCACAGTACCGATCAAAAATGCCAAAATTTCAACGCAGTCCAAGAACCAGTCCAGACCATAGAAACAACCATCCAAAGCATCAAAAACCAACAAAAATAATTAAGGATCAACATAAGGAACCCCACAAGCAACAAGGTAAAGCAAACTATTAAGGGGTCTAGGAATAGAAGATTGAATGACATCTGTAAAATAGCCAAGCCTACATCCACAGTTAGCAAGCCAAGAGGCACAAGCGTTACCACCCTTTCTGACATGCCAAAAAGACAAATTCATAACAACAACAACAACCTTTTAATTTCCCTAATATTATACAAATTATTTGAGTTGCAACAGACATGCTCCCCTTCCTGAAAAGGAATTATGTTAAAACTAGAATTCACCTCAATAATTATATTAGTTAAATTAAGAGGAAGGAAAAGTTGAATACCATAAAGAATAGCTATAAGAAGAACAGTATCAACATTACCATTCTGAACCGGCCCCACAAAGGCAACAATAAGATGACCACTGCTGTCCCCAATGAGACCATCATAACCAGCAAAAGACTCAGAAAGAACACCATCAACATTCAGTTTATAAAAATTAGGAGGAGGCTTTATCCAATAGATAACATTAACATTAGGAGTTCTCTACAAATTAATCTCTAAAGTGGTGCTAACATCATAACAGTTTTTAAAATTCTTAACACTAAGCAAATTAACAGCCACAATCTCTAAAATTTTATCTTTCACCCTTTGAGTGACATTGAGATGGTTCATCCTAACTCCATTGAAATTAGAGTTATTCCTCTCCAATCAAAGAAACCAAAGAATGAAAGAAGGTAATGCATTGTGAATGTGACCATTAGCATCAACAAACCAAGATTTAAGTAATGAATAAAGAGAAAGATGAGCATTAAAACAATTTATGTGAAGCAAATCTTCAAAATAAACCCAAGTTCTAATAGCCACAAAGCCATAAACGGACACATGGTGCATACTTTTTACATGAAAATAGCATTGACATTTAGAAGCTAAATTGAAACCTTTTTTAATAAGATTGTCCTCCATAAGAATAAATTTATGGATAACCCTCCAAACAAAGACAAAAACCGTAGAAGGGATACTCTTATGCCAAATTTTAGAGAAAATATTACTCAAATTACCTTGATCCCTAAAGGTTGCCAAGCATTTTTAAGATGGAAAGAACCATCTTTGGATAAGTCACATAAAATTATGTCTTTGGCATTAGTATTAATAGGCACTTTTAAAATACACTGGATAATGCATTCAGGAATAAAACTAGAGAGTTTATCATAGTCCCAATAATTCTCATTGAATAAAAAATTAACTTTAACTGAAGCAGAAGATGTAGAGTTCAGAATAGAATCAATAGAATCTTTATCTAACTATATATCTTGCCAGAAAAAAATATTACCTTCACTAAGACCACAAGAAATAAAGGGTTCCACCTCCCATTTAATCATGCAAAGCCTTTTCCACATTTTAGAATCCCCAACTCTAGGGGAGATAATGGTAGGGTGGGAACCCCAACAATACTTAGAAATCATAAAATTGGCCCAAAGATTCTCTTGAGTGTGCAAATTATACCAAAGTTTAAAGGAAAAAGCCTTAACAAGATCATGTAAATTTTTACAACCAAGACCACCTTTCGATAAAACACCACAACATTTTTCCCAAGCCGCCCAAGTAATTTTAGAAAAGGAAAAATTACCTTTCCAAAATAACTTGTTCATAATCCTATGAATCCTGCTGCAAATAGTATAAGTCAGAAAAATAGTTTGAAACATATAAAGAGGTAAATCATAGAGAACACTTTTGGTCAGAGTAACTCTACCACCAAAACTAAGAAAGTTAGAATCCCAAGATAAGAGCTTATTTTGAATAGGAGAGATAAGATCATCAAACAAAAAAGTCTATCTTCTACCTTTAAACAGAGGGACACCAAGATACTTAATAAGCAAATTAGAATGAGTAAAACCAATTGCATCTTTAATAGCTAAAATCCTGTCATTAGAAATCCTTTTATAAGAAATGAAGCAGAACTTATGTTTACTAAAAGACAAGGCACTAACCATTTAAAAAAGATTGAAAAACTGTATGAGTTTATGAATTCTATTAATAGTAGCATTCGTAAAAATAATAAAGTCATCCGTAAAGTATAAGTGAGATATCTGAAAGCCTGCCAAAGTTCAAAAATAAAGACCAAGATTATTCTCAAATAAGTTAGAGAGACCCATAGACAAATTTCAACCATAATAATAAAAAGAGTAGGGGAAATATGATCCCCCTGCCTTAAGCCATGAGAAGATTTGAAAAAAAACCATGATTGGAGCCATTAAGAGTGAAGGAAAAATAGACATTCTCAATAAAATTCTTAATAAGATTAATAAAAATAGAGTTTAATCCAAAAAGCTCAAGCATAATGTAAATGAAATTCCAATAAATATTATCATAAGCCTTAGCAATATCAAGTTTCAAAATCACATTACCTCTCTAACCCGGACTTCCAAATCATGACATAATTCTTGAGCCAAATGAATATTCTCCATGATAGCCATTCCTTTCACAAAACCCATTTGATTAGGAGAAATAATTTTAGGTAAAATGAAAGCCAGCCGATTTGAAATAATTTTGGAAACTAATTTATTGAAGAAAGTACAAATACTAATAGGACAAAAATCTTTCCAAGTTTGAATAGAATTATTTTTAGGAATAAGCAAAAGCAAGGTAGATGAAAAGAATTTAGGAAAAGGGTTACCAGCAAAAAATCCAAAATAGCAAAAAAATTATCATTTTGCATAATGTACCAACATTTTTGAAAGAAAAGAGTTGTGAAACCATCAGGAGCTGCCACAGAATCACCATTCATGCCCAACAAGGTATCTTTAACCTCCTCCAAAGAAGGTGTAGATAGAGAAGCATTATCCTCTAGGGATAAATGGTAGGGAATAAAAGAATGATCCATACCCTAAACAAAATTAAAAACTTTATTAAAATGGTTTTGAAAATGATGCACAACTAAATTGGCAAATCTCAACATGATTATCAGAATAATAGCCATCCTCGCTTTGGATGTTGTTGATAATATTCCTAAACCTTTTTCTCTTAGTTAAAGCATGAAAGTACTTAGTATTACTATCACCCTCAACCAAATGCTTAGTAACAACTTTTTGCTTCTAAAACACCTTTTTCAGAGCTTGAAAGTTAAACAAATCAAGTGTAGATATCTTAAGCAAGGAAAAATTAGAATCAAAAGGATCATGCTGACATAAAATATCATTAAAAGTCACACATTGTTCAGCTTGTAAAATATTAGAAAAGATATTTCTGAACACATTGTGATTCCACCAGTTAAGAACTTGCTTCAACCTCTTAAGCTTCAACCAAAGCCTTTTCATACCAAAAAAGGAGCTTGCCAGTTCTCATTCACAACATCAAAAAAGGAATTATTAAGAAGCCATATATTTTGGAATCTAAAGTCAGAAGAAGTATTAGACTGTCCATTCTTAATACTAATAAGCAGAGGAGAGAGGTCAGATAAAGCTCTACTAAGATGATGAACATTAGTGAAATTAATAGCTTTAATCCAAGAATCATTAAAGAGCACACGATCAAGCCTTTGCCATAAGGGACCCCTATTTAGGGTAAAATTATTAATAACAAACCCAATATAAATCAAAATACAAGACAAAATCATATTTTTAAAATTAGACATAGAACAAAAAGGAGAAGACCCACTAATCCTTTCAGAGGGAGTAGTGATAACATTATAGTCACCACCAACCAACCAAGGAAAATGACATAATGTATAAAAATTTATAAGTTGATCCCATAAAGTTTTTCTAATATAAAAAGAAGAGGCAGCATAAACAAAAGAGGCAAAACACTAAAAATTAAATGCTTCAATTTTATAGTGCACAACTCGATTAAAATCACCAATAACATCATCAATTTTAATAGGATTTTTTTAAAAAATCCCAAATTTTGTTAGATACATTCAAAATGGCATGGTGAAACCCCAAAAACTGAGAAGTATTAAGTAATCGAGCAGAAGGAATAAGAGGCTCAAGTAACACTAAAATAGAGATATTATGAACACGACATAAATTTTTAACACGAATCCTAAAAGATTGACAACCAATGCCCCTAACATTCCAAATAATCGTACTAAACATAAAGAAAGATTAATGAGAAGTAGTTTAGCGAGTATTTCTAGCAGTGGATCTAGGAGGTCACAAAAAAATATACTTGGGCTTCCTCCCTCTTTTACTATGAAATTTTATAAAGCTAGTATCATTATCATCCTTAATAAAGCATCTAGCAGCAATATTTATCTCTTCAGTATCCGTTAGAGCATCACTATTATAATTAGAAGTTGAAGGAGTGTTACCATCATTAGATTGTCCCCTATGTAAATCATGAAAATCATCCTTCATAAACTTACCATCATCCTCCCAATTATCAATAGCCACCATAATAAGTTCTTTAACACGTGTAGAAGATAACTGGTGTTCGTCCGAGGAGAGAAAAAATCCATCCTCTAAAGCCATATCAATTCTCCCACCTTCAGTACAAACCAATGGATCAACTACATTAGTATCCTTTACGGCTTCCTGAATAATTAAAAGATTAGTAATCATAACATCACTAACATCAGGTATATTATGATTATTAATACTAGAATGAGATTTATTAACATTATTTAAGGCATTGTCCCTAATTTTTTCACCATCAGAAGAAGAAACATTTAAAAGAGCAACTTCTTGAACGTGAGGCACAGATGTATTCAATTCAACAGGAAGAGAGTCCTTTTTAGTAACAGCCGCCAAGGGATTTTCACACAGCGGGGAGTGGCTATCCACCAAGGGAGGAAAAATAGATTCCTTAGGTTCCATAGTATCCAACTCAGCATGAACATCTTTCTTTAATTATTTTAATGAGTTCTTTTCAATACTCAAGTGAGGTGGTTTCGAAAACATTCATTCACAGCATGACCATGCATTTTATAGAAAGAACAAAAAATAGGTAAATTCTTATATTCAATTTTTTAGAAATAACCTTTAACTTTGGACCCAATCCAAATTTGATTAGGATGTTTCTTAGAAACATCCAATTCTTCCAATACCCTAGTAACTGATGTCCTTAAAACCAAAGCAGTTGCTTGATCAATTTGTAAGGGGCAACCGAAGATAGAAGCCATGCCAAATAAAATTTGATGGTTAAAAAAATGAAGATGCAAATTAGGAAAATATATCCAAATCGGGGCAATGGGATATTCCTCCATAACATCAAAAACCAGAGTCCATTTCAATAACTGCATTTGACATCCTCGGATATAATAAGACCTTCTAGTAAAAATCTGACTATATTCAAGGTCATTGGCAAGTTGAAGGGCAACATACCTTTGATTGAGTAAACCCACATGGAATGAACTAGAGAGCTTGAGATTAATGAAAAACATATGAATGATATAAAGATTAGGCCTTCTCAAAGCAAATTTACCAACTAAAGTTAGAGCACAAGGAGCAACAACTTGATTAACCATTAAATCCTCAAAAAGAAGGGCAGGAAAACCTTTAAATGACAAGTGAATGAACTTGAGTTTCGGGGATGACGAAGAATTAACTACAGCCTCTTTTAAAGATCGTGATTTCTCGTCAAAAAAGAGGAAGAAACGAGGTTCGATGACGACGGAGTTGTCATCGCTCTGCAAAAAATGCAAAGAGAAAAACAAGATCATAGCATGTAAGAAATCCAGAAGAGAAAAGCAAGGAAAATCAGACGAAACAACAAAAACTTGAAGCCAGAAGGGCCAAAATTGAGCACGTGCTGACAAACCCTAAGATCGCCCAAAAATTGCCTCAGAGGAGCAGAGAGACGTTACTTAAGCATGCAATCTCTATTTTTCCATTTATATTTGAAAAATTGAACCATGACATCCTCAATTTGATGTTGATCCTCCACAATCTCTCCATTTTCATTTTTAATTTTTGCAATGTAGTTAGAATTCCTTCTTACCAAAGCAAACACTTGAAATAATTTTGAAATACAATCTCCCTCTACCTTCCACTTCACCTTAGCCCTTTGTCTCCACCATGTATCCAATCGAGAAAGTGTTGAGTTGAGTTCACCCACTTTTACTTTTAACAACCAACAATCTTTCTCCAAAAGTCCACCATCGTTTACTTCCTTTGTTTGAAGATCTTCAATTTGCTTCAACAATTCAACCTTCATTAAAAATAAGCTTTTATGTTTAGCTTTGCTCCAATAAAATAGAGCCTTAAGAGCTTTTTCCATTTTATAATTCAGGATTTGAGAGTAGCTACCAACAAATTTCTTCAACCATACACCTCTCACCACTGCAACCGATGCCTTGTTGGAAGCCCAAACATCTTCAAACTTGAAAACCTTCTTAGTTAATGGATGAACCAATATATTTAGGATAACTAAACATTGGTCTAAAGCCACTTGAGCCAAGTGCCTCAGTACCAACCGATGAGAAGAATTCAATGCAGCTGAGTATAAGAAGAATTTATCTAATCTTTCAAGGATCCGAACTACACCTGATTTGTTGTTACACCAAGTGAACTTTAGTTCCACATACCCAACTTTATGGAAATCATTACAAGCTAGAAAACTCTTCATCTCCTTTGGTCCTAGGGAAAACATAAATCTTTTCCCTCCCCTCTTGTCTTACTTTAAAAGAATATAATTAAAATCTCCTCCTATTATAATTGGCAAATCCTTAGAGGAATAGAATTCCATCCTTTCCCAAAGCCTTCTTCTTTTATAAACATCCTTGTTACCATATATTGAAACAATCCTCCACTAGCCTTTATTAGGAACCTCCAAATCACCAATAATAATTTGGGAAGAAGATTCTAAAATTTTAAAGTTGGCAATACTAGCTTTCCACAACACAAGAATACCTCCTGATAAACCTTCTGAAGAAACATGAAAGAAATCCCACTATGAACCAATTATCTGATCAACATCCCTCCTTTCGATATTTGAAATTTTGGTTTCTAATAAAATAATTAAAAAAACCCCATGCTCTTTTACTACCTCTTTCAAGTATAGAGAAGCATTCTTCTTCCTAGCTCCTCTATAATTCCAAAAAGCTATGGAAGATGTCATTGAATAAGAGGGGATAAAATCCCCAACTTATCTTTACTTTCACCTTCAACTCTCCAACTCCTACGAGCCAAATTAATAGGACACCATTTTAGTTGTTTAGTTCCTTTTCTTTTAACATTAGAAGATCCACCTTCCTTCATATCAATTCCCGTATTCATTTCCTCCATATTAACCTTGAGATTTACATCTGCTACTTTATTTAGCCCATTCAATTCTTCAAACCGATTGGCAACAACTTCCTCTGTATAAACAAACTGTCCTTCCTCCAACATTCCATCTAAAATATTGAATTTATTTTCAAAAGCAATATTAGATGTTTTGATAGTCATACCATTGGATTTTATGATATATGATGCTAAGTTATCCACTAGTTCTTTAATTGAACTCTTCTCAAAATCTTCATTTTGATTTTCTTTCCTTGTTTAAACAGAGATATCCTCCTTCCTTTTGTACTTGTCGGCATCAGCAAAGCTTTCCTTCATATTTTCTGTTACTACTTCAGAATTTTTGTCCACAATCTCTTCCTTATTCCGTGGGTTAATCTTCCTGAAAGCATATTTTCTATTTCTTCTTTTCCCATAGCTAACTTGCACCTATGGCCCATAACCTTCATTTGCAACACTTAGAACTTCAACTGCCAGCTTATTCTTTACTACTTAATTGTTTTCCTCCATTTGCTTAAAAGATTTTCCCACTTCTTTTGAATCATTATTTTCTTCCATATTATTCTTTAAACAATCTATCTTCATGTGTCCAATCTTGCCACATACAGAACAGAAATTTGGTATCCTTTCATACTCTATTTTTTGAAAAATCTTTCCAGTGCTTCATTCCACCCATACTCCAAGAGTCAATTGAGAATCCAATTTGATATGAACATAAATCCTCCCAAACTCCCTCCATCCCCATTGGAACATATTTCCATCAATCATGTAAGGTTTCCCAACCATTGATCCAAGAATTATGAGGTGAAATTTCCCAAAAGGAGCCCATTGCCTCCTTAACTCAGTGCTTACTATAGGAAAAGGAACATTACCTCAAAAAACTTTAACCACTAATGAGTTTTGAAGCTTTCTAGAATTTTCCAAATCATTCTCTACATGTAATTTAACAGATGATCCATCTCCTATAAAAAATCTCCCAATTCTAGATTTAAATCCTTTTTGTTCTCCTTCTTGCTCCAAGCATTTTGCTGATTAGAATTTGTCGATCTTACTGAAATTGCAATCTAGACTCCATAACACATTCCCAAATCTCCTGGATTACATTCACAAACTATCACCAAATCAGAGTTTTTATTTTTATCCTTTTCTTCACTACCAATAGAGGCTTCCTTCATTGAAATCACCAAGTCTTCCTTAGCTACTAGATCACATTCAAGGCAGAAAACATTTGTATCAGCATCAGATTTTAGATTATCAGAATCTTCCTCCTTAATCCATTTATCGTCTAGTATTTTAGAGAATAGCTTTGATGATAGAGAAGCATCACCATTTGCAATTAAATCCATTATCCTTCCAGGCAATTTCACAGTTTTAAACTGAATCTTAGCAGTATCTTCAGCCGCCACACTTTTCCATTTGCAAATGAATTTGGAATTTTTCTTTAAAGATAACAATCCTCCTTCATTAATAACTAAAGGCATACCCGTTTTCAGCTTAGGTTTTGTTCCTAAAGGAAAACCAAGAAATCTATCTCTAAATGACGGAGGAGATGATGAAAATGCCCGAATAGAAACATGAGAGTTCCCTACAACAGCTTGACGAGCATCTAATGGACCACCAGCCAAAGAACGACGGCAACCCTTCGTCGCCATCAGCTTCACCAGAAAACCCGCAAAATTGAATTTTGAAAAACCAGTGCTAACTTTCCCTATTTCCTCTGACTTTCTCTGTCTAGTTTTCCCTATCTAGCTTTAGGATACTCACTATTTTTCACTGATATCTCTACCTGGTGGAACCTTTTTTTGCTATGTTATTGGCTGTCTGGCATGATCTATCATGGATTGTCTTTAATAATGGCTGTTATATTCATCATATTTTTTGGAATCTTGGGTTTACTAATTCGTGGTTCAAGTCTAACTTTGGCTGCTCCTAAGGTTTAGTATTTTTCTTCAATAGTGGCTTCTTTATCTATTGTCTTAACTTTCTATTTATCCTTGATTCAGTTAGGCAGTGCTATCTCTTTGGTGGTGTTGGTGATATCAAGAAGTTTAACTATAGCATTGGTTGTCTAATCTTTGAAAGTCTTTTATCTATGTGCTGCTTTTGTTCAATATTAATTTTTATAAGTGCTGAGCTTTCCTTAATATCATTATGTTTTACTTTATTATTTATTTGCATAACCTTTATTAAGCTGGATATTGTATTATTTACTTAGTGTTTTTACTTCTTATGTTGTTTATTTTTATTTCTTTTAATTGTTCTATGCAGTGTCCTTGCAGGCCTTATTTATAACCTTTTGAAGACATGTTCTCGTTTTGTGCAGGGCCTTTTTTTTGTGGGATTAGCTGAGCTGAATGGATACTTTTTCTCCCTTCCATGTTTGGTTTTTAGAATGTTATTAGGCATATTTGTATTTGAACTTAGTGGGGAATTCCGGCCCTTAAGTTTTTTTTTTTTTTTTTTTTTTTTTTTTTGTAGCTCCTTGGAGCAATAGATAGCTGGAGGTCCCCTTAAGGACATGTACTCCTTTTTTAATATTAGCACGTAGTCCCCTTTGGTGGACTTCAACAAAAAAAAAGGATATTAAGCATTTGTTTGAGATTAAAAATCCACGTGGTTAGGTTTGATCTATGTCTTATGAAAGTTGTGAGTGAATTAAACATTATCTTATATGTATGGTGCTTATTCAGAAAAATTAGCCCAATGTAGCAACACTAAATCCTAAAGCACTACAGTGTTATTGCAATTAAAGAAAAAAAGTTAAGATTGCACCACAGTGTCAAAGGAGTATAGACCATAATAACAAACTAGCTCAAAACAAATTATGGAGCCAACCATGTAGTGTTAGGTCATTGAGCTTACCAATTTTCAGAATCTATTGAGAATTGCAATAAAGCATATTCAGTGCTGCAATGCCAGTCAAAACATTAATAGGATAGTTAAGGCATCATTGCAGTGGTCACCTTGGGTGCCATTAGGACAATCACTTCGAGTGACCTTGTCTCAAGCATTGTAGAAGTTTCCTGATAAAAAATCCTATGAATACAAGATCCCAAGCCAACGTTGTAGTGTTATTTATCTTCAATGATATAACACTTGTACCATCTTTTACCATTTTTACCCAATATCAGAGCACCAACAAGTTTTTAAATAGGAATTAGGCTGCTTAATTCGTTTCACTTACACTCTAGATCCTCATACGTTTGTATTCTAAGACAGTCATCTTATCCCAATCTCTTAGGAATCTAAAATAACTATTAGTAAGAAGAGGTCTAGGCTTACTTTTTGTGATGCCTTAAAGTTTATCAATTTAGCAGAAAAGGAGTGGTATAATAACCTAAATAATAATATGATCATCCCTGAGTGATGGTTTACAAATCTTGAAGGTATTAAAAGACTTCATCAATGAGAAGAATTAGTATTTCATGGTATGTTAACCCAAATATTCCTTAGAACAAATTGTTTAGGAATTCTTTACTAACTCAAAGGAGCCAAAAAATGATTCAACTTTTCAAAGGGAAGTGGGTCCCATTTACCCCAACAACAATAAACCAGTTCTTCTAAACCCGTAATTAATAGTTTAATCGAATGAGTATTTAAATTTCTATACCGCTATTATTGATTACGAGAAGAATTTAAATTTGTAATGTAGTAGGACCTTAACACATAATGGAAGAGGAGGCATGATAAAATAAAAAACATTCTCACTTCCTTCCTTACCTTGGAGTCAAAAGCCTAGCAATATTTCATTTTTGTGAAGCTTATGCCTAACAAAAGCATTATTTAGGTGACTAAGGATAGGATGGTCCTAAATTACTCTATCCAAAAGGTGATTTCAATTAAATTTGGGACAATCATTTTGATTAATCTCGTACATGTATAAAGGATCAATGTCAGTGCATCTAAGACATGCTTTCCTTATTTGTGAATTATGTGAAGCTTCTAGGTAGTAGGAAATTCATTAGTGGAGTAGATCTTTCCTACTTCTACCCTAACTAGGTATAATATTGCATCCTTCAAAATCTATTTATAGAATGAAGAGATTGATCTGGACAATACACCAAACCCAATGAATCATGGGGAAGAGATCCCAAGATGCTAGGAGATTTGGTGGCAGACCTCTGAGGTAAAGTTGTCAAATCTAGGTTTTCATTGATAACTTTGGGCAGCAACTTTTAAGTCTCGATCACAAAAATTATCATGGGTATAACAATATGATGCTCTAATACCAGTGCTATTGCCAAAAAGGCTAACTATAACTCAACCATGGTCAATACATTAAAGAGTTGTGAGACAGACTAACATGTTCAAAAAAATGTATTGCCAAGCAACCCCCTTTGAATTTTTCCTACAATCATCATTAGCACCAATAGTGGTTGTACTAGGAGAGTAGGAGGAGGAATATTATGAAGATGATGAGTATGGGGAGTCCCTACAGATGTTTTTCTTAGTTCTTTTATTTTCAATTTTTATTTTGCTTATCTTGTTGTATTTTTATTTAATTTTCTTTTTTATATTTATTTTCCTATACTTAGATGTAATTTTGTTGAAATAAAAGATGCAATCATAGTTCCCTATTTTTACAATTCTTGTCTTTTTAGCACTTTTTTCTTGGAACATAAAATTTAGAAAATAATAAAATTAAAAAATTAAATATTTAATAGTGCAAAATATTGAAACATTAATAAGCAAATAATTAAAAAATAATAACTATTTAAATAATTTTAAATTAGTAATTGCTAATAGATTAAATATCTAAATGCTTAAGCATCTAACTACTTATGAAATATTAATTGATTTAAGGATTAATATGATTAAAGTATTTAGAATAATTGTAAATCATCTAATAAGTAA
Source organism: Dendrobium huoshanense (assembly GCA_016618105.1). Taxonomy (NCBI): domain Eukaryota; kingdom Viridiplantae; phylum Streptophyta; class Magnoliopsida; order Asparagales; family Orchidaceae; genus Dendrobium; species Dendrobium huoshanense. The sequence continues at coordinate 52,295,014 of CM028351.1, forward strand.
GTAATGAAGGTGTTATAAGATCTATAATGAATTTTATATGGAATAAAAGGTGGAGTCAATAGATAGGTACTTAAAATCAATACAAAGTATTTAGCAATTGAAATTTTAAACAAGAAAAAAAAAAGATTAATTAGACTATTTAAAATTTCTACCTATAATGTTTAAACCCACTTAAATAAGATGTGGAGGCAATACAGAGGTATTCAAAACCATTAAAAGATACATTGTTAAATAAAAGAAAAAAGCTAAATACTAAATTATAAAAAATTAGTACCCATAGTATTTAATCCCACTTAAAATCTTCTAAAAAGATTAATTCGAATCATAATACTTAAAGAAAGCTTATAATATTATTTACAAATTAGCTAAAAAAGTAAATTACATTAATTCCAAAATCATTCATTATGAGTAAAACAAAATTTTGACTTATACCTAGGCATTTAATTTAGAAGAAACATTAATTAAAAATAAATGAAATAACTATTATAAATTATTTTATTAGAAAGTTTTACAACTTATGTACTATCTAAAAATTTAGATAATTTATTTTTTTTTATTTCTAAATATCTTATTTCAGTAAAATTTTCATTTTTTGTTTAGTAAATAAATAAAAATCTTTAAAATTAATGGACCTCCATAGATCCAACCCCATAGCACTAGGTTTTCCTCTGCACTCACCATAGTGCACCCAAACTAGCGTCATAGTTGTAGATGTCTAAAAAATCATTGATGTTCTTAGCACAAAGGCACTACCCATGGAGGATAGAAATGCCATTTTTTTCACATTGTTGTTGTAGAAGATAATTAGAAATAATTGAACCATTGTGACAAATGGTGAAAAAAAACATTGATTCCGTAGTTTATGTAGTGCTTCCTTATTACTACAACAATGCTAGTTCTGTTATTTTGAAAATATATAGATAGTGGGTCTATTTCTTATGTAAGGAGTTTGGCTAGTTGGAGAGATGTGAGGGAGTGTGAGTGTGTGTGTGAGGAAAGTTCTATAGGGAGTACGACAAATGTTCATGTTATGTTAGTCTAACATAAGTCTAGTGAAAGGAAGGAGTGCAAGAAGTCTATAATTACTTTTTGATGGATTTTTGGGTCACTTATATCCTTATAATTTATATTGTTTGTTTTAAATATTACAATGAAGTTTGATAGGTTTACTTTTAGTTCCATGTCTAAATAGAATTTTTCTTTGGGCTTTTGATAGTTTAGAAATCTAATTATGTTATTGATTTGACATATATTTTACTGAAATACACAATTTTTCTTTTAAATCTCCTATTTTTATTAGTTAGTATAGAAGCCTTGCATGAACTTAAAATGTAGTGTGATTTATAGCATCGATAGAGGAGTAGAAGAAGAATTAAGAGATTTAAAATTTAAGTGTTCCATGTATAGATATATGTTGGTTAGTATTATGGAACCATAAAGAGATATTAAAACTATAGTTAAGGAAAATCTTAACATATACTCCAATGAGCTTGATAAAGATGAGGGGTACTTATGCTCTCATTTGCACCAACATTAGGGAAAACATATATCAATTATGAACATGTATTTTTGAATATCATAGGATTATACTATTTCTAATATAGAATATGTTTCATGAGTTTGTAGCTTTTGATGCTCGATTGTAAACACCACTTTTATGTGATTGAAAAGGAAATTTTAGTTTTTTTTATACATAGTAGTAGAGTAATTTAAGGGTAATTCCAAACATCATGGGTATGATACCTTTCTCATCAATTTATTACTTAACACAATGGATATGCTTCTGTATAACACACCATAATGCAGTAAAACATAATGAAAATAATACTATTGAGTGGTTAAGTTGTGTTGAAAGCTTGTCAATGTAAAGTTGACCCGTAATGAAGGTTAAGTACTCTATGAATGAAGTACTGAAGAAAAATATCCTAAAATAGTTGGATGTAAGCATCAATTGTATTATTCTTGTAGTGGTTAGGTTAACCAATTTTACTGTGCGCTAAGAAAGGAGGGCTTATTTTAATAAATAGTGAAAAGATTGAACTTATTCCCAATAGCATGGTAACAAGGTGAAGGATCATCATAGGTTATAATAAACTCAACAAAGATAGTAGTAAGGATTGCTTTTCATTATCTGTATTGATTTGATGATAGATTAGCTAGACATTCTTTCACTATAAGAAAGCGAGCTTTTTATGATGGATTTTTTTGTCATAAATGGGGGAAAATTTGTGATTAAATTTTTTAGCAATCTTTCTTGTGGTCGATTTATTGCTGATTTGCAGTGGTAAATCCACCATAAAATTGTGATAGTAAATCAACTGTGAATCCACCATAACTCCCCTGCAGTTTTGTCATAAATCTGATGCAAATGGCCATATCTAATAGATTGAGTGTACATTCTTTTCTTTTATTCAATTCTTTTACTGCACTTCTCACCTCATTTGAATTCACCTCAGTGATTTTCATCCTCCTTTGATGTTGTTCCTTCTCATCACCTCCAATCCTTTGATGATGTTCACATTCCAATCGTATTTCCACCTTTGATGATGTTCCTTCTCATCACATCTGAAGCAACACCACTCTCGCCATTCTTCTCTCACATCCAAAGTCATACCTTCTTCATGATGGGAGCTTTATCATTGCCATGGTATCCATGTTTTTTCCTTTTCCATGGTTCTTCATCCAAAAAATAAATTCGATCAAACCCTACCATAGGCCAACATAAGGAAGGAATGTTTTGCATTAATGATATTCTCTTGTTGATAATAGTAAAAAGTCAAATTGAATTATAGAAGTATTATTAGGTTTAGGGTATATGTTTTAGATTTCAATAAGAGTATAAAATTTAGATATCTTGGATTTATTATTCTTAGTGATGGTGAAATAGATGGAGAAATTATATGGTCAAAGTAAAGGAATGCATTAGGCTGGTTTAATGATAAAAAAGTCCCCCTCAAACATAAGAGAAAACTCTATATGATATGTATGATCTATAATGATTTTATAGTACAGGATGTTGGACATTAAAAAAGAAGCATAATATTAAGTGTTACAGAGATGATGATGCTCATGTGGATGACTACCTTTACTCTAAGAGACAGGATATGAAATGAGTATATAAGTGAAATGGTTGGTGTAAGATTAGACAGAGTCATCTTAGATAGAGTCATCTTAGATAGTTATGTTCACATGGATGCTCAATTTGAATGGTTGAAGTGGACGAAAGCATCAGGCTTGTTGTGTGATAAAGAAGCTTCCCTCAAACTTAAGGGAAAATTCTTTTAAGATGTGGTGAGTCCTGCAATGCTTTTTGTTGCAAAATGTTGGTTATTAAAAGAGAAGCAAAATACTAAGTTTAATGTTATAGAGATGAGGATGCTAGGGTTGATGATTGTCTTTACTCTTAGAGATAGAATATGAAATGAGCATATACGTGAAATGGTTGGAGTAGCTCTAGTGGAAAATAAAATTACAGAGAGTCTCCTTAGATAGTTTGGTCATATATATACTAATTTTATATGGTTGAAGTACTATAAGGCATTGGGCTTGTTCTGTGATAGAAAATTCACCCTCAAACTTAAGGGAAAATTATATTAGGAGGTGAGAATTAAAATGCTTCATCGTGCAGAATATTGGCTAGTAAAAGAGAAGCATAATATTAAGTTAAGTGTTATAGAGATGAGGATGCTCAAGTTATTGAGTTGTTTTACTCTTAGAGATAGGATACGAAATGAGTATACACATGAAATTGTTGGAGTTGCTTCACTGGAAGATAGGATTAGAGATAGCCGCCTTAAATAGTTTGGTCACATATATGCTCCTTTATTTAAATAGAGGAATGCATTGGGCTTTTCGTTTGATAGAAAAAACCTCATAAAAGATAAGGGAAAATTATATAAGATGGTGGTGAGACCTGCAATACTTTATAATATAGAATGTTGGTCTATCAAGTTATGTGTTGAAGAGATGAGGATATTATGGCATGTGAAGTAAGATTGTTTAAATTATTATGATGAAAAATATACATAAATAACATTTAATTGATACAAATTTTATTATTTGGTTGTAGGAATTTATAGGCCAAGTGTACTATGGATAATCAAAATAATAGAGGTTGAATGTATAACCGACAATTACCTGGTGGAAAGACATTAACATATAATTTTTTTTGGATTGAAAATTCATGACTATCACATCTTCATGGAATGTTTGTTACCTACTTCTATAAGTTATCTCCTAGATTTAATGTTAGATCTCTTGACCAAACTAAGTATCTTTTTCAAGGACTTATGCTCACCAGTCTGAATGAAGAAGCTTTGGTCCGTATTGAGCATAGCATTTCTTTCATTTTGTGCAAGCTTAAGAAGATTTCCTCTAGGGTTTTTCAACTACACGAAGCATCTATCTTCGCATTTAACATATGAGGCTAGAGTTGGCAAACAAGTTCAATATCAATGGATGTATCTGTTTGAGAGGTAATGTCATGTAAACATAATATATCTAATATTATTAGCAAGTTATTAATTCATAATCAAATATCATTAAGATATTTAAATAAAGTTGAGAAGATTGTAAAGAAATAAACACATTTCAAAGGATTAAAATGAGAAGAATACTTGATGTATGAGACTACTTAATTTTTCTCATACTACTTCAATATAGAGATAAAATCAAACAAGAATGCTAAACCTAAAAAATTTGTAGTCCAAATATATGTCATTCTACCAATCACACATTAGTATTCAATGGATGTGGCTAGCTGGTAGGCATTTTTACTATATGCTATTTGACAAATAAGAAGATGAGATTTGCAATGTTGTACACACTTGAGTCATATCTCGAGTATGTTTGAGTTAAGATTCCCTATATTTTGTGCACTTATACATAAAGACCATAAACATTAGAAAAAAAATTAATGGTCTAACTATAATATCACTATTAAAGTAGGAAAAGAGTGTTGAATCTGAATTTTCAAATTGGTTTAAAAAAATGATATGCATTTTGATTGTCACTTCAACATTATATATAAAAATTGATAAAATTTGTAAAATAATAAAAACATAGCTACACTTCCTATAAGAATTAGGTCCATAATGAAACCAGAGATCTGTAAAAGCAAGGACTAATGAATCTTTCTTGGGGACCTATGAGAGTGGTAAAATGTTGGCCAATTTTTATGTTCAATAGTTATAGATTTCAAACCAAAGCCTAGTGTTATGGTAAAAAAAATTTAAAAATTGTGGTGTATGTTTTTTGATAAAATGCAAAGTTGCATTAAAATTAAAAGAAAAAACAACCTAATACAAACTAGGAAATAAGAAACTAAAAGATCCTTGATGAAAAGGATCCTTATTGAAAGCAATTTTGTTATCATTAAACCTATTAATTTGAAATGAAACCCATTGTTTCCTATTTTGAAACCGTTGAGATGCAGGGGATACCAATAATATGAAACAACCCGAAGGTTGATTAGTATCCCAGAGTTCCCATCCGGTTAAAGAATAGAATCCAATAATGATCCCATAAACAAATATAGTAGGTTTAAAAAACAAAAATGCCAAAAGAAAAAAATAGCTATAAAGGAAAATCAAAAGAAATTTACAAAAAAGATAAGACATTCTCAAAATACCTATAAAAACCAAAGATAGGTATTTTAGAAGTCTTTTCCAAATACCAATTCTGTAATAACAAGCAAAATAAATGGAAAATTCTTTGATTAGAATTTCTATTTTCATGTCTCCAATGGCTCTGTAAATTGATATGAGAAAATCAGGTATCATATTACTGAAAGGTTTTGGGAAGAACTCTTCAAAATTGTCTTCACTTTGTGATCAGCAATCCTCCTCCTATTTTGATTTTTCACTGGACCTAGCCCTTGTAGTTCTTTGAATAGCTAGGGTTTAGAACCGGATAGCTCCAATGAAGTACATTTTTATCCTTTAATAAAACAGTTTTATTGAATTTCAAACTGATTTTAGAAGAAGGAGATATGGAATTAGAAAAGCCATCTCTTAGTTTATCATTATAAGAAGATAATCCCAAAATATTATCAGCTTTAGAAGTAGTCAAAACCATGACCTGCTCCTTCTCAATCTTCTCCAAAATAGCCTCCATCGTTTATGGAACTTGAAAATTCAAATTCTCAGCAATCTTAGGAGTATCCGTTGGAATAACAGAATTTTGTCCAGCTGGATGTGTTGGGAATAAATCCGGCTGAAGCTCCTCAACAGCCTTATCTGCCTCAATTCTTGCTGGGATTTTAAAATTTGAAATTTGAGATCCTGAATTTTTAGCACTTTTATTTTGAACTCTGGTAGAACCTTCCTCATCTATTGGAATAACCAAATCAACTTCAATAATTTCATCTCTAATTTCAGGAATCAATGAACCAGCTTGATTATTTTCAGTATTTGTATTTTGAGCTATATCCAGCTCAACCAACAAGTTTGAATTAAGGCTAACAGCACCTTCTTCTATTCCCTTAATTTCAACATTTTTTTCAGATGTCTTAATTGTATGGCGTTCTGAATTTGATCCACCATAGCTCTGGCGAACTGGTTGGAATTCTGAACTGTGTTTTAAATTAGAATCCCTCTTAACACTTTTAATATTTCTTTTGGAATTGAATTTAACGTGCATCCGAGGTCCATAAGACCTATCTTCAACTAATAAAGGATCTTTGGGAACTTCCTTGTAAATTAAATCTGTCTTTTCAAAACCATTTGGACATACCACATCTCTATGTCCAATTCTTCCACATTTGAAACAGATAGAAGATAAATTCTCAAATTTAAATTTTTGAAAAAATTTGCCATGCATACCGTCAACCCAAATACCACAAGGGAGTTTTGAGTTTAATTTTACACGAACACATGCTCTAGCAAATTCCCTTCTCCCCCATCTAAACATATTTCCATCCAATAATAAAGGAATCCATATACTCGAAATAATTTTCGTAATGTTGGTTTCATCCCGCAGTGTAATGGAAAGTGAGGAAGAAGAACCCAGATTGGAGAAGAAATTCAATCCAAGGAATAAGGAAAAAAATTGGGAGTCCATTTATCTAGACCAATGACAAAACCTCCCACATACCACGAACCTCCATTGAGAACTTCCTCCATTGCTTCCTGACATTGAAAAGAGCACAGGAACCAATCTAATCCCAAAGAAGTAATATGAAATCCTCCAAATTTACCCCATTGCCTCCTTAGTTCAAAAGCACAATTTGAAAGGGGCAATTTTTTGCAAAGGATCTTCACCATCAAAGAATTTCTTAGAACATGAACATTGGATACTTCTTTTTCCAAGTCAAGTTTAACAACATTATCATCTTTATTACCTTCATGAATTTTAGATGAATTAATTTTAATGTGTGGTTTTTTACTCCACACATTAGAATTATTCAAATTGTGATCGGAGCCACCAGAGGTGGAAGTTTCAAAATCATTTGCTCTAGGAATCAAAACCGATAAAGATGAATAAGACTTACTTATTCAAGCATCCAATACATCTTTTCCTTTACCATTTTCCATCAAAGCTTTTTCCTTAGAAGCTAAACCTCCCTCTCTAATAACTCAAGGAGAGTTAAAAAACTAGAAAAGCTGCGATTGAATGTAAACCTACCTTTTGTATCCAACAAAGTTGGACGCACGGTAGATCTTAGGGAATAGGTGTTTCGGACATCCAAGGATGATCGGCCACCATCCTCCATTTACAAAGAATGCAGTAAAAAATCTCCTTCCAAATCCTTCCTCAAATTGTGGAGCTTCTCTCTCTTCACGCCTTGGCATGTACCTACTAGCCTCTCTTCACGCCTTGGTGTATGTTTGATAGGGAACAACATTATGTTTCATAGGGAAGAACATTATGAGTATTATGGGGTATTATAGGAAGTACTATAGTTGAAATATAATAGTGAAGAGAATAACTTATATCCTTTTAACTATGATTGGTTTGATCTACTACATAAAAGAGGAACAATGGTGCATCTACTTTATGTTATTATAGAAGTTAATCAAGGTATAAGATATGGAAATAAAACACATTTATTATTTCTTTCCATGCTACCCAAGTCTTCTTTGCTAACTATCCATGTAGACTGTGGAGTAAGAAATATTAGCTTATAGTTATCAAGAAAAAACCTTGGGGGGGGGGGGGGGGGGGGGTTTTTAAGAATACCACATCAATACTAGTGGCATATCAAGTAAAGTGTATGTCAAACATTAAAGAGCTTACTAATAATGAAGATGATCAAATTGTAACTAATGAGATAGAGTTATAGTAAAGAAGGTAGATGTATATATTGAGGAAAACATTGAATATAACATTAGTAGTGAGGAAATGGTCTCGTCAAATGGAAGTTAATCACCTAATGATTAATAGTTAGGAGGTAAATGTGTATTGCATAGTACCTTTTTTTCTAAATATGGTATTATACAAACAACACATTATAAACCATTTTCTATGTTACATAGAAATACTAAACGTAAGTATTTTTTTCTTATAGCATAGCAATATTTACTACTTATTTTATGGAATTTCATAACAAAGTTGATTTTTTTCTTTTATTTTTTATTGAAGGCTTCTGGTGATGATGAGCTGCCTAGCTGGTTGATCACAAACATATCTAGGCACAAGAAGAATATTGTTGGATGATCCCGTATGGAACCTCTTATTTACAACCTGCCACCTAATCCCAGCGAAGCCCACCTTTACCTACACCTCTCGTAGGGAGTCCTTAGTTTCACTACCCAAACCCCTACTTTTTATTACCATACTTTATGTAAATGGCTCCTTTTACCTGTACTACCCCCCACCATCTTATCAAGGAGTCCCTTCTACTTTTCCCTATCCACCATATATTTCATCATTCCCTTAAGCCCTTCACAGCTAGACCTTCCACTTAGACTATAGCTAGACCTTCCATATATATCAAGGAATTACATGACGTGTTATTTAGGGACTTTGTGGTTATTAAGTTGAAGTATTATTAACATGTGTTCATCTTTTATTAAAATAAAAAAGATTAAATTTTAATTTAATTTATTATATACAATATGATTTCTACTTATTTTTATAGCATGCTACACATATTAGAATGAATTTTGAGAAATATAGATCCACTCACCTATGAGAAAAGTTCACACATATTACAAGAACATATGAGCGGTCATTTTAGATTGATGAGGGTGTATGGGCTGCGTTATGTAGTGCTTAGGGTACCCCGGATTATATAGTGATGAGAGAGCATAAAAAATGGAATCAAGCATCTAATGTTTGGAGCTTGGGTAACTCCCTCCATAATGGAGGCTCATTCTACAAATTGAGCACATATAATTATTGATAAGAATTAAAATATATTTTAGTAATTTATTTGATTATGCATGCTAATCAAAGTATACTACAGAAGAAGATAATGGGTAGAGAACCCACTATTATTGAATAATGCAATCATACACATAAGCATAGGAGGACCAACATTGGGTGGATGAGCAAGCAAGGAGGGCCTACGTAGGTATATAAGCTTACAATTATTGGAGAAATATTATAAGTGATCATTATTCAATGATTAATATTATGTTATGTTATATTTGGTAGGATGATTATACATAAGTTTGAGAGAGCCAGTTGAAGTTGGTGAGGGTTCCTTTATAGGTTCCACAAATATTTATAACTACCACAATTAGTCATAGGCACCAAGTGGAATGTAGAATAGTCAAATTTATTGATAAGGGACATAGACCTATGCATTTATGGGAAGGTCCTATTCTACCTCCAACTACTCTATAAATAATTTGAAGAGTTTGCAAAACAAATAGGTGGCTAACTTAATAGCAGAGATATAACATGTGCAAAAGTAAAAAGTGGGCATTAACAATCAATTACTAGATGAGCTTCAAAGATTGATAGTGGAGATTGGTGGAAATTAGCCTGCACCAACATTTGCAGAGTAGAAGATTGGGGACATAGATTCCTCTTAGATTCTCTTCTTAGGTTTTTGATGCATTTTATCTTTATTTTATTTTTAAAATAAATATGGTTTTTTTTTTTTAACTATGTTGTAGTAATTGTAAAATAGTTATAATGTTATTTTCTAATTGAGTAATTAGATCATGATTATAGAATAATGTGTTTATCATGTTTACTTTAGTAGTGTTTATTAAAATTTTAGATTTACTAACTACTTTATTTAGCATTATTAATACTACTTTAAACTATTTGGATTGTTATTATTGAAAAGCTTAATAACTGATTGAAGGTAATATTTTTTTGTTTATGCTATAGGTTTCTGATAGATTTATGGTTGAATTATCTCTAAAAAGATAAAAATAATCATGTATCATATTTTGTGATGAAATATTTTATTGTAAATTATGAAAAATTTGTGATGAAAATGCCGCCAAAATTTGTAACAATTTTTCTATCACAAATTATGACAACATTTCTTTCACAAATCCACTGTAAATCCATCATAAATTTTGATTGAATCAACAATGGGTAAAAAAAATTAAGAGGTCATTGACTAGACTTTAAATATATCATAAATCCATCACAAAATACTGGAAATGGATTATGTCTGTCGTAAATAGTTTTGCAATGCAACTTTAAATGTTGGAATGTAATCTACAAGAAATATGTTGCATAGCTAAATTTATGATGGATTTGGCTTATTTTGTGATGTATTTGTTTGCTAAAAAAATTAACATCCCTATAGTAATTTTATTATTTATTAGATGGTTATTCTAGATACCATCAAATTTTATTACCCCTGGAAACTAGGAAAAAACTATATTCACAAGTCTTTGTGGAATTTTTGCATTTAGAAGAACACTTTTTAGTTTATGTAATGTTGTAATAACGTTTCAACACTGTATGATATCTATTTTTGAATTTAATAGAGCGAGGCATTAAAATTTTCATCGATATTTTTTCTATCTTATGAACAAAATTTGGAATTTTTCTATATCATTTAGAATTAGTTTTCAATAAATGAGAGGAAGCTAACCACATTCTCAATTTAGAGAAATCTCAATTTATGGTTAATGAAGGCATTCTTCTTGGACATAAATTTTTTGAGAGGGTTATGGAGGTCAATAAGGTAAAGATTAGGGTGATTGAGAATTTTCCACCTCCTTTTAAGAGAGTCTAAAGTTTTTTAGGTCTTACCAAATTTTATAGATGATTTATTGAAGATTACTTAAACATTACTAAATATCATTTACTTGAGAAGGATGTTCCATCTAATTTTATTATTAATACATAAAGACATTTGAAAAACTTAAGAAGTCTTTTGTTATAATACCTATCATCATTTCACCTCAATGGTCTTTAAATTTTGAATTGATTTGTGATGTTGATGAAAAAGCTGCAAGAGAAGTTTTAGAAAAATAACAGGCAATAAAATTCATGTTGTATATTATGATTGTAAAAAATGGAATAATGCACAAATTAATTATATGACATCTAAAAAATAATTGCTAGTGATAGTCTTTGCATTTAATAAATTTAAATTATATTTTTTTGCTACTAAAGTTACTATTTTTATTGACCAATCTGTCATTAAATTCTTGTCAACAAAAAAAGATGATATACCTGATTAATTAAATGAATTTTATTACTCTAGAAATTTGATGTTGTTGACCTCATTTTTGTATGGGGTCACTCTTGATTCCTTCCTGAGTCCTAGATCCTAGGATCTTCCTAGATCCTAGCCCTTAGGCCCAGTCCAGATCCTAAATTCAATCCAAACCCAGAATCCTTAGGCTAAATACTTAGGTCCTAAAGCCCTTTTAGGTGATTTTTCCATCACCTTGAAATCCTGTCAATTGGCATCTAATTCAAAGTCTTTCAATTCTATATTGATGCGACATACCTATAGGGCCAACCCTCCAAATTTGAACTCATTTGGAGGACTTTAACACCATAAACAAAATCTAATTTCAATGATTGCAAAACCTTCAAATATTTACAGTCCATGCCACTGGACATTTCACACAGTGGAATTGGACCTTGGACCCCCCTCCAAATCTTTTGATCACTCCCAGGACCTTGATATTGACTTTTTAAGAAATAATCCACATCTTTCTAAAATCAATTTGACCCAGAATTGACTCAGGGCCAAAATACCTTTTAATGGAATTTTTGGACTTTTGACCTAGACTTGTCTTGATTTGATTTGATTATCAATCTTTGAAACCTTTTCTAAATATTTTCAAATAATATTTGGGACTTATTGGACCCAGGTCCAAATCTTGGGTCAACTTTGTTGACCAAGTCAACCTATGTTTACAAAAGTACCCCTTAAAGCTTTCAATGGATTATTCTAACCCATTCGATCAAATCAAAACTCCTTAAGCTTTCAAACCCATCTCAAAACTTGAGTCAAATCCATTCAAACTTATTTGAAGCCAAGTCACCTTGATTTTACATGGTCAAACCTATGGTCAAATCCATGTATTGAATACACCTCTCCACTCAATTGATAAGCCTCATATAAGGTCTAATATTTGACTCAAGATTGAATCCACTTCACTCATGTTCACTCGATGATTTAAGAACCTTTGATTTCATATCATTTAACATCTTAAATATCCCTTGGTATGACATGAGTAAATCCATGATCATTTTGACCAAGTCAACACCTTTAGACTTGGTCAAACTAGCTTAAACTTTCTTCCATGCCTTCAAGCCTCATTCCTAGGCATCAAACCCTCTTCAACCTGTCATTCCAGTAGCTCATAACACTGTCCATACCACCTCATCAACCTATGTGGCATTTTGACTAGTCAAAGTGGTCAAACCTACTTAATGAGTGGCTTTATCCCTTGGTAAGCCAAGCCCACTTGATAACTCAAGTTCTATGCATAATGATGTCTGGATAGGACATTTGATATCACCCAATATCTTCCCTTTATCAAGATTAGGATGGTAATCATGAGGAGGGGTGGAGAGAACTTCACTTTTCACTCAAAACTTTTTCTTACCCTCCTACTTTCCAAAAACTTCATTCCCAGTAGCCCAAAACATTCCCCAAGGAATAAAAAATCTTACCCCCTATAACAAAGCTTCTCCAGCCATTAGAGTGGGGGTTGCTTAAGCTAGAAACCCAAACTGAGAAGAGAGAGAGTGAAAGAGACAGAAAATGATATTCCTGTAGCAGTTTTCAATCCAGCTACCAAAAGTTCTTGGGTCCTTCAGTAAAGTTGTAGAGGGTAGCAAGAGCTTTCCAACGAGCCTAAGTACATTAAAATCAGTCCACAAGATTGTAAGATATCGCAACTTTTCTCTAAAACTTTGACTTAAAACTTTAGCAAATCTACAACACATGAAGCCTCCAAACTTCAGGTGTTAGAAGATTATATTTCCCTCAAGCTACATTTCAAATTTCGTTAAATTTCGTTGAGTATTTTGGGAGATATGAGCATTTGAAGTTTTCTAATCAAAATGATCTGGAGAAGATCTGGACCATCCGATCAAAGATCAGACGGCCAAGATCTGGGCATACCACGCTCGTCTTAGCTAGGATTCGAATGTGGGTCAGTCAACACCATGGGTGACTCGTGGCATTATGCTATGGCGCCACGTCGCCGCGCCAATCATTGGCCAATTTGACCAAAGTTGGTCAAAAATAATTTAAAAAATGCTCAAAAATCTTCCAAAATTCATAGAAAATTTAATTTTCCAACAAATTGGACATTCTTGGGCTCATTGGAAAGATATTTTAATGTAGTATGCAGTAAAATTAATTTTAATCTATTTTGAGTTCTGGATTATAAGAAAATTGATTTTATTTAAATTTAGATTTTCCTAATTTTCTTATAATCCAGGGATCAAATTAATCCCAAATTTTGGTGGAATGTTCTTGAGCATCTTAGGCATATTATGTGATTTTTCTAGGATTAGATGCTCTTTAATTTTCTGTGATGTGAATTTTCAATGTAAAAGGTCCATTTTGGACCCTAAACTTTGAAAATTCATAACTCATTAGATACTTAGTATTTTTCTATGAAATTTTTGGATGTGAATGTATGTGTACTAAAGTTAGACACACCAAATTTCATCCCCATTTGAACAGTAGGGACACTTAAGGAAAATAATTAAGGAAATTTCTAGAAAATTTCTAGGGAACTATACACACACCCAATAAAGATGAAACTCAAACACATTAAACTTAGTAACAGTTTGAACCATAGGTATAAATTTTACTGAATTTGGAGCTCATTAGGTTGGAAAATTATCCATCTCAAAATTCAGCCCATTTAAGGACTCAAAAAATTTAAAAAATTATAATAAATCAAATTTTAATCCAAAAATTACAAATAATAGCTTAAATTGTCCATAACATAATTATCTACCTAAAAGAAATAAAATCTCTTTGACTAGACCTTCAATTTAACTTTAATTGATTTTCTAATAAAAAATAATAATTAATTAATTTAATTAATTAAAAATTATTTAAAAAAAATCCCAAATAATTTCCAAATTATTGGAAACACTCCCATGGGTCATACCTGACCTTTGGGAATGATTACATGCAGTTTGGAATGAGTTTGGGTCAAAATAATCAAAATCTTCTTAATTAAGGAATTTTAAAATTCAAATAATTAAGAAAACTTTGAAAATTCATAACTTATTGTAGAAAATTCCAAATCAGTCAAAATCAATTGCTAATGACTCCAATTAAGATTTAGTATTTTCTAAAAATATCAAATCACTAAAATTTGTTTAAAATCAAAAAGTCAACATTTTGGTCAACTCTAGGTTAAAATCATGTTAAAACATCTAAAAATCATAACGTTTGATAGAAAACTCCAAATTTAATGTACCACCTGTCTAACAACTCATAATTAGGTCTAGTATTTATTAAAAATTTGATACCCCTTAATCTCTCTCTAATTCTAAAAGTCAAATTTTGACCCCTTAGTTGACATATCCGGATAACCTCCAAAATGTATTAACTCCCCCAAATTCCCGAATTTTCTTAATAGGCTAATAAAATTCTCAAAAAATCCATTAAAATTAGGAACCAACTCCTTTTTATATTAATCCACTCTTTTAATTCCAACCAATTTAAATCAACTTAATTAACCATGATTGCTGCTAGGTAACCCAGGCCTAGGAGGCTATTAGCTTAGCCCCAAGGAAGGTGGAATAAACTTCACGGACTCAGTGTGAAACAAATGTAGTAATCAATTAACTCTTAAAATATACTTAATCAAAATTCTTAATATATTAATATTTAAACATTAATCTAAATTCCCCTTTTAAGCCTTAAGAAACCCAGAATTTTAGACAACTTTTACAAATTACCCACTTTAGGACCTACGCCAGCTACACGACCTTTTACACACACTTTAGATGGTTTGCTAGGACAACCAAATCTAGATCTAGGTTAGGCCGGTGTTTACTTTACTGCTGTATGCCGGATTTTTCGTAGTTTTCACTACATACTGTGGATAAAATTGCTTTGCTGTGTCTGCTTACTTTCCTACACTCTGTGGATGGTTGATGTATTTGGCGACTATATGACCCCTAGGATAGGCACGATCTGGATGTTCATATAGATTTCTACAGGTGGCCACGTTCATGCAGGGCAATAAAAAGGGGGCTAATTAATTATAATAAATGCTTGCACAGGTACTTTAGCTGCTAAAGCGCCCAAATAAAAAGAGCGTGGCCAGTGTGTTTACTTTCTTTTCTGCATATATATAACTGCTTGAGAATAAATATATCTTGATTTATTAACTGCTTAGGATAACCTTGCAGGAGAGTTTAGAATTTTGATTTGATATAAATGTAATTTGTATAAGTGACAAGTGTTGTGAAAGTGGAGTTTTGAATTGGGATACATAGGTCCAAAGCTTGGACTCCAAAGAAAAAAGGACACCCCTTAGGGGAGTAGCCCTTTTCTATTTGGAGATCCAAATTTGGATCATTTCTTTCCTACCCAAAGAGAAAAGAGTGGCCTTCCACTCAAGGAAAGTGTCCTCTTATCCATTTGGGTAGCCTACTACGAAGAATTCAAGAAGCCTGCAGGAGATGAACCCGAAGGAGATGAACCCGAAGGAGAACAAGATTGAAGACTTGAAGACAATGAGTATCCCATTCAAAACCACTTGTGTCTCTTCTAGGTTTAGAATCCGGGTTGTTGTCAGTGGTGACCGGCTACTTTACTTTCTGCAAAATTATGGTTTGTAATAAGCAAGGCAATTTTGCCTATGGATATTTATTAATTAATTCAATTATAGTTGATGTGTTGAGATGATTGCCTTTAGGGTTGCTTGCTTTTCTTAGTTTTTTGTCGTTGGTATGCCAATTTTATTTTTGCCTGGATACGTAAGACTCGTAAGGGTGTGAAAATTTTTATACTCGTAGTCTTAAAAGTTTAAAATTTTAGTGAGTCTAAATAACCTAGAAACATAACAAATTTAGGGAATTAGCCAGGGATCGACCTCGGGGTCGCATGCATATTTCTGCACTACTCTCTCCTTGTTTTAGACCCTTCCCCGCCTGCGGGTAGAGTCTGGATAGTCTGACCTATGAGGATGAGGTGCCAGACCTGGGGAAGCCCAGTCTTCTAAAAAATTATTTTCTAAGCCTGTTTTTAAAATTTCAAGCATACTTGATTTGAAGCTGTCAACTAGCATGCATTGCATTAGAAACAAATTAAAAGAGTCAAAATTTTAATTGCATTAGTCCTTAGCATTTTGCACCCAACATAAGTCAAAGGGGCCAATTATGGAAATCTCTAGATGTCGGCCCCAGCTCTCCAAAACTTTAAATAAAACATCCCTACCACTCTTTCATAAAAGACCGGACTCATCTCTTTTAAATCGACTAGGTGGTTAGCTGGCTCTCTAATCCAGGCCGGGGTAAGTCCAGACCTTGTACTGCATTAGATAAGTTCGGACGACTGTGGTCCAGTGTCCAAATTAGATTTAAGATCTGGGGCATAATTTTTTATTATAAGACCCCAAATTTTGGGAATATAATCCCAAATTTCTAATAAATTGCTCAACTCTAATTAAAGCTTCATTTCAATCCTAAAATATAAAGCAAACACTTAGATTAAGTTGGGGCACTTCCGGATGGTTCTGGAATCTCAAAGTGTCCCATACTTCTCTTCTCTTAACTCTGTTAATAACTGTTCAATCTTGATCCATTCTCTTTTGATTTTCCAAATTTCATACATTTTTTATATCACTCCTAGAAGATCTTACAAAATTCTGTCACTATTTTGATCGAGAATTTTCATAGGAGACTCTATCTCTCTACAATATTATTAACTACGATGGCTTGAGCTCGTAGAAGATTTGGAACCACACACGCACCTGATTTTAAAATTAATTTTTCTAAAATTTTATTAGATTTCTTTGGAAAAGAATTAAAAAATGATCGTCTTTAGTACATTAGAAGGATTATTATTGAATGGTGTTACCTCCCTTTGGGGAGATACACCCTTCTCTGATAAGGCTTTGGATGTGAACCCGACGATCATACTTCTTGAATATTATAATTGGATATTGAGTTGAACTTCACTTTGTTCCCTCAGGGCTATACGAAGTTCTTTATAGAATTCGGTCATGATATTCAAGATGAATTTCATAATTCTAAGTCTGAAGACAGTTATGAAATTTTATTTTCATCCTTCGGGGTGATATACTTTTTCTATCGAGTTTATTTGACTTTAGAATTAGAATTAATCTTCAATTTTAAGATTCTCAAAGAAAACTAATATTTTTCAAAACTTGTTTTCAAAATTCCACCAACAAAAAATGGCACGCCCGGTGGGACAAATCTCTCTCTCCATCTCTAATAGTGACAAATTTTTGCCACATCGATAGTTTTAACTATCATTTCTTCTGTTGGTCCCTCTACCCATTTCTTCCTTGGGTGAGTGTGGCCAACATCTAAGATCAAATAAACATGTTAAATTTTTGTCCTGATTATGACCTTCTGCCCCCGGGCCAACCAGTGAGGCGATAGTGTCGAATCAGATCCTTGGATGTCCTTTTCAATCCTATGGGTTTATAGTTAACCAACATCTCATTCAATATATAAATTCTTAAGATTGAAAAGAATTTGAGAATTATTGACTTTGGATATTTCAAAGTAATTTAGTCTTAACCCCCTCACTTCCTCCTTGACCTTTAGAGGTGAGAGGGTTAGACTATTCACTTTATCTGGGTTTTCTCACAGTTTCATAAGCCTTCGGGCAAGGGGAAACTCTGTCCGTTGTGTTTTGGAGTTGATAAGAAAACCCACCTTAAATCCTTCAAAATTCAAATTCCTTTTTCAAGATCGTCGTATGTTATCCCATACGATTTCTTTATGGGCTAGCATATGTCAAATCTTTTAAGAAATTCTCCCTTTTGGCATGTACTTAGTCTCTCCATCCCTCTAATACGTGTTGGGTAATGTTTTCTACCACTCAATATGTGTTGGCGGGTTGAGATTATCTTACAAGCCTTAATTTAAAAAAAAAAAAAAACTCTTTTCTTTCTCTCTTAAAAGAATTCTAATTCCAATCCTCTCTTTAATTTTCAGGAAAAAATTCAAATGGCTGGCAAATTAATCTTCTCCTTTGACCGAGAGTTGTCCTCGACAGTTAATGATCAAGGAAGCACGGTGGTCTTTGGGATGGGATTTAATACCCTAGAGTTCTTTATGGATGGACATGAGATAGTCAGTTTAGATGCCAGCAAAGATCCTATCCCCCGTGATTGAGTTAATTATGGGATCTGCACCCACCGTACCAGTGGAGACTGATGTACAAAAATAGTCTAAACCAGTTATTGAGACCCCCAATGTAGTCAAATCTGTTTTTGAGGAAGGGTCGAGCTCCGGACTTAACTTTGCCACCCAAAATCAGAAGAAGAGTTATTTGAGGAGGCTTAGGAAGAAGATCACTAAGGCTAAGAGAGCCGTACCTTTTAAGACCTTAGCGCAAGTAAGGCCTGAGGCTGCTGAGGAGCTACCTATTCCTGCTTCCCCTCCCCTTCTAAAGGGGAGTTGCTTTTACCCCTTAGCTTCTGCTCAAGGGGAGGAGAGGGCAGCTAGGATAGCCTATTCCCCACCATGCCTAGTCGACTACTCGACTAAGAAGACCTCAAGAGAAAAACACCTCCACAAGACAAGGACATTGAGGAATATAATTCATACCTGTGCCGCATAGTTTGGGCAAACTAAGGAATAATATGTGAAACAGTTGAAGGGAGTGATCTCACATCGCTTCCAGAAAGAAGTGTTGAAATAAGAAGTATCTGAGGAGAAGAACTTGACTCCACAACCAGTCAGAAAGAATAAGAAGTATGTTAGACAGCCTGCCACTTCAGTACTAGTTGATGGATACCACTGGGTGCCACGCCCTCTATCCTCTAAAATGGAGGGCATTGTGTTGACTGGGTCCGAGAGAGGCCACTATTCTACTGGTAGACCCCTGGTAACCCCTCCTAAACCTTTAAAGTTGGCCTCAGTAATTGTTAAGCCTAAAGGGGTTGGAACTTAGAAACATGTGGATGCTAAGGGCAAGAGGCCCAAATCTCCTAAGAAGTAGTTTGTGCCAAAAAGAACCAAGTTGAAGAATCTACCACCACCCCCTAGAACTTCAAAGTTCATTCTTCAACTCAAAGAGTTTCAGCTAAACCTTCCCCAGTTTTGGTTGATTTGATGGATACTTAGACCAGTTCTTCAGATGTTACAGTTGATAATCTTCCTACGACCAGTCTAGTTCTTGATCCAGTTCTTGTCCCTGTTGTTCCTCTAGTCGATGATTCCTAGGATCTGTGTGTCATTCCTAGGCTCCCTAACCAGGAGTCTGAAGACTTTACCTTGCCGGATATAGGAGCTATTTCCCTACAGGCTCCTGCTTCACCCCCCAAGGTATATGTCCCTGTCCCCGTAGAGGATGGCACACTTCTGACTACCAGCCCCGGGATAGCCGAAGAGGAGAAAATTGACCAAGATATAGAAATGAAAGACAAGCCGGTCTCATAACCGCGACCAGATCCTAATCCAAAGCTTACTGAGATTATTTACAAGCTAGAAATGGAAGAACTCTTTGACATGGCCGATTACAAAGGGTACTTACCCCTAGATCCCAAGTCAATTGGGGATAGACCAATCGATGAGGTAGTACAAGAGATAAGAGGCATTTTGTTGAATAAAGAAGAAGTAGGTACTTTTGACCCAGACATAGATGACCTCCTCGGAGATTACTATGTTGGTAGTGTCTCCATGGTTGAAACTAGAGGATCTAATAAAGAAGCTGAGCCAAGCAAGCGACGACCTGCTAGAAATGATGATTCACTTACTATTGAATCAGATTCAGATGAGTCCATAAAAGTTAAAGATGAAGCACACATCAAAAACTTAGAGACTCAACTTGCAAGCATGATGTCAAAAGTCAAGGAAATGCAAGAGCGACTCGATAGATCATAAGAAGTGTCCCTTAAAGTCCAACAATCAGCTTAAGAGCTTGTAGAAAAAGCTAAAAAGATAGAATCCAGCTCTAAATTCCCCGAGTCAGTGCCAGTGGTCCTTCCATATCAGCTAGAAGCACTCCCAGTTTAGCCTACAGTTTCTGCCACTCCTCCCACATTACCTCAAAAGGACATTAAGCAATTGATTGAGGACCAGGTAAGGGAGGCTTTAGTCTTTTTGCATGGAACCGTATCTATTCCGAAGGTTAGGCCTTACCCCGAGGAATATGACTCAGTTTCTTACCCAAAGGGCTTTGTGCCACCAACATTTAAAATTTTCACTGGAGTTGAAAATTCGAGGCAGCATCTGGCCCAGTTCTGAGCAAGCTATTGCAACGCAGGAGGGTCAAATGCTCTACTATTTCGCCAATTTGTAAGTAGTCTATCCGGTATTGCTTTTGAGTGGTACACCGATCTGCCCAATGGTTCCATAAGAACCTTTAGCGATCTAGAAAACCTTTTTCTTAAGAGATTTTTTGGAGCGCAACAACACACTACTGTGGGCAATCTTGTTGTTGAAAAGCAAAAGCCGGGAGAGTCTCTGGTTGAGTGCATCTTGAGGTGGCGAAACCTCTCGGTGAAGTGTAAACCTCAGTTGCAAGAGCAACATGCCGTGGAAATTCTTCTGAAGAATATCCATGGCCCTATTGCTTTTCTCCTGAAAGGTTTCACTATTAAAACCTTTGAAAAACTTCTTAATAAGGCTAGCAATTTGCAGGAAGAGGCTCCTAGGATGCCCTTCTTATGAGAGCAGTCCGAGAATAAGAAGGGTCCAAGATTGGTGAAAAATTTTGAGAAGAAAGCAGTGGTTTCCACAATTGATAAGGGGAAGAGGCCAGTTGTTAGTCAGCCTAGTATTCCACCACCACCACAGCCACCTCAGAGGCAGCCATTTTAGATTACTTCTCAGTATGCTAGAGATCCTAACTTTGTCCCTTTTAGAGAGAGATTGGCAAAACCATATCCATTTAAGAGGGAGTCAATAAGGAAGATCTTCAAGAGTCTATTAAAGAAGCTGGATTTTCAGTTGTCAGAGGCTAGGAGACCCAAGGATGAAAGTAAGAAAGACGATCCCAAGTATTGCCCATACCACCGGATGCTTAGTCACCCCCTTGGAGACTGTGTTGTATTCAAAGACTGGCTTGAGAGAAACTACATTCAAGGTAACATTGTAATTCCTAAAGAGTACTTGGTCCATCCAGAAAAAGCTTCAATTAAAACTATCTCAGGTAACCTTCTTAACTCTTCTTTTTCTGTTGAAGATGGTTGGGACATTACTTTGTCCCGGGCATTTAAAAAGTCGATTAATAAGTCTTTTCGTCTTTCTCAACAGCTGACTACGATAGCCCAGGGCCTGGTGTGGGAACTTGACTTGGACGCATCGCAGGAAGATGTTGAGCCACTTCCCTGTCCAGTTGTCATAGAAACTACTGTAAAAGAAAAGAGAGATGATTTTGTAAAGGGGAAGTGTGTTGATGAGAGATGTATTAGAATGGCTGATGGGGGTGTTAAAACCCTCTCTCCTCTTTTGTTATCTAACTTTTACTTTGCCCCATCAAAGGCGAATGGTCAAAAGATGAATAAAAAATATCCTTCTACTTCTGTCTTGATGATTGGCCATGAGTCTGAAATGCAAATTGATGATCCTCTTATTTTAAATCAAAATTTTGGTGAAGCAAATTCCAATGTCAAACAAACTGACCTTCCCGAGTCGACTACTCAAGAAGATGTCGAATATGAAGCCTTATCAGAAAGTGATTTTCCCCAAATCAATTTTCAAGGAAATCCTATCATGATAGAGCTTTCAGATTCTAACTCTCTTTCGGGAAATGATGATCCAATGCCTACAGTGAGTGTAGACACCGCTCTAGTTTGCCTGCCCGAGGATACCGAGCAGGTGCAACTACGCGGCGGTAAAGTCTTACCCCCTAGGCTTCCCCCTCAGGACAAAGGCAAGAAATCCCCCTTCGAAGATCTAAATCCAAATTTGCCTCAACAATCTAAATTTCCTTTAATTCCTCCGAGTTTTGAGTTCGTCGTCCCTAAGGTTGATTATAATGTTTTGGCCCATCTTAGGAAGTTGCCAGCCAAATTAAGCATTTATGACGCCCTCCTACTTTCCAAAGAAATGAGGGAGTCTTT
Source organism: Dendrobium huoshanense (assembly GCA_016618105.1). NCBI lineage: Eukaryota > Viridiplantae > Streptophyta > Magnoliopsida > Asparagales > Orchidaceae > Dendrobium > Dendrobium huoshanense. The sequence continues at coordinate 52,317,636 of CM028351.1, forward strand.
AATTAAAGCACTTCTCGATCCTGAGATTTGCTTAACCAAATTGGCTTCAACTTCAAAAGATGAGGCACTTTACTTCAAAGAGATCCCTGGAGTTACCTTTTCCGATGAAGATTTACTATTGGGAACTAATGACCACAACTGTCCCCTTTACATCACTGTAGATGTAGGAAACTTTAAGTTATTGAGAGTCCTCGTTGCTCCGGGTGCATCGGTCAACGTGATGAACATAAAAACCCTCGCTTACCTCAGAGTTGATACTAGTAAGCTCTCAAGCGACAGGTTAGTGCTTCATGGGTTCAACGAAAAGGGAGAGAGGGCTTTGGGTTCAATCACTTTGCTATTAGAAATAGGAGGATTGAAAACTGAAGCTAAGTTTCATATAATTTATCTGGCGACGTCCTTTAATGCTCTTCTAGGTAGACCCTGGATTCAAGAATATAGAATGGTTCCATCTACCCTACACCAATGTGTCAAGTACCAACGAGATGGCATTGAACACATGATTAAGGGTGATTTACGACCTTTCTCGATTCAAGAAATCAAAATCTATGAAGATGCTACATATTTCATTCCAAAAGGGTCCTCGTCCCATTCTAAGTTAGAGATCAGAATTGAGGAGAAAGTGGTTGGACAAAAATCCAATCAAGAGAAAGAAAAAGATAAAATTACCAATCAAAAAATAATACAATCGAGTAGTGAAGACGATTCTTATATCGTTGTCCTTAGGCCTCTGAACACATTACCTCAAAGAGGTAGGAGGATGGCTTTAAGGGCACGAGGTCGAGGGCGTGCTTCATTAGAAAGGAGACAAACACCTGTATATATTAACTTGGAATCAGATTTCGATAGTGAACTAAAAAATCAAGGTGTTGCCCTCTCTCTCGATTACAAGAATCCAAATACTCCTCTAAATTTTCATCTTACCTTAGACCAGGACAGTGACCCTGAGGAAGATATCTCAAAAGTTAAAAGTTACGAGACTGAATTAAAAATGTACGAAAAGCTCAGTAGGAGGATTGAGGCCCTTTCTCTGACCCCACTGTCGGCTGGCAGGATTGTAGGGTTAGAAATTAAAGTGTCCCCCAACCTGAATGGTGAAGTAAAGAAAGTCCAGAAATTCTTTCCCGGCTCCTCCTCCACAAGGGATGAAGGTGATGTAACCCTTGAGGAGGCAGATTTTAATGAATTAATGGAATTACCTTTCGGCTACTTCCCTGTTTGTGTAAAAAATACTTTTTCTAAAGGCTCTGTACCATACCGATGGACTAAGGGTTAAGCTAGATACCACGAGAATATTTGGCAAACAAAAATTAAGAAAAATCCTACAAGTGGTATCGGCTTTGGAATCGTTAGTTCATTTGATGATGATGAGTACTGCCTAAAGATAACTTACTATCTTGAATCTCCAAATTTCCCTACGGATCCTTGTTGTCCCCTGGATGGGCTCTGTTTGGAGACCATAGATGATCCCGATGACCTTTAAGTTTGGGTTGCACCCCCTGAATTCGAAGAAGAAATTAAATCAACAGTCGACGAGTTAAGAGAAATTAACTTGGGAATCGATGATGACCCCCGCCCAATTTTCATAAGTACTCTACTGGGCAAGAGTGAAACCCAAGACTTAGTTCAATTGTTGTCTGAGTTCAGGGATTGCTTTACCTGGACATATGATGAAATGCCGGATTTGCCCACTGAGGTAGAGGTCCACAAACTTGGAGTTCGGCATGATTCCATTCCTATTAAACAAGCTGCTCGACGCATGCGCTTAGAGATCGAGCAACAAGTCATTTTCGAAGTTAAGAAATAGGCTGAAGCTGGGTTCATTCGAGAAGAACAATATCCCTCTTGGGTGCCAGCGTCGTGTCAGTTCAAAAAAAATGGTCAAATTCGGATTTGTGTCGACTATAGGGATCTGAATAAGGCATGTCCAAAAGATGAGTTCCCCCTACCAATACAAGAACTTATGGTGGACATTGCCTCCTCACATGCTATTTTCTCTTTTATGGATGGCTCATCAGGTTATAACCAAAACAAGATGGCCTAGAAGATGAGAGAAATACTGCATTCAGAACCCCTATAGGAATATTTTGTTACAAGGTGATGTCATTTGGCTTAAAAAACACTGGAGCAACCTACCAGCGGGCCATGACTCACATCTTTGATGACTTAATCCACAATCAAGTCGAGTGCTACATCGATGATTTAGTTGTCAAGAGTAAAGTCAAAGAGGCTCACCTATTTGACTTAAGAATTATTTTTGAACGGTTGCGCCGCTACGATTTGAAAATGAATCCCTTGAAGTGCGCCTTCGGTGTCACTTCAGGGAAATTCTTAGGATTCATGGTGAGGCACCGAGGAATTGAGATCGACCCTGCTAAAATTGAAGCCATCTTATATATGCGATCTCCTAAGAGCCTTACTCAGTTAAGGTCTCTACAGGGTAGATTGGCATATATAAGGAGGTTTATTTCTAACCTTTCCGGGAGATGTCAACCCTTCTCTGTCCTTGTGAAGAAAGATACTAAATTCGTATGGGACGAGAAGTGCCAGAATGCTTTTGATGATATTAAACAATACCTTTCCAACCCGCCAGTTCTGGCAGCCCCAATTCCAGGGAAGCCATTAATCCTTTACACTACGACTTTAGACGAGTCTTTAGGCACCTTGCTAGCTCAAGTCAACAACAAAGGGAAAGAGAATGCCCTCTATTACCTTAGTCGAAGACTTCTTCCAACTGAAATTCGATACCCTTCAATTAAAAAGCATTGTCTTGCTTTAGTTTTTGCGGCCTGGAAGCTAAGGCATTACATGCTTTCCCACTCAATCTGTTTGATTTTGAGAGTTAATCCTTTGTAGTATCTTATGACCTGACCTACGTTATCAGGACGTTTAGCTCGCTGGTCTATGATACTACTCCAAGTTGAGATTACTTTCACACCCCTCCTTGCTGTAAAAGGGCAGGCCGTTGCTGACTTCCTGGCAGTGCACCCGCTGCCGGTAGATTCTCCCTTGAATGATTATCTACCCGATGAACAAATCATGAGTTTGAGGGAATCTGGAGAATCCATCTGGGAATTATATTTTGATGGTGCAGCATCCTCTCGCCGGGATGTGACCCAACAATCTATAATCCCCGAAAAGGCCATAATCGATTTAATTTTTATAACGCCAGAGAAGGGGATGATACACTTTTCTTACCACTTGTCAGAGCCTTGTACAAATAACGAGGCTGAATATGAAGCTCTGATAACTGGTTTGAAACTTGCAATTTTGATGGAGATTAAAGTGATTAAGATCTTTGGTGACTCCCAATTAGTGATCAACCAAGTTGCGGGAACCTATAAGGTCTTAAATCCTAATCTCCTGAAATATCACCAGTACACATTTCACTTGCTTGAAAAAATTTCTATTGTCACTCTGTAAAGGGTTCCCCGTGGAAGCAATTCTGTGGTGGATGCCTTAGCAAAACTTGCAAAGGAATTTGCATGTCCTGAAGAAAATTCTATCCCTATAGAGATTCAGGGCCACAAAACCCTTTCTCCTATAGATTTGAAACACATCAATAACAAGCCCTTCCATGTCCTTTCTGCCTCTTCAACAACTAATGAGGAAGGCGACTGGAGATGACCTTTAATTGACTACCTTCAAGAAGGGAAACTTCCCCAGGATTAATCTCTTTCCAATCAGATTAAGAAATGTGCCCTATCTTATGCACTAGTTAACAATTTACTATATCGTCGATCATTCGATTAGTTGTGGTTGCTTTGTTTGGACAAACGAGAAGCCCTAAAGATTGTTAATGAAGTTCATTCAGGACTATGCGGTGCACATCAATCGGGTCCAAAAATAAAATTGAAAATAAAAAAACTTGGGTATTATTGGCCTACAATAATTGACGATTGCATGAATATTGCAAAGCACTGTTATCAATGTCAGACCCATGGTGTGGTTTTACATCAGCCGCCTAATGTGTTACACCCTACGATAGCTTCGTGGCCTTTCGAGAGTTGGGGCATGGATATCATCGGGCCGATTGACCCTCCTTCTGTGAGAGGTCATCGTTTCATATTAGCTGCGACTGATTACTTTCAAAGTGGGCGGAAGCAATTTCCCTACACAATGTAACGTCCCACCATGTCTTAAAATTCTTTCGTGACCATATCGTATATCGATTTGGCGTACCCTGCAGAATTATATCTAATAATGGGTATGCATTCAAGTCTACAAAAATCAATAGTTTTGTACGACACCATAATATTGATTGGAGATACTCGACGATCTATTACCCCCGGGCAAATGGATTGGCTGAGGCTTTCAACATAACCTTGGTGTAAATTATTAAAAAGATCCTGGATGAAAACAAACGACAGTGGGATGAGAGGTTGATGGAAGCTTTGTGGGCTTATCGTACCACGTATAGAACCCCAACCCAATCTATCATGTTTTCCCTAGTGTACGGATCTGAGGCCATTCTACCCTTAGAAGTACAAATCCCTTCGCTCAGGATTGCAGTTCATAATCAAATTACAAACGAACAAAATGCAAAACTACGATTAGAAGAGCTCTAAGGCCTTGAAGAGAAACGTCTCCAAGCTCAATAAATTCTAGAGCTGTATAAATTCTGTATGGTTCAAGCTCATGATAAGCTAGTGCGACCTAGGACTTTCCAAGTGGGAGACTTCGTATTGGTCCTTCGGAGGCCTATCTTAGCTCATCGAAAGTTGGGTGGCAATTTTGAACCGACTTGGGAAGGACCCTCCATTATAGAGACTGTCTATGAAGGGAGATCGTATCAGCTAGTGGATTGTAAAGGAATTCACCCAATGTTACCTGTCAACGGGCGTTTTCTTAAAAAATACTATGCTTGATGTAGCTCGTTTTATCAATCAATAAAATTTCCTTTTTGACTTGCAACTTTTCTCTGGTTCTTTTACGTTCTCCTACTTCTTAATACATCTTTATCTTCTACTTAAGGTTGGATCTTTCCTTCCCTTAGGATTATACCCGCTAGTGGTGGAGTACGCCCTTCGTGGCACCACCCTAGTTTGTTAGTTTTAGTCCACTGTGTAGAGTAAGTTTTCTCCCCACATGATCATCCCAGTTAATTTATCCATTTGGAGTAAGTCTTCTAGCAGCATCCTATGGACCTAAGATTTGGTGATGCCCTTCCTTAGATCCAAGGCTAGGTATTCCCTACCTTGATTTCCTAGTTAATTTGCCTATTAGGAATAAGTCTCCTATCAGCATCCTATAGGCCTAAGGTTGGGTGATGCCCTTCCTTAGACCCAAGGCTAGGTATTTCCTACCTTGGTTTCCCAGTTAATTTGTCCATTTGGAGTAAGTCTTCTATCAGCATCCTATGGACCTAAGGTTGGGTGATGCCCTTCCTTAGACCCAAGGTTAGGTTTTCTCTACCTTGGTTTTGCAGTTAATCTGCCTATTTGGAGTAAGTCTTCTATCAGCATCCTATAGGCCTAAGGTTGGGTGATGCCCTTCCTTAGACCCAAGGCTTGGTATTCCCTACCTTGGTTTCCCAATTAATCTGCCTATTTGGAGTAAGTCTTCTATCAGCATCCTATAGGACTAAGGTTGGGTTATGCCCTTCCTTAGACCCAAGGCTAGGTATTTCCTACCTTGGTTGCCCAGTTAATCTGCCTATTTGGAGTAAGTCTTCTATCAACATCCTATAGGCCTAAGGATTGGTGATGCCCTTCCTTAGACCCAAGGATAGGTATTCCTTACCTTGGTTTTCCAATTATCTTATCTATTATATATAAGCCTTCTATCAGCATCCTAAAGGAATACGGTTGGGTGATTCCCTTCCTTACACTCTCAAGATTCTATTCAAAATTTCCATTCGGTCAACGCCAATGTGTGTAGCAGAAGTTCCTTCTACTACACACATTGAGGGTCCATTTGTTAACCTCACTTTTGTATGAGGTCACTCTTGATTCCTTCCTGAGTCCTAGATCCTAGAATCTTCCTAGATCCTAGCCCTTAGGCCCAGTCCAGATCCTAAATTCAATCCAAACCCAGAATCCTTAGGCTAAAGACTTAGGTCCTAAAGCCCCTTTTAGGTGATTTTTCCATCACCTTGAAATCCTGTCAATTGGACTCTAATTCAGAGTCTGTTAATTCTATATTGATTAGACATACCTATAGGGCCAACCCTCCAAATTTGAACTCATTTGGAGGACTTTAACACCATAAACTAAATCCAATTTCAATGATTGCAAAACCTTCAAATATTTACAGTCCATGCCACTGGACCTTTCACACAATGGAATTTGACCTTGGACCCCCCTCCAAATCTTTTGATCACTCCCAGAACCTTGATATTGACTTTTTAAGAAATAATCCACATCTTTCTAGTATCAATTTGACCCAGAATTGACTCAGGGCCAAAATGACCAAAATGCCCTTTAAGAGAATTTTTGGACTTTTGACCTAGACTTGACTTGATTTGATTATCAATCTTTGAAACCTTTTCTAAATGTTTTCAAATAATTTTTGGGACTTATTGGACCCAATTCCAAATCTTGGGTCAACTTTGTTGACCAAGTCAACCTATGTTGACAAAAGTACCCCTTAAAGCATTAAATGGGTTATTCTAACACATTCGATCAAAACAAAACCCCTTAAGCTTTCAAACCCATCTCAAAACTTGAGTCAAATCCATTCAAACTTATTTGAAGCCAAGTCACCTTGATTTTACATGGTCAAACCTATTGTCAAATCCATGTATTGAATACACCTTTCCACTCAATTGATAAGTCTCATATAAGGTCTAATATTTGACTCAAGATTGAATCCACTTCACTCATGTTCACTCGATGATTTAAGAACCTTTGATTTAACATCATTTAACATCTTAAATATCCCTTGGTATGACATGAGTAAATCCATGATCATTTTGACCAAGTCAACACCTTTAGACTTGGTCAAACTAGCTTAAACTTCCTTCCATGCCTTCAAGCCTCATTCCTAGGCATCAAACCCTCTTCAACCTGTCATTCCAGCAGCTCATAACACTCTCCATGCCACCTCATCAACCTATGTGGCATTTTGACTAGTCAAAGTGGTAAAACCTACTTAATGAGTGGCTTTATCACCTTGGTAAGCCAAGCCCACTTGATAACTCAAGTTCTATGCATAATGATGGCTGGAGAGGACATTTGATATCACCCAATATCTTCCCTTTATCAAGATTAGGATGGCAATCATGAGGAGGGGTGGAGATAACTTCACTTTTTACTCAAAACTTTGTCTCACCCACCTACTTTCCAAAAACTTCAATCCCAGCAGCCCAAATTATTCCCCAAGGCATGAAAAAGCTTCCCCCCCCCTATAATAAAGCTTCTCCAGCCATTAGAGTGGGAGTTGCTTAAGCTAGAAACCCAAACTGAGAAGAGAGAGAGTTAAAGAGAGAGAAAATGATATTCATGTAGCAGGTTTCAATCCAGCTACTAAAAGTTCTTGGGTCCTTCAGCAAAGTTGTAGAGGGTAGTAAGAGCTTTCCAACGAGCCTAAGTACATCAAAATCCATTCACAGGATTGTAAGATATCATAACTTTTCTCTAAAACTTTGACTTGAAACTATAGCAAATCTACAACACATGAAGCCTCCAAACTTCAGGTGTTCGAAGATTATATTGCCCTCTAGCTACTTTCAAATTTCGTTATATTTCGTTGAGTATTTTGGGAGATATGAGCATTTGAAGTTTTCTAGTCAAAATGAACTGGAGAAGATCTGGACCGTCCGATCGAAGATCAGACGGCCCAGATCTGGGCATACCACGCGCGTCTTAACTGGGATTCGAACGTGGGTCAGTCAACACCACGGGTGACACATGGCATTATGCTGTGGCGCCACGTCGTCGCGCCAATCATTGGCCAATTTGACCAAAGATGGTCAAACATAATTCAAAAAATGCTAAAATATCTTCCAAAATTCATAGAAAATTGAATTTTCCACCAAATTGGACATTCTTGGGCTCGTTCGAAAGATATTTTAATTTAGTATTGAATAAAATTAATTTTAATCTATTTTGATTAACAAAATGGATTTTATTTAAATTTAGATATTCTTAATTTTCTTATAATCCAGGGATCAAATTAATCCCAAAATTTGGTGGAATGTTCTTGAGCATCTTAGGCATATTATATGATTTTTCTAGGAGTAGATGCTCTTTAATTATCTGTGATGTAAATTTTCAAGGTAAAAGGTCCATTTTGGACCCTAAAATTTAAAAATTCATAACTCACTAGACACTCAGTATTTTTCTATGAAATTTTTGTGATGTGAATGTATGTGTACCAGGGTTAGACACACCAAATTTCATGCCCATATGAACAGTAGGGACACTTAAGGAAAATAATTAAGGAAATGTCTAGAAAATTTAAAAACTTTCTAGGGAATTATACACACACCCAATAGAGGTGATACTCAAACACATTAAACTTAGTAACATTTTGAACCTTAGGTTTAAATTTTACTAAATTTGGAGCTCATTAGGTTAGAAAATTATCCTTCTCAAAATTCAGCCCATTTAAGGACTCGGAAAATTTAAAAAATTATAATAAATCAAATTTTAATCCAAAAATTATAAATAATACCTTAAAATGTCCATAACATAATTATCTATCTAAAAGAAATAAAATCTCTTTGACTGGACCTTCAATTTAACTTTAATTGAATTTCTAATGAAAAATAATAATTAATTAATTTAATTAATTAAAAATTATTTAAAAAAATCCCAAATAATTTCCAAATTACTGGAAACACTCTCATGGGTCATACCTGACCTTTGGGAATGATTACAAGCAGTTTGGAATGAGTTTGGGTCAAAATAATCAAAACCTTCTTAATTAAGGAACTTTAAAATTCAAATAATTAAGAAAACTTTGAAAATTCATAACTAATTTTAGAAAATTCTAAATCAGTCAAAATTAATGGCTAATGACTCCAATTAAGAATTAGTATTTTTTAAAAATATCAAATCACCAAGATCTGGTCAAAATCAAAAAGTCAACATTTTAGTCAACTCTAGGTCAAAATTAGGTTAAAACTTCTAAAAATTATAACTTTTGATAGAAAACTCCAAATTGAATGTACCACCTGTCTAAAAACTTATAATTAAGTATAGTATTTATTAAAAATCTGATACCCATTAATCTCTCTCTAATTCTAAAAGTCAAACTTTGACCCCTAAGTTGACATATCCGGATAACCTCCAAAATCTATTGACTCCCCCAAATTCCAGAATTTTCTTAATAGGCTAATAAAATTCTCAACAAATCCATTAAAATTAGGAACTAACTCCTTTTTATATTAATTCACTCTTTTAATTCCAACCAATTAAAATCAACTTAATTAATCATGATTGCTACTAGGTAACCCAGGCCTACGAGGTATTAACTTAGCCCCAAGGAAGGTGGAATAAACTTCACAGCCTTGGTGTGAAACAAAGGTAGTAATCAATTAACTCTTAAAATATACTTAATCAAAATTCTTAATATATTAATATTTAAACATTAATCTAAATTCCCCTTTTAAGCCGTAACAAACCCATAATTTTATACTACTTTAACAAACTACCCACTTTAGTACCTACCCCAGCTACACAACCTTTTACACACACTTTAGATGGTTTCCTATGACAACCAACTCTAGATCTAGGTTAGGTCAGTGTTTACTTTACTACTGTGTGCTGGATTTTTCATAGTTTTCACTGCATGTTGTGGATAAAATTGCTTTGTTGTGTCTGCTTACTTTTCGTCACTCTATGGATGGTTGATGTATTTGGCGACTAAATTACCCCTAGCATAGGCATGATCTGGATGTTCACATAGTTTTTTGCAGGTGGCCACGTTCATGCAGGGCAATAAAAAGGGTGTTATGTCAATAAAAAAATTTAATTATTATAAATGCTTGCACAGGTACTTTACCTGCTAAAGCCCCCAAATAAAAAGAGCATGGCCAATATGTTTACTTTCTTTTCTGTATATATATAACTGCTTGAGAATAAATATATCTTGATTTATTAACTACTCAGGATAACCTTGCAGGAGAGTCTAGAATTTTGATTTGATATAAATATAATTTGTATAAGTGTCAAGTGTTGTGAAAGTGGAGTTTTGAATTGGGATAGATAGGGATAAAGCTTGGACTCAAAAGAAAAAAGGACACCCCTTAAGAGAATAGCCCTTTTCTATTTGGATATCCAAATTTGGATCATTTCTTTCCTACCCAATGAGGAAAGAGTGGTCTTCCCCTTAAGGAAAGTGTCCTCTTATCCATTTGGGTAGCCTACTAGGAAGAATTCAAGAAGCCTTAAGGAGATGAACCCGAAGGAGAACAAGATTGAAGACTTGAAGACAATGAGTATCCCACTCAAAACCACTTGCGTCTCTACTAGGTTTAGAATCCGGGTTGTTGTCAATGGTGCCCGACCACTTTATTTTCTGCAAAATTATGGTTTGTAATAAGCAAGGCAATTTTGCCTATGGACATTTATTAATTAATTCAATTAAAGTTGATGTGTTGAGATGATTGTCTTTAGGGTTGCCTGCTTTTCTTAACTTTTTGGCGTTTGTATGCCAATTTTATTTTCTCCTGGATACGTAAGACTCGTAAGGGTGTGAAAATTTTTATACTCGTAATCTTAAAAGTTTAAAATTTTAGAGTCTAAATAACATAGAAAGAAAACAAATTTAAGGAATTAGCCGGGAATCGACCTCGGGGTCGCATGCATATTTCTGCACTACTCTCTCCTTATTTTAGACCCTTCCCCGCCTACGGGTAGAGTCCAGATAGTCTGACCTATGAGGATGAGGTGCTGGACCTGAGGAAGCCCAGCCTTCTAAAAAATTATTTTCTAAGCTTGTTTTTAAAATTTCAAGCATACTTGATTTGAAGCTATCAACTAGCACGCATTGCATTAGAAACAAATTAAAAGAGTAAAAATTTTAATTGCATTAGTCCTTAGCATTTTGTACCCAACATAAGTCAAAGGAGCCAATTAGGGAAATCTCTAGATGTCGGCCCCAGCTCTCCAAAACTTTAAATAAAACGTCCCTACCACTCTTTCATAAAAAACTGGACTCATCTCTTTTAAATCGACTAGGTGGTTAGCTGGCTCCCCAATCCAGGCCGGGGTAAGTCCAGACCTTGCACTTCATTAGTTAGGTTCGGACGACTGTGGTCCAGTGTTCAAATTAGATTTAAGATCTGGGGCATAATGTTTTATTATAAGACCCCAAATTTCAGGAATATAATCCCAAATTTCTAATAAAATGCTCAACTCTAACTAAAGCTTCATTTCAATCCTAAAACGTAAAGCCAAACACTTAGATTAAGTTGGGGCACTTCCGGATGGTTCTGGAATCTCAAAGTGTCCCCTACTTCTCTTCTCTTAAATCTGTTAATAATTGTTCAATCTTGAACCTTTCCCTTTTGATTTACCAAATTTCATTCATTTTTATATCACTCCTATAAGATCTTACAAAATTCCGTCACTGTTTTAATCGAGAGTTTTCATATGAGACTCTGTCTCTCTACGATATAATTAACTACAAGGGCTTGCGCTCGTAGAAGATATGGAACCACACACGCACCTTATTTTAAAATTAATTTTTCTAAAATCTTATTAGATTTCTTTGGAAAAGAATTAAAAAATGACCGTCTTTAGTACATTATAAGGATTATTATTGAATGGTGTTATCTCCCTTTGGGGAGATACACCCTTCTCTGATAAGGCTTTGGATGTGAACCCGACGATCGTACTTCTTGAATATTATAATTGGATATTGAGTTAAACTTCACTTTGTTCCCTCGAGGCTATACGAATTCGTTCTAGAATCCGGTCATGATATTCAAGATGAATTTCATAATTCTAAGTCTGAACACCGTTATGAAATTTTATTTTCATCCTTCAGGGTGATATACTTTTTCTATCGAGTTGATTCGACTTTAGAATTACAATTAATCTTCAATTTTAAGATTCTCAAAGAAAAATAATATTTTTCAAAACTTGTTTTCAAAATTCAACCAACAGATGTACATACATTAAATGTAAAAGTATCTGAGAATTATGCAGTTGATCCTTAGTCTAGGTTTGAAAAGGATGATTTAACTTATAATGATATTGACATAAATGTATTCTTCCATAATGAGGAACTATTTGCATTACAATCATTGCATTTTCCTGAGTATGCTTATATTGTGAACTTTATAATGTTTAGAGTAAACTCAGATGATATGTCATACTCACAAAGGTGCAATTTTATGCATGATGCCAAAAACAATTTTAGCCTGATGCTTATTTATTTAGAAAGTGCATAGATCAAATCATTAGATGATGTCTAGTTAAAGATAAGATTGAACCTATGATTAGTCAATGCCTTGATTTTGAGTATGGAGGTTAGAACTGCTTCTAAGATCCTTCAATCTTAATTTTATTGTCCTACCTTATTTCAAGATGTGAATGAATATGTAAAAATTAGTGATGGAAGTCAAAAGGTAGGAATAAGTTCAAAGAGACATGGAATGCACCAGAATTACATGTTAGAAGTGGAATTTTTGTTATGTTTGGGGATTAGACTTCATGGGCCTTTTTGTTCAATCTTATAGAAGTCAATATATTTTGATATTAATTAACTATGCCTTCAAATAGATTGATGGAATAGAACAACCCAAAACTAATGCTCAAGTAGATATTAAATTTATAAAACAATATATCTTTTCTAGAATTGAAGTATCGGGAATTACCATTAGTGATGGGGGTAGCCATTTTAGTAATAAGAGAGTGGAGGTATTTATTTTAAAATATTAAATTAAACATAGGGTGGCCATGTTGATATAAGCAATAGGAAAATTAAAAGAATTTTAAAGAAAATTGCAAGTCCAAACATGAAGGACTAGGCATTAAGATTAGATGACGCACTCAAAACTTATTGGACTTTTTGCAAAACTCCAACTGGAATGTTTCACTATAAATTGATTTTTTGAAAAGCTTGCCACTTACTTTTGAAGTTTGAGTAAAAAACATATTGGGTAGTGAAAGAATTAAAGTACCATTTTAAGGATGATAGAAAAAGGATTAATATAGTTGAATGTGTAAAAAGAATGCAAAAATTATACCTAGAAAAATATCAATTTGTAAAAGGAAAATATTAATAAAGTGGCATTACTGTTATTTCGTTAAGAAGGAAATTGATTATTGACAAGAATTACTTTTGTATAATTTGAGATTATAAATATTTCCTATAAGGATAATGTCCATGTGGCCAGGACCATTTACTTTTATCAAGATGTTTCCTTATGGGGCTATAAATATAAACGATAGTAAGACTGCTAAAAAAATTAAAGTAATTTAACAAAGATTAAAGCCATAACTAGGAGCGGAAATATATTACCTTTGATGTTCAATCGAGTTGTTTTATCTTAAAATAAAAAATAGGGATAATCTGGTTGAAGACAGTAAATTCAGAGCTGCTTGGGAGGCAACCCAAATTGTTTGTACATGTTTGTTATTAGGATTGATTATAAAAGCATTTGTATAATGTTTATTATCAAAAATCCCTTCGGTTAGGTTTTATTTCTGTCCTATAGAAGTTGTAGTGTGTGTATGGACTTTAACTTGCGAGTGGACCTTATTTAGAAAAATTAGCCCAAGCACTACAATGCTAAGTCCCTGAGCACAGAAGAACTTTTATAATTATGAGAATTTAAAATGTTAAAATGGCTTTGTAGTGCCAAATTATTCCACTACCAATGAAGCACCGGCCATACAGTGCCTCAAAAAAAACCAAACAATTCATTTAGAAACCATATAGTACTACAATGCCAGGTTAAACTCAATATTAGTGTATTTCAAAATGGCGATCTCTTTGAGCATCACAACACTACCACATGTCGAGGGCCATAACAATCTAATGGTAAAAAAAGCTTGTAATAATATGTTCTAATGCTAGCACTGTAACACTATTTTGATTCAGAGCTATATTGCTCTTACCATATTTGACTAGTTTGACTCACCATCACAATGCTAATTATTTTATAAAAATGGTTTTGGTTTAATCCTTTCAATTCAATTTCAACCATATTCTCTTGTGTAAGATTTCAATGTTAGAGTTCTACTTCCATTCTTTTGAAATAGCCACAAAAATCACCATTGGTATGAAAAAGTATAACAATCTTAAGGGTACCACAAAAGAATGATATACCAATCTGATTAATAAATAATAAAGCATGAGTGTGGTTTTGTTAATCAAAGGGAGGTAAAAAGCCCTCATTGTAAAGAAAAATTAGTATTTTTTAGTATGATAGGCTAGACCCACTATAGTTCCTATAGTATGAGAATTCTTCACTAACTCATGGGAGACACAATGAATATATTTATGTAAAAGAAAAATGGGTCCAAATTAACCCTATATTCATTTACCAGGTATTTAAACTCCCCATTATAAATTTAACAAGATAATTACTTGAATTTTTGTATTTGTTCAATTGATTATGATGAGGTTCTTACGTTCTTAACTTATAGAGACGTAAATGCATAGGGGAAGATAAGAGAGGATAAAAGAATAAATTCCCCATTTTTTTCCTTGGCCCAACATTCAAAGCTTGGCCTTACTTTATTTTTGTGAAGCTCATTCCAAATAGAAATATAAGCGAGATTACTAAAGATAGGGCAATTTTGAATTACTATATTTAGTTAGAGTTAACCATAGACTTTTGGAAGATTATTTTTTAGTCAATTCAGTATAAGCCTAAGGGTCAACATTAATCAGTTTAGGCTATCCCTATCATATTTGTCAATATGTAAAGCTATCAAAACTGAAAGAAACTCAGGGGAGGAGCATATCTTTCTTGCTTGTGCCCCTACTAGCTCCAAGATATAGTCCTCCTTCAAACTCTCCTTCTCATAACTAGGAGTGTGATCTTTCCAACCAACCTAACCAAGTCAACCATTAGTTAAAGATCCTAGGACTCAAAGAGATTATGTGGCATACCTCCAACAAAGAGTGGGTCTGATCTAAGTTTTTACTTATGGATTCAAGAAGCACCTTTCATCTTTCTATTAAGGGATGTACTGAAGTTATGACCATATAATACTCCAATATCCAAGCAAATAACAGTATCGAGTTTACTATAATGATCCATGGTTAATATGTTTAAGAGATGGCAGATGAACTCCCATGGTTAGAGCAACGTATACTAAAGCCTTTCATCTTTTAGTTTTAGTCAAGTGCACCATTAGTAACAATAGAAGCAGAGTTTATAGCATTAGTAGTAGATCTAGTAGCAGAATCTATATAAGTAGTGGATATATAAAAATTGGAAATTGTAATATTTATCCACACTTAAAATAAATAGTTGAAGCAATACACAAGTATTTAAATTCATTATAAGGTTCTTAGTCAATTCAAAAAAAGTAAAAGAAAAGAGAAAGTAGAATATAAAAAAGTTAAATACTAGGCTATTAAAAATTAGTACATGCAATATCTAGCCCCACTAATACACTTCTAAGAGGAATTATTAAAATTTGGGGTGTTAATTTATGACACGGCCCAAAAACCAGACTCAAACCCAACATGCAAAATCTAGTTTTGAGTTGACCCATTTAACAAACGAGTCAGATTTTAGGTTTGGGTTCATATTTTTGACCCGTTTGAATAAATCAGGTCCGAGTCAAACATCTAATACAAAATGACATGAAAATGACCTGCCCATTTTTCTTACCCACACTTCAACCATGAGTCCTCATACTACATGCCCAGCTCACGCCCATAAAACCCGCGCCCAACTTGCACTAGCACGACTACCTACATTACATCTAACTAGTTGTCAGGACCATGTCAAGCCCTATACCTACACCATAGCTTGCTTCCTATACCTCTTGCTGTTGAGATAGTTGCTACTTAGTTTTTGCATGTTTGATATTCTTTCAACTTCTATATTTTTGATAATTACAAATATTATTGATTTGATTATTATTTCTCCTTACAAATTTTGGTAGAATTGTTTTGCTCTTGTGTGTACAAATATTTCAAGAAAATTATACTCTGAATTGTTGAAGACTTCAAATTAAGATTAGTTTAGAGTTTACTGTGATTGAAGTTTGTATTTTTCATTTTATTGAGTTTGAGAGAGTGTGATTATAATTGAGTAACTAAGCACACACACACTGGGGGAGAGTTTTAAAATTCATATTTTTAAACTGATCGTACTGTACGATATCACTTCATACTGGATGATCTGATCAGTTATTTTTTCCCCAATGAGCAATGGAATGAATAGAAATGGAATTATTTTTTCTAAGTATGGTTCATATGAGATGATCCCAGTTTTGTACAAGGACGAACGTCTCAGGTTCATTCTCCAGAACTAATCATACGAGACGATCAAACCTTCATACAGGGACTAACATCTCAGTTTTGTTCACGCACAAAAATTTCTTTCTAAGTCCTGATCATATAGGACGATCTCAGTTTTCGTATAGGGACGGCACCTCTATTTTGTTCTTGGATGAAGATCAAACAGGACGATCTTAATTTTCATACAGGAACGAACACCTCTGTTTTGTTCTCACATCAAAAAAAATTATTAGTTTGGATCGTATGGGACGATTCCCTTTTCGTACCAAGATGAATGTCTTGTGTCTGTTCTCGCTTATTTCATCTTGACATTTTATATAGATGAAAATTGAATTTTCTAACTATTCGTCCTGGATGAACTTAGTTCTTACTGGATGATGATCGGGTAAAAAATATTTTAATACTGATTCATAATATGTTTGTACGCATTAGTATTTGAATTGTTTGTATAGATCTCCTTGTAATTGTGGTTATCACTCTTCCTCTTATCTTTCTAGATTGCTCGTGAGAAGATCTTTAGATAAGATCCAGTTCTCTACCGACACATGGGAAGTGTGAAAGGATGAATGTTCTTTGCTTATACTTAGAGAGAGTGAAAGGACAAAGGTTCTCTTCATATACTTGGAGAGTGTGAAAGGATGAAGGTTCTCTACCTACACTTGGAGAGTGTGAAAGCACGAAGTTTCTCTACCTACACTTGGAAAGTGTGAACATATGACGGTACTCTGCCTACTTTGGAGAATGTAAAAGGATGAAGGATCTCTTCCTACACTTAGAGAGTGTGAAAGGATGAAGGTTCTCTGCTTACACTTTGAGAGTGTGAAAGGATGAAGATTCCCTACCTACACTTGGAGAGTGTGAATAAATGACGGTACTCTGTATATACTTGGACGGTGTGAAAGGATGAAGGTTCTCTGCCTACACTTGAAGGGTATGAAAGGATGACGGTTCTCTACCGCACTGGGGATTGGTGGAAGAGAGTTTTTGTAGAAGCTTCTTTTCCTTGCTGTGGGGGCCAAAAGGAGAGACTTTTGGTAATAGTGCAATACCTGAAGACAGAGCTTTTAAGGAGTGGATGTAGGTTATATTTGACTGAACCACAATAAATCTTTGTGTTATTTAAATTCCGCATTTTATTTACTCTAAGTTATTTTTCAATGGTTAAAAAGTTTCATTTTAAAAACTACATTAATTTAGGTTTAACAACCTATTCTAGGTTCAACAAGTGGTATCAGAGGCTTATTTCAAAATTATAAGTTTAGACTACTTTTTGATAAATAAGTATGAGTACTTTTGGAAACCCGAACACACTTGAACGGTATTCGATCACTAGACCTCCATTATTTGATAATATCTCTTTTGATTTTTGAAAAATATGCATATATACATTTTTACAGTCACTAGATTATTGTACGTAGATCATAGTTCAAGAAAGGTATACAAAACTAACTAGATTAGTTGATGGTATTAGAGTTGAAACACTCTTTGCTGAATGGACTGTTGAATAACGTGACTTAGCACAGTTAAATGCTAAATGTTTAAACATTTTCTTTTATGCACATAAGTCAGAAGACTACATGTGGGTTTCCACTTATAAAATTGGAAGGGATATATGGGATAGACTCTGTATTACTTATGAAGGGACAAATGAAGTAAAGCAATCTAGACTGAACATCTTGTTACAAGATTATGGATTATTTTGCAAGAAACTAAATGAATCCAATTCTGAAATATATATAAGATTTAATTAAATTGTCACTTCTTTACATGCATTAGGTGGAAAAACTAATTAACGCTAAAATGGTTAATAAAATTCTTCATTGTTTGCCTACTGCATATGATGTTAAACTAACTACAATTATAGAATTTAAAGATTTGAATGTTTACTCTACTGATAATCTTCTTGATTCACTAATTGCCTATGAGCATGGAGTGAGTTAAAGGAAGGTTTTTGTAGGTGAACAGTGAAAGGAGAAGAATATTACACTAGAAGTGGAGGAGTCGGAGAGTAATCTATCACAACCTGAGGATGAGGATGACATATATTTAATGACTAGACAATTTAGGAGATTTCTTAAAAAAAAGCAGAGGAGATGCCAACAGTAGAATAGAGTTAAGTTCAATAGGAAAATTAAGGTTTATAATGATGAAATTTACTATGAGTGCAGAAAACCTGGACATATAAAGTCAGACTGCCAAAACCTAAAAGCCACTCCTAGCAAAGAGAAGGCAGAAGAAAAACTAAATGTGAAGAAGGACAAGAAGAGATTCCAAAGAGCGTTTTTGGGTGGACTCGACTTCGTATTTTTCAGAAACTTAAAAGTAGGATGATGTCACCAACTTGTGCTTAATGGCCAATAATTTTGACCAGTCAGATCAAGAAAAGGTATGTAACTTAACCTATATTGAATTATAAGAAGTTTCTGAAAGGATTCTTGATGCATATAGGAATTTAAAGAAAACACATGTTAATTTAAATATAGAATTACAAGAACTGCAGAGAGAACATGAAATCCTTAGGAAAGATCATGCATTGATAGATAACAATTACATGACCTTACTTGATAAATTTGATAACTTAAATAACGAGAATGAGATCTTAAAATTATCATATGCTTAATTCAAAAAAAAAATTAAAGAATTTTAAGTATGAATTAGAAAATAAAGAGAATTATTTAAATTATATTAATAATGTGTTAAAAGATTTAAAAACATTTCTTAAATTAAAAGTAAAAGCTCCTGAGAAAAATAGAAAACCACTAACACTTGAAGATTTTACTAATCCTATTTTATATCCAAAATTTATACAACCCAGTAAGAGATAGAGTAATTATAGAAGATTGAGAAATCTATTTCTTGGAGTTAAATATTATACATTTGGCATGATTGGACACATTGCACACACTTGTACTTTGGATAGAAAAACTCATTTAGTGTGGAAACCTAAGATGCATAAACCTAGTCATATTATATATGTATCTATTTTTAAATTGTCAAAAGGAAAACCCAAACTTATTTGGGTTCCCAGGTCTAACATTTGATAGTTTTACAAGCACGCTCTTATACAAGGCCTCGTTAGAGCATTTGGTACCTGCACAGTGGTTGCTCAAAGTATATAACTGGAGATACTAAATAATTTATATTGCTTGAAGCCAGAAGTGTAGGTAGGGTTACACTTAGAGATAACACCACTGGGAAGGTGATTGGATCAGGTATAATTGGAAACCTGCAAAATTTGGAAACCTGCAAAATTTTTTTATTGAAAATGTGCTATTTGTAGAAGGCTTAACATATAATCTTTTGAGTATTAGCCAGCTATGTGATAAAGGATACAGTATTAAATTTTTTCTTACTAGCTGCATATTAAGCCTAAATGGAATTGATGTTTTGCATTGATTAAGGGTAAATAATACTTATATGCTATATTTAAATTGTATAAAAACTCCTAATGTTTTTTGCTTAAAAACTATTTTTGATGAATCTTGGTTATGGTATAACATACTTTGTCACTCTAGCATGAAAAAATTTTGAAAAATTATCCAAAAGAACTTAGTGAGAGGTATACCAAAACTAGACCTTACTAAGGATCACCATTGTGATGCATGTCAATTAGGAAATTAGGTGAAGTCCTCTTTTAAGTCAAAATAGGATCTTAGAACTAGTAAACGTTTTGAGATTTTATATATGGATCTTTTTTTGATCAGTTAGAACTGTAAGTCTAGGATGGAAGGTATACGGATTTATGATTATAAATGATTTTATAAGATTTACTTGGGTAGAATTCTTATATCATACGAGTGAATTATTTGAGGAGTTTAGAAGTTTTTTGACTTGGATTTAAAGGAAACTAGGATGTGAGATTTTAACAATCCAAAGTGATCCCGGTGGTGAATTTGAAAATAAAAATTTTGAGGGTTTTTATAAAGAGAAAGGAATTATTCACAATTTTTTTGCACCTAGAATCCCTCTGTAGAATGGGATAGTCAAAAGAAAGAACAGAACTTTAAAAGAAGCAGCACAAGTCATATTGGTATAATATTCACTTCCTAAATATTTTTAGGCTGAAGTAGTTAGCACTGCATGTTATGTTATGAACAGGGTGAATATCATATCAAAATTTAAAAAAACACCCTATGAGCTTCTTAAAGGGAGAACACCTAATTTGTCATATTTGCATGTTTTTGGATATAAGGTGTTCATATATAATAATGGAAAATCTACGTTAGAAAAATTTGATCCAAAATCAAATGAAGGAATTTTTTTCAATACTCTAGTATTGGAAAATCTTATAGAGTATTTAATAAAAGACTTTGGTAATTGAGGAGATTACATATGATGTATTTGATAAATCTAAAATTTTGAAAAAGATAAATATAGAAGAGGATGAAATAAAAATTATCTCCCAAAGCATTGAGAAAGTTAATTTTGAAGAAAATTTATAGTTAAAAAACCCGGTGTGTAGAGATTTGAGATTTTTTAAAAATCACCCAAAGGAATTGATTTTAGGTGAAGCTAGTGAGGGTGTTTTGACTAGGCATGGACTAAGAAAAGAAGTTAATCATTTCACCTTTATTTTAATGATAGAAACCACAAATGTAAATTAAACACTTTAAGATAAATTTTGGATTTTGGCAATACAAGAAGAATTAAGTCAATTTATGAGAAATAATGTTTAAGAACTAATTACAAGACCATAGGATGAAAGTATAGTTGGAACTAAGTGGGTATTCAAGAACTAAATGAATGACTCAGGAGTTTTTGTTAGAAATAAGGCTAAATTGGTTGCTAAGGGGGATAATCATATTGAAGGAATTGATTTTGAGGAGACTTTTGGTCCTCTAGCGAGACTTGAAGTAATTAGAGTTTTATTAGTCTTTGCCTGTTTTAAAGGATATAAATTATTTCAAATAGATATGAAAAGTGGCTTTTTAAATGGGGTGATTCAAGAAGATGTTTATATTAAAATAACCTCTATATTTTGATAATTTAAAATACCAAAATCATGTTTTTAAATTGAAAAGGCATTCTATGGATTGAAATAGGCACTTAGGGCTTGGTATGAGAGGTTGAGTCCTAGTTGAGAGATCTTTTGAAAAACAAAGTGTGGACACCAAACTCTTTATGAAGAAAATTGGAGAGGATATATTCATTGTATAAATTTATGTTGATGATATCATCTTTTGATCTACAAATAAAAATCTTTATGATAATTTTTTCAAAAAAATGAGTAGTAAATTTGAGATGAGTCTAATGGGAGATTTGAGTTATTTTTTAAGTTTTAGTATTAAGCAAATTGAGCAAGAAACATTTTTTAGTCAATCAGAGTATGTTAAGGACATCCTTTAAAAGTATGAAATGGATAATGCTAAACCTATTAGTACACCTATAAGTTCCTCAGTTTAGTTGGATAAGGACCCAAAGGGAAAATTAATTGATCAAAAAAAGGGGGAATAATTAGATCTTTACTTTATTTGACTGCTAGAAGATCCGATTTTATATTTAGGATTTGTTTGTGTGTTAGATTTCAATTAGATCCAAAAGAATCACATTTGATAATAGTAAAAAGCATTTTGAGATATCACTTGGAAACTCAGAACTTAAGGATTTGGTATCCTAAGTTTAGCTCTTCATTAGAAATAATTAGATATTTAGATTTGAACTTTATAGGTTATAGAGTTGATAGAAAGAGTACATCTACAACATGTCAATTTATTAGAAATTCTTTAGTTTCTTGGTCCAGTAGAAAATAGAATTTTGTAGCCCTATCTACTATTGAAGCTGAATACATTGCCTTAGGAAGTTATGTGGCACAAGTTCTTTGGTTGAAATAATAGTTGATTTATTTAGGATTTATAATAGACATAATTCAAATTTATTGTGATAACATTAGTTCCATTTGCATTTCAAAAAATACTATTCAATATTATAGGACCAAACATATAATCATAAGACATCATTTCAAAAGGGATCATGTATACAAAGAGAAAATTGAACATAATGATGTTTCAACTGAAAATCAACTTGCAGATATTTTTACTAAACCACTAGCCTTTGATACTTTTAGCACATTAAGAATAAGGCTTAGTGTGATTGATTTTAATGCTTAATTAAAAATTTTCTACAAACCTGATATATATCTTTATGTGTTTTTTTTTTTTTGTAATTTATGTGCTTATTCGTGTTTGTGATTTTATATTTTTTTGTATGTTTTTGTTTTATGTGTGATTTTGAAATGTTTTCACATCAGATTTCCTATTTCAGCTTGAACGTGCGAATTTTTCTAAGTGTTATATTTGTACTATACAAAATTATTTTTGTATTGTACAAATTCTGTAGCATGTCGATCGTTATTTTGAACTGATTGCATAATGTTTTCATTTTCCAATACATTTTGTATTGTATGATCTCTATATCATCCTGAATGATGTGTATTCATTTGTATATATGCACCTAGATGGTTATCCAAGAAAAATCAATTATTATAACTGATTGTAAGTATGATCCCTAGTTCGTATATACAAATCACATGTCATTCAACGTGAGGGATGAATCTAACCATCATTAAAATGATCTTAAATAACCAATCATCCTAGACGAACACCTATTCATTTATACGATCGTATGGTCAAAAAGCTTGTATGAAAAGATGCCTCATAACTTACGTGATTATGAAAAGTCATTTCATTTCGACCGTATTCATTCATACATATGAAATTTCTTTTCGTACGTACGAACCCATGTATTATACTATACAAACCTATTTTCGAACATATGAAATATCATTTTTCTTTAAATATGAGGGCTTTGGAATTCATTTTCATTCACTTCAATAGCCTTATATAATCTTTCAAATCTTAGCAATGGTCCGTTTTAGCAAGAGGGGTTGACTCACTAACGGTCCATCTTCCAGCGATGGAGTTGACAACTTTCTCTCCAAGGCTAACGAGGATTATTTTCTTAGGTTTGTTTCTACCAAAATTACACCCCCTAGAATCTTTCTTCAAGAGGATATTGACTTCCAAGTGATGCCTTTTTTCACTGCCATCCAATTTACTTTTATCCTGACCCTAATTCTCTCCTATAACAAGGAAACATTTCACTACTTTCTAGCTAACATGAACTTTAGTACTGATCAAAGTAGGAAATGTTCTTATATTCTGAAGAAGTAGGTTGAAATAACTAAGGAATATTTAGCAACCTTTTTGAACTTTAGGACATAAGGAGTTAGAGCCCACACTTTGATTTCTACTTCTGATTTTGACTGGACTGAAATATACACCTACGCATGCTCATGAACCTGACTTTTAGGAGATGGTCCAGCATTTTGACCAACTAGAGAGTCTTTTTGATCAGTGCTTTGATCAAATTTAGGCTCATCTAAATCCGTAGGACGCACAGTACTAGCAAGATATGGATTAGATTCGAGGTCAGTTCGACTCGGTGAACACCAACATGGCTATAATGAATAGTTATTTTTTTATCTTCAACAAGACGTCTCCTCCATACCAGGGCCCCTTAGATATATAGATGTACTTCTTATGTGTTATCTTTGTCAATCCTTAGTAATGTGATGTGATGACTTCTGTAGTTTTTTTGTGATTTTCCTTTACTTTTGTTTTTTTGTTTTATGTTATGTTGTGGTTGTGTTGATATCATCTGAGCATCAATGTATCTCTAAATTAATTTGATATCAATAAAATATGTCTTGCTTTGTTTAGTTGATTTTTTTCTATGTTTAAAATGTTAGTTTGCCTATATGATAATCCTGACATAATTGATCTAAAAAAGTGTTATAATATGATGAGCAATACAAAAATAAATTTCATTAGAATATATAATTTTTCAAAAATATAACTTAATTTATAACTCGATTAAGTTAAGGCTGTCAATCTCTTATTTTTTTTAGGCATACACAATTTTAATATCATTATTTTAATCTTGATGTCTTATTTTTCTTTTATTTCTCTTTTCAATATAATTATCTTTATATCTAGAGAAGTTTGAGTTTTTAGATTATTGATTTTGGAAAGATCAATTATAAATAGAGAAATATACAAGTGTACAAAATTCAAAATAATGCGCAAAAGTTTGTAAATTGAAAAGAGGCACAAAATTAGCCTAAATACAAAAAGATGCACAAAGTGTGCCACAAATATTAAAAATATGCATAATGTCACCAAACAAGTATATTGATAATATTTTTTCCTCTATCTTTTAATCTTTATTTTCAAATAAATCTAATGTTCAATATTTTGTATTAGAAATTGACTTAAATTAATCTTCATTTCATCACCTTTGCAATAATTTACCTTATCTAATTATCTACATCGTTTCATGACCTTGATATATTTATCTTGTCTATGTTATATTTTAATTTAAGTGTTATGAATCTTATTTTCTCTAATGAATATTAATCTTGTTATTGCAATTATAAATTAATCTCTTTCAAAATCAATTATCAATGATTTTTCATATGACTTCTTACATTTCTTTTGTTTTTCTTCTTCTCTTTCGGTCTTGTCAAAAAGGGGGAGAAATATTGTTTTGTATTTAATTGTTTTGTGTTTGCATTTGACTGTTTCTTGTCTTATTATTTTGCTTTGCGCATAGTGTTTTGTCATGTTTTTTGTTTTGTTAAAAAAATTAAAAATTGATTTGTTCTTCATAGAAATTCCTTTATATTCAGATGCTTATTCATTTAGGGGGAGTTAAGGAGAAATTTAGGTTTTATAATTTTATTTAAATAATAATTGTTTTGCCATCATCAAAAAGGAGGAGATTGTTGAGATAGTTTCTACTAAGTTTTTTCATATTTAATATTCTTACAACTTATATGTTTTTTATGATTCCAAATATAATTGATTTGATTATTATTTCTTCTAACAAATTTTAGAAGAATTATTTTGCTTTTGTGTGTCCTAACATTTCAGGGAAATTATACTCCGAATTGTTGAAGACTTCAAATCAAGATCAATTTAGAGTTTATTATGATTAAAGTCAATATTTTTTATTTTATTGAGTCTGAGAGAGTGTGGTTATAATTGAGTAACTAAGCACACACACGCCGGGGGAGAGTTTTAAAATTATTATTTTTAAAATGATTGTATTGTACGATATCACTTCATATGGGATGATTTGATTAGTTATTTTTTCCCCAACAAGCAATGGAACAAACATAAATGAAATTATTTTTTCTAAGTAGGGTTCATATGAGACGATAATTTTGTACATGCATGAATGTCTCGGTTCATTCTAAGGAACTAATAATAAGGGATGATCAAACCTTCATACAGGGATGAACATCTCGGTTTCGTTCATGCACAAAATTTTTTTCTAAGTCCTGATCGTACGGAACTATCTCAATTTTCGTACAGGGATGAACGCCTCTATTTTGTTCTCGCATAAATTTCTAAGTCTGGATCGTACGAGACCATTCCCTTTTTATACTAGGAAGAATGTTTCTGGTTTGTTCTCGCTCATTTCATCTTGACATTTCGTACAGATGAAAATTAAGTTTTCTAACTATTTATCTCGGACGAACTTAATTCATAACAGATGATGATCGGTTATGAAGTGATTTTGTGTTGATTCATAATAGGTTCATATGCAACAGTATTTGAACTATTCGTATGTATGACCATATGATCGTACTATACGATCGTGTACGCTCTAAATTAAAATTTTCAATTTTCTAGATGGTTTTTCATATTTTTTGTATAATAGGTCCACTAAAACAGACATGAGAGAGTCTTGTCTATGTTATTTTTTAAGGGCAGTAGAAGGAGAGAGTGTGAGAGAGTGTTTGAGAGATTTCTATAAGTGGAGTGTGAAGGGTTCACAAGGTTACTCAAATATAACGATCTCCTTGTAATTGTTGTTATCACTCTTCCTCTTGTCTTTCTAGATTATACATGAGAAGATCTTCGGATAATATCTGGTTCTCTACCAACACTTGGGAAGTGTGAAAGCATGAAGGTTCTCTATCTACACTTTGAGAGGGTGAAAGGACGAAGGTTCTCTGCCTACACTTAGAGAGTGTGAAAGGATGAAGGTTCTCTTCCTATACTTGGAGAGTGTGAATAGACGACGGTACTATACCTACACTTGCAGAGTGTGAAAGGATGAAGGTTCTATGCCTACACTTGGGAAGTGTAAAATGATGAAAGTTCTTTGCCTACACTTGAAGAGTGTGAAAGGACAAAGGTTCTCTACCTACACATGGAGAGTGTGAAAGGAAAAAGGTTCTCTGCCTACACTTGGAGAGTGTGAGCAGCCGATGGTACTTGGCCTACACTTGGAGGGTGTGAAAGGATGAAGGTTCTCTACCTACACTTGAAGGGTATGAAAGGATGACAGTTCTCTTTTGCACCGGGGATTGATGGAAGAGAGTTTTTATAAAGGCTTCTCCGCCTTGATGTGGGGCAAAAGGAGAGACACTATTGGTAATAGTGTAATACATGAAGAAGAAGTCTTTAGGAAGTGGATGTAGGTCGTGCATGATCGAACCACTATAAATCTTTGTGTTATTTAAATTCTGTATTTTATTTACTGCCAGTTATTTTTCCGTGATAAAAAGTTTCATTTTAAAAACTTTAATTAACTTGCTTTGTGAATCAACCGATTTCACTTATAAAATCCAAGAGAATTTTTAAAAGTATCAATTCACCCCCCCCCCCCCCCCCCCCCCCTCCTGGTTAGGCTTGGGACATTAGTTTAGGTTTAACAACCTATTATATATTCAACAAGAATCAACACTTGCCTCATTCACTTTAGGCCATGCCCATGGCCCACTCCCGCGCATCTAATGCTTGACCTGCGCCACTATCATGTTATTCAAGTTTGGTCGGCTTTAGCCAAAATTGGGACAAGTTAGTTCTAGGTTTAGATTTTTGACCCATTTTTATAATCGGGTTGGATCAATCGAGGGTGGGTCAATTTTGGGTTGAACCTGAACCCGACAAAAATATCCATTTTCTCACCCCTAATCTAAATCATAATACATATATAAAGCTTACATATTGATCAATAAATTAGTTAAATATGAAATTCTAATTAATTTTAAAAATTATTGACACTAAGTAAGTAAGGAGTTTAATTTAGAAGGAATACTAATTTAAAAATTAATGTACTGGATATTATAAATTATTTTATTCAAAAATTACTAATGTACTACATAAATACTTAAATTATTAATTTAATAATTTCCAAAAATCATATTCCATCTAAAGAAAATATTATTCAAGAGTAATATGAATTGAATTTAGGATACGAAATATCTTAATGTTTGGGGGAATTTGTTTAAAGAAAAAAAATGTATAACCCAAATTGCATCTATTTGTATAAAAATGTTATTTAATTATATCTTTTTATGCATGAAAGAATTAATATTCTCAAATTGAGAGAGCCTCATAGTGCCATAAATAGAGCATCGTAGTGCTATATTTTCTCCTATATAGGAGTGCTACTAAATTAACATTGTGATGGTAAAGGACTAAATCTAGTCTGAGTTATTAATGCTTAAGAGGTATGTAGAGATTGATGATATGTGAAGTAGAGTAACCTAAAAATTTGTAAAAATAATTTAGGCTTCTTTCAATCTCTAAAAATACTGAGGTTTACTTTGATATAAAATTTATAAAAGCCCCAATTAATATACGCAAGTATACATGCCATATCAATTAACATAGTGATAGAGTAACGTAATTATCCCATGAAGAAGAATGTTTCCTTACAAATATTAGTAATGCCTACTTTAACTAAAACATTTACCCTACTCGATAAAAAAATGTTTTTGTGGAGATTCAGTCACTTAATTTATAATAAAAAATAATTAAAATAATAACTTTTAGAATAATTTTTTTGGATTGATGAATGTAAACATATTATGTTTGCTAATGATTCTCTTTTATATTGATTCTATTCAGAGCATATGCATCGCCAATCGCTTATTCAAGCATGAAGAGATAAAGGACAGATTAAACCCCTTCAAACATCAATACCACTCTAAACTACCATAGTTTGTGACCTTATGAGAATTTTAGAAGAGTAAGTAAAGCATGTACTATTAAAAACCCCTCATGATAATTCAACTCTACAAATTTGATACATGATATGCATATGCCTATTCTTGCATCATACCAACCAAACATACCTGGTTTTGCCTACTTTCTTATTTATTTGCTCCATATTGCACCAAATATTAACTACAAATATGGCCACTTCGTGCATTAAGGGAGGACCTGGTATATTAAAAATATCATGAAATCACATATAAAGATAATTCATTAGTACTCTATGTCTCATTCACAACATTAACCTAAAACTGGAGAATTTATCCAAACATGAATAATATGTTAAGCAATTTTATTTTCATTAAATGAATTTGATAAAAAAAAGTACGAAATAAACAATATTATTGGATGGGTTCAATGACCTCCTCTATACTCCTCCTTGAACTTACATAATTGCTTCCATAAAAAAAAGATACACACTTTATTGGCATCAAGAACTTCTTTGAATTCCCATACTTATCACACCAAAGGAAAAATCTGAGTCTTGAATCTAGTAATTAAGTTGTTAAGCCTAAGTTAATGTCCCAAAGGCTACCAAGAGGGGGGTGAATTGGTAGTTTAAAAAAATTTTAAGCCCTCTTTTTAAAATTATGTTGAACCGAAATAAAAATTGTTTCTTTTAAGTTTTGTAGAAAAAGTTTTTCAACCACAGAGTTTTTAAGACTTAAAAAATAAAATGCGGAAACGTAAAAACTGTAAAGTAAATGACACCAGATTTATAGTGGTTCAGTCTATAACCAGACCTACATCCACTCCCCGGAGGCACCCTCCAAGTATTGCACTAATCACACAAAGTGACTCTCCTTTTGCACCCACAGCAAGGCGGAGAAGCCTTTACAACACACTCTTTTCACCACTACCCGGTGCGGCAGAGAACCATTGTCTTTTTACACAATCCCCAGTGTTGGCAGAGAACCGTCCGTCCTTTCACACTCTCCTAGTGTTGGCAGAGAACCCTTACGTCCTTTCACACTCTCCTAGTGTGGGCAGAGAACCCTACAGCTGTTCACACTCTCCAAGTGTAGAAAGCGATCCTTTAAGCTATTCACACTCTCCAAGTGTCGGCAGCGAACCGGATCTCCTTGACAGATCTTCTCACAAGAAATCTAGAAGGAAGAAAGAAAAGAGTGAAGTAATCCCAATTCACAAGTAGAGATTCTTACCTTTAAACTCCAAGTGAAGCCTTCACGCTCCAGTGGTAGGAATCCTCCTTTGAATGCACTCTCACACTCTCTCCTTAGCTATTCTCTCAAGAGGCACGAAGATCAAATGAAAAAGAGATTGGGTGGTAGTCTAATTTGGACTATTTATTCAAAAGACAAGAAAAACCGTCCAAAAACTGCAATTTTTCAATTTTGTACGCAGTTGAACGTCCCGTACGATCGTGGATCGTCCTGGACAATTTTACTTAAATGCTTTGAAACGACCCTATTTGTATATGTGTACGGAATGTCTTCGTACACACTGATCGTCCTGTACGAACTAAGTTTGTCCGGTATGAACGGTTATTACTAGGTCGGTCTAAAAAACTGCTGAAAACTGTTCTAAGTCGGTTAATCGTCTGGACGAAAATTGGTTCATCTGGACAAAATTTTTACAGAGAGCAGATCGTTTTCTGATGATAATTAATTTCGTCTGCACGAAAATTTTATAGAGACCAGATCGTCCTGGATGATAATTAATTTCGTCTGGACGAAAATTTTACAGAGAGCAACTCGTTTTCTGACGATAATTAATTTTGTTTGGACAAAAATTTTACAGAGACCAGATCCTCTTGGACGATAATTATTTCATCCCGGACGAATAGGACTTAGAAAATTATAAAGATTGAAATTAAATAAGTGTTTAAACTCCTCTACTAATATTACAAATGGATTATTTATAGAAAAATAAAAAAAGGGATTCTGGCACCACGGAACTCAAGACACATACACCGTGGTGCCCATAAAATGAACTAATATCAAGCACTAAAGGGTTTCCTCCATTGCTCCGCTTGGTGATATAAACCTATTTTTCGTGAATCGATGCATCACATGTCTGTTAGATAGTATATTGAAAAGTTACAAGTGTAGCATTGTGGCACTGCTGATGGTTGAGTGCTACTACATCCACATTGCACTCATTTAACTTAGCTGTGCTAGAATTTGGAGTCACGACACTGTGTAGACAGAGACTAGGCTCTACGATGTTGACTCCTTTGATGTTGTAGTGATGTGATAGTAGGTTAAACTTTGCAACACTGACAGCATTGATGTTGCAGCATTATTAAACAAAGATTGGGTGCTGCCATGTCGATATTTGGGCACTCCAACAGTGTTAATCATGGCGCCGTGATGGTATTATGTTTGATACCATAGTGTTGTACCATACTTAAAATTTTACCTATTTTTTATATTTTTCTGCACAAACATAACTAAAATTGCACATTTTTACTAAAAATTAATATATAAAATATAATATTATTTGCAGTTATCATGTGACAAATTTCTAGTAAGAGAAGCTCCCAGTTTTTAGTAAAAGAAATTTTCTAAATTTCATCTTCATGATTTGGCAAAAAATTTGGCATTAATGGTAAATCATTCAGCCACCACCTTCGACGACCATACATCTGCCATGATTTCTAACTCTTGTTCTCGTATGAGTCTTGATTATGAGATTTCATTAAGGAATGCTCCATTGGTTATTAATGTTGGTGGTTATGGTGGTAGAGGATTGGTGAATCCTTGGACTAGACGTCCATATATTAAAGTCAATTTTTTAAAAGATGAATCCTTTTTGTCGAGTGATGGAGTTGCAGTTAAGCTACATAAGACAAATGTGAAGATCAAATATGAAAGACTTCAATTCTTTGTTGTTGTGAAGGTTTTGGGAAAGCCATCCCAGCTCATATTATTGCAAAAGAATTGAGAAGACATGGTTGCATTTTGGAAAATTCCATTTTTCTTCTCTTAGATTAGGCTTGGTATTATGCTCTTTTTCCTCTAATGAAGCCATGGAAAATGTTTTATTAGGTGGACCTTGATTTGTTAATGGTCACATAGTTAGTCTGGATAAATGGAATGCCAAATTTTCACCTACTTCATTGAAAGGATTATCATCAACGGTTTGGGTGAGGATGCCTAATCTTACTCATTTTTAATGGGATGAGGTTAATGTGTCTAGAATTGCTTCTTTGATAAGAACTCCACTCTTGATCAATAGTAATATGTTTTAATGGGGTTGAAGGGATTTTGCTAGAGTTTGTGTCCAAGTGGAATTGAACAAACAACTTCCTTTTGGTGTTTGGGTGGAAGGTTTGGATAAAAACTTTTTTCAAAAAGTGGAGTATGACAAAATCTCTTCATTCTACTACAAATGTGGGAAGATTGTCCATTCAATTGATACATGTAAAATGAAGGATAATGGAGACATTAATGGAGATGTAGTGAAGATGGTTATCCAAGGGAATAATTATGGGAAAATTTTATCAATAGATCCTAATGTATTATCTTACGGACCTTTGGTCCATGTTAATTATAGAAAGAAAAAGAAGCCTACTACAATATCTCAGAAGAAGGTGTATCTCGCTAAACCTATTCCAACTCAAGCTAAAGACTTGAAGATATCTAAATTGGATAAAGCTCAGAATATGATTTTGGATGTTGAGAAAGATGACATTCATTCAACCATTGTAGAACGCAAATTGGAAGTTAACAAAATAGTTTTGAATGGTTGTAATGATCTGAAGAAACTCGAAACTAATCGTGGGACTACTATTGAAAGATGTAATGTTTAATCTGCTGATAAATATGTCTCCTCTAACATTATGAAAACTTCTATTGATAATAATATATTCAAAAATCTAGAATCTCGTAATGGGGATGAGGAGTATATGGAGAAATTTGTGTTGATTAATTCAGGAATGAGTGAAATAAAGAAGGGAGAATTGGTAAAACCTCTTGTTTCAAATGAAATTATGGAGGTATCTTCGGCTATTCTAGTTAATGAGGAATGTAATGTTGGCAATATGGCAGATGTTGGTGATAGCTTGGTTAATGGTAATTCATGGAATTTTAAACCTAAACTTTAAAAGGAACTCATGTTCCTTGGTCCTTTGAACTCTTCTTCTAGACATAAAAAAACTAGAAGTGATTAATAAGAGGAGTTGGGGCCATTCCCCCTCAGTGGGCAAATGAATTCCTTAGATTTTTAGAACTATAGAGGGTCTAATAAAAGAGAAGTCTATCTTTATTTGAAATAAGTTATTAAAGATTAGGATGTATTCTTTGTGGGTATTCTAGAAACAAAGATTTCTTCTATTGGTAAATGGGAGTTTTGTAAATTCATGGGTAAAAACTGGGATTTCTTTCTTTATCCATATGATGGTTTATCTGGAAGATTATGGATTTATGGAGGTTTGATTTGGCCACTTTTTCATTATTTGAAACTTCTAATCAATGAGTTGTTAGGGAGTTGAAGGTTATCAATAAAAGGTACTTTGTTGGTTTATATTGTTTACGGTATTAGAGATTTGTACAATAGAAGGAAATTATGGGAATGTTTGGAATTGCATTCTAGCTTGAGCCTTCCTTTAGTGGTGGGGGGGAGATTTCAATTGTATCTTATCCTAAGAAGATAAAAGGGGAGGATAGAAGTTTAATTTTTCCCTTGGTCCTCAAGAGATGAAGTCATTTATGAATAGCAATTATTTTCATGAAGTAGGGCTGGTTGGCCCAAAGTTTACTTGGTGCAATAATAAAAATGGGAGTGAGTATATATTGGAGAGGCTTGATAGATGTTTATTGAACTCAAAGGCATTATATTTGGTTCAACAAGAAACAACCAAACATATAGCAAGGGTCACCTCCGACCAGTGCCCTATTGTTCTGAAATTTTTCCACAAGGATTTTTATAAAAACAAATTTCTAATGTTTGATGGTGTTTGGGTGTCTTATCTGGCTTTAGTGGAAGTAGTGCGTAAGTCATGGAGAAAAATTATTGGTGATGATACTAAGGATGTTCTCAACAAGAAATTTCATAGAGTTTTGGGAGCCTTATTTTTTGGAGTAAAGCTAAACTTCAGAATTTATTGGAATTGAAGGAAAAACTTGAAAGGACATAGTCGATCTTCCAGTGTGGTTTTTTATTGAATGATAGACTTTTGTTACTCAGATCCAAGGTTAAAGATTTAAATGTCACTCTTGCTCACTTGAATACTTGGTGGAGGCAAAGGGTGAAGGTGAAGTGGTTGGAAAAGAGTGACATGAATTCTAACTTCTTTTATGTCTTTACTAATGTTAGGAGGAATGGAAATTATATTAACCAAGTGAAAAATGTGGATGGTGATCTTGTGGAGGATCAGGCGGGTATTGATGAAATGTTCTTTAATTTTTTAGCAATAAATGGAGACATAGAATCTATGGGTTGACGGACTAGCCTTCGCCTCTGCATACTTTAAGGCAGGAGGACTGGAACCTTGTGGATGTTGATTTCTCATTCAACTTGGTTAAAGATCTTGGTAAAAAAAATTATCTTGGATTGGATGGTATATCTTACTCTTTCATAAAAGCTTATTGGAATGTAATTGGCCAAGATGTATGGCTTGATATCTTTCACTTTTTATAATCTAGAAAAATGTGTTCTAAGTGGAAGGAGATTCTTGTAGTTCTTATTCCTAAAGTCGACAATTTGTTAGCTTCTTCTCATTTCCATCCTATCAGTTTGTGCTTGTCTATTTATAAAATCATTTGCAAGGTTTTATTAAATAAATTGTTGAATGTTTTCCATAATTTCATTTTTGATGTTCAAGTGGCTTTTATGAAAGGAAGGACTTTATCGAACCATATTCTTTTTGTTCAAGAACTTTTCAATAAATTTATACATTCTAAGTTTAAAAAAGTATTGGTGGAGATTAAAATTGAAATGGAGCAAGCTTATGATAGTATGGCTTGGCCTACTCTAAAGCAGGTGTTGGAGTATTTTGGGTTTCTGCTTTATTTCTCTAACCTTATGATGGAATGTGTAGTTGATCCTAAATTTTCTTTTCTTATTAATGGAAATAATTTGAAGTGGATTGAAGCAAAAAGTGGATTTAGACAAGGTTGTATGTTATCTCCATACTTTTTTATTCTGTGTTCTCAACTCTTGCCTAATGCTTTTTCTTAGAAAGGAAGGAATTTGGGCATCAAAATTGTTGTTGCTGCTGTGAAGGTCTCCAATCTGTTATATGCTGATGATATTCTTATTTTTTGAAGCCAACATAAGGTATTTGAAGAAGATTAGAAACATTATTTCTAACTATTGTAGTTGGATTGGGCAGAGATCTAATATTGAGAAATCTTCTATTATATTTGGAAAATCTGTTAGTCATATCAAGAGAAGAGCTATCTCTGGTTTGTTGAAATATAAGGAGGTAAAGGAGTTTAATTACTTTCGAATCAAGATTTCTTTATAAGAGGATGGCTTCATCTAATTTTCTTCTTCTCTCGAAAAAATCTACTTGCAAAATGAATGTATGGGGAAACAAGTTTATCTCTTTAGTGGGAAGGTTGGTTTTGGTTAAATCTGTGATTCTCTCTATTCCTGTTTTCTATGCTACACATTGTTGGTTCCCTTAAGCATCTTAAAAGAATCTGATAAGAAGTGTAGAGATTTTTCAGGGAATAATCAAGGAGGTAACCGTGGACTTCATTATGTGGCTTGGGATAATCTTTGTAAACCAATGGATTCTAGAGGTGTGGGCTTCATTCAACTGTCTCAATTATTGGACCTATGAGAGCAAAATTTGCATGGAATTTTACCAATAAACCAAATTCAATCCCTACTAATGACTTCTTAATGTATACAAGATTGTTGAATTACAACTATTGTATGAGAGGTTGTATGGAAGTGGAAAATTCATAGCATGTTGCAGTCAGCTGTTTAAAACTTATTCAAATAATTGTATTGCTTAACAAATGGGGATTTATTATTCCAGTATTCTCTTCTATTATGTATTTCAAAATAAAATTGGAGATGTTGTCTAATGCAAATTCATTCATTGCAAATCTTTATTGCACTTTGGTTTTTTTCTCTCGGAAAAGCAGGAACAGTATACAACATGACGGTCAAGAGCTCAAATTGGGTAATATTGCTTCAATTAAAATTATCCATGTATTAACTTCATCAAGAATTAATATCTTTTAGATCACTAGAGTGCTAACTAGCTTTCTAAGCTAACTTCTTGATCTTGGCACCCTCCTCCTCCCGAATGGATTAAGTTAACATTGATGTTGCGCTATTGCAATCTAATGAGGCTGGTATTGCCAAACCTTTCAGAGATCATAAGAGAAGATTCTTACTTTCTTTGGGATTCAAATGTATTCATTGGGATAGTTGTTTTCAGAAACTTTTGGCATTTTGTTCTTTAAAAATGATAATACAAGAATAAATGATGGAAGCTAAAGGTATTATAATTGAGGGAGACAATTACAATGTCATCAAGTATCTACAAAGTTTGGTTGGTAAAGCCTCTTATAACTTAGATTATGACATGGTGGAGGACATCAATTTCTTGAAAGAATTTGAAAATTTTTTATTTCATTTTTCTGATAGAAAATGTAATAAGTTAGCTGATTATTATAACAACTTGGCTATGTTTGGTGATTTTTTCTGGATGATTTAGGTTGTAATAAGATTCCTCCTACTTTTCATTCTTTATTAAAGGAGGATTGTGATAGTTTTTCTATCAATTAGTAGTTTTTATTAGGCTTCTTTTATTTTAATGCAACTAGCTGATAAAGTTATAGACCAAGCACTGCAACAATAAATTACAATAGCACTATGGTGCAAGTTTTTTTTGTTTTTTTGAGAAGCCATTTAATTGGGCTTACACGTTAATTAATTGAGAAATACAAGTCCTTAATTGATACAAAGGTTCCCTTATGTTGTTTAGGCAAATACATAAATAAAATAAAATCTATGAGCCAATGGCTCCAACTTCATATAAAATAAAAAGTAGAAAACCTAGACAAAAGGGAGACTAGCAATCTACCCCTAAGAAAAGGAGCAAATTCTTAGATGATCAACATGTTTCTTTCAGTAATAGAAAAAATAAGCACCCGAAAGGAACACCATAGCTTGGATAATTCATTAAGGCCTAAAATATCTAAAGACTATCTACAAAAGGAGTTAGAAAACATAAAACTAGAGTAAATTTACCTAAATGAAAATCTAATCTAAAATAAAAGGTGAAAAAAGTAACATAGAGAAAGAAAACACTAACAAGAACCTAACTAACCAAAAACAAATCAATTCCACTCTATTACAACTTAGGCTCCATAGTTTATGTTTTGATGATAACAAATATTATGGATTGCCTCTTTATTTCTCGAAGTATTTTTAGTACATATATATTTGAGTGTTGACTAAAATTTTGGGTAAAACGTGCACTTTTCTTTGAAGATTCAAAGCAAAAGATTGGGTGGAATAGGTTATGCTGAAAGAGTCTATAATTTTTATTTATTTATTTTTAATTTCTTGAGTTAAGTCTTATATGGGTTTATGCCCGCTTGATGACCATGCACACACACAAGGTGAGAAAAAATAATTTAAATATTTTTTTACATCGTACTATACGATCAGTATTGTAGTGGAAGATCTCGTACAATTAGAAACCCCATTTTTCATTAAATTAGGCAAAAAAATTAAAATAATGCTCAATTCATACTACACAAACCAAATCATATTGTATGATGTTTAAAATATTGCCCAATTTAATGTTATTATTAGTCAAATGAATATACTTATTTTTTATTTTTTTAATGATACTATATGAACTAGAAAGTATTGTATGATTGATAGAGATGATATTTGGTTGTCTCAAGTTTTATCCTAGATGAATTGCATATCAGTTGAACTAATTATATTGTATGACTGTTAATTCATATTTTATGATATGAACATATCGTACTATACAAAATCCAAATCATATAGTACTAATAGGTAAATTTGAACTAATCATATTGTAATAATTGGTGATCATACAGTACTAATAAGTCAAATTATGGGTATTATAATGGGCAATCCTGCAATTGTACTTTATGATCTTTTACTATTGAATTAAATTTTTAGAGTTTTTAAGCCCTCTATTCAAGCTTTA
The DNA here is from genome assembly GCA_016618105.1 of Dendrobium huoshanense. Lineage (NCBI taxonomy): Eukaryota > Viridiplantae > Streptophyta > Magnoliopsida > Asparagales > Orchidaceae > Dendrobium > Dendrobium huoshanense. The sequence continues at coordinate 52,355,205 of CM028351.1, forward strand.
ACATATGACTTTATAATAGTCTTTTTAGCATTCATTTAGTTGTTTTCTTTTAAAGAAGGCTTGAAGAGAGAGCCTAGAGCTAGGGATAGAAAGGGTGGAGTTTGTGAGAGAGGGAGAAGAGCCTTGTGGGTTTCAAGGGAGTGTGAGAGGAAGTTTCACATGGTTGCTTTGACAAACATGCACCAGAGTTCATCCATGTGTCAAGGTTTGTCTTGAAAGAAGATTTGGAAAGAAGATCTCTTTGGTCTCAAAGGACCTTACTACTCAACTACATATGGGAAGGAGAAAGTTATTCAAGGTTCTCTATCTTATCCAAGAGAGAAAAAAATATTTGAAGGTCCACTATTGTCACAAGGAAGGTGACATAGCTTCCATATTCTATTCATTTACTAGGAGGGTGAAAAAGGATTCCAGGTTCTCTACCTTCACTAAGAGAGTGAAAAGAATACAAAGTTTTGTACCTCAAAGGGAGGGTGAAAATATTACAATCCTCAGCTGCATCGGGTTGGTGGAAGAGATTTTATAAGGGATTTTCCACCTAGCTATTGTGGCTCAGGGAGAGTCAGTAAAGGTTTAGTGGAATACTTAGAGAGGAGGATACCAGGGAGTGGACATAGGTCATGATTTGACTGAACAACTATAAATCTCTAGTATAATTATTATGATTTTTTATTATCCATATTTTACTTTTCTATATTTAATTTTCTATGATAACTGCTTGGTGGAAATATGTGATAGCTATTTTTTGGTGTTGATTAGAATTATATCATAATCATTAAAAAAATTATTAAGTTTATTTGCTTCTGTAATAGGTGATAAGTATTTATTTCTTATCTTAACTATGAAAAAATAAAAAAGATAGGTTTTATTTTTTAATGAATGCAAGAAATATTTTTAAAATACCAATTCACCGTCCCCTCTTAATATGTCTCGAGCTAGTTTGTTGAGGTTTCAAAACCTCCTTGATCTTTTAAGTGATATCACAATGGTACTCAAAAGTAGTGTTTTAGAAAATCTTGAGTAAAATGATCTATGTCACACTTTGGAAATAGAAGCATCATATAGGGATATTTAATAATTTTTTCACCAATTTTTGATAATATTCCATTTTTAAAATATTTACATGTCTACATTTTTACAATCTATTGATTTTAGAATGTGGCATATCATTCAAATTGATTATTCTTTACCATTATGTATCATTGATGAAGTCAAAACTAGCATTCCTTCTTCTGAATGGAGTAGAGAAGAATAAGTCTTTGCACAACTAAATTCTTAATGCTTAAACTTTTTTTCCTTACACTTAAGTATAAATATTATATGAGAGTTTTTAATTGTACCATTGATAAGGACATTTGGGATATATTATGCATTACATACGAAGGTACTAATGAAGCAAACAATCTAGGTTGAATATATTATTGAATGATTACAAACTTTTTCACATAAAATCTTTTGAGATTATCTCAAACATGTACACTAAGTTCACTCAAATAGTAACATCATTGCATGCTTTAGGTAGAGAACATTCAAACTTTGGGAAGGAAAATCAAATTCTATATTGTCCACCTAATATTCTTGATGCCAAAGTCATGTCTATGTATGAATCAAAAGAGTTGAATGATTCTATTAATAATCTAATTGGCTCACTTCTTTCCTATGAACAAAGGATGAGTTAAATACTTTTGGATGCAAGTGAGACTATAGTGCTAGAAGTCAAAGACATAGATACAAATGGCTTAGGAGATGATGGGAATGAGGAGATAACATTAATAATAAGCAAATTCAAATGTTCCCTAAAGCACAAGCACAAGCGTCAACTAAATTAGAGCAAAGGTAAAAAAGGTTAAAAATATATATTTTCTTTTAACATTATTTGCTTTTGGTATAGAAAACCTGGACATCTAAAGTTGGAATGCCCTAATTTTAAGAGCCACCTTATGAATGAAAAGTGTAAGGTTAAACCAAATGTATAAAGGTGAACTAAAAAGAAGCAAAAAATATTCTTGGCAGATTTAGCCTCTGACTCATTAGAATAGGAGCAAGAAGAGGAGTTAATGAACTTATGCTTTATAACCAAGGATTCAATTGTTAACTCCGATCAAGTATAAGTATGTTTAGGTTTTTTCTGTGTTTGTTTATCTATTTTATAATTTTTGTAATAGTTATGTTTTATGCATGATTATATGTTGTAGATTCCTTTTATATATTTTCAATTTTTTTTATTATATTTCTATGTTGTATGCCTTAATTGTTTTCTTTCTATCCTTAAAATTTTACTTAGGTCATACATCTAGCTTAATTTATGTGTTGTATTATCTCTCCTTTTTGGTGATGTCTAAAGAGGAAGAATCTATTTTGTTGTATTTGTTCATATTTAATTTACCTTTAAATTTATTCAAAATTAAATGTATTTTCTCTTATTTTTTAATGTAGTTCTCTTAGTGAGTGAGAGATTTGGAGAAAATAATATTAATTTGCAAATTCAACCAATAATATTTGTCATCATTAAAAAGTGGGAGATTGTTGTAACTCAAGCTCATAATTTTATATTTTAGATGATAATAAATATTATTAATTGCCTCTTTATTTCTAATACTATTTATAGTGCATATTTATTTATATTTTGGCTAACATTTCTGGTATATTATATAATGTTTGAAGATTTAGGACTCAAAATTAGGTAGAATAGGTTAAGTTGAAAGAGTCTGTAATTTTCATTTATTTATTTTTAATTTCTTGAATCAAATCTTACAAGGGTGTATGCTAGCCTGGTGATCGTGCACACACATATAAGAGGACAAAAAATAATTTTAAATATTTTAATTTTTATTTAAATTATATTATATGATCTGTATCATACTTAATGACCTATTATAATTAAAAACCTTATCGTTCATTCAATAAAGAAAAATTTTGAAATTTAAATATCTATTCATACTATACATACCAAATCATATTATATTATGTTTAAAATGTTACCTAATTTAATCCTATGATTAGTCAATTAAACATGTATAATTTTGATTTTTTTATCATACTATACAAACTGGATTGTACAATATGATTGATAAAGCTGATATTTTGTCATCTTAGGTTTCATCTTGAATGAATTGTATTCAGTTGAACAAATCATACTATATGACTGCTAATCCATATTTTATGATATGAATAGATTATACTACATGAAATCCAAATCATACAATGCTAATAGGTAAATTTGATCTAATTATACTGCACTAACTGGTGATCGTATAGTACTAACATGCCAAATTTTAGGTATAGTATTGTACGATCTTTGATGGCTAAATTAAGTTTTTAAACTTTTTTAAGACCTCTATTTAAACTTTTGTATAAGACTTTGTAATAGTCTTTTTGGCATTCGTTGAGTTATTTTCTTCTGAAGAAAGCTTGAAGATAGAGTCTAGAGCTTAGGAGAGAAAGTGTGAATTTTGTGAGAGAGGAGAGAGAGAAGATCTTTGTGGGGTTTAAGGGAGTGTAAGTGGGAGTTTCACATGGTTGCTATGATCAACTTGCACCTTGGTTCATCCATGTGTCAAGGTTTGTTTTGATGGAATCTTTGGTAAGAATATATCTTTGGTGTCAAAGGATTTTTCTACTCTGTCACACCAGGAAGGTGAAAGTGATTCAAGGTTCTCAACCTTCACTAAGAGAGAGAAAAGTATTGAAGGTCCACTATTATCACCAAGAAGTTAACATAGCTTCCAGGTTCTCTACTTTCACCAAAAGGGAGAAAAAGGATTATAGATTTTCTACATTTACTTGTAGGATGAAAAAGGATTCTATGTTATATACCTAATAAGGAGGGTGAAAAGATTATGGTCCTCTACCGCAATGGATTAGTAGAAGAGATTTTGTAAGGACTTATCCACCTAGCTGTAGGGGCTAAAGGAGAGTCACTAAAGGTTTTGTGGAATACCTTAAGAGGATGAATCCAAGGATTGGACGTAGATCATGGTTTGACTAAACCACTATAAATCTCGGGAGTATTATTCTGATTTTCTATTTTTTGCAATTTTCTTTTCTGCATTTAAATTACTTTGATAACTGCTTGATGGAAATTTATGATAGCTATTTTTTTTTCATTGATTAGAATTCTATCATCATCATTAAAATGTTGGATAAGTCTTTTTTTGTTCTATATAAGTGATAAGTATTCACTACAGGAAAAACAGCTATTACCGGCGGCCATAACCGGCGGTTTGTAGGCCGCCGGTGTTACCGACGGTTTGGGCGGCGGTTTAGCCGCCGGCGTTTAACGGCGGCTTACCGGTGCCTATCCCTCATTGTGCCGCCGGTACTAACGGCGGTTATATAACCGTCGCTAAACCGCCGGACTACAATACGGACCGGCGGTTTACCGACGGTGTGGCCGTCGTTGATAAGTAAATTTTGACCGACGGCATAAACCGCCGGTAAACCGCCGGTTGAAGCCCTAAAATGAACACCCGCGCCTCGCATTTCATTTTCACTTTTTCCCTCTTCTCTCTCTCGGTCGCTCTGCCCTAGCTCGCCTCCGACCCCTCCTGAACCCCGAATCGACTCCGCCGCCGACGTGTCTTCTCCGGCCACCGACAGATCAACTCCGGCCGCCGATAGCTCTTCTCCGACCACCAACCTACTCCCTAACCGAAGGTAACCGTCGATCTCTTCTCCAGCCGAATTTACTTCAAGCTTTATAAATGAAATGGATATTATAACTAAATTAGCAAATGGAATGTACTTCAAGCTTTATAAGCTCATTTATCTTACTAGCAATTAGGTTTAAGAAGAAGAAGACGAAGTGTGGATTCGAATGCATATTTCTTAAGAGTTAAGAGAGAGAGCGAGAGAGATTCCTCATTTTGTGGGGTAAAAATCATTCATATAACAGAATGCATTTAAAAATGTACATTGCCAAAGAAAATGAGTTGGTGTGAAATAAAAATTTAGGTGATAAATTTCCTCAAAAATACCATAAAAAAGAGAGGTGTGAGAGCATCAACCTTGATCACATAAGCTTCCGAGAGCAAACAAGACTAGGGTAATGTTTAGGTGATAATTTTTTCTTTCTTGCACACATCAATATTATAGGAAATATAGGAAATATTGAAAACCAAAGGCTAAATTGTAAACACTAAGATATGTTGTGTGATAAAAAAATCTCGCTCAAATTTAAAGGGAAAATTCAATTAGATGATGTTTAGACTTGCAACACTTTATGGTGCAAAATGTTGACTACTAAAAGAGAAGCTTAATATTAAGTAAAATATTGCAAAGATGAGGATGCTCAAATGGATGAGTGGATTTACTTTTAGAGACGGGATATGAAATGAGCATATACATGAAAATATTAGAGTTGCTCCAATGGAAGATAAGATTAGAGAGTCAGTTTACATGGTTTGTCACAAAAAATGGTGGCCTTCTGATGATCCGGTTAGGAGAGTAGATGTATTAGATTTGACTTATGTTAAGAAAGATAGAGGTAGACCTTAAAAGACTTGGTTAAAAATATTATAAATGACCTTCCTTTATTAGATTTAAATGAGAATTGAACCTTTAACAAGACACAATGAAGAAAAAGGATTCATATATCCGACCCAACATAGTGGGATAAAGGCTTGTTGTTGTTGTTGCTAAATCCTAAATCATCATGTGGTTGTCCAAACTTTTAACTTGGAAGAAATAATCACAACACACTAATACATGTTATGCATGTTATGTTTATGGCACAAATCTTAATTACCATATCAATAGGAACTGTTATTAATGACGAAAACAAAGTTCTAATTATACAATGAATTTGAGTATAGAGACTTGTGCATATTTAGCCAAGTTTAGGACAAGGAGATGCGTTCTTATAACACGTTGCACATGCGTGTATTCTAATAAATGTTTTCCTAACTATGTAGGGTGACGTTTGCTTCAACGTCCAAATGACTATCCAAGAAGAGAGATATTGGATGTATAACAGATTGTTGCCGGGTTGAAAAGGATTGACAGTTGAATTTATAGAGGGAGTTGAAACTTTCATTCAAGTTGCATCTCAACTGCCTTCCTTTCAGCTTGATAAAATGTTTAGATGTCCGTGTTCGAAGCATAAAAATCTAGCATTCCTAAAGCCCGATGATGTGAAACTTGATTTATATCGTAGGGGATTTCTTCCAAACTATTGGATTTGGACATCACATGGCGAGTACGAGCCACATAGAGATGCTCATGCTGGTTCATCTACAGCTTATGAAACATTTGATGAAGATCAAATGAGTAGACCCTATGAAGACCTTATTTTTGATGTAGCAGGTCATAATTTAAGGTCTAATGTGGAAGAGCCACCAAATACAGAGACACAAAAATTCTTTGAGTTATTACATTCAGCTCAAAAGCCAATTTGGGAAGGTTGCAGTACGCATTCGGAATTATCTATTGCAGTGAGGATGCTAAGTATTAAAACTGAGTATAATATTCCCCGTGAGTGTTTTAATGACGTTATTGGTCTTATGAAGGAAACTAATCCGGCTGACAATATAATTCCCTCAGACTTGTACCGAACAAAGAAATTAGTATCCAAGCTGGGTCTCATTGCTACAAAGATTGATTGTTGTATCAATGGATGTATGTTATACTATAAGGATGATGCAGCAGAAGTTATTTGTCGCAGCTGCAATGCACCTCGTTTTAAGCAGAACTCGGGAAAACAACGTCGTCCAAAGAAAGATGTGCCATATTCCCGTTTGTTTTATTTACCAATTATTCCAAGACTTCAGCGGCTCTATGCATTAATGAGTTCAGCAGGCCATATGAGATGGCATAAGGAGAAAATAGCAAAAAGTGATGTTCTTTCTCATCCATCAGATGCTGAAGCGCGGAAACATTTTGATCGAGTGCATTCTTCATTTGCTGCTGAACCCCGCAACATAAGATTGGGATTATGTACTGATGGTTTTACTCCTTATAGTCAAACAGCTACACCGTATTCTTGTTGGCCAGTTATTTTAACACCATACAACCTGCCACCAGAGATGTGTATGATTACTCCGTTCATGTTCTTAACTCTGATTATACCTGGACCACATAATCCGAAGGCTAAGATTGATATCTATTTGTAACCATTAATTGATGACCTTAAATTATTATGGGAAGAAGGAGTGCTCACATATGACATATCAATAAAACAAAATTTTCTCCTTCGAGCTGCTTTGCTGTGGACTATCGGTGATTTTCCAGCTTATGGTATGTTGTCTGGTTGGAGCACAGCAGGGAAATTAGCATGTCCTTACTGCATGGAGAACAGTAAAGCTTTCACATTAAAACATGGAGGGAAAAATACTTGGTTTGATTGTCATCGTATGTTTCTAAATGCTAATCATCAGTTCCGAAGAAATAAAGAAGCATTTGTTAAAAACAGAATTGAGCGATCACCTCCTCCACCCAGATTAAGTGGTGATGAGATACTACAGAGACTATCCAACATTCCAACAATTATTGATTATCCAATGCTATCAGAATCTAAATTTCCGGGTTATGGTGTTCAACATAATTGGATTAAAAAAAGTATTTTCTGGACATTACCTTATTGGAGAACTAATTTGATAAGACATAACTTGGATGTTATGCACATTGAGAAGAACTTTCTGGATAATATTTTTAATACAATTATGGATGTTAAAGGCAAGAGTAAAGATAATGTCAAAGCAAGGATGGACATTAAAGAGTTTTGTCAGCGAAAAAATTTGGAGTTGGTAACAACAACTGACGGTAAACTAATGAAGCTCAAAGCTCCTTACTCTTTCACGTTAGAGCAAAAAAGAATGATATGTCAGTGGTTTAAAGGATTAAAAATGCCGGATGGTTATGGATCAAATATAAGCCGATGTGTTGACTTGAAATCTGCAAGGTTATTTGGACTCAAAAGTCATGATTGTCACATAATTATGGAGGTTCTTCTTCCGATCATAGTCAGTATGTTACCGGATTACATATCAAATCCGTTGATTGAGCTTAGCATTTTCTTCAAAGATTTATGTTCATCTAAACTCAGTGAAAATGCTTTACGGAGGTACGAGGATAACATACCAATCATCCTATGCAAGTTAGAGAAGATATTTCCCCCGGTTTTTTTTGATTCTATGGAACATCTTCCAGTCCATCTACCTTACGAAGCTAGAGTTGGTGGACCTGTACAATATCGTTGGATGTATCCTTTCGAAAGGTAAATGTGTTAAGATTTTTATTAATTACTCAATATTTTTGAATCAATTAAGATAACATATTTTTATTTGATTAATAGATATCTGAACAAGTTGAAGAAATATGTTAAGAATAAAGCACGACCAGAAGGATCGATATGTGAAGCATATTTATCTCAAGAAACAACTCACTTTTGCTCCTACTATTTCGAGCCACATGTAAGGAGTACAAGAACAAAAATGGGTCGTAACATGGACTTCGATGTAGAAGAACAATCACATGCTACACTAACAGTATTTAGAAGGCAAGGAAAGCCTAGTGGCAAATGTGTTGAAAGATATCTCAACGACTTAGAAATAAATACAGCGAATTTGTATATACTACTGAACTGTGAAGAAGTTGAGCCAATCTTAGAGTAAGTTCTTACATAATGTTAATAATAAATTAGTAATATTTATTTAAAATACTTATGTATTATTTGTCACCAGGTATTTCGTAAGCAATTTGCCTTTGACAGATTCAAGGGAAATTGAGCAAGCTGTTGCAAATGAATTTCCAACTTGGTTCAGATCATATGTGAGTACATTTTTTTTTATAAATTTAAATCTTATTTATTATCAAAAATACTAAAATTTGAAAATATTTTTAGGTACAAAATCCTGATAACAAATGTTTCGATAAAGGTTTGCAAGCATTAGCATGGGGTCCAATGCGAAAAGTAAAAACTTGGCCAATATATATAGTGAATGGGTTCAGATTTCATACCAAATCGTGGAGTGAAGGAAGAAAAACTGAAAATTGTGGAGTATGTGTTAGAGGAAACACTCATGAAGAAGATGAGTGTGATTATTATGGTATTTTGAATGAGGTCCTTGACTTGGAATACCCAGGCGAAGATGAGAACTTTGTATGCTTATTTAACTGTCAGTGGTATGATCCAGTACAAAATAGAGGCACAAGGGTTCATCCTGTGTATGGTTTAGTAGATGTTAAACATAGTAGAAGATACGGAAAGTTTGATCCATTTGTGTTAGCAAGCCAAGCTATTCAAGTTTATTTCAGCAAATATCCCAGTGGTCGCAGAGACAAACAAGATTGGCTAGCTGTCATAAAAATAAAAGCACGGGGAATAATTGATCAACAATACATTGTAACAACTGCACATCAAGAGGATGAGATGTCAAGTTATATGCCTGTTGAAATTGAGGATATGCCAACTACAACCTCTACTATTGAAATGGAGTTAGAAGATGTCAATAGTTCAACTAGTTCAGAAGAAGAAGAGAACAAGGATGAAAGTGTAGATACTCTTGAGAGTGATGAAAATAGTTTTGATGATTCTGATTAGTTTCTGTAATTTAGAATTGTAGAATTTAAATGTTTTGTAATTTTTATTACTGCTTAGAAATGATATTGTATTTTGCCACCTTGTCTTTTATTAACTGCTTCATTAACTGCTTTATTAACTGCTTCTCGTAATTCATTACCTACTTCATTAACTGCTTCATTAACTGCTTCATTAACTGTTTTATTAACTGCTTTATTAACTGTTTTATTAACTGTTTCTCAATTTTTTTTTTTTTTAATATTGCAGATGGCTTCAGGCGACGATCCTCCTCGTAAATCATTTGCCTCAAAGTTCCGTCGGAAGAAGATTACGACTAGCAGAGTACCCACACAGACTGAGGTAGGTGAGGGGCCTTCAGTTGCACTAGATCTACCTACACCACCACCGCCACCACCTGCCAGAAGCCAGCAGCCTTCACCAGAGCAGGGTCAGGGACAGTTAGATCCACCTCTTGTTGTACCTCCATACTTCCCTGGCCACTTCCCTCCCAGCTCGACGAGTCCTCGCTTCCCCTCTCCAGATCAGACACATGCTTCTCCATTCTATCCATATTACCCCCCACCATCATCACAGGCTGCTGGTCCATCCACTGGTCCTCACCCTCCTTACCCTTACCCATATTACTACCCCTATCCGGTGCAGCATGAACAGGGTGGACCATCACGACCACCAGAGGTTGGCACTACCGATCCTGCAACAGCAACAGATAAGCGTCAATACATCGAGCCTGACGGCGATAAGTAAGTTCAATTTAAGTTATTCAGTTGTTTTTATTTTGATATATTACATGTTATTGATAAACAAAGTCACTTGCAGCTTCAATCCTTCAAGGCCATCTATACATATGATCCGGGATATAATAAAGAATAAGTATGATGCTCCTTACTTATCCTGGAAGAAGATCCCAAAGCCAGTTAGAGATATGTGGTTTGGAGAATTTCAGGTAATTTTTTTTTGGTATGATTTCAAATATATGATTTAATTTATACTAATCTTTTTGATATTGCCTACATTTGTACAGAAAGAATTTAGGTGGTTGCCTGAGTACAGCACGAGGATCAGATCAAATTTTGAGAGGAGAGGAGCGACCCGTCTCAGAGACATGTTCACGGACATTAGAAAGTCCGGGCAGAGGCCTAATTGGATTGGAGAGGGCGTTTGGGCAGATTTGAGTAGTGCTTGGGCGTCCCCGGAGTTTATAAAAATGAGAGAGCAGAATAAACAGAACAGAGCCTCTGACAGCGGCGGTTTAGGAAGCTCTCTTCATACTGGTGGATCTGTACCTCATACAGAACATAGGCGGCGACTGGTAAGTGTTTTGAATTGGTTTATTACATATATTTATGTTAGTATAACTAAGCATCAAATTTGCAGAAAGAGCAACTGGGTCGGGAGCCAACACCATTGGAGCTGCATACAAGAACTCATCAACATCAAGCTGACCACCAGTGGGTTGATGAGAAGTCTAAGAAGGCTCATGTGAGTAAATTTTTTTGGATTTTTAGAATAAAAATTTATTTTAATATAACTATTTGTAACTCGCAGGATGATTTCTTATGAGCTAGAGAAAGTCGGCAGTCCACTGGCGAGGGATCATCTTCTGGATCGGCCCATATTTCTGAGTATCAGACATGGTCAGAAGTTGTTGGTGGAAGACAGAGGGGGAGGGTATATGGCATGGGTTCACAGGCTTTTGCTATTGAGGGCAGTTCATACACCTCTGCATTTCATGATCCAAGTGGAGCTGAAGAATCTGTAAGTGAGAGGGTTGCAGCACTTACTAGAGAGATTGAAGAGATGAAAAGGGTTCAAGCTAGAGAGATTAAAGAAATGAGGAAGGCTCCGAATGAAATGCAAGCACGGTTGCAATCCTACACAGCTGGAAAACAAAGGAAGAAGGACCAACAGGAGCAGCCATCTGCAGACAGTGAGGATACCGATGATGATTAGATGTTTATTATGTTTGATGAATGTATTAATTAGAACTTGGGAACTTCTAAACTTGTGATTGTAACATTATCATGAACTTACTTGTGAACTTGTGATTGTAATGTTGTGATGAATTTTGTATTTTCTGGTTGTGATGAATATAGCGGCGTGTTGCCCAACATATATATGCTTTTTCTGCAGGTTTAGACTTTAGGGTGAACCTCCCTCAAATAGAGGGGATGCTGTCAATTTTTTTTTTCAGGTGCTACAGGTTTCCGGCGGCTAACCGGCGGTTTGGCCGCCGGAAACTACGATACCGGACGGGCAAGATAAAGCCGCCGGTGTTATTATTAAATCGCCGGTTGAATACCGGCGGCTTACCGACGGTCACCGGCGGTGCTACGATGGACGCACGACGGTTTAAACCGTCGGTAATACCGACGGCTATAACCGCCGTCAACCGCCGGTAAGGTACCGGCGGTCTAACGGCGCCGTCCGGCGGTCTAATGAACCAGACGACGCCAGGTTTACCGCCGGAACACCGCCGGTACTATGACCGGCGGTTTTCCGGCGGTTACATTACCGGCGGCCAAACCGCCGAAAGACCGACGGTTGAAATTCCGGTGATCCCCGGCGGTATGGGCCGCCGGAAAACCGCCGCAAAAATAAACCGCCGGTAAAAGGCCGTCAGTATTTGTTTCCTACGCCGTTTTTACCGGCGGTCACTGAACCGCCGTTAGACCGCCGGTAATTTGACAAACCGCCGGTAATTTTACGCTAACCGCCGGTAAAAACCGCCAGTTTTCACTGTTTTTCCTGTAGTGATTGATTGTTTCTCATAACTATAATAAAATCAAAAGATGAGTTTTGTTTTTTGTTAAACGCAAGAAATATTTAAAAATAGAAATTCACCCTCCTATTGGTGTACTTCGGGCAAGTTCTTTGAGGTTTCATAACCTCCTCAAACTTTCACACTAAATATCACCACCATAGAAGTAGAACAACTAATAAAACTTGACCTGAGAGAGGACCAAATTGACTAAGAAATATCAATACTAGAGGAAAATTACCAACCAAGACATAACAACCACACCATCCCCAGGAAATAAGCCACCCATTAACCCAATAAAGGTCCAACCCCAAACCAACACAGCTGTACTTCAAAACACCCCACCACTAAACATAATAGCCCTCCTGAAAGAAGAACAAAGCCCCCAATGACTAGCCGACCACCAAAATAGTCCATTACTAATAAACCATCCTACCCAAAAGAACAACACAACCCCCATAATAGCCAACAAAACAAGCACCCATCTCGAGGGATATGAGAAATAAAAATATAAAATTCCTAAGAATGCTAATAATAGTTTTTATAATATAAACCAAATCCACATTCATATAGAATTTCCCATTAATAAGATTAACCAAAGCCAAAGAATCTAATTCGATCCAATTATTTTTGAAATCATTATCCACACTCCACTTAAGACCAAAAAAAAAAGTTGAAGACTTCTCTATAAGAACATTACTAGTAGGTAGAGGAGAAGCAAAAGAAAACATCATATTACCATTATAATATTTTAAAATTCCCCCCCAACTTGCACTAATTTTAGTGATAGAGTCATCCAAATTGAGTTTACATTAATTCACATAAGGTTTCTTACAAAAAATAAATCTAGATATATCAACCTTTCTCTCGACATCTAAAGAAACATGAAAGTGAGAAGCCCACTCTAAGTAGACCTTAAAATGATTAGAGAGAAGAAGATTGGGTGAAACCATTTGATGAATTTTATTATTTAGAGATATAATAATTCTATCTGATCTTATCTTGATATTATGATGTCTTCTAATTTTTCTTTCAGTCCAAATAATCCATAAAATCAACATTGTGATAACGCTTAAGAAATGGCCCCAAAACCTCCAAGATAACAAATGAGTAAGAACATTAAAATAATAGGCATTAGTGTACTTCTTGTTAATCCCCAAAACATTACCAATATGCTACAAAATAATAATGGAAATTGGACCATTAATAAAAACATGATTAAAAGTTCCCATCTCATGGAAGAACTGACATTTAGACACAATGTATAATCATTTCTTTCCCAATCTCTCATCCACCGAGATCATACCATTAACACTTCTCCACATGAAAATAGAAATGGAAAGAGGAACGATCGAATTCCACATTTAAAAAAAAAATAGAGCTAAACATCCGCAATAGGCCTCTCAACATAAGCCAGCAAAAGATTATTATTTCATAGAAAATTCAAAATAAATCATAAACTTTCATGGTAAATATAGAATGAGCATTATACATATAGTCTAAAGTGGCAGACTTAATTCAATTGTCTTGCCATAAAAAAAGATGAACCATTTCCAATGCTCCTTTGAATAAATTGCTCACCAATCCATTTAACCTTACAAATTCATGACAAACCTAAAGATTGGCCCTTTTTAAAGTAGCATTGAGTGGGATGCTTACCTTTGCAATATTTAGAATGCATAAATTTATCCCAAAGAGAATCCCCAGTATAAAATTTTCACTAATTCTTGACTAAAAAGATTTTAACCATGTCTAAGGTAGATTTACAACCAACGCCAACTTCATTAATACGGCCAGAATGAGTATCTCAAGCCCTCCAATGAATTTTAATGAACTCTTGAGAATAATCCCCATAAAAATTGGTTAAATATATTTTCCAACCTATTACAAAGATCCAAAGAAGATTGAATATTCTAAAACAAATAGATGGGTAAAGAACATAAAAAACTATTGATCAAAGTTAGTCTACACCCAATTAAAAGGAGTTTCAACTCCCAAGTAGATAATTTGGGCATAATATTTTGGAAAATATTATCATACAAAAATGACTTCTTCGGACCTTTGAATAGAGGAGTACCTAGGTAATAAATAGGTAAAGACTACTTAGAAAAAGCATTGAGGAGTGTAATAGCATTAATTTTGTTATGATTCATATCTTTACCAGGAATGAAAAACAATTAAAATTAAAGGAATGACGTACGTCTTTGTTTCCCATAAAACTCAAAAATTTTAAAAAACTTCTTAACTTACTTAATTGAACCATTTCATAAAATAATGATATCATCATCAAAGCGTGAATGGGAGATTTGTAATTCACTAGTATTAATGTAATTTAAGCCTTTATTCTTATGAAAAATAAATCTTGGAGACCTCTAAAAAGATATTCAATAGCAATATGAGATACCCATGTCTCACCATAACCCCCTTTGAAAAAACTATGCGCCTTACCATTAATAATAATAGAATACCACACATTCTCAATACGACTTCTAATCAAATTAAGAAACTTGATATTAAAACCAAAAAACTATAAAATCACAATCATAAAGCTCCTATTGAACTATAAGCTTATGTTGTATAATTCTTGAGAGAGACTAGAGAGAAGAGGAAGGAGTGACATGAGTCTGTAATTTAGTTGTAAAGGATTTTCGAGTGATCGCATCTATGCTCACTTATCTCTTTTATTTTGATTTTTTATATTTAAATGAAGCATTTTTTATTAAGTTAAAATTTCATGTATGGATTTTTTTTTTCTCTCGGTTCAGGATACTTTAGAAACTCATTTCTGCTTTAGTTTCTATTTATAATTACATGAATTGTTCAATATTATTTTTAAATCCTTCATTCTTAAT
This sequence comes from Dendrobium huoshanense, assembly GCA_016618105.1. Taxonomy (NCBI): domain Eukaryota; kingdom Viridiplantae; phylum Streptophyta; class Magnoliopsida; order Asparagales; family Orchidaceae; genus Dendrobium; species Dendrobium huoshanense. The sequence goes on from CM028351.1 coordinate 52,370,353, forward strand.
ATATTCTTTGGCCTTCCATGAACTTTAAATACAATGAGATCTACAACTTTGACGGAGGACTAGAAGATCAATTATAGGATTTAAAACATAACTTTGTCATTCATGCATATATGGTTGTTAGGGTTATGGGATCTTAAGGACATATTAAAACAATAGTTAAGAGAAATCTTAGCAAACACTTCAACAAACTCAAAAGAGATCTGGAATAATTATACTTTGATTTACAGTTGCTTTATGAAAAATCTAACTATTATAAACATGCATTTTTAAATATCATAGTTTCATAATACTTTAGTTATAAATTTGTTTCTTGAATTTGTAGCTCTTAATTTTCTATTCCATACCCTTTTTATTAGAAAAACTTGATGAATCAAGTAGTTCATATAAATAGTACTAGAGAGATTTTAGGGCAATTCAGATCCTTTTTGTAACAATATGCGACTCATCACTTTATTACTTGACATGACACATATATAATTACGTCAATTAGGATTCATATCATAATATAGCAAGCAATTGAACTCTAGAACTCAGTAACATCATGTCATACTTATAACTATTTTTAGCTAATGAAAGAAATGAATTGAAAATGTTTCGAATAATATTTGAAAATTATGTCTTATGAGTGTCGGTGGTAGCCAGTACTCTATAAAGAGGTTAAGTGATCTCTTTTAAACCTAGACGTCACTTTACTGAGTGCTAGGCTTATATGTTTTGTTAAACTCATATAATAATTCTTCTCCACATTACATTACCCCACAATTTCCCCCAAAAAAATCCCAAGTAAAATCCCTTTGGGAGATGTTGGAAATGAATTGCACAAACAAACATAGTTTTGCTTTATTGGGCATTTGAGAACCTTAATTGCTAAAAAATTATGGAACACTCTAGACAAAACTTAAATATATTCACATAAAATTCATAAGTGTTTCAATCTCTTCATCTTTACCCTAACACTTTCCAGTAAACCCCTAATGAGTTATGACTAATGGCACACTGCAATTGTTGAGAATATCTTTAAATTAAATAATTTCAAAAAAATTAAGAATCTTGAATATGAATTCCCAATGCTAATTCGCAAGAGATCATCAAGCAAAACCTCCAGTCGACGGTTTGATAAAAGATTGAAAATGTCTCTAATATTGATTGATATGCATGTTTAAAAGATTGAAATGGAAAGCTCTTAAAAGCTGGACTTCTTTCAACCTAAAAGTAGAAATTCATGCACGAAGAAAAGGCATGCTTTTCTTGAATTCCTGAAAATAGAAAAATTAGTTTTATTCTTCAATCAGCCATAATAAAATTTCAAAAAAAAAAAAAAAAACAGAACCCCTAAATACATTTATAGACCTATACATAGTAAATTAAAGAAAGATATTTTATTAAAAACCCCCTCTACTTAAGAATTATTCAATAAGCTTTGCATCATGTAAAAGCTATATGATAAAAGGGTCATTTTTAATAGGAAGGACAAATATGTATGTCTAAAAATTTTCAAGTGAAAATTTAATAATATTTTTGAACTTTTGGCCTATATGAAGCATGGTATATATCTCATTTTAGGTTATTTTTACATATTAATTATGTTTAGTTGGCAGTGGATTATATAAGGACAGAATTTAGACTAACATATTAACTAATGAACAGTTGTCAATCAAAAAATCTTATTTTAATTGGTAAGAGGCATCATTACTATATTAGAAATTCTACTTTCAGGTATATCTCATGAATATTCTCCTCCTTTAATAAGAGTCATGTGTATTGTCGACCTTAACTGCCCTCAAACCAATGCTTAATTGCACTATCAAGTGTCATCCATCAAGAGGTTACTCGACCACATACACGATGAATGGGAACCCCTTTCTTTGAAAATATATTACAGATATTAATTTACAATTGTTGTAGGACTTTATTCTCTTTCACTTCCAATAACATCATAAGTTCTGAGTTTGAGGATAAAGCAGGATATGGTTCAGACATTGAACAATATTCTGGCGGAATAAGTTTGCTTATCAAACATTTTTCAATTCATTCATGCTGCCATGTTAAAGATCTTCAAATTAATGAGACTCATCATCGTCCTCTTTTTTTCCTCTTCCACTGACTGCTGTCGGAAAGATAATGGATGACGGTTTTCAAGAATGGGATCCCACATTAAATCCTTCTTGTCATCAAACATGAGTGATAAAGAGATTGGTCCCATTATGATTCTTGTTTGTTTTCTGCGATAAGTTTTGAAGAAAGTGAACACAATCATATTCTCAAGTGCAATAATTGCTCAATCATGGTGGCCTTGAAAGGGTGATATCATATAGGTCAAGCCTGCCTAAATGTATGCATGATGTTTGATTTTTCGATGTCGTAGGGCTCGGTTTACTTTTCCAATTCTATTGCTACATCATGGTGACCTGTTATTTCATTGGAACATCTCATAGTTATGTTTTATGGAAATTTGAGCTCCTTTTGAATGGAGTGGTGAACAATATCTTGTTATAGGATTCAAGTGTTCCTGTGGCTGACTGACACTTCAGCTCTCTTAAAAGCCTTGAGCGCATGGTTTGTCAAGAAATGTTAAATATGCTTTTAACATAATTTTAAGGGAATATAAGACCATAATTTAATCTTTAGTCACATTTTCTAAATATTGTGTCCTTATATCTCAAATTTGTTAGTCATTTTTAGAAAATTTCAGTCGAAAATCGCATGAGAATGATTGATGATCACGCATTAATTAAACAATGATATCATTTTATTTAACTTCAAATATTTAAAATCTTTTTTTTTTTTCAAGTTTTAAGCTGTATCTGTTTATTTATCTTTAGTTTCTTGTCTTTGTCAAGTTATTTCAGTTGTGATTATTGATTGCAATTCATTAAACATATTTATGATTAGTTAGAATTAATTATTTATTTATATATCCATAAGAAAGTTAGATGTTTTGTCACATGTTTTAAAAAAAAAAAAAAAACAAACAACAGGCAAAAGAATGACAAATACCAATATGTTCGTAAAACCATTATAAGTCTTCATCATTTGTGCTAATAACAATTACCTGTAGCACAAAACTTCTTCAGAAATCACTTGAAATATGAGCCATATTTCTTATGCTTCAATTGTCGTTGTCATTTAGTGAAGAAAAAACTTCACTAAAATTCTTATTGATCTCAGTTAGGGGTTCTTGAAAAAAAAACATTAACAAAGAAATTTTTATCAGTGATTATTATTGCAGCGATTGTATAAAGGAATGAGTTTTAATCCATCATTTGCTCAAAAAAATTCAACATGACAATTTTTAGATCCCACTGAAACTGCACGCAAAAAGACTATCAATCATAAACATAAAAGGTACTGTATAAAAAATAAAAGAATAACTTGTCAGCAACCCACAGGCCCTTTTCTTTGTTGAATACTGCACTTAATTCATCCCACCTTTTTCAACGTGCATGTATTATCTTCAACAAAGATATGCAAATCATCACATGCATGCCCCTTCATTAGGATTGACCACTTTCACATCATTCGATCAATGATCTTGCACATGTATTGGATCATTCTTACAGAATGGACTGTGATTGAGACCATGCAACTGCAATCACAATTTGTTATTGTTTTTTCTTTTCCTTAATTTCTTTTTAAAATACTGAACTCACGCTTTTAACTATTTAATGTGAATCTTATATATTCTTAATATGTAATTTTTCTTTGGTTCCATTTTTAACAGTTTCTACATCTGACAGCAAAGCACAATATATAAACGTGACAACATATATATATATATATATATATATATATATATATATATATATATATATGAAAATACGCATAATTAAAGGATTGGACTTCTCATCGCATCTATCATGGAATGATAGCAAGGTCTCATTATATAGGACGAGAATATAACAACAAAAGATATGACATATATACCACCAAATATACTCTGCCAATTGAACAAAAGCTTAAAACACAGTATAACGGTTTGCTTCTCTGAAACTGATATTAGTAACATGGCAGCTTGTTTGATTTTCACATGTCCTGATAACCAAGCAACGATGAAGCTTTTTAAAAGTTTCAAAGGGACATTAATGGTGGGCACAGTTAGCACATGTGCTGTTGCTTTCCAAGCACCATATCTGTAGCACCTTACTCTTAGTCCTCTCTTTTTCAAAATTTTAATTTGATTTATATGTATGCTGCATGTTGATATGCTGCACTCCACAATGTTGTCTAAATTTTAACAAGTAAATTTTATTTCGTATGATCACTCATGACCACAAAAATGGAAGAAAAAGAGTTTTACACTTCAGGAAAATCATGAAATGCCTGCGGAATTTTCCGCAAACTGTCGAAAATTCCTGCTGTAAAGCAGGAGGATTAACCGATGGTATTTACCGATGTTTATACTAGGGGTATAGCCGCCGAAATTTACAGCGGTCCCATAGCCGCCGGAAATTCCACCGGTTCTACTTAAGCTCGACACAACTTTCAGCGGATTGACCACCGGTTTATATAATTTTTTTTCTGCGGCCAATGCCACCGAAAAAACCGCTGGTAGGAGCCATGTTTCACCTGAAATCCTCTTTCTTCCTCATTTTATAGCGTCTCCATACCAGAGAAAGTCGAGACTCCTCTCATCGCCTCTTGTCATATCCTTCTACCATCGCTGACTTCAATAAACCGCCTCGTCTCCCCAGCCGCCACAGGTGATCTACTCTCCTTCCTTCCTCTTCTTCCTTTCTACATTTCTTTCTGAACTTTATTCTTATTTGGTTTTTAGAAATATTGGATGTGTGAGGACATTCAAGCTATAAAAAATATTGCCATCTACTATACGTTAGAGTTGGATAAATGGCATGTTGTTGTCAATCTAATGTGCTTGTGTAGTTGTACCAACTAGCGACTCAACTTTGCATGCCTAGCCTATTATCTTAATAACACATCATTAAGCCCTCAAGGGAGTGTTCACTTAAAATGTCTAATTAAACACCTAAGATGCATCTAGATTTTACAAAGCTATTATGACAACTTAGGGTTTTATTGTAATTTTTATTAAAGTATACATAGTTTTACTTATTTTACCGGCAATTTATTTTTTTATTGTATGCGCTTTTATTTTAAAAACATTTGCATCAATCACTACTAAAAAACTAAGGCTTCCGCAACAGTTATTAGCCGCAAATTTATAAACTGGTGTAATAGAGCCGCTCAAAATTAGTCGCGGGAATCCTAAAAAAACCGCGAAAGAAAATAAAGCCCTAGTTTCATTATTCGGACGGATCTTGCTTTGCTCCGCGCGCGCAACTCTCCTCCCCATCCGTCTCCCTCCCAATGATCGCTGATGCTTACGCCGACACCGACACCCAGACCGACGCCGAAGCAGAGATTGACGCCGACGCCGAAGCTGTTGCTTCCATTCTAACGAAAATTTCGCAGGCATTCCGTCAACCTAGTGATCTTCTCCGCGCGCGACCCTCCTCCTCTCCAACTGAATGTTGACGCCAACACCGACGCTGACGTCGAAGCTGTTGCTTCCATTCTCCGCCCTCGTTCGCGCCCCATTCGCACCTTCTCTCCTTCTTGAATAATACATGAAACCAAACAAACATTAGGTAAGATTTATATTAGGTTTTTCATTTTTTTGTGTTGAACTTCTTTTATTGCTCCTCTAATAAATTGTATTGTTATATTTTCTTGCTATGTTTTTTTTAAATCCAATCTCAATAATTTTATATCTTCTTGTTGTTCTATTTTTGCCTTCTGATTTGAATTAGGTCTTACTTAATTCCTAAACATAAAGAGAGGGAGAAATTATTTCATGATTAGTTTAGGTTTAAAACTTGAATGAGAGGATTTTAGGAAGATTTATTAGACAACTAATGTTACTATTGTACCATTTCTATTTATGAAAAGATATTAGGTTTATTTTATGTGCTTATCATATTGTACTAGGCAAAAGAATCAACATATATTATGTTATCAAACCATCTTTGTGCTAACACAGTTGCATTGTTTATGCATGCACAAATCTGCTCTTTCACTGCATCAGGCACTTGGGCGCAAGTTGTAACATTTTTTAGAGCCAGAAATGTGCTCTTTCATTCTTGTAATGCCCTCCTTAATAATATTTCATTATAATCGAACTTTTGGTAAACATATATCTTGTTATTCTCTCTAATTTCAACTTGCACACTATGCCTCAATGTCAAGTGTTTTATGTCTCATTGTGCTTTTCTACTTACATCTAACAATCTCTTACAAACCCCTAGAGTTAAAATTAATTCAGAAATCAACCTCGGTGTAAAATTTTCGTTGGGAAACCCTTCTAATTGCTCTATTCTTATTAAATGTGTTATGGCTGAATTATTGGCAAGGCACTTCTATCATTTCTATCGTTTTACTGCAAACAGATTTATTCTAGTGCTTTATTAGTTTTTTTTTTTTTTTTACGGTTATATCTCCATAAATTTTGGCCAATTTGGTAACCTATGGGCTTGGTAATCTATGAGCTTTCAATTATGATTTAGAATCTAGTTGTATAAATTGAGGTACAAGATCTCAAATGTAATAATATAAAAGTTGAAAGCCTTTCTCCTCTCTTCAATTTTCATTGTTATGGAACATCCTAGGCTGGCCATATTCTATAAATTGAAGATTTTTTTTAGAGTTCGGAAATACTGATGGACATGTTTCATATACTATGTTACTATTGTAGGAAATTGGCAAGATGGTGCAACTGCAGTCTGTGCATGGGTCTTGGAGCAAACGGTCAGTTTGTGCTGTCTTTTATTTATTTTTGTTTATTGTTGATCATGTGAGTCATCTTTTATGTATATAATATTATTTATCAGCTTCTACTGTGTTGCCTAACAGAGGTTATTTACCTTGCTAAACTTTTTCTAGGTTTTACTAGCTAATATTGGAGATGCTATAGGTTACCTCTATCTCCCATAATCTTAAGCTGCATTTCTTTGAAAATTTTCTTCTGTGCAATTACTTTGTATTATGAACATTGTATTTTTTTCTTCCAACCTTTATTGACCTTTAAAATCTAAAATATAGGTTTCTTAATGAACACTTGACTTTAACTTGCTAACATAAATAATTTTAGAATTTCAAAATTGGTTCTTCCGTATTCTCTGCTTATCTCATGTGCCATCCAAACAATTTGAACTATGCATAACTATTCCGTCCAACTAAAGAAATGCCGAATTTATGGTTTTGATCTTTGTTTGATAATCTCAGGCATTGTTTGCATCAAAAACAAGGAAAACTAAATACGGGTGATGGGTTGATGGGAATTATATGTAGATTAGTAGATTGAAAATTAATTACCTGAAGAAGAGTATGAATTCGATCGATAGATGGAAACCGGATATCAACAACCGGAGGAATTGCATCAATTGTGGCTTCTTCAATAATGTCGATAGTAAGAGGAATTGCATCAGCTGGGTTTTCTGGACTCGTTGTGGACAACTATGCAGAAAGTTGCATTTTATCAAATTTACATGCAACAACATGTTCCAAGATCTTCTCTTCAATAGAAGCAACTTTCATTTCCACCAGTCCAAGCCTCGAGCCAAGCTTCTCTTCAATATCCTTGATCAGAAAACTACAGAATGTGCGCACAGTCAATACACAGTGTCTATCGAGCAAAAATCACAATTAAAAAAAAATTCTTTTCTATATACACAATGTACTTCAATTGTTGGATTATTAACGAGATTTCAAAGAAGGTTTATACATTGCTTGGTATTCGGAAAGGTGGTTGAAAGATTTAAAGATTTGTTATCTGCTTCGCTGGACAAACTCATTAAAAATAAATTTATTAATATCTGGCACATTTATTTCTATAGCTAGAAAATCTAGTGATTTCCTTGTTTCTACCGTATACTTTGAGGGATTCAGTTCAATACTTTTGATTATTTTTATGATTTGCCGTACTCTTTTTGTTACATTTATAATTGCTTCAAGCAAACTAGGTAGCTTGAACCGGGTGAGATCTCTCTTCACGTCTCATTATTTCCTGCAAATTCTTATTTTTAGCTGATTAGTTTACTTGTTTGCTCATAAAGAAGCTCAGCATTCTTCTTTTTGGTGATTTTGCGGCTTTTAGTTTGCAGAACATATTTATGTACTTTGATTTCTTAGAATAGGAATGTTCTTTGCATCTCATTATTTACTTTCGTCAATGGGAAAGGATTTGATATTATCTGAAGATGGAGATGACTCCCACCCCAAGATTTGTAATTTGTTCTTCTATTCTTAACTTATTCGATTGCTGTTGTGGGAGCAGAATAATACAAGTACAAAGATCCAAAGCAGCCATTGATTGTTAGAATAGATGACCTTTTAAGCAGAGTGACACTTGCTGAGAAGATTGGCCAAATGGCTCAGATCGAGAGAAAAAATGCCTCTTTTGAAGTGGTCAAAAACTACTTTATATTAGCTACAGAGTTCACCATTTTTTTGTTTTAATATTTCTCCAAATTAATGTCTTGTTTTAATAGTTTGAGTTTTTTTGGAGATTTTTTTGTATTTATTGTTGGATATTTTAAGTATTTGTATTAGCCATTGAGAACAGCTTGTTGGATATGTTGAAGCCTCAATTTTGACATTGTTTATGTATTATTTAATCATAAAAAATGATTTTTTGTATTCTATTTTTTTAATCACTCTTATCCTTTAGCAGCAGTTTTAACACCTGTAAACAAATGATGCTATAGCTTTCCTACAGAAGCGCTTCAAAACCGCTGCTATAGCATCTCTACAACAACCATTTTAAACTGCTGCTATAGCCTGCCAACAACAGGACTTCCATAACCGCTGCTAAAAGCCTTACCAGCGAAAGCAGATGCAGCGAGTGTGCAGCGAATTTTAAACCGCTGCAAATAAGTTTGCAGCGTTTTAAACCGCTGCTGTAGGTAAGAAAATATGCTGAGAAAACCATGTTTTTTAGTAGTAATTGCTTAGCATATAAATTAGTGAGCATCCATATTATTCTGTGACATTGAACATCGAAATTGCATCTTTATATTTATTACAATGCCACCAAAATATGTTAGCCTTGATCAATTGGAGAACTTAACTAGGAGACTAGAGGAGATGACCTTACAAAATAAATAAAGATTTATTTAGATGCAAGAAATGATCACTAACCTATTCTCATAAGTCCATGCTAAAAACCCTAGAAGTCAGTACACATCTACAAGCCCTCCACCTATATAATTTGAGAACTTAGATGAGAAATTTGTAGAAGACCCTAGGCATCACCACACATAGGAGAGATAACTATTGATTTCATGATCAATAACCTATCAAAAAGGTGAAGGTCAATGCTCCACCCTATGACAAATTTTTTATTTAAATAAATTATCAAATTGGTTGATCCAAATAGATAAATTCTTTGATTGGTGTCGGAGGACATTTAATCAATTAGGTCCTCCTAATTTTATGCTTATATTAAGATTAGTATTATACACAATGTGAAGTGTCTGGTTGATTGTGGATGTTATGCATCACCATGTATTTAAGCATAATAATATGTGATCCAAAGTTTATATTTTTCTCTATAGTATTCAAGATCCAAACATATTTGGATGATGAGAAGGTGAGAAAAACTTACATGAGTATCAATCTTTTTTTAAGTAATAATCAAAACTAAATAGAAATTTATTTTTATGGATTTATTTTGTGGAATGATTTTATACAATTTCAGGAGGGTCAAAAGTCTATTTGTAAGGGATTATCTTCAAGAACGATCCAGTACTCAGAGTACCATACATGGTCAGAAGCTAGGGGAAGAAGACAGAAGGGGAGGATTTATGGTTTATGTTAACAAGGATATGCTATTGAGAGCGGTATATCCACCTCATCATTTTATGATGGAGTTGAAAAAACCATCAACGAGTGGGTCACTGGATTAACAAAAAGATTGTGGAAATCAGATAGATTCAGGCTGAGATGCAGGTGGAGCTATGATCACATCGAGCTGAAAATCATAAGAAAAAAGAGCAGTAGCCTTTCATGAATCACATGGAAGGGGAGGACACGAAAGATGATTAAATAATGTTGAAGTTTGAAGAACAAGTTTTTATTATAGAACATTGATGAAAACTCTTTCTTGTAGTTGAATTTTATGTTTTAAAGGTTATTTATATGGGTATTTATGTTTTATTATGTTTGAAAGTTTGTTTATTTTGTGTATTTTATGTTTTCAAATGTTTTACTATATGTTGATTGTGAATATTGTATTAGTGTAATTTATTTTGTTCATTTTATTCTATTGGTGTATGTATAAAATCTGGAAATGTGTGTGGGCAATGGGGAGGCTGTCAATTATTATTTTTTAATTCCTAGAAATTATTGGTTGCTTATCGGCAGCCTAGTTGCTGGGAACGTCGATATTGGACAACATCTTAAGCCGGTAGAATTAATAGGTAAATCATTGGTAATTACCGGTGGTCAAGCTACTGTAACTTATCAGCAATTTTTAACGTTAGAAATGCCCCTGAAAATTTTCGTCGGTTTATGTGTCGGACTTTACCAGCGGTCAAACCGTCGGTAAGTTCCGGCGACAATTCTACATAAGTCGCCGCTCCAACCGCCTCCTGAAAACACATCTTAAATCTGCCGAAAAGCTGCCGACAAGCCGCCAAAAAATATTTCATGTGGAAAAAAAAAATCCACATGTATGAGTTTCCTTGGCGATTTATAATAGCAGAGAAACTTCTGCCATAAATAAAATTTTCCGCGGAAAAATCCATGAGTAAAGGACAATTTTCCTTTAGTGTTATATGTAGATTGATGATATATATAATTTAATCTTGTTTTCTCATCTAATAATTAAAAACTTATTATCTTATTTTATTTGGAGACCAAAAATGTGAATATTTATTTTAATAACATTCTTTTAAGATTTAAAGCCAAATGCAACTCAACATTGACTCTTTTGACTTTTCATTTCCCGCCAATTTTTTAAATAATTTTGAGGATTGTAATTAATATGACAAATATGTGTAGTTACAACATTTTTTTCCGAAAAATGTTTTACTTTTTACACCAAGTAATAGTCATCATCATAAATTTTCAACGGTGCTATAAATATATGTAAATGATTATAGCTCAAAAATTTTCGACAGATAAATGTTGACATTAGGCCAAGTTAGCAATTATATGAGCAATTCAGCAGATAGTGTTATATCACAATATCAAACATATACAATCGAATCTTAATAAGATTCATCAGATGGTAATAATACAATAAGTCCTCGAATATTCTGAAAATTAATATCGACAACAGCATCAAACAATGCATCTCAAGATGTCTGTCGGAGTTAAAGCATTTGCTGGAGAAATTATGCCTGCTGAATCCAGATGACATTTTGAAGAATTCTGTAATGATTTATAATCGAAACAAATTAGATTTTTAGAGCACATCATTTGGATTCCGGAAGATAGAAAACAATTGTGGTTTTGCTAATGATTATTTTATATATTTTCTCTTATTTCAAAGGTAAGAATGAAATAATTGAGTGTGAGGAGATTTGTAAGGTTTTGAAATAACGTTAATTTCTAACTACATCAAACATGTTAGATCTAAAATTTTGTTCATGGGTGACACTTGAATTATACTCATAGGATTCGTAGGTTTTTTGACAAAATAGTTGGTTTTGAGAAGGAGAGGAGAGAGAAAGAAAGGAAAAAAGAGGTATAGAATCTAGAGAGAGAGGCTATGAAGATTTTTTTTTTCTATTCTAAAATGCACAAGCTTACTATATCGGCGTCCTGTCATACATCCTTTTGAAAATGGCTCTCTGATCTAGGCCTAGTTTGGTTATCCGTAAATTTGTCCATTTTCGATTTCAATCGGTGAAAAGTTAGTATTTTGATGTTTGTTTACGCCACTTCTTCAAAACACCTTTTCGTATACCTCCGAATTTTCGCCGATTTGAGAAGAAAAAAAAAACCTACTTCTCCATTGTAATAGCTCCATTTCATAATGAAAAAAACCTCAGGGGGAACCAAACGAAGCCTCGTATATATAGTTTTGAGTGCTACAAAGAATTCATATAAAGAATAATAAAGTACATTCAATTACATGAATCGTACATGCTATAGTATATACAAGATTGCGAAAACAGGACCGGACAATGAACTGGTAGAAGGAGATGTTCACAGTTCAACCCGTTCGACTAAATGGTAAAAGGAGATGTTCATAGTTCGACCGATTCAACCGGATGATGTAATAATAAAATTTGGATGATATAGAAATCATATAATAATGTAATTTTTTTATTAAAAAAATTAAGTTCACACATCACTAATTTCTTATGTACTTTTAAATATGAACATATTCAATCTTTAAATTTAATTCAAATTTAACAAAAAATTCACTTACAAAACAATTTATAAGTTTAATATAAATTATTTTTAATTTATACTATATATTTATATATAATTTACACTATAAATTATATATTAAATACATATTTTTTTTTACATTAATAAATTATTGAGGTTGTAAGAAAAAAAAAACTAAAATAATGTTATAAGAAAAACTGAATTTGAAAATGAAAGTTTAAGATGAAAATTTTCCTTTGTTTAATTGGATCTTTCAATGCTTGTCTTCTTATCCACCAAAAATTTCCTTTAATACCATTTTTATGAAGTCTTTGTTTAGAGAACTACCAAAGATTTTATTGATTGTTTAAAAGAACAATACCATGTAAGGGATCTAGAGTAGGAATTGATTTATTGAAATGGGGAGGTTAGTGGGTGATGGCAATAGGGTCATCCAAGGAAGAATACCAAGTCAATCTCAATAGCCCAAACCTAGGTCTTACTGCTTAATGAGCTTATTTGTGCGTAGAATTAGAGGTTTGAGATACTCCTACAAGATAGAGGAATGTGCATAGATTGATATATTCTAGTGTTTATGGTAGATTTCCATAAGATTTAAGTGCTTATTCAAGTGTGTAAAATATGGCTAGATCTGATCATGAAACACCAACTTTTGGCTGAGAGTTTCTGATGCAATTTTGGAGTAGTTTTACGTAAGTAAAATGTGGGAAATTATTTAGAAATGTAGTAGATTGATAATAACATAAGGCTATACCATTTTACAGGTAGGATAAGTGCAAGTAGAATTTAAACAGCTCAAAAGATTAGCAAGGATTTTGATTACGATCAAACAAGCACCCCTTGGAATTCAACCAACGAGTCTGTATCACTTGAGATAAACACTTCAAATTTAGATCAAAATGGAATCAATCAATTCATGTTCAGGCAAACAAATGTTTATAATAATCTTATATAAATTTGAAACTCAAAGCAAAGAGAAAGAGAAGAAGAGAGTGCTAGCCAAGTGCTTAGAGGAGGGAGTGGTGACACATGTGTAACCAACCATAACAACCTCTTCAAATTAGTGTTAGATAGCCACTCTATGTGAAAAATGATTATTTGAACGATTTATTTATCAAAGAATTATTTTCTAATGACTTTATATTCCTCATTACTTTGAAAATTAATTCAAATTCAAAAAATTGATTTATATAAAATAAAAATTAGAATTGAAAAAAATACATAAGTTTTAAATTTAATAATACAAACATATAGGTCTTAGATAGCTCATAAACAAGAATAAAATGCAATTAAAAGCTAGTTAATTATGTATTGTAGCAATCTTTTTTGCTTCGGTTTTTTTATTTTTGTTCACATCTCATTATAGAAGCTACATATGATCAACCAACAACTAAAAGGATACAACCTTTCTTCTTACATAGCTCCAATTTACAATTGAAACTTCTTTTTGCCCTTCTTTACAATTGGTTTCTCCTCTACCTTCTCCTTGCTAGGAGTGGCTTTGCGTTTTGGGCATTCAGTCTTGATATGACCTGGTTTCCTGCATTCATAACAAATCACTTCATTAGAAATCTTGCCATTTCTGTTATACTTACCTCTATTCCATTGCTGATGTCTCTTCTGCTTCCTCTTTAAAAAGCTTCTGAATTGTCTAGTCATCAATGCAATATCGTCTTCATCCTCAGGTTGTCAGTGTTCACTCTCTGACTCTTCCACTTTCAGTGCAATATTCTTCTCCTTTTGTGGTTCTCCTGCATTAATCTTTCTTTGACTTCATCCTTGCTCATAAGCAATGAGTGAACCAAGAAGATTGTCAATAGAATAAATGTTTAGATCTTTAAACTCTGTAATTGCAGTAATTTTAGCATCATAAGCAGTAGGTAAACAACGAAGAATCTTATTAACCATTTCAGCATTAGTTAATTCCATACCAAGTGCATGCAAAGAAGTGACTATTTGTGTGAATCTTGTGTACATGTCAGAAATAGATTCATTTGGTTTCATGCGAAATAATTCATAGTCATGTAACAAGATATTGAGTCTTGATTGCTTAACCGCATTAGTCCCTTCATAAGTTATACAAAGTCTATCCCATATGTCATTTCCACTTTTGCAAGTGGAAACCCGCATGTAGTCTTCAGATTTTAAAGCACAAAAGAAGCTATTTAAACATTTGGCATTTAGTTGTGCTAAGTAACATTCTTCTATAGTCCAATCTGCAAATGGTGTTTCTACCCTAACTCCATCAACTAATCTAATTGGTTTTGTGTAACCTTCCTGGACTTGGATCTACATACGATAATCAAGTGACTGTAAGAAAGTAGACATGCGTGTTTTCCAAAAATCAAAAGGTATATTGTCAAACAGTGGAGGTCTAGTTATAGAGTAACCTTCAGGTGTGTTTCAGTTTCTGAATGTATCCATCTACGTTAATCAAAAAGTAGTTTAAACTTATGATTTTGAAACAATGCTCTGATACCACTTGTTGAGTCTAGTAAATAGGTTGTTAGACCTAAGTTAATGTCCCAAGGCTACCAAGAGGGGGGGTGAATTGATATTTTAAAAATTTAAACCCTCTTTGAAAATGTGTTGAACCGAAATGAAAATTTTTATTAAGTTTTTATAGAAAATGTTTTTCAACCATAGAGTTTTTTTTAAACCAAAAATAAAATGCGAAAAAGTAAAAACAGTAAAGTAAATGACACCAGATTTATAGTGGTTCGGTCTAAACCAGACCTACATCCACTCCCCAGAGGCACCCTATGAGTATTTCACTAAAACCAATAGTGGCTCTCCTTTTGCACCCACAGCAAGGCGGAGAAGCCTTTACAAAACACTCTTTTCACCACTACCCGGTGCGGCAGACAACCGTCATCCTTTTACACAATTCCTAGTGTTTGCAGAGAACCGTCCATCCTTTCACACTCTCCTAGTGTGGGTAGAGAACCCTTCGTCCTTTCACACTCTCCTGGTTTGGGCAGAGAACCCTTCGTCCTTTCACACTCTCCTAGTGTGGGCAGAGAACCCTTCGGCTGTTCACACTCTCCAAGTGTCGGCAGTGAACCAGATCTCCTTGACAGATCTTCTCATAAGAATCTAGAAGGAAGAAAGAAAAGAGTGAAGTAATCTCAATTCACAAGTAAAGATTCTTACCTTTAAACTCCAAGTGAAGCCTTCACGCTCTAGTGGTAGGAATCCTCCTTTGAATGCACTCTTACACTCTCGCCTTGGCTATTCTCTCAAAAGGCACGAAGATCAAATGACAAAAAGATTGGGTGGCAGTTTAGTTTGGACTATATATACAAAAGACAAGAAAAACCGCCCAAAAACTGCAAGTTTTCAATTCTGTACGCAGTTGATCGTCCCGTACGATCGTGGATCATCCTGGACGATATTACTTAAAAGCCTTGAAACGAACCAGTTTTTATATGTGTACGAAATGTTTTCGTACAAGCTGATCGTCCCGTACGAACCAAGTTCGTCCGGTACGAATGGTTATTACAAGGTCGGTTCCAAAAACTGCAGAAAAAACCGTTCTAAGTTAGTTGTATCGTCTGGATGAAAATTGATTTGTCCGGACAAAATTTTTATAGAGACTAGATCGTCCTTGACGATATTTAATTTTGTCTGGACGAAAATCTTACAGAGAGCAGATCATCCTGGACGATATTTAATTTTGTCTGGACAAAAATCTTACAGAGAGCAGATCGTCCTGGACGATATTTAATTTCGTCTGGACGAAAATCTTATAGAGAGCAGATCGTCGTGGACGATATTTAATTTCGTCCTGGACGAATAGAAGTTAGAAAATTTTTCTGCCCAGTTCCTATTCGTTCCATGTGATCTTAATAGAAGATAACTCTCTGATCGTCCCGTACGAACTTATATCGTCCCGTACGATCAGTATAAATTTTATATGATCTCCTTATGTGTGTGTACATATTTTTATTCACTCAATTACAATCACTCCCTTTCAAGTTTATTTCAAAGAAAAATACAAGCTTCAAATTCACAAAGTATCTCATGCTGAATTTTGATTTGAAGTCTTCGTAGTCTGGAGTTCGATTTTCCTGAAATGTTAGTACACACAAGAGCAAATATAAATCTTCTAAAATTGTTCGGAGATAACTACACATTTGAACAATTATGTTTGGAATCATCAAAACTATACAAGTTGCAAAAATATAAAACATGTAAATAGCAGCTATCTTAACAATATGTTTAGTCATTGAAATGAAGTTAGAGTGGTTTACTTCATTTCTAAGATCATGCATAGTGCTAATACCTCTAGATGGGTCTCCTAAAATCAGTTCTGTAGGATGATTTAAAGATTATCTCCATTCTCTAGTCAAGTTATTTTCAGGTTCTTTCATTTCCTCTAGATTTACATATTATAATCCTTAGATAATTTCTTCTACCTCTTATTCCTTGTCCTAAACCCTCTACATTTATTAGATTTATCAAATATAATAAGAGTGGACTCCTCACCTACAAGTGTTCTTTTATTAAAACTCTATAAGATTTCCCAAAATTTGAGTAAACTAAGAACACTCCTTTATTAGATTTGGGGTCAAACTTTCCTAATAAAGATTTATAATTATTCAATAAGAACAATTTACATCCGAAAACATGAAGGTGAGAGAGGTTGGGTGTCTTACCCTTGAGTACTTCATAGGGTACCCTATTCAGCTTGGATCTAACATTTACCCTATTCAAAATATAACAGGCTATATTTAACTATTATGCCCAAAAGTATTTAAGAAGTGAGTATTTAGCTAACATGGCTCTAGAAGCTTCTACCAAGGTCATGTTCTTTCTTATTACAACCTCATTTTGCTGAGGGATTCTAGGAGCTAAAAATTTATGATATATTCCTTACTCCTTTTAGTAAGATTAAAAATTTTCATTCTCAAATTATCAACCATGATTACTATGAATTATCAAAATTTTATAACCTAGCTTCCTTTGAATCTAAGTGGAGAAAGACCTAAACTTATGAAATGGTTCACTTTTATGAGATAGGAACCTAACCCAAGTAAACCTCAAATAATCATCAACAATCACATACCCAAAGACTTTCCCTCCTAGGCTTATAGTGATGATAGGTCTAAGAGATCCATGTGTAGAACTTCTAATGGTTTGCTAGTGTTAATATATTGGATTGAGTGGAAGGTGAATTTGACTTATTTCCCTAATTGACAGACATCACACAGTTGTTCTTTAGTGAACCCTGTTTGAGAATTCCTCTCACTAAGTCTTTTAGGCTGATTTTATTAAAGTTTTTTTATGCTTGCATGACACAATCTCCTACGACATAACCATAAGATTCATCAGTAATAGTTTTTTATGCAAAAAGAAGTAGTAGGTTCAATACAATTTAAATCAAACATGTAAATATTATTAATTCTTGTTTCATACAGCATATTTTTTTTATTTAAGCTAATCATGTAGTTGGTAGACAAAATTTTAATGCTAAATTCTTCATCACAAAACTTTCTTATACTAAGTAGGTTATATTTTAAGTCATCTACTAGTAAAACATTTTTAATAATGAAATTCTACGAGTTGCCAATTATACCTTATCTCACAACTCTCCAAGTGGTATTATCTCCAAGTATGTCCTTGCCTCCTGCACTGGCCTCCATCGAAATAAATTGATCTGCATCTCCTGTCATGTGCCTTGAACATCTATTGTCCAGGTACCACATGCTCTCACGAGGCCTTCTATGAGAGCATTCCTACAAATCATCATTAGATGTTAGATTTGGGAACCCAAACAAATTTGGGTTCCATCTAAAGAAAATAAGAATGAAATATATGCATGTTATGTTATAAATTTTGAAGTTTTAGTCTCCACACCTAATATGTTTTGTTGTGAACAGTGCAAGTGTGAGAGATATGTTCTAATATTCCACATTAAAAACATCTAACACTAGGAAAAAGATTTACTAATTTATTTTTGTTATGGTGCCTCTTCTAAGGTTTGAATAATGTATGCTAATGTGATGGATCATAAAACTCTTTAAGTGAAGGTTATTTTTTATTTTCCTTAAAAGCAATGAATTTAACTTGTATAAATTTATTTGCACTTTTAACAATTAAATTTTTTACTATTAATGCATGCTCCCTATTATCTAATTCAGATGCAAAAGTTTATAATCTCTTGTATATATTTTCTAATTTAACATGTGATATTTTAAAATAATCATGCTCATTAGTTAATTCAAAAAACTTCTTATTTAAGATATCAAATTCATCTAACAAATCTATGTGATTACTATCCAGGGTGGAATAATCTTTTCTTAAGTAAGCATGCTCTTTTTGCAGGATTGAAAAATTAGATTTAAGGTTAGCATGCAATTTTTTTAGCTTCCTATATGCAATATTAATTTTTTTCAAAAAATTTAAATAATTAATAATATGTAAGCTCACATACCTCCTCTTTAGTCATGAGATCAAGATGATCATCTACCATTAAGCATAGGATAGTTACCTCCTCTTCTTCTTTAGTTTTAGAAGAGCATGATGCTAAATCTGCCTAGAAAGCATTTTGAGCACTTTGTTTTCCCTTATGGAATTTTGTTTTTTCTTCACCCTTCTCCTTATTTGGGTGAGCTTTAAGATTTGATCAATCAGACTTCAGGTGCTCTAGCTTTTTACATTCAAAGCATATAACATCAGAAAAAACAATTTAGAAATTTTACCATTCTTACCCTTATTTCATTGCTGATGACAGTTTTTCTTTTTTTTTTTTTAAAGATCTTGAATTGTCTAGTCATCAGTGCAATGTCATCATCAATTTGTCCAAAAGAGTCACTGTCAGAATCATTAGCCTTAAAATTATAATTTTCCTTTTTCTCCTTTTACCTGGATCAAGCTTCCTTTAACTCACTCCTTGCTCGTAGAGAATGAGTGACCCAAGTAAGTTATATGTGGAATAAATATTTAGATCTTTAGATTCACTAATGATAGTTATTTTTGTATCATAGGAAGACAGTAAACTATGAAAAATTTTGTTAACTTTTTCATAATTGGTAAGCTCTCTTCCTAAGACACATATGGAAGTAACAATTTGATTAAAACTTATACAAATTTTAGAAATAGATTTGCTAGGTTTCATGCAAAAAATTCATAATTATGAAAAATGTTTAGCATAGATTGTTTTACTTCCTTTATTCCTTCATATGTAATGCAGAATTTGTCCAAAATATCTTTACATGTTGAATAAATAGAAACACGTATATAATCCTCATATTTTAAAGCATAGAAATAATAGTTTAAATATTTTACATTTAGTTGGACTATATCTCTATCATTAGTAGTCCATTTAGAAAAAAGGTATTTCAATTTTAACGCAATTTAATAAATGAAAGGTGCAGAATAACCACCCTTTACTAGCATCCATATGCGATAATTAGTTAAGGTGGTCGAGTGATTGAGTATCTTTCTGTAGTATTACAATTACCTAAGTTAGTCATAGATCTTTTTTCAAAAGCTTTCTAGAACTTAATTTTTTAATCCCGCTCTGATACCACTTGAAAGTTAGTGAGGGTCATTAAACATTTATGAACTAACCTGAGGCTAACCAAGAGGGGGTGAATTGGTTATTTAAAAAATTTATTAATATAAAAAGGAAATTTTTTTAAACTTTTTTCAATATTTTAAATTAAATAATTTATGCGGAAGCAATACTAATTTCTCAATAACAAAATCAAAGATTTTGACCATAGAATAAATTACAGAAGAATATGAAAATTAATTTTGGAAAAATAAATAGAAAGAACACCATATTTAATGTGGTTTAGTCAACATGACCTACGTTCAGTCCTCAGAAACCACCATTCCAAGTATTGTAATAATAGTAGTGTCTCTCTTTTAACCCTTACAGCAATGCAGAGAAGCCCTTATAAAATCTTTCCATCGACTTGGTCAGGCTTGAATCCTTTTACTCCCTCCTAGAGTAGGCAGAGAACTTGGGAATCCTTTTAATCCCTCCCAGAGTTGGCAGAGAACCTTAAATCCTTTAACTCTCCCTTGGAGTAGGAAGGGAACCTTAGATCTGATCCTAATAAAAGTCTCCCTAAAGCCACAAAGGAACTAAGGAAGAAGCTTGATGAAGATGGTGGAAACCTTATATGGAGCAACCTTTGTGAATCCCTCATAAATTCCCCTCACAAGGCTATCTCTCTCAAAGCTCTCCTCTATTCCTTCTCTAAGGTCTCTCATTAGCCAACAATAAAAGGTATATTATAACAGTATTAAAAATCCTTAAATAGTGGGCTTAAAAAACCCTAAATTTCAATATTCTATCTTATATTCGTGTAGTATGATATACGTATCATAAAGTAAAATCAATTCAATTCAAACTTGTCCATCAATATCGTTTAGAAGAACTGTTCAACTTTAAATGAAATTACTAGATGCGCCAAGAGGGGGGTGAATTATGAAAAACTTGTTGTAATAAAAATCCTAAACGGAAATTCTTTTTTTTTTATTTATAATTTTAACAGAAAAATTTAACTAATGAGAAAGCAAGAACTTGAGTATAATTTACAACAACTAATTCTACAACATTTTTCACCAAAAAGTAATAATGAAAATAAAGTGCAAGCAAAAATAAAAGCGGTGAAGTAAAAAGCACACTAGAGTTTTATAGTGGTTCAGTTACTTGACCTACGTCCACTCCCCGGAGCCCTCCACTCAAGGAATTTCACTACTAAACAATAGTCCTCCTTTTTCCCCCCATGGCAAGGTGGAGAAGCCCTTACAAACCTCACTTTCACCAACCCAGCGTGGCGGAGTGCCAAGCACTTTTCTCACCCTCTTGGCGATGGTAGCATACCTTCTCATTTTTCTCCCTCCTGGAGAAGGAAGAGTACCTTAGTGGACACAGATGTAGAATAGTCTCCACCTAAGAAAGCCTCCCACAAGATCTTCTCGGGCAATAGGAGGAGCAAAGTACAACAAGCTCAGAGCAATGGTGTGATCTGTCACGACCCCAAGATCAAACTTGGAAAGAATGTCAATCAATAACCTAAACAATTTACCAGAGTCATCTAAAAACCTTCAGTAAACAATCTATCAAACATCTATAAGAATTTAAACATCAATATATCAGTCGATTCATATCTCAAAACATCATGTACAATACTCAGGAACTACACTATCAATACAAGAAAGGAAACTATCCTGTCCTGAGTACAAAAGAATCATCAATCGACCAAAAGACCAAAACCTGAAGATCTGGATCAATTCCTATCTCCTGCTCCCAAGCCCTGACCTGAAAATATCAACCACATATAATGAGCTTTACAAAGCCCAGCAGGTCACCTAATACCTATAACTGAAATCAAAGCACGGCAATGCTATCAATATGCATGTCAATCTATCAATCCGTATCAGTCAATGGTCAATGAGTCTATGCAGCGGAAATCAAATCAGTAGTCGATGCAATCCGGAAATCAATAGTCAATAAAACCAGTCAATGCAGCGGCAGGCAAATCGATAAATCAACTCAATCAATCTATTCAATGAAATCAATCGAGGAAAGCAATACGAACCAATGAATCTATAAAGCAGTCAATACAGTGCAGAAATAGTAGGCAGTAGTACAATGAATCTATACGATGTCCATATCCATGCTATCAATGCAATATCTATATCTATCTATGTCCATATCAATACTCAGTAGTCAATCGATGAAATCAATAGAATCCGTACGATACAGTAAATCCGATCAAATCAATAAAGAAGAAATTGATAAAGCAATAAATCAGTAAGTCAATATAGTAAACATGCAATTCAATACTATATACTGAACAAGTACAATCTACTGGCTATGTTGCTGTTGTAGAATCCATATTGCAGTTGTAGATATCATTTACATTGGTTCAATCAATAAGAGTCGTCACTCTTTTCGCCCGTCAGCATATCAATAAACTCCTTATGACTCCCATCAATATATCAATAATCAATGTTTAAAGGAAAGCCCGTCGGCCCACCATCCTGTACAGGTATCATCAATCTTCAACCAATGTTCAACCAGGTTCCACTTGTGATCGGTATCAATAATCAATCAATAATCAATATTAAAGCAATCATATCAATAATCATATGCATATCGATTCAATCTATCAGTTTCAGACAAATCAGAAATCATACGAAAATCGGGCAGAGTAACGGTAGTCTATCGAATTTACACAAAAATTCTTTCAAAAGATACAAATTCCGAATTTCTCCAAATTACCAACGAATATCCACGGCATCAATACAAGACTATCAATGTAAAGAATCCAAATAAAATCAAGTCCTGATAATTTTCTATTCAAGTAAAATCGCGTAGAATCAATTCCGACCGATAAAATCTTCGTAGAATACAGTCAAATCGTGTGCAATAGTCATATCTATAACATACTAAAAGTTGTGTGGTGAAAGTTGTGTCAATACGAAATCAGGTCTAAAAGTATACTACAAAAACACAAAACAGTGCACAACTCGATCAAAACACAATATCTTCGAAAACAGAAATAGGGTTCGGAGTCCTTACCACGAGATTTACACTTTCTCCAATAGCAGCGTCGGACGAAAAGCGCTCCGCGGCCTCCAAAACCAAGCTTTTCCTCTTTTTCCCTTTCTCTTTCTCTTTCCTCAAAATATCTGATATTTAAAAATGAATTTCTCTCTCCTCAAAACGAGCTCATTCCCTTATATCATACACATATCGGCCTGGCCGATCGCCCGATCGTCCCGGGACGATCAGACCAAATTCTGATCGTCCTGGACCATTCCCAGGGCGATGATCAGGACGGTATTGTGAACAGTGCCGATCGTCCCGGACGATCTCAATATCGTCCTGGACGATCCTGTCCAGAAATCATTCCAGAACACTCCAAAAATCAGCTGTTTTCAATGCACTGATCGGCCTGGACGATCTCAACTTCGTCCTGGCCGATTCTGGGAGGAAAATCCAATTCAGAGAGGAACAGTAAGGGAACGAGATCTCACATGATCTTCCTCACACTCCTTCTCCCTCACCAAGCCCAGCTCCTTCCTCTCACAACCCGTAAAATCTCCTCAAGAGCTCTCACCCAAGGAAACCCTCTCTAATCATGTTCCCCTCTCTCAGTCACATATGAAAAACATAACTTTTTAATACTTAAAACGGGCTCTAAAAACTCTGAGATTTTTCAAATTAGCCGTTACTATCGTACAATATGATTCTATATCGTACAGTACGATTATTACAAACAAGCTTCGTCCTAGTACGAAGGTTTACGAATAAGTCAAAACTTTTGAATGAGTTTGTATAGTATGATATAAACTCGTATAGTACGATAGGAAAAACTCTTCTATTCATACATGATGATATTCAGGATGATGAAAACTAGTCTCTGTACATTGTAGGGTATGACATACTTTGTATAGTACGATTAGTCAAAATCAAGGTATCGTCCGGGACGAAGTTCGGGAAGATCAAAACTCATCTCTGTACATCGTAGGATACAATCTACTTTGTATAGTATGATTAGGCAAAATCAAGGGATCGTCAAGGATGAACTCTGAGATGATCAAAAATAGTCTTGGTTCATCGTATAATACGAACTGGTTCGTACAATATGATGACTAATCAGAAATTAATCCTTGATTTATTCCACTAATCACGGGTTAATTTAAGTATTCAAAATACATCGTACCGTACAAAGGTGTTCGTATAGTACGAATGGCTATAAAACTTTCTTAAATTAAATCTGGCGACTAGGGTTTTTTATAAGTAACACGTCGTATAGTACGATCTTTTCATAGAATACATTTCAACCAGATCAGATCGTACAGTATGATATAAACTCATACAGTGCAATCAACAGAGAAAAAAATCTATATTTTAAAAACCCTCTCCCCCTGTATGTGTGCATAGTTGCTCAAATTTACATGCAATTTGTGGTCAGACTCAAGAAAAGAGAAAATAAAATAAATGAAGAAATTACAATGTTACAAATTCACACTCCTATTCTACCCAAACTTGAGTCTTCTTATTGTCCTGAGTAATTTGTGATCTCCCTGAAATGTTAGTACTCACATACAATAGTAGAAATAAAAGATATTTGATGAATAGTAAATTAGACATTATTATTTGTCATCATCAAAATCTCAGACTAGGGGTCATGGATTGCAACATTTATAAGACCTCGTACAGTATGATCCAAACATCATATAGTATATGATATGTAAAAATTCCTTCTATTTATTTGGGATGATACTTGCGATAGTCAACTTCGTACATCGGTGATCGTCCAGCACTGTGGACATCGCATAGTATGATTAGTAAAAAAAATCATGGATTTTGTTTGGTACGATCCATGGGACGACCAATTTCATACATGAGTTATCGTACAGTACGAACTATGTCGTATAGTACGATCAATCACAATAATTATCCACTATTTGATTGCTTGATATTGCGGAAGTAAGTAAGAAAGATTTTATTTATGGCATATAGTATGAACCAAATCATATTGTACAATCAGTATAAAATTAGTATCTTTCTTAACCTCTGGCGGTTAGGGTTTTGACAGAGGAATACACTTTGTGCAGACGAGTTAAAATCGTACAATACGAATTACTTCGTACAGTTCTAAACAAAAATCATATCATATGGATTACTTAAAAAAAAGATTCTCTCAATAACATTTTTATCTCTTCCCATGTTTGTGTGCATGGTTACTCAGTATTGATATCCACCAATTACATGATACGACTCAAGAAAGGAGAAAATGCAGAATAAAATGAAAACCGATTATAAATCTAGTCTACCAAGTCTTTAGCTGATCAGAATTGCAAGTAAGCGGTGGACTGATTTCCTCAAACGTTAGTACACATAAACTCAAAACAAAAATATCACAGAAATAAGAGATAGCCATTTGACACAATAATATTTGTTATCATCAAAATTATAGTGTTTTAATCAGATTTGCAACAATTAGCCCACAAGTTAAAAAAGTTTTTGAAGTAGCTCCTAATAGTGAGGTCCAAATTTTTTTTTGATTTATTACTTGTTGCTCAAAAACTACTATGGTATGCTTGGACCAATCACACTGGGTTATTTAATTATTACAACAAGAATGATTGGCATCAAAACTTCTATAAGAAAAGGGTCTTTAAGTAGATCTTCGAGGATTTAAGGGTTAGGCACGCAAGATATCTTATGTCTACCAATGCATCTTATTTCCTTCAACCAAGGGCATAGCGAAATCCGTTGTGGTTTTAGATGGATTGCCAGCAAAAAAACCTGCCTATAATTTTTCTAGCAAAAATCCCTGCAAATATTTACAGAATTTTAGTCAACTTGATCTTTGTTTTTCGCTTGTTATTTACTGGTAAAATTTCTACCAGAAATCCATTGAAAGATTTTTTTTTCCACAAAAGAATTGAGCTAGAATCCACTGGAAACAAAATTAACGATGGATTTAACCATCTAAAATGGATTGTTTTCCTTTGCTGAATAAAACTATCAAGCTATATGCTTTCATTCAAGTCACTATATGCATTATCTTTCGATTGCAAGAAACATAATCATATCTGGTGAAGTACCTTCTATTGCTTAAAGTCCGATTTAAAACATTTATTCTATTATTCAACTTCAAAGTGGAAAATTGAAGTATAATACGGTGTTAATTCATGAGATTATGATTTATTTGGAGCAGTTTTCTTATTAATTTCTACAGTGTTTTTTTAGATAGATTTTTTTTTTTTAATTAGCAAAAGAAGTCACTAAAATTTATCCCAACTAAAACCTATATCACCAATTTTTAGATTTTGGTATATGGACACTACTCTTTTTTATAAATATTTGTCTAAGATGCTATGGTGTTTGGTTTGTCTTTTGGCTGGTTGTGCTCTTAGGTTGTCAGCAGTTGATCAGCTTTTATTTCTTTATTTTAACTGGATGGCTATTGGGTTTTTTTCGTTTATTGGAACCTTATTTTAGACACAGCTCATCTTAGCCTGTTGGTTGAGAGCTTAGGCTTCCAACTAAGAGATCTTGGGTTCGAGTCTTTGTGTATGCGTTGTGTGTGTGAGTTTGCCTTAAATGACCTAAATGTCAAAAAAAAAAAAAAAAAACCTTATTTTTGCTAATGGGCCTTTATATTAAATTAGTTAATCAGTTTTGTTCCTTGGGTATTTTTATTGGAAATATTCTCTTTCTCATCCTTTAGTGTTAAAATTTTCTTGTAGGCAGCAATTCTTGGAGGTTGAACCAAACAGCCAGTTAAGAATTTATTCTCCTAAACTTGATATTTTCATATGTTTCACTTATGTAAAAGTAAAGAATCATTCATGTTTATAATTGTAAAAGTAAAGAATCTTCATAACACTTCGAGATCGATCTTTTTTTGCTTCTAATCATTACTTTAAGGTTTCGTTTGGGATAGTTTTTTTATTACTTCTTAAATCAAAATTTTAGTACAAAAACTTGCATAAATTTCATCCACCAGTCTCATCGAGGTAAACTTTATCAGTCCATTTTATCAATATACATTCAATAAAAAAGTTTACCAAAATTCTGAATTCTTATATGTAAAATGACTAAAATCACAGAGCTAAAAGAACTCTAGAATTTAAAAAAAAAGGAAGAAACTTATCGTACCAAATGATATGGTATGGTCTACTTTTGGCTTTTGCATATCATTCTCTGAACACCATCACAATGTACTGAAGTACTCTCTTGATGTATAGCAACTAGCTGTCTAGCTCACATGTCCTTGTCAGAAATATTAACAAAGAAATGCCCCAAGCGACACGATACTACGATTACTGATCACCCATTAATATGAGCCATCTTCTGCAACTATCGTTATGGCTCTCAACTTGGCATTTATTCCATCCAAAGACAAAGAACAAGAGGTAGTAAAGAAGCTCCGGTCATGTCTTTTGGTCTCTTATTGTAGGCATGGTTCTGAATGCACCAGCTCAATTATACTTCCCATTCAGCGTAATGAAGATGAATTATTTTTCCTCAGTTTGCCATTGCTTCCAGTTTGTAAAGCTCAGCATGGCAGGTCTTCTTATGGCCTGCGAGTAAAGGATGTGCTTTTATAGTATTTATAAGTAGTTTATTTTAACATATAATTTATTTAAAAGCTATCGTATTTCTTTTTAGAATGAATTTAATTAAGGATTATGTCATTATTATTTGATAAGTTTTATACTTTTTGTCGACTACTTAATCTAATCCTCCATTTTTCTCATCTAGGATTTGGGGTTTGACAATGACATTCTTATTAGATTCAGCTTATGTTAAGAAAGATAGAGATGTATCTAAACATACTTGGTTTGGAAAATATTAGAAATGCCTTTTCTTTATTAGATTAAAATGAGATTTTTGACTCTTAACAGACACAATGTTGAAAAAGGATTCATGTAGCTGATCCCATGTAGTCGAATAAATACTTAATGTTGTTGTTGCAATAATAAGTTTAATTAAATTTTCATTTCTACGATGTCATGAATGTTTTTCTTTTTTATGAATTTATGTTGATTAAGGTGAGAATTAATTTTTATTATTAGTACTTGAAGGCCACCTTTAAATAATTTTAGTTTATAAATATGAAGGTATAGTTTAGATTTGGTTTATTCATTATAATACTAAAACACTTTGAAGCCAATGAGATTAATGGTAAAACAAACTAACAATAGCCAAAATAATAATAGCGATTGAACTTGGAAAGGTAAGTTATTTAAAAATAAACAAATATCACAGAAATAAATTACAATAATTTTTTTTTTTTTATAAGCTGACTGCTGATGCACAATATCAAATCTTGAACTCGTTGGTAAAGAATGCACAAAGCCTTCTTTCAAAACTTAGGCTTCGTTTGAGACACCATTCTCATTTCTTTCTAAAGGTGCTTTCCAGTACAAAATATTTTTGAACTATAAATTTTTGTATTAAGAAGATGTTTTAGAAAGCAATAAAAATAATCATCCTTATGCTTCATTTGAGACAATTTTATTAATTTTTCGTAAAACAACTTTCGAGTATAATTTTTATACTAGAAAATTATTTCAATAAACAGTAAGAAATTAAGCCATCCCAAATAAAGTTTTAATTACTACATCCACTTCCAACACTCATATTGAAATAATCTAGCCCTAGTTAAGGAACTTTTATTAGGTCCGGTGTAAGGACGTAGAGGAACGTCCGGTCGGAGGCAAAATCCCGCCAAAAACTCGGTATTTGCTCGGTATTGCTAGGTATTATTTGATAATAACGAGGAATACCGCTCTGTGAAGACCAATACCGAGTTATACCGAGCAATACCGAGTTGTACCAAGTTTTTACTAGGAAAAACTCGGTACAACTTTCGTATAACTCGGTATAGCACGGTATAACTCGGTATTGGGTCTTCACGTGATGGTATTCCTCGTTATTGTTTGGTATTGCTCGGTGTTTGCTCGATATTTCTCGTTTTTTGGCGCGATTTGGCCTCCGACCGGACGTTCCTCTACGTCTGGTCGGAGGACTTAATAATTGTTCCTAGTTAAGTGCTTAATGAAATTACTCCTGAAAATATATGCGACTGCTTTTTTAATATCAGATATATCTTAGGTATATTATTATTTTTTATATTCATAATAAATGCAATATATTTCTGCACTTTCTAATAAAACAAAATATTTAAACATTTAATTTTCGTATTGTTGATGATTAGAATAAAACTTATCGAATGATTATAACAAGGTTCCTTAATTTTTTATTTTTTTTTTCATATCCTTGGAGCATTCATAACTATCGCCCACTTTAACTATAAATATGAAGAAATGGGTTCGTGTGCGCGTCTCATTGGTAGACGTGTATTCTTTCCTCCCGCGAACAAATGATTCCCAAAAAAACAAAAAAAAAAAGAAATAAAATTATGAGCTCTTCATTACACATTTTTTTTATTAATAAAAATTTAAAACTCGATTTGTTATTAAACTATTTAAAAGTGAAAATGTATTTTTTTGCTGATTTTCCTCTCAATCAAATATGTTAACGATTTTTTTTTTTGTATGATTTATCTTTCTTTTTCATTCCTTCAAACCAAGGATAGCAAATGATTTTGTAGCTATTCGGTCAATGTAAAAAGAGTGCGGTGTGAATGGAATACATTGTAAAAAGAATATAATGGAGTGTTGTTTGGATGAGTGTAAAGTAAATGCGGGTGATTAGTGTTTTTTTCGTTATGTTTGAAATAATGAATGTAGTATAAAATTCATAGATTGTAACGACTGGTGGGTGGCTGCGATGATGGGAGCCATCTGTGGTCATTGGTAGATGGAGGCGATAGTAGCCAACGACGAGTGGCAGCAGTATGTAACAATGGTTGGTAGTGGTGGCCAACGAAAAATAGTGGCGATGGGTGGTGGCTGATGGCAGGTGCTGGAGGCAGCCGATGGTGGCCAACGAATGGTGATGGTGGTGTCCAGTTGGGGTTGCTGGTGGTGGTAACGGCTGACGACTGGTGGTAATGGTGGATGTGGTCGATTGGTCGCGACATTGGAGGCCGGCGGACGTTGGCAGCGACCTAGGAAACAGCGAGGTGGTGGCCGGTGATAAGTGGTGGAGGTGGTGTTGGGAGTGGGTGGCGCCAATGATCGGTGGTGGCCAGCGGGTGGTGGTGATGATCAATGGTGGCCAGCGGGTGGCAACGACAAAGTGAGCATGCTTGCGTTGCGCATGGTTATTGTTCAAAATTAGGTGAGTTTAGTTTACCTAAAAAATGAACTAAATTGATTTACATTACTTTTGTTTTAGTTTATTTTATATTCCTTTTTCATCCTTTCAAACATCAAAATTATCAAAACCCCTACATTTGAAATAGTTAACATTCATTTTACTTCTAACCAAACAACTTTTAAGCATTGGTTTCAACAAAGTCTAACAAATGAGCCCGGTGAAGCCCATCTTGACCTAGTTATTTGAACGCGAGTAAAGCTGGAGTATTTGACTATAATCAGTTGGTTAATCAACACTGTGATAAGGAGTATAACCTTGTTAGCTATTTACCGCTCAATCTATGGTATAAGGTTTTTCACCGCTCAATCCCCCAATTTATGTATTGTTGCATTATATATATGCTGGTTAACTTTATAATGAGAAGTATGGAAACATTATTAATTCAAATTTTTTAGGTGTTGGACAAGTAGAAATTTTCTATCGAAAAGCATTTGAATGTATTAATTAAAAGTTTTCGATATTGACATCAAGATCATTTAAATTCTATTTTTATAAATTTAAAAGTTAAAAATAGTCTCTTGATGAGGTGCACCCAATGATACCAATATTATCTTGATTTGCTTTTAAATTGGCCTAAATCAAGTATTCGAAAGAATAATTAAAAAAAAAAAAAAACTATGACACCATTTGAGTGGCCATATTACCTCTAAATTTTGCATGCTAAAAGTCTAAATGTGAGTTTTGATGAGATAAATCTAAATAGACTAAGATCACTTGATTTTGTAATCATGTACGTATTGTCAAATCTCTCATTCCGATGCTAACTTTGCTTTACTTAGAGAGGCTAAGGCTTGTCTCTTTAAATTACATGCCTAGGAGGAAACTTTTTGGAAATAAAAAGCTGCTGCTAAGCTTCTGGTGGAATGTGATAATAACACGAAATAATTTCATGATTTGGTCAAAAGAAAATGTGCTAAGAATTTCATTAGTAAAATCAAACGTGAGGATGGTTATCTTACTGAGAATGCAGAGGAAATGGCTTTGTTGGTTGTTAAAAACTTTCAAGATAGACTCAACAAGATCTTTATCCCTAGTAATATTGACAACACTGCTATTATCCCTTGTTGCGGATCTATGGTTTATGATTTTGATGATAGCAAACATTCCTTATTTCTCTACGATTTCCTTATGTGCTAACGTTTCAGGTTCCCACGATCGGACTGCAATTTGGAATCAGCTCAATATTGGGTAGACTAGGTCTGAGTCAAATTGTAATCTTTTTCCTTTCTTGAGTCTGTTGTATTTGGCGTGGGACCAGTTGGATTGTAATTTAGAAGATCTCCTGTTGTTCCCTATAAGATTTTTATTTTTGGTAATATCGACCGGGATGATATTTATATCGTCCTGGACGATATGTCCAAAATCAGAAACCCTCATTAGGGCATCCTCATTAAGGCAGCCGTCAACTGATCGGCTTGGACGATAATCTCAATTCAGAAAGAATCAACCGCCATAATCAGTTTAGGAATTCTTTGTTTTATGAAATCGGCCAGGACGATATTATTATCGTCCAGGACGATCTAACTCAATCATGCATAAATTGATCTGGTATCTTTGGAAAGCATTAATGGTTGATCGATACGATCACATCGTCCGGGATGATCAAATGATCGGCCAGGACGATGGCCTGGACGATCTACATCAGACAGCTTGTATTCAGGGCTATGATCAGGACGATTGAAATCGGTTTTAAACTAATCGGCCAGGACGATCGTGATATCGGCCTGGACGATGTAACCAATTTTCTTCTGATCGTCTCAAATCGTCCCGGGCTAATGAGCTTAATTTGTACTGATCGGCCAGGACGATATGCCTATCGTCCTGGACGATAATGTCGGCAACTTGCATTAATGAGCTCGTTTTTAGCTCTTCTATTTAAGCTATGACAAGGCACTTGGTAAGTGTCTTTGGCAGCCATTGTAGCTTCGTTCTTGTGGGGGAAACTTGAAGAGAGAGCTTGAAAGAGAGAGAGGAAAGGGTGGAGTTTAAGAGAGGGAGAAGATCCTGTGAGGGGGGACTCAAGGGAGTGTGGAGGGGGTTCCACACGGTTGCTCCGGCGAACTCGCACCTTAGTACCATCGGATTCAAGGCTTGTTTCGAGGTAAGTTTCAAAAGAAGAAGTCTCTTTGGTGTCAAAGGACCCGGCGACTCCGCCGCACCGGGGGAGGTGTAAGTGATTTTGCAAGGGCTTCTCTGCCTAGCTGTGAGGGCTAAAGGAGAGTCACGATTTAGTGCAATTCTTGGAGGGTGCCTCCAAGGAGTGGACGTAGGTCAAGGTTTGACCGAACCACTATAAATCCGGTATGTTCTTTTCTTATTATTGCTTCCGCATTTTAATTTCCGCACTTGGTTTTCCTTGTGGTGATTTATTTTGTGATTTTATTTCTTTGTTTAAAGAATCCTTTTTATTATCCAATTCACCTGTCTTTGTTAGCTTTGGGACTAAGTTCATAGGGCTTAACATCCCTAACGAACTTTCAAGTGGTATCAGAGCGGTTTTCATAAAATAAGTTTTTAAAAATTTTTGAATTTCGATCCATGGCTAATATTTCTAATCGTATTTTTGCGGAAGGATATTCAATTACTAGACCACAATTATTTAAAAATATTACATTTGATTTTTGGAAAATTCGCATGACTACTTTTTTGCAATCAATTGATTTTCGTATGTGGCATATGATTTTAACTCGTTATTCATCACCATCACGTATTGTTAATGGAATTAAAACTGATATTCCTTTTAATCAATGGATTAGGGATGAACGAATGGATGCTCAATTAAATGCAAAGTCTTTAAATTGTTTTTTCTGTGCTTTAAATTCTGATGATTTTATGTTAATTTCAACGTGCACTACGGGTAAGGATGTTTGAGATAAATTGCGCACCATATATGAATGATCTAATGAAATCAAGCAATCAAAGTTGAATATTTTAATGCAAGATTTTGAAATATTTTCTATGAAACCTTTTGAAACGATTTTAGACATGTATACAAGGTTTATTCAAATTACTACATCATTGCATGCCTTAGGAAAAGATTTTTCAAATTTTGAAAAAGTTAACAAAATTCTTCGTTGTTTACTTGAAAAATTCGATGCTAAAGTTGTTGCTATTTGTGAATCAAAAGATTTGAATGATTATTCTATTGATAATTTGATTGGCTCACTCATTGCGTACGAGCAAGGGTTGGGTCAAAAACTTTTGGATGCAGGTGAAACGATCATTCTAAAAGCTGAAGATATGGAAAGAGGAAGCTTAGTTGATGATGATAGCAATGAATTGTCAAGCAAATCACAAAGTTCACCAATACATAAGCAAAAGTGGAAGAAAGGTAAAAGTGGTAAGGATGTCCATATTTCCTCTAACATTGTTTGCTTTCGATGTAGGAAACCTGAACATATGAAAAATGAGTGCCCTAATTTAAGAATTCTCCCTACAAAAGAAAAGGGTAAGGAGAAGTTAAAGTTAAACTGGGGAAATAATGAAAAGCAAAAAATCTCATGGGCAGATCTGGTTTCTGAAGCATCAGACCAAGAGAGAGATAATGGTTAAGAGCCTTTTCGTATTTTTTTTTGTTGTGTTTTTATGTTTCTTTTCTTTTTTGTTTTTCGTTTTGTGCTTTTTTCACTCTTTTTTGTCTCTGTGAAATTTTTTCTCTCATCAACACACACACTCACTTTTTTAGAAATGAAAAATTTACTTCCTAATTTTTCTTGAAATCTTTAGTAAAAGTTGTGATTGACTTATCTAAAAACAATTAAAGGAAGGAAACTCATGTTTTTTGACTTTCAACCTCTGTTTTCTAAAAGAGGTTTTTCTACTTTTGATTTAAAATCTTTTTAATATTTTAAATTGGTTTTTGAATCTAAAGTTTTTTATCTCCCTATATTTTATTTATCGCATATGAATCTTTTGCAAGTTGTTGAATTTAATTCAAAATTTTCTTAATCAAGAAATTCGCTTTATAGATAGTATGGGTTTACTTTTGGTATTTAAGACTTCAGAAAGGTAGCATAATCAAAAAAATTGGCCAATGATGCCAAAAATAAAAGATGCGCAAAGCGCCAAATTGAAAAATATAGAATACACAAAGTGTATCAAAAGATGCGCAGTGCGCTAACCAATTTTCAAGAGGCATAAAATGAGCCCACAAAAAGTTAATGCTTACCATTCTTATACTTCTTAAAAAGCTTAATAAAACCCTTGATACTTACGATACTTGACTTTGAAAATTTTAATTCTTGATTCAACAATTCGTGCATTGATCTTCTATTAGATATGTTTTATGAAAGGAGTTTTGAAAAATTATTGTTTATTTCTCTAATTTATTCCTTGATTGAGATATTGAATTAAAAAGTTTTTGAGCCTTTTTTAAGAACTTGAGTTTGGATTATCAAGTCTTGATTTTCTAACATTTTTTAAATTATACGTTGTCAATCCAATTCTACTAAATTTTTTATTAAAACCAAGAGGTAACTTTCTCATTTTAAGAATATTTGTTTTTCACTAGATCAGGGAATGTTTTTTGTCTTTTGGTCGTTTTATTTTTGTTTGTGCCTCCTCTCTTTTTGATAATGTCAAAGGGGGAGAACGTATTGTTGAATTTTAGTACTGTTATCGTATTTGTATCTTGTTTTCAAAAAATTTAAAATAACAAAATTTTTTTTCATCTCCCTTCTTTTTAAAATGTTATTCTAGTGAGGGGGAGATTAGGAGAAATTGCTTTCTCTTAAAAATTCAAATTGAAATGTTTTGTCATCATAAAAAAGGGGGAGATTGTTGCGGATCTATGGTTTATGATTTTGATGATAGCAAACATTCCTTATTTCTCTACGATTGCCTTATGTGCTAATGTTTCAGGTTCCCACGATCGGACTGCAATTTGGAATCAGCTCAAGATTGGGTAGACTAGGTCTGAGTCAAATTGTAATCTTTTTTCTTTCTTGAGTCTGTTGTATTTGGTGTGGGACCAGTTGGATTGTAATTTAGAAGATCACCTGTTGTTCCCTATAAGATTTCTATTTTTGGTAATATCGGCCGGGATGATATTTATATCGTCCTGGACGATATGTCCAAAATCAAAAACCCTCATTAGGGCATCCTCATTAAGGCAGTCGTCAACTGAACGGCTTGGATGATACTTGTATCGGCCAGGACGATAATCTCAATTCAGAAAGAATCAACCGCCATAATCAGTTTAGGAATTCTTTGTTTTAGAAAATTGGCCAAGACGATATTATTATCGTCCAGGACGATCTAACTCAATCATGCCTAAATTGATCTGGTATCTTTGGAAAGCATTAATGGTTGATTGATACGATCACATTGTCCGGGATGATCGAATGATCGGCCAGGACGATGGCCTGGACGATCTACATCGGATAGCTTGTATTCAGGGCTATGATTAGGACGATTAAAATCGGTTTTAAACTAATCGTCCAGGATGATCGTGATATCGGCCTGTACGATGTAATAAATTTTCTTCTGATCATCTCAAATCATCCCGGGCTAATGAGCTTAATTTGTACTAATCGGCCAGGACGATATGCCTATCGTCCTGGATGATAATGTCGACGGCTTGCATTAATGAGCTCGTTTTTAGCTCTTCTATTTAAGCTATGACAAGGCACTTGGTAAGTGTCTTTGGCAGCCATTGTAGCTTCGTTCTTGTGGGGGAAACTTGAAGAGAGAGCTTGAAAGGGAGAGAGGAAAGGGTGGAGTTTGAGAGAGGGAGAAGATCCTGTGAGGGGGGACTCAAGGGAGTGTGGAAGGGGTTCCACACGGTTGCTCCGGCGAACTCGCACCTTAGTACCATCGGATTGAAGGCTACTCTTGAGGTAAGTTCACCAAAGAAGAAGTCTCTTTGGTGTCAAAAGACCCGGCGACTCCGCCGCACCGGGGGAGGTGGAATTGATTTTGTAAGGGCTTCTCCGCCTAGCTGTGGGGGCTAAAGGAGAGTCACGATTTAGTGCAATACTTGGAGGGTGCCTCCAAGGAGTGGACGTAGGTCAAGGTTTGACCGAACCACTATAAATCCGGTGTGTTCTTTTCTTATTATTACTTCCGCATTTTAATTTCCGCACTTGGTTTTCCTTGTGGTGATTTGTTTTGTGATTTTATTTCTTTGTTTAAAGAATCTTTTTTATTATCCAATTCTCCTCTCTTTGTTAGCTTTGGGACTAAGTTCATAGGGCTTAACATCCCTAACGAACTTTCATCCCCAATCTCATCTCGCAGGAGGAAAATGATTTTCTTTCTAAAATTTCCTCTTTTGATGAATTAAAAGATATTATTTTTTATATGAATGGTGACTCTGTTGCTGGTTCAGATGGGTCCACTACCAATGTTTTTCAAAAAACATGGGGTATTAGTAAGGATGATCTCTATGATGTGGTTTTGATTTTTTTTACTAGTCATGTTATGGCTAGATTTTTTTCTTCTACTTCTATTATTCTTATTAAGAATAATGATGCTAGTAATTGGAATGATTTAGACTTATTAGTTTTTGTGCTTTCTTTACTAAGCCGATTTCTAAAATTTTTATGAATCATTTATGTATTGTTCTTCCTAAATTTATTTCTCCTTTTCAAATAGGCTTTGTTAAAGGTCATGCTATCTTTGATAATATTTTGTTGGCCCAGAAATTCTGCCATGATTTGGATGTCAAGGTGAGGGGTGGTAATATTATCATCAAGCTTGATATCTCCAAAGCTTATGATAACATTAGTTGGCAATTCATTTATAAAATCCTGCAGTTATTTAGTTTTAACTTTGTTTTCTTTAACCTTATTAGAAATTGCATTGAAGGTTCTTTTTCCTCTATTATTATCAATGAAAATAACTCTATTTTTTTTATATCTTCTAATGGCTTAAGGCAGGGAGACCCTATGTCTCTGGCTCTTTTCATTATTGTGGTTGATTATCTTTCTAGAAGTCTTGCTAACCTTTTTGAAAATCATCTCACTTTCTATTTCAGGATTAGGGGGTTTTCCTATATCACACTTATGTT
Organism: Dendrobium huoshanense; assembly: GCA_016618105.1. Taxonomy (NCBI): domain Eukaryota; kingdom Viridiplantae; phylum Streptophyta; class Magnoliopsida; order Asparagales; family Orchidaceae; genus Dendrobium; species Dendrobium huoshanense. The sequence continues at coordinate 52,407,495 of CM028351.1, forward strand.
TTGCTGATGACTTTATCATCTTTATAAATGCTTCTTGTAATAAGATTAATAAGCTTATGGAATTTCTTTTAAAATTTTCAAACTGTTAGTGGCCTTTCTTTGAACAAATAGAAATGTTATTTCATTATTTATAATAAGGTGCATAATTCTTGTATCTCGGCTATTAAAGACCTTACTGGTTTTGTGCATGTATAGTTACCTATCAATTAAGTATCTTGGTATTCCTCTTTATAAAGGTAGAAATACATCTTTTTTGTTTAATGATTTAATTACCTCTGTGCAGAATAAACTTCTGTATTGGGAATCTAATTTATTGAGCTTTGGGGGTAGGCTCACTCTCATTAGAAATATGCTTTGTTCTCTCCTTGTCTGTTCTTTCCAAACTTTGCTTCCAACTAAAATGGTGTGTAATAGAATTAATAAAATTCTTAATAAATTTTTTTGGAAAGGCTCGAATAGTAAAACTTAAATTGTTTGGGCTTCCTGGGATAAGTGTTGTGGGGTTTTAAAGGAGGGCGGCCTGGGCTGTAAAAGCATGGCTGATTTGGCCCATGATTTTTCTTTCAAATTATGTTTTATTTTTCGTGCTAAGTTATCTTTATGGGGTAATTTTATGTTTTTCAAATACATCGTGGGGAAGCACCCAACTACTTATCCTTTTAATATTGGTGATTCTAAAGTTTGGTAGAGGGTGTGCAAGGTTAAGTGGAGCCTCTTCTCACTTGGGATCTTGGGGGGTGGCAGCATCTTTTTCTGGCAGGATCAATGGTTAGGTAATCAATCTAATGATTCCCTTATAAATTCCACTTCTACTATTATGATTAAAGTAAATTATTTCATTAATGATAACTGTTGGGATTATGGTAAGCTTACTAATGTGTTTGCTAACTTTATTATTAAAAAAATTCTCAATTTCCCTTTGAACTTGGAGTTGAAGGATGTTTTATTATGTAAGTTGGCTAATGATGGGGTTTTTAGATTAACATATGCTTGGCATGTTTTTAGACCTAAAAATGTTGTTATTATCATTTTTTGAAAGATTTGGCATAGAAGTATCCCTTATACTGTTGCCACTTTTATTTGGAGAATTTTAAATAGATTCATTTCCACGGATGATAATTTGATCAAAAGAGGTTTTGTTCTTCTGTGCAAGTGTCAATATTGTTATCATGTGGAGAGTATGCATCGTGTTTTTGTCTCGGGTCCTTTAGCTGTTAAAATTTTATGTCACTTTGATGATATCTTCAAATTAAACTACTTTAATGTGAATTTGTCTATTCATGCTCTTCTTAATGCTTTATTTGTTAATTATAAAGGTCATATTAAAAATGTTATCCCTTCTCTGATTTTATGGTTTCTTTGGATGGAGAGGAATAACTCTATTTTTAGTGGCATTAGAATGGACTCTTATAGGGTTATTAAGAATGTGAAAGATAAATTGCTGAGCTTATTTTCTATTTACTTGCTTTCTATCAAAAGTTTCAATAATTATTATGATGTTCCTCCTGATTTAGGCATCAGGTTGGAGGCCCCTTTGCTTCCTTCTCAGCCTCATTTTGTTTCTTGGGCGAAACCCTCTTTTGGTTGTTTCAAGCTGTATGTTGGTATTGCTAACAAGATTAACAACATATGGTGTGGTGGCATCATTAGAGATTTTTGTGGTAATGTTATTCTTGCATTTTTGGTCCCTTTTCTTAATGGTAATTGTCATATGGCTTTTCTTACTTTGATTCTTTATGGGTTGAGAATTTGCATGTCTCTTAATATTGCTCATATTTGTATTGAGGTTGAGTCTACTCATAATATTTAGTGCATTTTTTATGATGTGGACTCAGTTTGTAATTCTGAGATGTTTTATATTGTTATAGATATTAAATAATTAATGATTTTTATCATTGTTTCTTTTTCTCAAGTGATTAGGGAAGGTAATGCTTGTGCCAATTGGTTGGCTCATTTTGGATCATGGATTGAATGCTTCATTTATTTCTTGGAAGCCAATGTTCCTACTCCTTTAAAAGGCTTTTTAAAATTAGACAAAATTTGTTTACCTTATGTTAGTATCTAATTTGGTTCCATCTTAATTATTTGATTCATGTTTGATGCCTTATCCTGTTGGTATTTTTTGGCTTGCGGGGTCTTATCCCAGCGTTGGGATTGCTCTTATGATTTTTCTTGGTGGGTGGCCTATTTTATATTATCATGTTATAGAACTTTTTATCTATTTTTGTAATGGGTTCATAGGGTTAATTGATGATTGCAATGGCTTTTACTTGACGGGTATCCCATTAGTTGATCTCCTTCCTCAGGCTTTGGCTTTCCCTGATCCTTTTGGTTGTGGGTTTGTTGGGTTTATGGGTATCTGGTTGTGGTGTTCTTTCAAGGCTCCGAGGTTGTTCTTTACTATCCTGTTGGGTTGTTCTATTTTGCTGAGGCTGCTGGGCTTTATTTATTGGGTGGCTGCTTATTTTCTGGTGGCTGGGAGGGTCATCTTTGGTGGGTTATTTCTGTTTTATGGTAGTTTTTTGGTGATCTGTAGGTTTTGGTTTGGGCACCTGGGTGTGTTCTACTGGGTTGCCCTATTTTGCAGTGGTTGTTGGGTTCTTTTTGTATGCCCGATGCTATTTTTTTGGAGCCTGGAGCTTATTTCTAGTTCTTCCTAGAGTTTATTTCTTTGGGGGAGTGGGGGGGGGGGGGGGGGGGGGGGGGGGGGGGGGTCGGGGTAGCCGAGGCCTTTTGGTTGGATGGAGCGGCATTGGGATTCTCATGATGATGTTTATAAGATCCAATCATCTTGAGTTCTTTCTGTCCGAACCCCTCAATCCTTAACAGTGGTATTTTTGGTTTGGTTGGTGTTTTTTGGATCCATGCCATTCAGTTTTTTTTGTGGGCAGTGTACTATATTTAGCTGTTGCTCTTTGTTGTTATTTTTGCACTATTCCTATATGTGGACTGCTATTCGGGTTTGCTTTGTTTATCTCAATTTGGGGTGTTGGAGTTAGATTTATGTTCACTGGCAGGCTTCTGGGGTTACCTTAAAAATCATTCCAGCTGTAGTTATGGTTTTGTCTTGCTTCTCCATTGGGTGTATGATGGTTGCTCGGATGCTTCTATTCTTCTTGCTTGGACTCTAATTTTCTATCTTTATTGGGCTATGACTAACTGTTATATGATTCAATGGTGGTATTTTCAACCCATTCCTATTTATATTATTTTGTGCTTCCTTTTTTGTGCCTTGTACTCTTTTTGCAGGATCTCTTTTATGCAGGTCATTGTGCTGCTAGTTTTTTGGATAGGAACCTCACTCTAAATGCTGATGGTTGCTGCCTTCCTTCTTTTTGGGTGCTTCTGCTTGTGCACCGTAGATTATACCTAGGTTTTATTGTATATTTATTTAGATGGGATCTTGAGCTCATAGGTCTTTTTGGTTTTAAAAAACTCAAGGCCCCTTTAAGGACTTTGTACTTTTTTCTTTAATTAATGCATAGGCCCCTCCATGGGGTTCCCCTAAATAAAGTTGTATGTAATTTCAAACATCTAATTGAGTACTTGATTTATGAAAACACTTATCTCTTCAAAAACTTAAAATAAAAGGACTACCTTGAATTTAGAATTCCTAAGCTTAAAAAATTTAGAACTCTAACCCTTGATGATTGATTAGGACATAGACAAACATTAATAAATAATTCCAACACTCGTCATCAACTGATGTTAATGCTCACAACCTCTCAACACTAATATCTAGAGTTGACCATATATTGCCACCCATTATTTATCAAACTTGGATGCCCATCATCGACTAAAGATTACACCTTCTATAAACCAAATGTTGATCTACAGTGCTGACCAATATCAATTTCTAACAAATATCAATCACCAATAATCTGGTCTCTTTTTTGGTCATTGATCTCCCCATCTTGAAGGAAAATGACCAAGCAAACCAGTAGCTATCATCTGATATTAAAAAATCCCAAGAAAAACTAATGTATGACTCTTGCCAAAATCTAGCATATTTCAACGTTTAATGTCAAAGTTTGCCTTTCTTATTGTTGGTTCTCCATTTTGAAAGGAGAACAACTAAGATCATTGGTCATCACTTAATAGCTAAAATTATTTATGGTCCATCATTTATTTGCCTAAATATATGATGTATATCTATAAAATTTTAATGCCCATACTCTATGTACATGATATTTACCTCTCCTTCCCCACAGTAGTCATGATTTTTCAAACCAAATTATAATCATCATCATATTTCATGTTAATTTATTCTCTTTAAGTTATGTGCCTCTCTTTTATCAATTAATAAAAAATTCCATATAAGAAGAAGAATTTTCTTGTGCATAAGTGTTGTGGACTAAAACATTCACACTGATAGAGATATAAAAAGCTTAATGTCTTCGCTTTGAACAAAAATCTAGCACACATATATATAAAGAGAGAGGGGTGCAAAAATCATAAGTGATGCCAAGATTTTCATGCCAAAACCCATAAGAAGGGGAAAACTCATGGGTTTCATCTCAATTAAAATAATTCCACTAGTATTGATGGTTGATTAAAAATAGTATCCCTCCTCTGAAGAGGGTGTTGGCTTAATGTAATAAATACACATTATATATAATATTCTACATTGCAACTGTTCTTAAAATAGTGTTGACATGTCTGTTTGGTCAGCAGGACTATAGTCATACGACAGTGATTATAAGGACCATAGTTGGCGGGAGATGGGAGATTTGACCATAGTTACTGAGTGAAGATGGTTGAAGGGGCTGTAGTCAATAGGAGATGTTGGTCGGAGGGATCATAGTTGGCGGGTGATAGTGGTCAGACAGACTATAGTCGATTGGCGACGGTGGTCTTAAGGATCATATTTGGTAGTTGGCAGAGGTCAAGAAGGGCAGTGGTTAGGAGTCGGGTGGATATGTGGTTGTGGTCGATGGATAGGAGGTAGTCCGAATGCTGTCATCAACCCGGTGGTTGTCCATCGACGGTCGGGTAGAAATTCTAATTGAAATTAATGACCAAGTGGTAATCTGATAGTAGTACGTGGTCAGACAATAATCTGATAATGGTTGGAAAAAAGTTTGAGAGTGGTCGAAGATGGGGTAGAAGTCAAGTGGTGTTTATGATTTGATTAAAAAAGATGTGATTTCGAAAAAGATTAATTTTCTTTGGGAAAGAATAATTTTTAAAATTATAATTTTGAAATAAAACACATCATTATAAATAGTATATCACCTTGGAAGAGAATATATCATTCCTTAATGGGTTCATATTACAAAATCTTGAATTCATTCTGATTAGCGTAGTCGAACTCAGGAAATAACTACATATGATCACGGAGGATCAAAATGAAGTTTAATCAAGTGCTTGACTAAAATAATCTTGATAAAAGATCATTAATTTCATAATCAAAATTATGTTAATAGGAAGATATATCTTTCTAAGGAAAGTGAATATCACCTATTATCAATCATTTGGATATGATGATAATGATCATTGAATTTAAAATTTCCAAAGAAAATTAATTAAAGGTTTTAAAAACTTTATTTTAAAAAAATTTAGTCTGGGTTCTAAATCTCTTATGAGCGTAAGCCCTCGTAGTTAATTACATTGTAGGAAAATAAAAAATTTCTAACGAATACTCTCGATTAAAATAGTGGTAGAAATTTCATTTAAGAATTCAAAGCAGGATTTCAAAGGAGGTAAGGTTGGAATTTCAATAGGGATTGGATTAAAATTGAGCATTTATTTTAATTGTTAAAGGAGGAATGGTAGGGAGTATTTTGATTTTCTGAATTACTTTAGAAACACCCCAACCTATCCTAAGTGTTAGGCTTAAATTTTATTGAAAGAGATATTTAATTTGAATGATCAATTTTATTGAAAGTTAGGATTCAATTCTTTTAGGTTGAGGTCTTATAATCTGAGCTTACCTCAGAACCTAAGTCTAAATTAGGTACTAAAAACTAATGATCTGAACTTAGCTAATGCATTACAAATATGGACTTACCCCGACTTGAATTAGGGAGCCAACTAAACCACCTAGGCGCTTTAAAACCATGAGTCTGGTCAAATTATGCAAGAGTGGTTGGGACGTTGTATTAAGTTAAGTTTAAAGAAAGTGGGGCCAACATCTAGAGCAGATTCCTAATTTATCTATAATACAATGCATGTTAGTCGACTCAATAAAATTCTTAAATTAGAATGAAGCAGTTTAAAATAAGGCTTAAAAAATAAAATTTTCCCTAGAGATTACACAACATCAAGGACTGCACCCTTAAAGGTTAGGTGGCCTGCTAGAACCTACATAGAGGAGGTGCCTAACAAGGTAGAGAAGGTATAATATGATGCATAAAAAATCCTCGGTGAGTCCGAGCTTACTTCTTAAGTTTGTTAGAGTTTTTATGTGAACTAAAATTTTTTAATTTAATTTGAGTAGAAAAATTTTTTAACGTACCCTCACGAGCCTCCAATTGGGTTACAGGCTAAAATAAAAGTGGCATGCAAGAATCGCCAAAAAAACTACTAAAAGCAGGATATCATATATTGTAATCTACGTCAAACATTAATCAAATCAATTAAATTAATATTCAAATTAAAAGTCCATAGGCAAGTGCCTTTTAATATTACAAATAAAAATTTCATAAAAGTAAAGTGGTCGGGTACTACTAACAACAAGCCTAGATTTCTAATCATAAGACTCAAGTGACTTTGAGAATGGGTCTTCTCATTATCCACTTCTTCATCTTTCTACGGCTCCTTGGATCGTCGAGTCCGAATATCCAAATGAAAAGAAACTCCCGCTAACCTGATATCCTAACTTGACCTTCCAAATGGAGGAAGATTCTCCTCTTAGGAATATCTTTTCCTCTTTGGAATCCAAGTTGGATATAAATATCTCATCTCAAATCACTTGAAATTTATAACTCAAATAAATTAAATTACATTTAAATTTAAAAGAAAAATACTATACTCAACAACTTGCAGGGTTATCCTAAGCAGTTATAATCAAATCACTCAAGCAGTTAATTAATTGGAAAATACTCAAATTCATAGTCACACTTGACCATAATACTCAAATTCATAGTCATACTTGGCCATGCTCTTTTAATATTAAAGGGGGACTTATGCATTCTGAAGTGCCAGCATAAAATATTATTAATTTAAAGCTTAATTTTTTTGCCCCTTTTAATTTCAATTGCCCTGCTTGAGTATGATCATCTGCATAAGATTTAATTAGTTTAAATTTTCCCTAACCTAAGGGTTATCTATCATACAATCAATCACATCACTGTGTAGAAAGTCAGTAAACAATCAATTCAATCTAATTTAGAAGACATCATGTAGTGAAAGCTTGAAAACGTGGCACACAATAGCAGGAAAGTAAACATTGGCCTAGCCAAAGACTAGAGGCAGTGTTCCTAGCAAAACATTTAAAGTGTGTGAGGTAGGTTGTGTGGTTTGGATATGTTCTATGGAGGATAACTTGTTAAAGTTATTTGATATTTTGATTTTTTTGAAAGATTTAAGAAAAAATTTAATTAAAGTTTAAATATTAATGATTTAAAATTGATTTTAAGATTGATTTTGATTATTTTTTTGATATCACGTTTGTTTCACACAAAGGCCATGAAGTTTATTTCACCTTCATTGAGACAAATTTAGTAGTCTCGTAGGCCTGGGTTACCTAGTGGTAATAGGTATAATTAAGTGACTTAAGTTGATTAAGATTTGAAAGTTAATGAATTTTAATTCAAGTTGGTTGATTACTGGTTTTAAAGTTAAATTAATATTTTATGGAATTTTTAAATGATTTTTAAATTTTAAGATATTTTAGGTTATTTTAATCATTTAATTAAGGTGATAAAAAATAACTTTTTGATTAAGCTTACATTCTGGAATGTTAATATTTTTATAAAATATTAGACCTTAATACAATTAGTTATATTATAAGCATGCTAGATTTAGATTTTTCTACTATTAATTGTGACTTTTCAAAGTTTAATATATTTATTGAATTATTTAATTCACTTAATTAAAGACCCTTTTTATGGTTTTACTCCAAATGAATTCCAAACTTTTTGAAATCACCTTCAAAGAATAGGAATGATCTAAAGAGGGATTATCAGGTGTTTGAGAATTTTTTGAAAATTTTAATTATTTTTAATTAATTAAATTAATTAAATATTAAATTTCAATTAAAATTAAATTAAGTTTAGGTTTGCTATAAAATCAAAAGGATTTTATTTTTGTTAAGTTAGAAATTAAATTCTGGTCAGTTTAAGGTATTATATGCAATTTTTGAATTTAAATTTGAATTATTATAATTTTTAAAAATTTTAAATGCTTTATTATGGTTTTAAGCTTAAGTTGATTGATTAAGGGGTTTAATGATTTTTAAAATTGCTGGAAATTTTTCTATGGGCTGGAAATGTCACTATGTCTAAGTGTTCAAAGTTTCAAGTTAGAAGGATGTGTATCCTATTTATTAGAATTTATCTAATTTTTAGGGATTAATTGGGAGAGAACTCCTTCTGATGTTAATGTTTTCTATTACATGTGTTAAAGAGCCAGTTATGGTGGTTATTGATAATTGGGAGGATGATGGTAAGTTTAAGGAGGATGATTTTCATGAGTTAGATTCAAAGTAACATAGTAAATGATTTCTGAAGCGAGATGCTCATAACATCTCTCTGCTTCTCTGAGGTGATTTCTAGGCGATCTTAGGGTTCTTCAGCGCACGTTCGATTTTGTCCCTTCTGGCTTCAATTTTTTTGCTGTTTTGTCTGATTTTCCTTGCATTTCTCTTCTGGATTTCTTACGTGCTCCGATCTTGTTTTTCTCTTTGTGTTTCGTGCGGGGCGATGACGACTATCATCATCGAACCTTGTTTCTTTCCTATAATTTTGAGGGGAAATCGTGATCTTTAAAAGAGGCTCTAGCAGGTTGTTCTTTTTCATCTCTGAAACTCATGCTATTTTGCTCATCATTTAAAGGTTGTCCGGCCCTTCTTTTTGAGTATTATGTGGTTGATGAACTTGCTGCTCCTTATGCTCTAACTTTAGTTGGTAAATTTGCTTTGAGAAGGCCTAATCTTGATATCATTCGTAAGTTTTTTGTTAATCTCAAGCTCACTGGTTCGTTCCATGTGGGTTTACTCGATCAAAGGCATGTTACCCTTCAACTGGCCAATGACCTTGACTATAGTCAGATTTTTGCTAGAAAGTCTCATTATATCCAAGGATGTAAAATACGCTTATTAAAATGGAGTCCAGATTTTGACGTTAGGAAGGAATCTCCCATTGCCCCAGTTTAGATATCTTTTCTTAATTTAAATCTTCATTTTTTTAACCATCAAAATTTATTTGGCATGGCTTCTATCTTCGATCATCCCTTACAAATTGATCAAGCAATTGCTTTGATATTGAGGCTGTTAGTTGCTAGGGTGTTGGTAGAATTGGATGTTTCTAAAAAAAGATCCTAATGAAATTTGGATTGGGTCCGAAGTTAAAGGCTATTTCCAAAAAATTGAGTTTGAGAATCTACCTATTTTTTGTTCTTTTCTGTAAAATGCATGCTCATGCTATGAACGAATGTTTTTGGAAACACCCTCATTTACGTACTAAAAAGAACTCTTTAAAATAATCAAAGGAAGATGTTCATGCTGAGTTGGATATTATGGAACCTAAGGAATTTTCTTTACCTCTTTCGATGGATAGCCACTTCCCCCTGTATGAAAATCCCTTGGCGGCTATTATTGAAAAGGACTCTCTTCTTATTGAATTAAATACATCTGTGCCTCATGTTCACGAAGTTGCTCTTTTAAATGTTCCTTCTACTGATGGTGAAAACATTAGAGACAATGCTTTATATAATGTTGACAAATCTCATTCTAGTATTATTAATCACAATATACCTGATGTTAGTGATGTTATGCTTACTAATCCTTTAATTATTCAGGAAGCCGTGAAGGATACTAATGTGCTTGATCCATTGGTTGGCACTGAAGGTGAGGGAATGTATATGGCTTTAGAGGATGGAGAATTTGTCTCCTTGGACCACCACCTGTTAAGTTCTACATGTGTTAAAGAACCCGTTATGGTGGCTATTAATAATTGGGAGGGTGATGGTAAGTTTATAGATGATGATTTTCATGAGTTACATAGGGGACAATCTAATGATGGTAACAATCCTTCAACTTCTAATTATAATAGCGATGCTCTAATGGATACTGAGGAGATGCATATTGCTGCTAGATGCTTTGCTAAGGATGATAAAGATACTAGCTTTATAAAATTTCATAGTAAAAGAAGGCGGAAGACCAAGCATATTTCTTTGCAACCTCCTAGATCCACTGCTAGAAATACTTGCTCAAATACTTCTCATTAAGTGTTCTTTATGCTTAGTACGATTATTTGGAATGTTAGGGGCATTGGTTGTCAATCTTCTAGGATTCGTGTTAAAAATTTATGTCATGTTCATAATATCTCTATTTTAGTGTTACTTTAGCCTCTTATTCCTTCTACTCGATTGCTTAATACTTCTCAGTTTGTGGGGTTTCACCATGCCATTTCGAATGTATCTAACAAAATTTGGGTTTTTTTGGAAAAATCCTGTTAAAATTGATGTTATTGGAGATTTTATTCAAGTTATGCACTATAAAATTAAAGCCTTTAATCTTCAGTGTTTTTCCTCTTTTGTTTATGCTGCCTCTTCCTTTTATATTAGAAAAACTTTATGGGATCAGCTTATGAATTTTCATACTTTATGTCATTTTCCTTGGTTGGTTAGTGGTGACTTTAATGCTATCACTACACTTTCTAAAAGGATTGGTGGGCCTACTCCTTTTCGTTCATGTCTGATTTTAATAATATGATTTTGTCTTGTAGTTTGATTGATATTGGGTTTGTTGGCAATAATTTTACCTGGAATAGGGGTTACTTATGGCAAAGAATTGATCGTGTGCTCTTTAATGATCTTGGATTAATGATATTAATTTCACTAATGTTCATCATCTAAATAGAACTTTATCTGACCACTCTCCTCTGTCTATTAATTTTAAGAATAGACATTCTTATGCGTCTTTTCACTGTAGATTCTAAAATATGTGGCTTCTTAATAATTGTTTTTTTGATGTTGTTAATGAGAAATGGAAAACTCATTTACATCTTGATAACTCTATTTTTGATATGAAAAGGCTTTGGTTGAATCTTAAGATGTTGAAGCAAGTTCTTAACTGGTGGAATCACAGTGTGTCAGAAATATCTTTTCTAATATTTTACAAGCTGAATAATGCGTGACTTCCAATGATATACTATGTCAGCATGATCCTTCCTATGCTAATTTTTCCTTGCTTAAGCAATCTAAACTTGATTTGTTTAACTTTCAAGCTCAAGAAGAGGTGTTTTGGAAGCAAAAGCTGCTACTAAGCATTTGGTTGAGGATGATAGTAATATTAAGTACTTTCATGCTTTAACTAAGAGAAAAAAGATTAAGAACAGTATCAATAACATCCAAAGTGAGGATGGCTCTTATTCTGATAATCTTGTTGAGATTTCAAATTTAGTTGTGCATCATTTTCAAAACCATTTTAATAAAGTTTTTAATCCTGTTAAGGGTATGGATCATTCTTTTATCCTACCTTTTATCCCTTGAGGATAATGCTTCTCTACCTAAACCTCCTTCTTTGGAGGAGGTTAAAGATACCTTGTTGGGCATAAATGGTGATTCTGTGGCGGATCCTGATGGTTTCACGACTCTTTTCTTTAAAAAATGTTGGTACATTATGCAAAATGACATCTTTTCTACTATTTTGGATTTTTTTGCCGGTAACCCTTTTCTTAAATTATTTTCTTCTACCTCGCTTATGCTTATTCCTAAAAATAATACTGTTCAAACTTGGAATGATTTTCATCCTATTAGTCTTTTTACTTTCTTCAATAAATTAGTTTCCAAAATTATTTTGAATCATCTTGCTTTCATTTTACCTAAAATTATTTCTCCTAATCAAATGGGTTTTGTGAAAGGCAGGGCTATCACAGAGAATATTCTTTTGGCTCAAGAATTATATCATGATTTGGATGTCCAGGTTAAAGGGGGTAATGTAATTTTGAAACTTGATATTGATAAGGCTTATGAGAATATTAATTGGAACTTCATTTACTTTATGCTTGAGCTTTTGGATTTAACTCTATTTTTATTAATCTTATTAAGAATTGTATTGAGAATGTCTATTTTTCCATCACTCTTAATGGCTCCAGTCATGGTTTTTTCAAATCTTCTCACGGCTTAAGGTAGGGGGATCCTATTTCCCCTGTTCTTTTTATTATTGCGGCTAATGTTTTGTCTAGGGGCCTCTCTAATTTATTTGAGAATAATCCTGGTCTTTATTTTATAACTTTGGGAGGCTTTCTGATATCTCACTTATGCTTTGCGGATGACTTTATTGTCTTTACGAATGCTACTATTAATAGAATTCATAAACTTATGGAGTTTTTCAATCTTTTTGAAATGGTTAGTGGCTTATCTTTTAAGAAACATAAGTGCTACTTTATTGTTTCTAAAAGGATTTCTAATGACCAGATTTTAGCTATTAAACATGCTACTGGGACAAACTTTTTGTTTGATGATCTTATTTCTTCTATTCAAAATAAGCTCTTATCTTGGGACTCCAACTTTCTTAGTTTTGGTGGTAGAGTTACTCTGATCAAACGTGTTCTCTGTGCTTTACCTATTTATATGTTTCAAATTATTTTTCCTACTCATATTGTTTGCACCAGGATTCATAGGCTTATCAACAAGTTCTTTTGGAAAGGTACTTCTTCCTCTTCTAAAATTACTTGGGTGGCTTGGGACAAATGTTGTGGTGTTTTATCAGAAGGTGGTCTTGGTTGTAAAAATTTACATGATCTTGCTAAGACTTTTTCCTTTAAACTTTGGTATAATTTGCGCACTCAAGAGAATCTTTGGGCCAATTTTATGAATTCTAAATATTGTAGGGGTTCCCACCCTACCATCATCTCCTCTAGAATTAGGGATTCTAAATTGTGGAAAAGGCTTTGCAAGATTAAATGGGAGGTGGAACCCTTTATTTCCTGGGGTCTTGATGAAGGTAATATTTTTTTTTCTGGCAAGATAAATGGTTAGGTAAATATTCTATTATTTTATTCTTAACTCTATATCATATGCTTTTATTAAAGTTAATTTTTTCTTAAATGAGAATTGTTGGAACTATGATAAACTCTCTAGTTTTATTCCTGAATGAATTATCCAGCTTATTTTAAAAGTGCCTATTAATACTAATGCCAAAGACATAATTTTATGTGACTTATCCAAAGATGGTGCTTTCCATCTTAAACATGCGTGGCATTCCTTTAGGGATAAAGGAAATTTGAGTAATATTTTCTCTAAAATTTAGTAGAAGAGTATCCCTTCTACGATTTCTATCTTTCTTTGGAGGGTTCTTCATAAATTTATTCCTACAGAGGATAATCTTTAATGATGTTAGCACCACTTTAGGGATTAATTTGGAGAGAACTCCTTCTGTTGTTAATGTTATCTATTGGATAAAGCCTCCTCCTAATTTTTATAAACTAAATTTTTATGGTGTTCTTTCTGAGTCTTCGGCTGGTTGTGGTGGTCTCATTCGAGACAGCAGTGGTCATTTTATTATTTCCTTTGCGGGGCCAGTTCATAATGGTAATGCTGATACTGCTCTTCTTATAATAATTCTTTATGGTATTTAACTTTGCTTTCCTCTTAATTTAACTAATTTGATTATTGAGGTGAATTCTTCTTTCAACATAATTCCTTTTAAGGATGGGGAGGATGTGTGTTGCAGCCCGAATCTCTTCTATAAGGTTAGGGAATTAAAAGGTTGTTGTTGTTTATGAATTTGTCTTTCTGCCATGTTAGAAAGGGTGGTAACTCTTGTACCTCTTGGCTTGCTAACTGGGGTTGTAGGCTTGGCTGTTTACTGATGTCATTCAATCTTCTATTCCTGGACCCCTTAATTGTTTGCTTGAGCTTGATTCTTATGGGGTTCCTTATGTTGTTTTTTAATTATTTTGTTGGTTTTTTATGCTCTGGATGGTTTTTCTATTGTTTGGGATGGTTCTTGGACTGTGTTGAATTTTTGGCATTTTTGGTCAGTGTTGTGTTTCCTGAGGAGTAATTTCTGTAGCCCGTGTTCTTTTGTCTTATGGTGTTTTGTTGGTTGGATCCTTTTTGGGTATTTTTGTCGTTGATGGAATTTTTGTTTCTTTTTTTTGCTGGTATGTATTGTTGTTCTTGGCATTTTATTTTGCCTCCTTATTTCTGGATCTTCCTACGTTGTTGTTGCAATGGTGGTTTTCTATTGTTAGGGTTTTTGGTGGCTAGAATGTTGATGGGGTTCATGGTTTTTCTAATGTCTATTTGGATTTAAACTAGAGCAGTGAATTTTTTGTTTTTGTTGCTGAGGGTCTGTCTCTTTGTTGCTCTCCTATCTGTTTGGGTGCTGAGGGTAATGGTGGGATTAAGGCTGGCTTTTTATCTTCTTCTGATGGGGTTGGTCTGTTTGGTTATGGGTTATGTTATGATGGTATCAGGTGTTCTGGCAATTTGTTAATCCAGAGTTATTTCTTCTTTATCTGTGCGATTCTTAGGGACAGTTCTGCTGGCCAGAATTATTATGCTGTTAATTGTATCTAGTGGTTCTTCACTTATAACTGTATTATTTGGTTAGCCTTGATTATCTATGTTTGCTGTCCGATTATCAACTGTTATGCTGTTGGTATCATGAGAATTTCCCGTTGGAATGTTTTTATGATGTCTTTAGATATTTTCCATGTTTTGATTGAGCGACATCTAGACTATCCTAATGAAGCTAGTACCAATGAATGTATTCTGAGCTCTAATGGTATAAATTCTAAGACTAGCTTTACTTTGAACAATGTGGTTTCCTTCTTATTCATTTCTATTACCTACCCCAATTTTAACAATTATTAAACTAATAGTTTGTTTTGGTGTAGTTTTTTTCTTAGTAGCCTTTCTTTTTTGCAGGTGGAGCTGACTAGGCTTGGCTTTAATTTTTTTGACAGAAAGAGTGGGCTTTATTGTTATTATATGATCTTTCTTTTTTGGATGCTTTTGTATAACATCTTTAGAATGTTACTAGGGTGCCTTGTATCTTTTTGTAGTGGAAACAATTGGCTCGTAGGTTTTCTTTATCTTTATTTTGTAGCTCTTTTGAGTAGTAGTGAGCCGAACGTCTCCTATATGGACCCTGTAACCTGTTTTTTATATTAACACGTGGGCCCCTCTGTGAGTTTTAACTAACAAAAAAATGTCCTAAATTATTGTCCTTAATGGTGTCACTAGGTTATGTAGGTTTGAATTAAAGTTCTACCAACACTTGGACAAGCATGAATAACATGTAATCACACCAATTACATCCTAAATTTAGGAGAGCTAAAGCTAAGTGCAAGTGTTTGCATCCTATACATATAAATAACAAAATAAAGCTTATTTAATTGAGAGATTAATCAATGAACAATTAACAAAATAATTCCTCATTGATTAACCACCACTCCCCATTAATGCTATTAATTTAAGCTCAAACTATGTTATAAATTTCAAGACTCAACTCAAAGGCTCCAAAATTTAACCTATATAATTTTAAAATTAATTTTATATAGGAAAATAGCTTGATTTTAAGATTAAGATAATTCAAAATAATTTCAAAACAATATTTGAAAATATCTTAATAATTAGAATATATTCAAAAGTAAATATTTCTAATTTTGAATTTAAAAAAAAAATTAAGTTATTAATTAACTAAATATAAATAAAATATTTAAATATTTAAATAATAAAGATTGTTTAAATATATCTTATAGTATCCTGAATTAAATTTATGTTTAATATTTAAATTTTCTTAAAATAAACTACTAATTATTTAAAATATTTTAAAATAAAGCTTTAATTTTCAAAACTTTAATTTAATATTTAGTTAATTATGAATTAAATATTTAACTAATTAAATAATTTAAATTATTTAAAGAATCTTAAATATTTTAAAATATATTTAAATTTAATTTAAGATATATATTTTTAAATATTCTTCATGATATGAAATAATTCCAAAATAAAATTATTTAAAAATTATTTAATTAATATTATTTATTTAATTAATTAATAATTAAAGCATCAAATTTAAATGTTTTAGAATATATTAAATAATTTTAAATAATTTTAATTTTATTTAAAAGGTTTTAAAAATTTGAGTAGTTTGACATAAAATATGAATTTTTTTTATTTAAAAACCATTTTTTATGATTTTGTATAAGGAAATCAAAGTAAAAAAATGATTTAAAATTAAAATTTAAATCATTTTAAGTATCTAGCGCTGGCACGGAACACGCATCGGCACTCAATTGGCTCAGCAAAATTGCAGGGTAATGATAGTGCGGTGGCGCAATGATTGCACCTTCGGCAATTATTGCGTAATAATTAAATGGCAAACATGGTTAACTTATCCGCATCAGAACGTTATCTCCGCTTTTTGAAACGAACAATTCAGATTTGGGCGGACATAAAGTTTAACATCGGGATCAGATCTGCGGTTAATCAGAGCCGCAAAATGGCTTAATCTGCACTGTTAATCGAGCTATCTATGGTCCAGAAAATGTAAATCTGAGCCAGGCTACGGAAATGCCTTAGAACTAGTTTTTTTAAGTTTTCTCTTGATCAGATCAGTCAATTACCATGAAAATTTAAACTCGGCTATTATAATGAACATAATTAATGGGGATGTGTCATAATAACTTAAAAAGAGCATAATTAAAAGTTATTTTAAACTAAGTGTTCTAACCTAGGGTTTGAGATTTTACCTAATCCAACTATTGGATTTTTGTATTCTTGGACTCTCTGGACTTGTAGATTGTCCACACATAATTTTCTAATTGAAGTCTTAGGTTGAAATGCTCTAGATCTAGAGTTCTTGACCTAAGATGGGTTAGAAGCTTGGATGGCCGGAGGATCATCGCCGGTGAGCTTCTAACGACTGGGTTTTTATCGAGAAGGCTTAAGTGACCTGAGACATTCATCCTTGTATGAAACTGGAATCATCCTATACGATCTTCGTGCGAGAACATGCCTGAGACGTTCATCCTTATACAAAATTGGGATCATCTCATACGATCTTCCTACGAGAACAAACTCGAGACGTACATCCTTGTATGAAATTAGGATCATCCCGTACAATCCATACTTAGAAAAAAAAACTTTTGTTTCTATTCGTTCGACTGCTCGTCAGGGAAAAATAACTAACCAGATTGTTCCGTACAATATGATATCATACAGTACAATTGGTATAAAAATTAATTTTAAATTCTCCCTTGGTGTGTGTGTGCTTAGTTACTCAATTACAATCACACTCTCTCAGACTCAATAAAATGAAAAAATATAGACTTCAAGTATAATAAACTCTAAACTAATTTTGATTTAAAGTCTTTAATAATCCGGAGTATTATTTCTCTGAAATGTTAGTACACATAAGAGAAAAACAATTCTTCAAAAATATGTTAGGAGAAATAATAATCAAATCAATAATATTTGGAATCATAAAAAACGTACACGTTGCAAAAATATTAAACAAGCAAAACTAAGTAGAAACTATCTCAACAATATCCCCCTTTTTGATGTTGGTAAAATAATTATTCTTTGAATAAAATTGAAAATCCTAAATTTCTCCTTAACTCACTCTAAATAAATAAGCATGTGAGTATAAGGGAATTTCTATTAAGAATAAATCTATTTTTTTTATTTTTCATAAATTCACAAAACACTTCAAATAGAAAAACAAAAAAATAAAACAACTCTAACAAACCCTTAAAACACCAAAAATCAATTGCAAACAAATAAAACAAATAATATTTCTCCTCCTTTTTTACAACAATAAAAAGAAGGAAGAAAAAAAAACAAAAGAAATATAAGAAGTCATATGAGAAACCTTTAATAATTGATCTCGAAAGAGATTGAATTATAATTGCAATAATAAGATTAATGTTCATTAGAGAAAACTAAAGATTCATAATATTTAAATTAAAATATAACATAGACAAGATAAATATATCATGGTCATGAAACAATCTAGACAATAAGATAAGGAGAATTATTGCAAAAGTTATGAAATGAAGATTAATTAAAATCAAATTCCAATATAAAATATAATTGAACATTAGATTGATTTGAAATTGAAGATAAAAAGATATAGGAAAGAACACTTTTCAATATACGTGTTTGTCGACATTGCATATCTTTTCAAATATTTGTGGCACACTTTGTGTATCTTTTTGTTTTTTGAGTAATTTTGTGCCTCTTTTTAATTTACGAACCATTCCGCATTCTTTTGATTTTTGTACACATACATTTCTCCAATTTTTTTTAATTGATCTTTCCAAAATTAATAATCTAAAAAGTCAAACTTCTCTAAGTACAAAGATAATTATATTGAAAAGAGAAATAAAAAATAACAAGACATCAACATTACAATAATAATATTAAAATTATGTATGCCTAAAAAGAACATGAGATTGATAGCCTTAACTTGATCGAGTTATAAATTAACTTATATTTTTGAAAACTTAAATTTCATAACAAATTAATTTTTGTATTACAGTTCATATTATAACACTTTTTAGATCAATTAAGTTAGGATTATCATATATGCAAACTAACATTTCAAACAAAGAATAAAATCAACTAAATAAAATAAGACATTTTTTATTGATATCAACATAAAGATGGTACCATGAACCACATTTGATATCAATACATCTATGTCAAGTAAAAAAAATATAACAACATCAAAGATCTGACATAAGACCGGTACAGAAAACACTAAATAAACATAATTATAGAAACTATAGAAATTATCACATCACATCCCTAAGGACTGGCAAAGATAAAACACAAGAAGTACATCTATAAATCTGAGGGGCCCTGGTCTGGAGGAGGTGGTTGGTTGAAGATAAAATAATATTTATTCATCATAGTCATATTGGTGTTCACCGAGTCGAACAGATCTCAAATCCAACCCATATCCTGCTGGTATTGTACATTCTACAGATTTAGATGAGTCTAAATTTGATCAAAGCACTGATCAAAATGACTCTCTAGTCAGACAAAGCGTTGGACCATCTCCTGAAAGTCAGGTCCATGAGAAAGCACAGGTGCTGGTGCTGGTGCTCCCCCTTCTCCCATAGAATCCTCATTTGTATTATCATCTTTCCCAAAAATTGCTCGAAATGAAGCATCAGTGAAGTAGACAGGCAATTCAAGTAGAGGATCAGGATGAATAAGATTGTATTCCTTCTCAATGATATAGGTCACTAGGTGTCCTAAAGCAATATTTTTATTTCTCTTATGAGAAACATGTCTTATTTTAGAAAGGTTATGAATATAGTCAATAATAAGTTAGGCTTCATCTATAGGTTGACTAGTCATGATAAGGTAAGTAATAGTGGACAGAGGAGGAGTAATATTAATGTGGTCACCAGCTTTAGAAATCATAGATGTTCTAAGGACATGCTGAATGATCCTTGCATTTTGGTTTAAAGAATAGACCCTAGGCAAATGATATACTTGTTCAATTCCTCTAATAACCTTGTTTATTTTAGTCCAGTCAAAATCAGATGTAGAAGTTAAAGTGTGGGTGCTAACTCATTGAGTTCTTAAATTCAAAAAGGTTCCCAAATATTCCTTTATTATTTCTACCCTCTTCTTAAAAATAAAAGATCTGATCATTCTCTCATCCTCACAAAATGACATGTTTGCTAGAAAGTAATAAAATGTTTCTTTGTTATAGGCATGAATTAAGGTAAGGTTAAAATCAAATTGAGTGCTAGCAAAAAGAGACATCACTTGGAAGTGGATATCCTCTTGAAGTAGGATTCTAGAAGGAGAAATCTTAGTAGAAACAAACAAAAGAAAAGAATCCTCATTAGCCCTGGATAAAAAGTTGTCGTCTCCACCCCTAGAAGACAGTCCCTAAGTGAGTTTACCCCTCTTGCTAGAACTATCAACTATTAAGATTTGAAGGATTGGAAAAGGATACTGAAGTTAATGAAAATGAATTCCAAACCCTCATATTTAAAGAAAAATGGTCTTTCATACGTATAAAAATTGGTTCGTACTGTATGATTGATGGTTAGTACACGACGAAATGAATTTCATATGTACGAACAAATACGTTCAAAATGAAACGAGTTTTTGTAATCATGTAAGTTACGAGGTGTCTTTTCGTACAGGCTTTTTCACCATATGATTGTATAAATGAACATGTGTTCATTCGGGATGATCGATTATTTAAGATTATTTTAATGACGATTAGATTCGTCCCCCACATGAAATGATATGTGGTTCGAATGTACGAACTACAGTTCGTACGTACGATCTGTTATAATAATTGATTCTGCATGTATAACTGTCTATATGCGTACGTACAAAGTAATACAAATCATCCGGGATGATATAAATATCATATAGTATGATATGTATTAAAAATTAAAAACTTTTTGCATTTAGTTCAAAATAATGATCAACATGCTATAAAATTAGTACATGACAAAAATTATTTTTTACAGTATGAATAGAACACTTAAAAAAAATTGCACGGTCGATCAGAAATAGGAAATTTGATGAAAAAATATTTCAAAATCACACAAAACATAAAAACAAAAATAGAAAATCACAAACATAAACAAGCACAATTAAATACAAAAATAGAAAACACACAAAGACACATATCAAGTTTGTAGAAAATTTTAATTAAGCATTAAGATCAATCATACCAAGCCTTGCTCTTAATGTGCTGAAAGTTTCAAAGGTTAGTGGTTTTATAAAAAATATTTGCAAGTTGATTTTCAGTTGACACATGTTTCAGTTCAATTCCTCCTTTGGATATATGATCTCTTATAAAGTGATGCCTTATCTCTATAGGTTTGGTTTTAAAATGTTGAATATGATTTTTTGAAATGAAAATGACACTAGTGTTATCATAATAAATTAGAATTATGCCTATTATAAATCCTAAATTAATCAACTGTTGTTTCAACCAAAGAACTTGTGGCACACAACTTCCTAAGGTAATGTATTCAGCTTCAATAGTAGATAGGGCTATGGAATTCTATTGTCAACTGGACCAAAAAACTAAAGATTTTCCTATAAATTAACAAGTTTCAGAAGTACTCTTTCTATCAATCCTATAACCTGCAAAGTCAGAATCAGAATATCCAATTATTTCAAATGAAGAGCTAAACATAGGATACCAAATCCCTTAGTTCTGAGTTTCCAAGAGATATCTTAAAATCCTTTTTACTATTATCAAATGTGATTCTTTTAGATCAAATTGAAATTTAGCATATAAATAAATAATGAACATAATATCAAGTCTGCTAGTAGTCAAGTAAAGCAAATATTCAAATATTTCTCTAAATTTCTTTTGATCAATAGATTTTCCCTTTGGATCCTTATCCAACTAAACTGAGAAACTCATAGGTGTACTAACAGGTTTAACATTGTCTATTTCATACTTCTTGAGGATATTCTTAACAAATTTCGACAGACTAAGAAATGTTCCATTCTCAATTTGCTTAATGCTAAAACCTAGAAAATTACTCAGATCTTCCATTAAACTCATCTTAAATTATCTACTCATTATTTTAGAAAAATCATCACAAAAATTTTTATTTATAGATCCAAAGATGATATCATCAACATAAATTTATACAATGAGTATGTCTTCTCCTAATTTCTTCAAAAAGAGAGTGGTGTCCACACTACTTTTTCAAAGATCTCTCAAGTAGTAAAGTGCTTAACCTCTCATACCAAGCCCTAGGTGCCTATTTCAATCCATACAATGCAATTTTCAATTTAAAAACATAATTTGGGTATTTTAAATTTTTAAAATCTGGAGGTTATTCAACATAAATATTCTCTTGAATTACCCTATTTAAAAAGAACTTTTAACATCCATTTGAAATAATTTGAATTCTCTAAAATAGGCAAAGACTAATAAAACCCTATTTGCTTTAAGTCTCGCTACAGAGGAAAAAGTATCCTCAAAATCAATCCCTTTAATATGATTATATCCCTTAGCCACCAATCTAGCCTTATTTCTAACAACAATTTTTGAGTCATTCTTTTTGTTTTTGAATACCCACTTGGTTCCAACTACACTTTGATCATTTGGCCTTACAATTAATTCCCAAACATCATTTCTCACAAATTGATTTAATTCATCTTGCATTGTCAAAATCTAAAATTCATCCGAAAGTTCTTGATTTATATTTGTGGGTTCTATCATTAAAATAAAAGTAGAATGATTGACTTCTTTACTTAGTCCACACCTAGTCCTAACAAGCTCACTAGGTTTACCTAAAATCAATTTCTTAGGGAAGTTTTTACAAAATCTCAAATCTCTCGGCAAAGGGGTTTTTTAAATCAAAATTTTCTTCCAAATTATCTTTCTAAACCCTTTGTGAGTTAATTTCTATTTCATTCTCTTCCACATTTGGCTCTTCCAAAATTTCAGTTTCATCAAATACAATATGTGTTGTCTCCTCAATTATCAAAGTTCTTTTGTTAAATACTCTATAAGATTTCTCAATACTAGAGTATCCAAGAAAAATTCTTTCACCTAATTTTGAATCAAATTTTTGTAAGGTAGATATTCCATTATTATGAATGAACATCATAAACCTAAAAACATGCAAATGTGATAAATTAGATGTTCTCCTCTTTAGAAGCTCATATGGTGTTTTATTTAATTTTGATCTGATGTTCATCCAATTCAGAATATAACATGTTGTGTTAATAGCTTTAGCCCAAAAATATTTAGGAAGTGAATATCCTGCCAACATGGCTCGTGTAGCTTCAATCAATGTTCTATTGTTCCTTTCAACTTTCTTGTTCTGCTGAGGGGTTCTAGGTGCAGAAAAATTGTGATCAATTTCTTTTTCTTTATAAAAATTCTCAAATCTCTCATTTTCAAATTCTCCTCCATGATCACTTTGGATTAACAAAATCTCACACCCTAATTTCCTCTGAATCCAAGTCAAAAAAATCTCTAAACTCTTCAAATGATTCACTCTTATGATATAAAAATTTATTCCAAGTGAATCTTGAAAAATAATCTACAATCACAAATACGTATACCTTCCCTCCTAGACTTATAGTTCTCACCAGTCCAAAAGATCCATATCTAAAATCTTCAAAGGTTTACTAGTTATAAAATCCTTATAAGAATAAAAAGAGGACTTCACCTATTTTTTTAATTGGCATGCATCGCAAATGTGATCTTTAGTAAAGTCTATTTTTTGTATACCTATCACCAAATTATTTTGGATAATTTTTCTAAGATGTTTCATGCTAGAGTGAAAAAGTCTTCTATGCCATAACCATAACTCATTAAAAATAGTTTTCAGGCAAAAAGTATTAGGAGTTTTTATACAATTTAAATCTAGCATATAAATATTATTTACCCTTAATCCATGGAAAATATCAATTCCATTTAGGCTTCATATGCACCTAGTAGGAAAAAATTTTATACTATATCCTTTATCACATAGCTGGATAATACTCAATAGATTATGATTTAAGCCTTCTACAAGTAACATATTTCCAATAAAAAGAATTTGCAAGTTTCCAATCATACCTGATCCAACCACTTTCCTAGTGGTGTTATCTCCAAGTGTAACCCTGCCTCCACTTCTGGCTTACAACAATATAAATTGCTTAGTGTCTCCAGTCATATGCTTTGAGCAACCGATGTCTAGGTACCAAATGCTCTCACGAGGACTTATATGAGAGATTACCTGCAAAACTATCAAATGTTAGACCTGGGAACCCAAACAAATTTGGGTTCTCCTTTTGGCAAAATAAAACTAGATATATGTATGATATATCTAGGTTTATGCATCTTAGGTTTCCACAGTAAATGAGTTTTTCTACGTAAGGTACAAGTGTGTGTTATATGTCCAATCATCCCACAAGAAAAGTATTTTTCTCCAGGAAATAGATTTCTCAATCTTCTATAATTATTTTACCTCTTCCTGGGTTGTAAAAATTTTGGATACAAAATAAGATTAGTAAAATCTTCAAGTGTTGGTGGTTTCCTATTTTCTTCGAGAGCTTACACTTTCAATTTCAAAAATATGTTTAAATCATTTAGTATGTTTTTATCAAAATTCAAATAGTGCTATCTGTTTTCTGATTCATTCTTATATCTTTTAAAATCTTTTTCCAATTGAGCATAGGATGATCTTCAAATTTCATTCTTCTTATTCAGGTCATCAAATTCATCAAATAAGCTTATATGGTTATTATATATCAATGCAGTTAACTATGCTAAGTCATATTATTCTACAATCCATTCAACAAAGGGTGTTTCAACTCTAATACCATCAACTAATCTAGTTTATTTTGTATACCCTTCTTGAACTAATATCCACATATGATAATCTAGTAACTGTAAAACTCTAGACATACGAAATTTCTAAAAATCAAAAGGGATTTTGTAAAACAAAGGAGGTCTAGTGATCGAGTAACCTTCTAATGTGTTTCGGTTTCCAAAAGTAACCATGATCATTTTTCAAAAAGTAATCTAAACTTAAGATTTCTAATCAATGCTCTGATACCACTTATTAATTCTAATTGAATCTTGAATTGGTTGTTAAACCTAAACTTATGTCCCAAGACTAACTAAGAGGAGGGTGAATTGGTAATTTTAAAAATTCTCTTGGATTTAAAATTTTGAAACTAGTTAATGATTTGTAGTAAGTTAATTAAAGTTATTCAAAAGCAAATTTTTTAACCAGGAAATAAAACTTGCAGTAAGTAAGCAGCCAAAATTTAAATGACATAAAGATTTATAGTGGTTCAATTAAACACGACTTACATCCACTCCCTGAAGACTCCCTCTATTACACTATTACCAAAGTGACTCTTTTTTTGCCACCATAGTAGGGCAGAGAAGCCATTACAAAGCTCTCTTCCACCAATTCCCGGTTAGGAAAAGTATCGTCATCTTTTCACACCCTCCAAGTGTAGGAAGAGAACCTTCATCCTTTCATAACTTCCAAGTGTAGGTAGAAACCCTTCATCCTTTCACACCCTCCAAGTGTAGGTAGAGTACCTTCATCTAATCATAATATCCAAGTGTCGGTAGAGAATTGTCGGCTGTTCACACTCTCCAAGTGTCGGCAGAGAACCTTTGTCCTTTCATAACCTCCAAGTGTAGGCAGAGTACCTTCATCCTTTTACACCCTCCAAGTGTAGGCAGAGTACCTTCATCCTTTTACACCCTCCAAGTGTAGGCAGAGAACCTTCGGCTGTTTAAAGATCTTCTTGTTGAGTCTAGTAATTAGGTTGTTAAGCCTAAGTAAATGTCCCAAGGCTACCAAGAGGGGGGTGAATTGGTAGTTTTTAAAAATTTTAAACCCTCTTAAAATTAAAGTTGAACCGAAATGAAATTGTCTTTTAAAGTTTGTAGAAAAATGTTTTTCAACCACAGAGTTGTTAAAACAGAAATTTAAAATGCGGAAACGTAAAAGCAATAGAGTAAATGACACCAGATTTATAGTGGTTCGGTCTATAACCAGACCTACATCCACTTCTCAGAGGCACCCTCTGAGTATTGCACTAATACCACAAAGTGACTCTCCTTTAGCACCCACAGCAAGGCGGAGAAGCCTGTACAAATCCCTCTTTTCACCACTCCCCGGTGCGGCAGAGAACCGTCGTCCTTTTACACAATCCACAGTGCTGGCAGAGAACCGTCGTCCTTTTACACTCTCCTAGTGTGGGCAGAGAACCCTACTGCTGTTCACACTCTCCAAGTGTAGGCAGAGAACCTTCTTCCTTTTACACTCTCCTAGTGTAGGCAGAGAACCCACGTCTGTTCACACTCTCCAAGTGTCGGCAGAGAACCGGACCTTCTTGAATTATCTTCTCACAAGAACCTAAAAGAAAGAAAGAAAAGAGTGAAGGAATCCAATTTCACAAGTAGAGATTCTTACCTTAGCAATCCAAGTGAAGCCTTCTTGCTCCAATGGTAGGAATCCTCCTTTGAATGCTCTCTTCCACTCTCCCCTTGACTATTCTCTCAATAGGCACGAAGATCAAATGACAAAAAGATTGGGTGGCAGTCTAATTTGAAGTATTTATACAAAAGACAAGAAAAACCGCCCAAAAACTGCAAGTTTTCAATTCTGTACGCAGTGGATCGTCCGGTACGATCGTGGATCGTCCTGGACGATTTTACTTAAACGATCTGAAACGACCCAATTTGTATATGTGTACGAAATGACTTCGTACAGCTGATCGTCCTGTACGAACTAGGTTCGTCCAGTACGAACGGTTATTACAAGGTCGGTTCTAGAAACTGCTGAAAACTGTCCTAAGTCGGTTTATCGTTTGGACGAAAATTTGATCGTCTGGACGAAAATTTTTAGAGAGCCGATCGTCCTGGACGATGATTTATTTCGTCTGGACGAAAATTTTCCAGAGCGCCCATCGCCGGGGATGATAATATGGTTTCGTCTGGACGAAAATTTTCCAGAGAGCTGTTCGTCCGGTACGAAATTTATTTTCGTCTGTACGAAAATTTTCCAGAGCGCCCATCGCCGGGGACGATATAAAAATTCGTCCTGGACGAATAGGACTTAGAAAAATTTTTCGAAGCAAGTTCCTATTCGTTCCAAATGCTCTATAGGAGATAACTGACAGATCGTCCAGTACGATATATATCGTCCTGTACGATCAGTATAGAATTTCAAGATCTCCTTAGTTTGTGTGTGTGATTTTATTCACTCAATTACAATCACTCCCTTTCAAAATTAATTCAAAGAAAAGACACTTCAAATAAACAAAATTTCTCATGTTGAATTTGATTTGAAGTTTTCGTAGTCTGGAGTCTGATTTTCCTGAAATGTTAGTATACACAAGAGCAAGTGCAAATCTTCTAAATTGTTAGGAGATAATTATACATCTGAACAATAATGTTTGGAATCATCAAAACTACATAAGTTGTACAAATATAAATCATTCAAATAGCAACTATTCAAACAATCTCCCCCTTTTTGATGATGGCAAAACAATTATTATTAGTATGGTTTCAAGTTAAAACATAATCTCTTATCTCCTAAACTCCCCCTGAATTTATGAGTACATTAAAAATTAAGGAGGCATTAAAGAACAAAAATTTTTGTTTGTTAAAATTTTTTTTTTTTTTCAAAAATTTTAACAGAAAACACAAAACACAAACAAAACAAAAATACAAACATAATAATTTCTCCCCCTTTTTGACAGCAACAAAAAGTGAAGAAGAAAAAGACAAGAAATGTAAATAATAATATGAAATTCATTGTTAAAATTTAATCTAAATTGTGATTTGACATAGAGTATGCAATTTTAAACAAAAGATATTAGGTCAATCATAGAAATTCATAAATTTATGAAATGATATAACATTGTAAGTAAGAAGAATTTATCAAAGACATGATTCAATTTAGACATTTTGATTATTGAAAATCATTACAAGTGAGATGTAAAAAAAATTCTATATTTCAAAGTTCAATAGAATATAAATGAACATTAGATCAACTTGAATTAAGAGATTAAACGAATTTGGAAAGAAGAGAATTACCACATGTGGTGCTTTGCACATCTTTTCAAAGTTTTGGGGCACATTTTTGTGCATTTGTCTTTGGTTGGGCTTATTTTGTGCCTCTTTTTAACTTTAAACAATTTTTGCGAATCCCTTTTGATTTTTGTACATTTGTACAATTTTCAAGAGTAATTTGACCAATTCTTTCCAAAATCTATAATCTAACATTTCAAATATTTCTAGGTGCATAAACATCATTTGAGCATAGAAATACAAAATAAGATAACATCAAAATTGCAATAACAATATTAAATTTTATGTAGTCTAAATGAATAGACATGAACTTAAAAAAAATTCTAACTACAACAAGTTATAAACAAATTATAAATTTAGAAAGTCTAGATTTTCTAATATAGATAATCTCATATTACAATCAAATTTGAGCACAATGTAGATTAAAAATAATATTAATGAAATTCATAAAGATTAGCCACATTTCAAAACAAATCTAAGACAAACAAACTTTCATTAATTAAAAAGAAAATTACTTAAAAACATTGAACTTAAACAAAAAAAAAACATAACAACAAAACAAAAAAAAACATCAGACACACATAAAAAAAAACTTCTACTATTCTGGAGGAGGAGGAGGAGGAATGCCGCCAAAGAGATTGAAGTAGGAGGCCATTAACATTACATTGGTATTTATTTCATGAACTTCATCTCTAATATTACCAATGTCATGTTGCTGCTGCGTAAGATGAGCATCAAATTGATCAAACCTTTGATCAAGGTGAGTCTCTAGTCTATCAAATCTCTCAATCAGATTCTGGTAATCTGATTGAGAAGCAGAAGCTTGCACTCCTTCTTCTTCTTCTTCTGAAGCACTATCATGTGCTTTTTCTTTTTCTTTTTCCTCCCTGAATAGCAGTCTGAAAGATGCATCGTTGTAATAAACTGGCTCTTCATATTCCTCATCAGGATGGACTATATTGTACTTCTTCTCCAAAACATAACAAATCAAGTGCCCTAAAGAAATATTCTTCTTCCTTTTCTGATTAGGATGTCCTATTTCTGAAAGCCCATAGATATGATCTAGGATGAGTTGGGCTTCATCAATAGGTTGTCTTTTCATGATTAAAAAAGTTAGACAAGAAAGAAGAGGAGTAATGTTAATCCTATCACCGGCTTTAGGAATAATTGAGGATCTAAGGATATGCTGGATGATTCGGGCATCTTGGGTCATACCGGCCACTCTAGCAACATGATTGTCAATTCCATTTTCTCTAATTACCCTATTGATTTCATACCAATGGAAGACGTTTTCTGACATTAGGGTGTGAGCTCTATATCCTTCAGTCCTTAAGTTTAAAAATGCACCAAGGTCGTGCTTGGTGATCTCAACTTTTTTCTTAAAAACAAAAGAACTAATGATAGAGTGGTCAGAATTGAAACTCATGTTGGCTAGGAAGTAATGGAAGGTTTGCTTATTGTAGAAGTGGACAAGAGAGAGAATGAAATGAAATTGGGTTGAGGCAAAGAGGTGTAATACCCGAAATTTCAACTCCGTTTGGATAAGAATGCGAGACGGAGTGATTTTTGCAGAAGCAAAACGAGGAAAAGATTCCTCATTTGCTTTGGAAAGGAAGTTGTCTGGAGCATTCCTGTTGGGTTTCTTCACCAAAACTTTTTGTCTCTTGCTAGAGGAGGCCATAGTTGATTTGATGTAGAAAGGGATTGAAAAAGATGTTTGAAAGTGTGATTTTCAAGTTTGAAAGCCCTCATATTTAAAGAAAAACGATATGTTCGTCCTGGACGAAAATATTCGTCCTGGACGAAAAATTATCGTTCGTCTGGACGAAGTAATTTCGTACAGACGATCCAATTCGTCCAAAATGTAACGGCTTTTCGTATTCAACACAACTTACGATGCGTCCCTTCGTACAGGCTTTTTGACTTGACCGATCGTACATACGAAAATATTTCGTACAGACGATCAGAAAAGCGTTTCGTTTTAATGACTCTTGAAAACCGTCCCCTACAATGAATCGACACATGTTCGTACATACGAAAAAATTTCGTACAGACGAAATTCGTATTAAAAACTGTCTTATCCACTCAACCGCTGCATTCAATCGTCCCGACGTTTGAGAGGAAAAAAAAATCGTACTGGACGATCACAGATCGTACAGACGATCCAATAAAAAACTGCTCTCAAAACGGTTTAAATTCGCGCAAACTGTTTCTTAACACATCGTCCTGTACGAAAAATTTCGTCCTGGACGATCTCCAAAAAAAAATTTTTGATTTTTAAATTTTTAAATTAACAAAAACAACAAAAAATAATCAACAACACAGAAAACATAAGATAAAAACATAAATTCAAAAACAATTCATACAAAAACACAAAAATTCACAAAATCACAAAAACAAAATACAACAAATATCAATGTTGCAAAGACATTTTGGTTAAGCATTCAAATCTATAACACCAAGCCTTGTTCTTAAAGTACTAAAGGTATCAAAGGCTAAAGGTTTTGTAAAAATGTCTGCAAGTTGATTTTCAGTTGAAACATGTATGAGTTCAATTTCTCCTTTGGATACATGATCCCTTATGAAATGATGCCTTATATCAATGTGTTTGGTTCTAGAATGTTGAATAGGATTTTTGGAAATGCAAATAGCACTAGTATTGTCACAATAAATTGGAATAGTGCCTATAATTAATCCTAAGTCAATCAACTGTTGTTTTAACCAAAGTACTTGTGCCACACAACTTCCTAATGCAATGTATTCTGCTTCTGCAGTAGATAGTGCCACTGAATTTTGTTTTCTACTAGACCATGAAACTAATGAATTTCCAATGAATTGACATGTTCCAGAAGTGCTTTTCCTATCCACTCTACAGCCTGCAAAGTCAGAATCTGAGTAACCTATAATTTCAAATGAAGAGCTAAACTTAGGATACCAAATTCCTAAGTTTTGAGTTCCTAGTAGATATCTTAAAATCCTTTTCACTGCTGTCAAATGTGATTCTTTTGGATCTGATTGAAATCTAGCACATAAGCAAACACTAAACATAATATCTGGTCGGCTAGCAGTCAGGTAAAGTAAAGATCTAATTATCCCTCTAAATTTCTTTTGATCAACAGATTTTCCCTTAAGGTCTTTATCTAACTGAACTGAAGAACTCATTGGTGTACTAACAGGTTTAGCATTGTCCATTTCATATTTTTTGAGGATGTCCTTAATATATTTGGTTTGACTAAGAAAAGTACCTTCCTCAAGTTGCTTAATGCTAAAACCTAGAAAGTAATTTAAATCTCCCATTAGACTCATTTCAAATTCACTACTCATTGTTTTAGAAAAATCATCACAAAGATGTTTATTTGAAGATCCAAAGATGATGTCATCCACATAAATTTGAACAATAAGTATATCCTTTCCAATTTTCCTTAAAAAGAGAGTTGTATCCACACTTCCTTTTTCAAAAGATCTTTCAAGTAGGAAGGTGCTTAACCTCTCATACCAAGCCCTAGGTGCCTGTTTCAATCCATATAATGCCTTTTTTAATTTGAAAACATGATTTGGAAATTTAGAGTTTTCAAAACCTGGAGGTTGTTCTACAAAAACATCTTCTTCAATTATTCCATTTAAAAAGGCACTTTTGACATCCATTTGAAACAATTTAAAACCTTTAAAACAGGCAAAGGCTAGTAAAACCCTAATTGCTTCAAGTCTAGCTACAGGGGCAAAAGTTTCCTCAAAATCAATTCCTTCAATTTGGTTATACCCCTTAGCTACTAATCTAGCCTTATTTCTAATGACTACTCCTGAGTCATTCATTTTATTCTTGAACACCCACTTGGTTCCAACAACACTTTGATCTTTTGGCCTTGTAGTTAGTTCCCAAACTTTATTTCTTACAAATTGATTCAACTCTTCTTGCATGGCCAATATCCAAAATTCATCTGAAAGTGCTTGATCAATGTTAGTGGGTTCAACAGTAGAAATAAAGGCTGAATGATTGACTTCCTTGTTTAATCCACGCCTAGTTCTAACACCCTCACTTGGTTCACCTATGATTAATTCCTTTGGGTGGTTTTTAGAAAATCTCAAATCTCTAGGCAAAGGGTCTTCTCTTTCTAAATTTTCTTCCACATTTAATCTATCTATCTTTTGAGAGTTTTCTTCAATTTCTTCTTCAACAACTTTTGGCTCTTCCATGTTTCCAATTTCATCAAAAACAACATGTGTGGTTTCTTCAATGACTAAAGTTCTTTTGTTGAATACTCTATAAGATTTTCCAACACTTGAATATCCAACAAAAATTCCTTCATCTGATTTTGGATCAAATTTTCCTAAGGCAGATTTTCCATTATTATGTATGAACACCTTGCAACCAAATACATGCAAATGAGACAAATTTGGTGTTCTTCCTTTTATCAACTCATAGGGTGTTTTATTCAAATTAGATCTCACATTTACCCTATTCAGAACATAGCATGCAGTGCTAACCGCCTCAGCCCAAAAATACCTAGGAAGAGAGTATTCTGCTAACATTGCTCGGGCGGCTTCTATTAATGTTCTGTTCTTTCTTTCAACTACTCCATTTTGTTGAGGAGTTCTAGGTGCAGAAAAATTGTGATCAATCCCCTTTTCTTTACAGAAATCTTCAAATCTTTCATTTTCAAATTCTCCTCCATGATCACTTTGTATAGAGATTATTTCACATCCTAGTTTTCTTTGTATCCAAGTTGAAAAATTTCTGAATTCCTCAAATGATTCACTCTTATGAAAAAGAAATTT
The DNA here is from genome assembly GCA_016618105.1 of Dendrobium huoshanense. Taxonomy (NCBI): domain Eukaryota; kingdom Viridiplantae; phylum Streptophyta; class Magnoliopsida; order Asparagales; family Orchidaceae; genus Dendrobium; species Dendrobium huoshanense. The sequence continues at coordinate 52,439,953 of CM028351.1, forward strand.
AACCCAGGTGAATCTTGAAAAATCATCTACTATAACAAAACCATATACCTTTCCTCCTAGACTAACAGTGCTTACTGGTCCAAAAAGATCCATGTGTAGAATTTCTAAAGGTTTACTTGTCCTAAGATCTTTAATGGACTTAAATGAGGACCTTACTTGTTTTCCTAATTGACATGCATCACACAGATGATCCTTAGTAAAGTCTAGTTTAGGTAATCCTCTCACCAAATTCTTTTGGGTAATTTTTCTAAGATTTTTCATACTAGAATGACAAAGTCTCCTATGCCAAAGCCATGATTCATCAGAAACAGTTTTCAAACAAAAAGCAGTAGGAGATTGAATACAATTTAAATCTAGCATGTAAACATTGTTCACCCTTTTTCCATTTAAAACAATTTTTCCATTTAGGCTAATTATGCAGCTAGTAGGTAAAAATTTTACATTATAGCCCTTATCACAAAGCTGACTTATGCTAAGCAAATTATGTTTCAAGCCTTCAACTAATAAAACATTATCTATGAAAAAGTTTTTCAAGTTTCCAATCATACCTGATCCAACCACTTTCTTTGTGGTATTATCTCCAAGTGTAACCTTGCCTCCACTCCTGGCTTCCAGCGTTATGAATTGAGCAGTATCTCCAGTCATGTGCTTAGAACATCCGCTGTCCAGGTACCATATACTCTCACGAGGTCTTGTGTGAGAGTATACCTCTTCTTGATCTGATTGTTCAGCTTTATCTGCCATCAAGCAAAGGTTGGTGACTTCTTCTTCTTTATCAGTCTCAGATGAGTCTGAAGCTGAGTCCGCCCAAAAAGCCTTTTGAAACTTCTTCTTGCCCTTCTTTACCATTGGTTTCTCCTCTACCTTCTCCTTGCTAGGAGAGGCTTTGAGTTTTGGACAGTCAGTCTTTATATGGCCTGGTTTCCTGCATTCATAACAAATTACTTCATTAGAAACCTTGCCATTTCTATTATACTTACCTCTATTCCATTGCTGGCGTCTCTTCTGCTTCCTCTTTAAAAAGCTTTTGAATTGTCTAGTCATCAGTGCTATATCATCTTCATCCTCAGGTTGTGAGTGTTCACTTTCTGACTCTTCCACATTTAGTGCAATATTCTTGTCCTTTCTTTGTTCACCTACATCAATCTTTCTTTGACTTACTCCTTGCTCGTAAGCAATGAGTGAACCAAGAAGATTGTCAATAGAATAAATGTTCAGATCTTTTGACTCTGTAATTGCAGTAATTTTAGCATTGTATGCAGTAGGTAAACAACGAAGAATCTTATTAACCATTTCAGCATTAGTTAATTCCCTACCAAGTGCATGCAAAGAGGTGACAGTTTGAGTGAATCTTGTGTACATGTCAGATATAGATTCATTAGGTTTCATGCGAAATAGTTCGTAGTCATGTAACAAGATATTTAGCCTAGATTGCTTAACCTCATTTGTCCCTTCATAAGTAATACAAAGTCTATCCCATATGTCTTTTCCGCTTTTACAAGTAGAAACTCGCATGTAGTCTTCAGATTTTAAAGCACAAAAGAAACTATTTAAACATTTTGCATTTAATTGTGCTAAGTCACGTTCTTCAATAGTCCAATCTGCATAGGGTGCATCTACCCTAATTCCATCAACTAATCTAGTTGGTTTTGTGTAACCTTCCTGGACTAACATCCACATGCGATAGTCAAGTGACTGTAAGAAAGTAGACATGCGTGTTTTCCAAAAATCAAAAGGAATATTGTCAAACAGTGGAGGTCTAGTGATAGAGTAACCCTCAGGAGTGTTTCGGTTTCCAAATGTAGCCATCTACGTTAATCAAAAAGTAGTTCAAACTTATGATTTTGAAACAATGCTCTGATACCACTTGTTGAGTCTAGTAATTAGGTTGTTAAGCCTAAGTAAATGTCCCAAGGCTACCAAGAGGGGGGTGAATTGGTAGTTTTTAAAAATTTTAAACCCTCTTAAAATTAAAGTTGAACCGAAATGAAATTGTCTTTTAAAGTTTGTAGAAAAATGTTTTTCAACCACAGAGTTGTTAAAACAGAAATTTAAAATGCGGAAACGTAAAAGCAATAGAGTAAATGACACCAGATTTATAGTGGTTCGGTCTATAACCAGACCTACATCCACTTCTCAGAGGCACCCTCTGAGTATTGCACTAATACCACAAAGTGACTCTCCTTTAGCACCCACAGCAAGGCGGAGAAGCCTGTACAAATCCCTCTTTTCACCACTCCCCGGTGCGGCAGAGAACCGTCGTCCTTTTACACAATCCACAGTGCTGGCAGAGAACCGTCGTCCTTTTACACTCTCCTAGTGTGGGCAGAGAACCCTACTGCTGTTCACACTCTCCAAGTGTAGGCAGAGAACCTTCTTCCTTTTACACTCTCCTAGTGTAGGCAGAGAACCCACGTCTGTTCACACTCTCCAAGTGTCGGCAGAGAACCGGACCTTCTTGAATTATCTTCTCACAAGAACCTAAAAGAAAGAAAGAAAAGAGTGAAGGAATCCAATTTCACAAGTAGAGATTCTTACCTTAGCAATCCAAGTGAAGCCTTCTTGCTCCAATGGTAGGAATCCTCCTTTGAATGCTCTCTTCCACTCTCCCCTTGACTATTCTCTCAATAGGCACGAAGATCAAATGACAAAAAGATTGGGTGGCAGTCTAATTTGAAGTATTTATACAAAAGACAAGAAAAACCGCCCAAAAACTGCAAGTTTTCAATTCTGTACGCAGTGGATCGTCCGGTACGATCGTGGATCGTCCTGGACGATTTTACTTAAACGATCTGAAACGACCCAATTTGTATATGTGTACGAAATGACTTCGTACAGCTGATCGTCCTGTACGAACTAGGTTCGTCCAGTACGAACGGTTATTACAAGGTCGGTTCTAGAAACTGCTGAAAACTGTCCTAAGTCGGTTTATCGTTTGGACGAAAATTTGATCGTCTGGACGAAAATTTTTAGAGAGCCGATCGTCCTGGACGATGATTTATTTCGTCTGGACGAAAATTTTCCAGAGCGCCCATCGCCGGGGACGATAATATGGTTTCGTCTGGATGAAAATTTTCCAGAGAGCTGTTCGTCCGGTACGAAATTTATTTTCGTCTGTACGAAAATTTTCCAGAGCGCCCATCGCCGGGGACGATATAAAAATTCGTCCTGGATGAATAGGACTTAGAAAAATTTTTCGAAGCAAGTTCCTATTCGTTCCAAATGCTCTATAGGAGATAACTGACAGATCGTCCAGTACGATATATATCGTCCTGTACGATCAGTATAGAATTTCAAGATCTCCTTAGTTTGTGTGTGTGATTTTATTCACTCAATTACAATCACTCCCTTTCAAAATTAATTCAAAGAAAAGACACTTCAAATAAACAAAATTTCTCATGTTGAATTTGATTTGAAGTTTTCGTAGTCTGGAGTCTGATTTTCCTGAAATGTTAGTATACACAAGAGCAAGTGCAAATCTTCTAAATTGTTAGGAGATAATTATACATCTGAACAATAATGTTTGGAATCATCAAAACTACATAAGTTGTACAAATATAAATCATTCAAATAGCAACTATTCAAACACTTCTCACGAGCAATCTAGAAAGATAAGAGGAAGAGTGAAAAACATAAATCACACACAAAGATCCTTACCTTTGAGTAACCTTGTGAACCCTTTACACTCCACTAGGAAGAAATCTCTCTCAAACACTCTCTCACACTCTCTCTTTCAATTGTCCTTTAAAAATCATGAAGACAAGATAATTTATGTCAGTTTTTAATGGATCTTTTATACAAAAGACACAAAAAACTGTCTAGAAAATTGAAGTTTTCAATTTTGAGCATACACGATCGTATAGTACTATCAGTTTTAAAAATATGAATTTTAAACTCTCCCCCCCGGTGTGTGTGCTCCGTTACTCAATTACAATCACACTCTCTCAGTCTCAATAAAATGGAAAATATATATTTCAATTAAAATAAACTCTAAACTGATCTTGATTTAAAGTCTTCAACAATCTGGAGTATGATTTCCATAAAATGTTAGTACAAACAAGAGAAAAATAATTCTTTCAAAATATGGTAGGAGAAAAATAATCAAATTAATAATATTTGGAATCATAAAAAAATACAAGTTGCAAGAATATCAAACATGCAAAACTAAATAGCAACTATCTCAATATTTAGGACATACATTGAAATGATATTGAGGGCTTGAAGGCATTGGTTTGATAAAATAACTTGATTTAACCCAAGTAGGTCAAATTAAGCTAGACTTGAGTCATAGTTTACCTAGTCAACTAATGATTACATCAATGGTCCAATCAAGCTTAAATCCCTAAGTGAAGTCTTCACAAGAGTTTAATAAAGTTTTAAGTGTAATCGAGGCTTGATTCAAAGTAGAAAAGTTTAAGGGTTTGAATTGGGTTTTGGGTTTGATTGCTTGAACTTGAATTACCCTTATCACTCATAATCATATGGATGGTTATGAATGATTAGATAGAATTGAAGTTTGATCAAAGGCTTGATTAAATAGAGTTTGAGCTAGAGATTGAATTGCCTAAGAGTCTAGACAAGTTTAAAGCTTGGGTTTAATTTGAATATGGATTTATCAAGATTCTAGATTGATTTAGGATATAGGTTGATTGATGATCAAACTTAATTATAGGGTTTGGAGTCTAGAAGAATCCTAGGATCTAGAATTTAAGATAATTCTAGAGTCTAAGAAGTCTTAGGGTCTGGGTTCTAGAAGAATCCTAGGACCTAGAGGAATTTTAAGGTCTATAATAGATCCTGAGGTCTGAATTCTAGGAGGATCCTAGAGCTTAGATTGGTATGGAGGCTATAATGATCTGGGGTAGGATTGGTCCAAGTGACCTCATACAAAAATGAGGTCAACAGCTCATTAGTGGGCGATGGATTGAAGAAGGTCTGGTCGAAGTCTGATAATGGTCCACTAGTCAGAGGAAGTCTAGTTATTGTAGGTGGTTTAGTCGTAGTCCAACCACTATTAGGTAAAAGATGGGCAACGATAAATAGCTAATTGGTAGTTCAATAGGGTCTGCGATCTGGAAGAAGTCTGGTGGGGGTTAATGTTCAGTGGCTTGGCGATGGTCCAATAATGGTCGAGTGAAATTCATGCAGTGATATGGTGACAGTCTATGAAGGTTTTTCAGAAGTGGTTTGGTAATGGTCGGGCAAAAGTCTAGCTTCTTTAATGGCCTGATGAAAGTTTGATAGTAGTATGCAGCCAGGTAGTGATCTGTTGATGGTCGAGTGGAATTTCTATGGTGGTTGAAGGCCTGGTCATAGTCGCCAGCTAGGTGGTGGTTTGATGATGGCCTGGCGGATGTTTGGCAACTATAGATCGTTAGGTGGAAGTTCAGCCACGATCCACGGTGGGGCAGTGGTCTGATGAGGGTCAGGTAAATGCTAAAGGTTATCAGCATTTGGTTTTCAGCATCCTGGTGGACATCTTGTGACAGTCGCAGGTCGGGCAGTGGTTCAACGATGGTTAAGCAAAAGTTTAATGATGGTCAGGGGCCATGTGGTTGTCTAGTGACAATTAATGGAGGTTCACCAGCATTGGTGCTAGAGCTCTTGATGCCTCAAATATCTCTTTAATCTCAAGTCAAGAGTTCAAACCCCATGCCCCAAATTTATGCAAGAAGTGAGGGTCTATTTATATATTTTTTAGAGTGGAATGCCACATAAATATGAAGAAGACCATGGGCATATTTAGAGTGCTTCATCGGACGACCCATATTAATCCCCTTAATTATGGAGCATTTATTAAGAATTTTTATGCCCAAATGATGTCAGAGTTAAGTAATATTAGGCTCTTTAGATTCATCTCGTCGAGCTGAATGATTTCATTATAAGCATGCTGTATTTTGATATCATTTTGGCATCCAATTCAGACTTTAAACCTTCCAAATAAACTTCGAACCCTAATTTGCACCCATTTATGCTTGGATTGGACTGGTTTTGGTGTTGTTGGGTTTGCCTCTTTGATTAATTTGATTATAAGTTTGATAAAATTGGAGTTCATAAGGCCGCAAATTTAATTTTTGAAGTTTCCAACTTGAATATGCTTTAAAATTCATGCATGGTCAAGTCAATTTTTTGTGACGTATCAGTTGTCCTCTTATTTTTTGGACGTTGTATCTCGCACAATCAAAAAAATATTTACATAATTTTAGCATTATGTAAAGCCAGAACATTAATCAAAGCAAGGAAAGAAAAAGAAATTATTCTAAGACTTTTGAAAAAGCTAAAAATGATCATAGAGGCTCTTTTGATCTCTGAAATTGACAAAACTGAATCTGGAACATTGAAAAATTATTTTAAGGACACCAAAAATGTCAAAATTAGACTTTTTAGAAAAATAATTGCCACCATTTTTATTTTCAATTTTTTTATTATGGCCTCCTCTTTTGAGATGGCACTACAGGCTCCTCCATGAGGCATTTTGACTTCTTTTTTTTTTTTTTTACTTTTTTCCTTCTTTTAACTTTTTCAAAAAAGTAAAATATTAAATTTTTATTCCAAAACCTTTTAGAAAAATCTAAGAGTTTTTCAAAAGATCATAATAAATAATTATATATATTTCTTCATATCTATTTTATATTAGTATAATATTTTTTCCCTTTTTATTTGTATTAAAAATGGAATTTTTTATTTTTGGCTTAAAAACTATGAAAAAATCTAGAAAATTAAAAAATATATATATATATTTTCAAGCTTAACCCCACTTAGATCTATAAATATCCACCCTAAAGTGGGGGAAATTCATGGTTCTTCTAAACGAGGCTAATTTTTCTTTTATAAATTGAGGGAGAAAAAGACTAGCAATATTTTGGAGACCATCAATTTTTTATGAAGGCCCGATCATTTGTGCAAGCTCTGATCTCCATCCTTAACATGGGTAAAGACTTTCATTGAGGAGTTTAAAGACCGTCAATCTCCAGTGATGGCCTTCTCCTTTGCACATGCTAAAACCCTTCTGTAACATGACTGAAGATTGTCCTGGAGGAGTCTAAAGACCATCAATCTCTGGTAAAGGCTCATTCCTTTGTGTAGGCTCCAATCTTCCTTTATTATAGGGGCAAAGACTATCTTATAATAGTTTAAAGACCATCAATCCCTGGTAAAGGTTTTTTCCTCTAATATGGGCTCTGCTCTTCCTCTAAATACTGTCATGAAAAAGTTGCAAGACCACCAATAGTTATAAAAGGCTCGATCCTCTAATGTTGGCTCTGGTCTCCCTATGAAGACTATTAAGAGTGTTTCTATTTGCATGTTTTATATTCTTGTAACTTGTATATTTTTAATGATTCCAAATATTATTGTTTTAATTTTTGTTTTCTCCTAACATAGTTTGGAAGATTTATTTTTTGTTCTTGTGTGAACTAACATTTCAGGAAAATCGAACTCCAGATTAATGAAGACTTCAATTTATATTCAGCATGAGATAGTTTGTAAATTGAAGTTTGTACTTATCTTTGTATTGAGTTTGAGAGGGAGTGATTGTAGTTGTGTAGATAATCACACACACACTTGGGGAACAAGAAATTTATATAGATCGTACGAGACGATCAAGTCAGTTATCCCCTCGGTGGAGCAATGGATCGAACAGGAAGTGAGAGAATTTTTTCTAAGTCCTGATAGTCCGAACGAAATTCTATATTCTTCCCAGGACGAACTCCTCTGGATTTCCAATTTGGTCTGTTCATCCAGACAAAATGTGTGATTTGTTTCTGGATGAAATCCTCTGGATTTCCAATTTAGTCTGTTCGTCCAGACGAAATGCATGATTCGTCTGTGGATGAAATCCTCTGGATTTTCAATTTGGTCTATTCGTCCAGATGAAGTCCAAGTTCATCCCTGGATGAACTCCTCTGGACTTTGAGTTTACACTAATCGTCAAGATGAAATTCACTATTCCTCTCTGGATGAAATCTTCTGTCCAAAAATCGTCCAGGATGAAGATACGTCATCCCAGGACAAAGTGAATCAACACTTCAAATTTTGACGTCGTCCTGCACTTTTTGGGAACTGACCTATGGAATAACCATTCGTACCGGACGAACCTAGTTCATACGGGATGATGATCAGGTACGAAGTAAATTCGTATGAATATACATTGGGTTCGTTCATAAGCTTTTAAGTAAATCCGTCCAGGATGATCCACGATCGTACGGGACGAACCACTGCGTGTTGACATGAATATTTAGAGTTTTTTGACAATTTTTCTTGTCTTTTCTATATATAGTCCAATTTAGACTGCCACCTAATCATTTTTCCCATTGATCTTGGCCTATTGAAAGAAGAGTCAAGGAGAGAGTGTGAGAGAGCATTCGAAAGAATATTCTTACTACTGAAGCGAGAAGGTTTCACTTGGTGATTAAAGTTAAGAGTCTATACTTTTGATTTGAAATTACTTCTCTTTTCATTCTTCCTTCTAAATTTCTTGTGAGAAGAACTGTCAAGGAGATCCGGTTCTCTGCCGACACTTGGAGAGTGCGAACAGCTGAAGGGTTCTCTGCCCACACTAGGAGAGTGTGAACAGCCGAAGGGTTCTCTGCCCACACTAGGAGAGTGTGAAAGGAAGGATGGTTCTCTTCCAACACTTGGGATAGTGCAAATGGATGATGGTTCTCTACCGTGCCGGGTAGTGGTGGAAAGAGTTTTTGTAAAGGCTTCTCCGCCTTGATGTGGGTGCTAAAGGAGATGAAAGTTTGTTAGGGATGTTAAGCCTTATAGAACTAGCCCAAGGCTAACCAAGAGGGGGGGTGAATTGGTATTTAAAATTTTCTTTAAGCAAAGCACGAATACAAACCAAATCACCACAAAAATAAGTGCGAAAGAAAATAAATGCGAAAGCAGTAAAAAATAAGAACACAAGGGTTTATAGTGGTTCGGTCAACTCGACCTACGTCCACTCCCTGGAGGCTCCCTCTGAGTATTACACTACAAATGTGACTCTCCTTTAGCATCCATAGCTAGGCGGAGAAGCCTTCACAAACACCTCTTTTTGCCACCCCCGACAAGGCAGAGAACTTTCCTCCTTTTGTTTCCTCCTGAAGTAGGCAGAGAACCTTGATCACTTACTGAGACTTACCTCTCCCAACCCTTCCAAGGATAAGAGACTCTAGGGAAGAAGAAGTGGAACAATGCTTGGAGCAACCCTTATGAATCCCCTCATAAGCTCCCCCTCACAAGATCCTCTCTCTCCCTCTCTCTCTCTCCTTTAGGTTTTCTCAAGTCAAGACAACAGCCAAGGATGTTAAAAAACATTGAACAAGAGCTCTTAAATAGAAGAGCTTCAAAGGACCTCATTAATTACAAGTTGTCGACTATATCATCCAGGACGATATGTAAATCGTCCTGGGCGATCAATACAAATCCTATGAGATCGGCCAGAGCATCGCCCTGAATGCAACTTGGATGATTTGAAAATTGGCTTAATCGTTCAGGACAATCTCACGATCATCCTGGCCGATCAGTTCAAATTAGAGGAAAATCATCCGTAGCATCGCACTAAATTCAAGCTGTCCGATCCAGATCGTCCAACACATCGCCCTGAATTTATGCTGGCCGATATTTATCATCAAGGACCAACTAAGAATTTTAGAATAGATCATACTGGCTGATCTTGTGATCATCTAGGACGATATGATCGTATCAATCATCCTTAATTACCTCCTTGATTGTCTGATCAATTAAGGAATAATGGTGAATATCATCCAGGTCGATCAGAGATCATCCTGGCCGTCTACCAAAAGTACAGAATACCTTAATTGTTTATGGCGGCAATTTCTTTCTTTTTTGAGCCTATCGTCCTGGCCGATACATGTATCATCAAGGCCGATCTGTTAATTACGGCTTCCTTAACAAAAAATCCTAATTAGAGCTTCTATTTTGAACTCGATTGTCCAGGACGATAATAATATCATCCTGGCCGATGTGAGTAAAAAAAGAGATTCAAAATCTCTCAAAAGTGTGTGTGTGTGTAGGGTTACTTAACATCAGTCACTTCAAACATTTACAATTGACTCAAGAAAAGGAAAAAAAGAAGATTATAGACTGACTCAATTCTAATCTACCAAATCTGTAGCTGATTCTGATTTATGTCTGATCTTTGGGTCCTGAAAAGTCAATAGAGAAAAAGGCAGTTGTAGTGAAACAAGATTAGTTTGCTATCATCAAAATCATAATCCAAAAACATGTTTGTAACAATCTCCCCCTTTTTTATGATGGCAAACATATCAAAAATTAATTCTAAAATAGTAATGCAAAAACTAAATAAGCTTTTAAATTTTTACCAGAACAAGTACAAACATACTAAACAAGTACAAACATACTACTCCCCCTTTTGATATCTCAAAGAGGAGAAAACTTCAAACTAAAGCAACTAACTAAAAAAATAAAAAGAAAGTAATCTAAAAAAAATGAACTAAAAAAGAACGAGGGATCCTGATCATCAGATGGAGGTGGAGGTGGTGGAGCCTGCTGAAAGTAGCCAGCTAGCATAGTAAACTAAGCATTGAACAAGGCTATGTCCTGGTCGTGCTGCTGCTGCTGGTGAGAAATGTAGATGTCAAAATGGGATAAGAATTTATGTGGTGCTGCTCGTAGCGGGCCATATCCTCAGAATGTTGCTACTCCTGTGCGGCAACATAAGCATCAAAATGGGTCTCCCAATGATCAAATCTCTCCACTAACTGGTCAAACTGTGAGTGCTGGTGAAGAGGAATAGGTTCAGAAACGGGAGCGGGAGCCTCCTCCTCCTCGGCCCCCTGAGGTTCCCCATCCCTTGGGAGGAGACGAGTACTGTGAAGGATATTGAAAGAGCAGTTTGAGTAGCAGGGAGGCTGAAGGTCGTAACGAGCAGGATATTGAAGATTTTATTTGGTTTCAAGAATATAGGCTATGAGATATCCTAAAGCAAGGTTGGGTTTCCTCCTATGGCCTGGATCCCGAATAGTTTTTAAATGATCAATGTATCAAAAGATTATATCAGTATCATTAAATTCTCTTCGGGCCATGATGAAAAAGGTAGTCATAGAAAGCAGAGGAGTGATGTGGATTCGGTCCCCGGCTTTTGGAATAATGGAGGTGCGAAGGACATGCTGAATTGTCCTTGCATCTTTGACTAAAGAGCTAGTCTCTCCAACATGAAAGGGTGTGTTGGTCTGGCGAAGAAAATGGTTTGCTGTGGACTAGTCAAAATCAAGATCAGAGACGATTATATGCAGCTTATCCCAGGTGGTGGATAGCTGCAATAGTTCAGCACAGTCCTGATATATGATCTCGACCGGACGTCGATTCACATAGGAGGTCAGGGCTGTGAAAGTAGAATTTATATGAAGATTTACATAAAATTCTAATATAAGTTCTGAGGAAAAAGGGACAGCGAGGGTAAAAATGAAACAGATAGAAGTGTGAGCAAAGAGATCCATTACCGGATATGAAAGGTGGGCAGGATTGATGGTTCTGGAAAGGGTGATATCATATTCTTTGTAACGATGGTAAGTTGCTTGATCCTCCACTTCCCTGAATCGAGGGTCCATAGTGGTCCTCAAGGAACTTTCAGAAGCTTTTCGGACTCGCTTCCCACCAGCCATAGCAAGAAATCAGTAAGTAAATACAAGAGAAGAAGAAGGTTGAAGTGAAAACAATGGCTAGAATGGCCTGTATTTAAAGAAATGACCATATCATCCAGGATGATCGCAGAATCGTCTAGGACGATTTGGTTCAATTGTTGCGTATAAGCCGATTGGTCAAAAAGGCGGTCTGATCGGCCGGGCCGATCAGATATCGGCCAGGACGATTAGACACAGGCGATCGTCCCAAGGAGTCAAGCTGGACGACCGCTGAAAAAGTAGATCGTCTGGGCCGATTAGGTGTATCGTCCAGGACGATGCACAATAATAGATCGTACTGGCCGAAGTTAAAACATTTTAAACCTGTGCCATGTGTATCGTCCAGGACGAACCGTGGATCGGCTAGGATGATTGTCTAATAATGGATCGTCCGAGGATGATTTTAAGGATTTAAACGTACTGACACGTGGATAGTCTAGGATGATCTAGTGTATCGGCTAGGACGATGACCATAAATGCATCAGCCAGGACAAAAATTGTATCAGCCAAGACGATCAAAAAAGATTGTAATAGAGTTTGATCATATCGGCCAGGACGACAAGGGATCGTCCGGAACGATGAGTTACGGAAAGCTAAAAAAAAAAATTTAGCAGATGGAATTTTGAAGGGAAATTGTCATATCGTCTAGGATGATGTGACAAGAATTTGAAAATCAAGGAAAGATGAAGATGATCAGAGAAAACCCCAAACAAAAATGAATACAACCTTAAAAAAAACAGAAAAAAACAAAAAAGAACGAAGTTTTTGGCTTTTAGTTTTTTTATTTTTTTTTGTTTTTAGCAAAGCAAGCATATGAAAAATTTCCCAAGTAATTAAATTTTAAAGATTTGAAAGATCAATGAGTTAACAATGTCACAATCTGAAAATGGTAGAAAATTCGATCCTGTTTACCCTATCTCAGACTTCTTTCAGGATAAAAATTATCTTTTGAAAATAAGAGGTCTAACTCAAAATAAATTGGATAAAAAGAAGATCCGTTCAAAACATGGTTACAAATAAAATATCTTATAAAATAGTATACCAAAGTAATTTGTCTCTATCATGGAATTTGAAATCAAGCCTTAGAAAATATTAAATAACCCATGAGTCCTTCTAAGTTTTAAAAGTTTTGAAAAGAGAGGATAGCTTGTATTTAGTGGGCTCAATTTATGCCTCTTGTCACTTTGATTGGCTCTTTGAGCATCTTTTGATTTTTGATACACTTTCGTGTATATACCTTTCTTTTTAATTTGGCGTCATTGGCCTCTCCACCTTTTTTTTTAAATTTTGCAAGCTAAAAAACTCTTTAACAAACCCTTTAAAAAGGTTCTTAGTTGCGATTATATCTTCTAGATATTAGAGAAGATGGATTCTCTTTCTAACATAGAGAAGAACAAGCCACAAAATGAAAATCAAAGTCTTATGATAAGTGCAACGACAAGATTTCAATTAACTTGAAAGATATATAAGAACTTTAGATCATATATATACGATAGGCAATTGTAGCAAGAAAAAATATCTTAATTTCAAAAACCATTTGTTAAAATAAGATAGACTTTTTGTTTAGAAAAGAAAACTATATCATCAAAAGAGGTTAAAGGGAGGGAAACCATCAACGGTGTTTTCTCCCTTTAACCGATTTAAAAATGTTAATTATTGGCCATAAATCTCCAAAGTTTAAGAACAAGGAAAAACCATCATAAAGAAAACAAAAGTAAAAACGACTAGAACAACTAAACAAAAACTATCACAAAAACAAAACATAGCAATACTCAAAAGGCAATTCAAGAATTTATTTAAACAGTAAATTTAAGTAGTTATGTGTTGCGAGCCTTCGTTTGTCCAAATATCCTATGCTCTCACGAGGTCTTTGGCGAGAGCAATCCTGCAAGAATCAACAGCTGTTAGGCTTAGGAACCCAAATAGGTTTGGGTCCCTTCTCATAAAAAGTAGAGTGTAATGCATGTGTGCTATGCTGTGAATTATACAGTTTTGGTCTCCACACCCAATGTGTACTATGGTGAACAGTACAAGTGTGTGTGATGTGTCCTAGCATGCCACATGAAAAATATCTAACTCCTGGAAAAGGATTTCTTAAATGACTTGAGTTATAATGCCTCTTCCTAGGCTTTGGCTCTGGATTCAAAATGGGATTCTTCCAATTTCCCTTAAGTGAGTCCAAATTATTTTTAAGCCTCAAGTTATTATTTTTTAAGACATCATTATCAACCCTCAAATCTTTTTCTATCTCTTTAGATTTCTTAAAATCAGATTTAAGTGAGGTGTGTGAAACTTTTAATGCATCATGATCATCAATTAATTCCAAATGCTTTTTGATTAAATCGTCAAATTCATCAAGTAGAGCCATGTGATTTGAATCAATTGTAGAATGATCTTTGAGAATAAATTCATATTCTTTTTGTAAATTCAAAAGCTCTAACTTTAAACTAGCATGAGTCTTCTTGAGTTTTTTGTATGATACATGAATTTTCTCACAAATTTCAAACAATTGATCATAAGTTGGTTTACATACCTCTTCATCATCGCTTTGCTCAAGATGATCTTCCCCTATTAAGCACAGGTTTGTTGTCTCATCTTCTGGTTTCGTCTCTGATGAATTCGATGCAGAATCCGCCCAAAATGTTTTTTAAAGTCTTTTCTTGTCCTTCCTGAACTTGGGTTTCTCCTCACCCTTTCCTTTGCTTGAGTGATCTTCAAGTGTAGGACAATCAGCTCTCACATGTTCGAGTTTCCAGCATTCATAACAGACAACATCAGAAGATTTTTTTGAATATTTATTATACTTACCTTTTCTCCAATGATGCTTTTGCTTCTTCCTTAGAAATCTTTTGAATTGCCTTGTGATTAAGGCAAAGTCATCGTTTTCAGACCCGGAAGATTCAGAATCCAATTTGTGGGCCTTTAGTGCCACCGTTTTATCCTTCTTCTTCTCACATGCATCAAGATTTCTTTGATTCATTCCTTGCTCATAAGCAATGAGTGAACCAAGTATGTAGTAAATCAAATAGGTGTTTAAATCCTTAAATTCAGTTATAGCAGTGATTTTAGCATCAAACGATGAAGGCAAGCATCTCAAAATTTTGTTTAATTTTCTAAAATTCGAAAGTTCTCTTACTAAAGCATGCAATGAAGTAACAATCTGAGTAAACCTTGTATACATGTTAGAAATAGATTTAGAAGGTTTCATACAAAAAAGTTCGTAGTCATGCATGCAAGAGAATGTTCAAGCGAGATTATTTTACTTCATTGGTTCCTTCATAAGTAATGCATAACCTATCCCAAATTTCCTTACCAGTTGAGCAAGTGGAAACACGCATGTAATCCTCATATTTCAAAGCACAGAAAAAATAGTTCAAACATTTTGCATTCAATTGAGTTAAATATCTTTCATCGAAAGTCCATTCAGTAAAAGCAACTTCCATTTTAATTTAGTTAATTTCACAAGAAGGTGGAGAATACCCTTTTTTAATAAGCATCCATATGCGATAATCAGTAGATTATAAAAACGTTGTCATACAGGTTTTCCAAAAATTAAAAGGTAGGTTATCAAACAAGGGAGGTCATGTAATCGAATATCCTTCAATAGTGTTATGATTCCCAAAGTTAGCCATGGATCAAATTTTAAAAGTTTTAAAACTCATTTTTATGAATCTCGCTCTGATACAACTTGAAAGTTTGTTAGGGATGTTAAGCCATATAGAACTGGCCCGAGGCTAACCAAGAGGGGGGTGAATTGGTATTTAAAAATTTCTTTAAGCAAAGCATGAATACAAACCAAATCACCACAAAAATAAGTGCGAAAGAAAATAAATGCGGAAGTAGTAAAAAATAAGAACACAAGAGTTTATAGTGGTTCGGTCAACTCGACCTACGTCCACTCCCCGTAGGCGCCCTCCAAGTATTGCACTACAAATGTGACTCTCCTTTAGCCCCCACAGCTAGGCTGAGAAGCCTTCACAAACACCTCTTTTTGTCACACCCGACAAGGCAGAGAACCTTCCTCCTGAAGCAGGCAGAGAACCTCGATACCCTTCTAGAGACTTACCTCTCCCAACCCTTCCATGGACAAGAGACTCTCGGGAAGAAGAGGTGGAACAATGCTTAGAGCAACCCTTGTGAATCCCCTCATAAGCTTCCCCTCACAAGATCCTCTCTCTCTCTCTCTCTCCTTCTCTCTCCCTCTCCTTTAGGTTTTCTCAGGTCAAGACAGCAGCCAAGCATATTAAACAATATTGAACAAGAGCTCTTAAATGGAAGAGCTTCAAAGGAGCTCATTAATTACAAGTTGCAGACTATATCGTCCAGGACAATATATAAATTATCCTGGCCAATCAGTGCAAATCCCATGAGATCGGCCAGAGCATCGTCTTGAATGCAACCTTGACGATTTAAAAATTGGCTTTATCGTCCAGGATGATCTCACGATCGTCCCGGTCGATTAGTTCAAATCAGAGGAAAATCATCCAGAGCATCGCCCTGAATTCAAGCTATCTGATCCAGATCATCCAGCACATCGCTCTGAATTTGTGCTGGCTGATATTTATTGTCTAGGAGCAACTAAGGATTTTAGAATAGATTGTCCCGACTGATCTTGTGATCATCTAGGATGATATGATCGTATCAATCATCCTTAATTACCTCCTTGATTGTCTGATCAATTAAGGCATACTGGTGAATATCATCCAGGCCGATCAGAGAACGTCCTGGCTGATTACCAAAAGTATAGAATACCATAATTGTTTATGGTGGCAATTTCTTTCTATTTTGAGCCTATCGTCTTGGCCGATACATGTATCTTCCAGGCCGATCAGTTAATTACGGCTGCCTTAACAAGAAATCCTGTTTAGAACTTCTATTTTGCTCAATCATCCAGGACGATAATAATATCATCTTGGCCGATGTCAGTAAAAATAGAGGTTCTAAATCTCTCAAGTGTGTGTGTGCAACGTTACTTAACATTAGTCACTTCAAACATTTACAATTGACTCAAGAAAAGGAAAAAAGAAGATTACAGACTAACTCAACCCTAATCTTCCCAATCTATAGCTGATTATTATTTCTGTCCGATCTTTGGGTCCTAAAAAGTCAATAGAGAAAAAGGCAGTTATAGTGAAACAAGATTAGTTTGCTATCATCAAAATCATAATCCAAAAAGAGGTTTGTAACAGGAGAGTCACTAGCGGTATTAGAGCAATACTCGGAGGGTGCCTCTGGGGAGTGGATGTAGGTCTGGTTTTGATCGAACCACTATAAATTTGGTGTTCTTTATTTTTTACGTTGTTTTTTTATTTTAACGTTTACAACTTGTGGTTGAAAAATCTATTTCTATAAAACTCACTAAATTTAGTTTTCATTTCCAAATTTTAAGAGGGTAATTTTTTTTTAATTACTAATTCACCCCCCTCTAGATTAGCCGTGGGACATAAGCTTAGGTTTAACAACCTAATTCTTAGTGAACGAGTTTCAACAAGTGGTATCAGAACTTTGTTTCAAAATCATAAGTTTATACTATTTTTTTATTAACATAGATGGCTACATTTGGAAACTGAAACACACCTGAGGGTTACTATATAACTAGACCTCCACTGTTTGAAAATATACCTTTTGATTTTTGGAAAACACGCATGTTTACATTTTTACAGTCACTTGATTATTATATGTGGATCTTAGTTCATGAAGGGTATACAAAACCAACTAGACTAGTTTATGGAGTTAGAGTTGAAACATCTTTTGCAGACTGGACAGTAGAAGAATGTGACTTAGCACAACTAAACACCAAATGCTTCAAATAGTTTCTTTTGTGCTTTAAAATCGGAAGACTACATGCAGGGTTTTCACTTGAAAATGTGGAAAGAATATATGGGATAGACTTTGTATAACATATGAGGGGACAAATGAGGTTAAGCAATCTAGACTTAATATCTTGTTACATGATTATGAATTGTTTCGCATGAAACATAATGAATCCATTTCTGATATGTACACAAGATTCACATAAATAATTACCTCTTTGCATGCACTAGATAGGGAACTAACGAATGCTAAAATGGCTAACAAGATTCTTCATTGTTTGCCTACTGCTTATGATGCTAAAATTACTGTAATTACAGAGTCTAAAGATCTAAAAATTTATTTTATTGACAATCTTCTTGGTTTGCTAATTGCTTACGAGCAAGGAGTTAGCCAAAAAAAGATTGATGCAGGTGAACCACGAAGGGAAAAGAACATTGCATTAAAAGTGGAAGAGTCTGAGAGTGAACACTCACAACCTGAGGATGAAGATGATATAGCATTGATGACTAGAAAATTTAGAAGCTTTCTAAAGAGGAAGCATAAGAGACGCCAGCAATGGAATAGAGGTAAATTCAAGAAAAATGCTAAGGCTTCAAATGATGTGATTTGTTATGAGTGCAGGAAACCTAGTCATATCAAGACTGAATGCCCAAAACTCAAAGCCACTCCTAGCAAGGAGAAGGTAGAGGAGAAACCGACTGTAAAGAAAGGAAGGAAGAAGTTTCAAAGAGCTTTCTAGGCGGACTCAGTTTCAGATTCATCAGATACTGAAAAGGAAGAGGAAGTCACTAATATGTGCTTAATGGCCGATAGTCTTGATCAGTCAGATCAAGAAGAGGTATGTGACTTAACTTATGATGAACTTTTTGAAGTTTCTGTAACACATGCATGAAGCATATAAGAAGATGAAGAAAATGCATGCTAGTCTAAGGTTAGAATTTGAAGAACTTAAAAAGGAACATGATATCCTTAGGAAAGATCATGCCGTAATTGACAAAAACCACATGAATTTACTTGACGAGTTTTATGACTTGAATAAAAACCATGAGAATTTAAAATCATCCTATGCAGAACTTGATAAAGATTTTAAGAACTTTAAGAATGAATTAGAGAGCAAATTATATAAAATAAATTATATTAATCAGGTCTTGGAAGATATGAATTTATTTTATAAATTGAAAAAAAAAGCTCTCGAGGATAATAGGATACCACCCAGACTTGAAGATTTTACTAATCCCATTTTATATCCTAAATTTATGCAATCCCTGAATAAAAAAACAAATGGTGGAAGACTTAGGAATCCTTTTCCAAAAGTTAAATGTAATAATTGTGGATTGTTAGGACATATAGCACACACCTGTATTTTGAAGATGAAAACTAATTTGGTGTGGAGACCCAAGATGTATAAACCTAGACATTTTATACATGCATCTGATTATAAATTGCCAAAAGGTGAACCCAAACTTGTTTGGGTTCCCAGGTCTAACGTTTGATATTTTTGTAAGGTCGCTCTCACAGAAGACATCGTGAGAGCATATGGTACCTGGACAGCGGATGTTTAAATCATATGACTGGAGATATTGCTCAATTCATAATGCTGGAAGCCAGGAATGGAGGCAAGGTTACACTTGGATATAATACCACATAGAAGGTGGTTGGATCAAGTATGATTGAAAATCTTAAAAGCTTTTTTATAGACAATATATTATTAGTTGAAGGCTTAAAGCATAATTTGTTAAGTATAAGACAACTATGTGATAAGGGTTATAGTGTGAAATCTTTTCCTACCAGCTGCATATTAAGTCTAAATGATAAAGATGTTTTGAATGGAAAAAGGATAAATAATGTTTATATGCTAGATTTGAATTGCATTCAAACTCCTACTACTTTTTGTTTGAAAATTGTATCTGATGAGTCATGACTTTAGCATAGGAGACTTTGTCATTCTAGTATGAAAAACTTTAGGAGGATTAACCAAAAGAACTTAGTGAGAGGTATACCTAAACTAGATTTTACTAAGGACCACCTTTGTGATGCATATCAATTAGGGAAGCAGGTGAAGTCTTCTTTTCAGTCCAATAAGGATCTTAGAACTAGTAAACCATTGGAGATTTTGCATATGGATCTTTTTGGACCAGTTGGAACTGTGACTCTAGAAGGGAAGGTATACATATTTGTGATTGTTGATGATTATTCAAGATTTACATGGGTTAGATTTCTATTTCATAAGAGTGAATCATTTGAGGAATTTAGAAATTTTTTGACTTGGATTCAAAGAAAACTAGGGTGTGAAATTATTTCTATTCAAAGTGATCATGGAGGAGAATTTGAGAATGAGAAATTTTAGGAATTTTGTAAGGAGAAAGAAATTGATCAAATCTTTTCTACACCTAGAACCCCTCAGTAGAATGGGGTAGTCGAAAGGAAAAATAGAATATTAATAAAAGCCGCCCGAGCTATGTTGGCAGAATACTCACTTCCTAAATATTTTTGGGCAGAGGCGGTTAGCACTGCATGTTATGTTCTAAATAGGGTGAATGTGAGATCTAAATTGAATAAAACATCCTATGAGTTGCAAAAAGGGAGAACACCAAATTTGTCACATTTGTATGTTTTTGGTTGCAAGGTGTTCATTCATAACAATGGAAAATCTACCTTAGGAATATTTGATCCAAAATCAGATGAAGGAATTTTTGTTGGATACTCAAGTGTTGAAAAATCTTATAGAGTATTCAATATAAGAACTTTGGTAATTGAGGAGACCACACATGTTGTATTTGATGAATCTGGAAATATAGAAGAGCCAAATGTTGAAGAAGATGAAATTGAGATTAACTCCCAAAAGATTGATAAAATAAATTTGGAAGAAAATTTGGAGAAAGAAAACCCTTTGCTTAGAGATTTGAGATTTTTTTAAAAATCACCCAAGGGAATTGATTATAGGTGAACCAAGTGAGGGTGTAAGGACTAGACAAGGATTAAACAAAGAAGTCAATCATTCAGCCATCATTTCAACTATAGAACCCACTAATATTGATCAAGCACTTTCTGATGAATTTTGGATTTTGGCCATGCAAGAAGAGTTGAATGAATTTGTAAGAAATAAAATTTGGGAATTAACTACAAGGCCAAATTATCAAAGTGTAATTGGAACTAAGTGGAGATTCAAAAATAAAATGAATGACTCAGGAGTAGTCATTAGAAATAAGGCTAGATTAGTAGCTAAGGGGTATAATCAAATTGAAGGGATTGATTTTGAGGAGACTTTTGCCCCTATAGCTAGACTTGAAGTAATTAGGGTTTTGATAGCCTTTTCCTATTTTAGAGGATTTAAATTATATCAAATGGATGTCAAAAATGCTTTTTTAAATGGGGTAATTCAAGAGGATATTTTTGTAGAACAACCTCCACGTTTTAAAAATTCTAAATACCCAAATCATGTTTTCAAGTTGAAAAAGGTATTATATGGATTAAAACAGAAACCTATGGCTTAGTATGAGAGATTGAGCACCTTCCTACTTGAAAGATCTTTTGAAAAAAGAAGTATGGATACAACTCTCTTTTTGAAGAAATGTGAAAAGGATATACACATTGTTCAAATTTATGTGGATGATATCATTTTTGGATCTTCAAATAAAAATCTTTGTGATGATTTTTCTAAAACAATGAGTAGTGAATTTGAGATGAGTTTAATGGGAGATTTGAGTTACTTTCTAGGATTTAACATTAAGTAAATTGAGGAAGATATGTTTTTTAGTCAGTCAAAGTATGTTAAGGACATCCTCAAAAAGTATGAAATGGACAATGCTAAACCTGTTAGTACACCAATGAGTTCCTTAGTTCAGTTGGATAAGGACCCTAAGAGAAAATCTGTTGATAAAAAAAAATTTAGAGAGATAATTGGATCTTTACTTTACTTGACTGCTAGCCGACCCGATACATGTTCAGTGTTTGCTTATGTGCTATATTTCAATCAGATCCAAAAGAATCACATTTGACAGCAGAGAAAAGGATTTTAAGATATCTGTTAGGAACTCAGAACTTAGAAATCTGGTATCCTAAGTTTAGCTCTTCATTTGAAATAATTAGTTATTCAAATTCTGACTTTGCAGGTTGTAGAGTGGATATAAAGAGCACTTCTGGAACATGTCAATTTATTAGAAATTCTCTAGTCTCTTGGTCCAGGAGAAAATAAAATTCAGTAGCCCTATCTATTGCAAAAGCTGAATATATTGCATTAGGAAGTTGTGTGGCACAAGTACTTTGGTTGAAACAACAGTTGATTGATTTAGGATTAACTATATGCACTATTCCAATTTATTGTGATAACACTAGTGCTATTTGCATTTCTAAAAATC
Organism: Dendrobium huoshanense; assembly: GCA_016618105.1. Taxonomy (NCBI): domain Eukaryota; kingdom Viridiplantae; phylum Streptophyta; class Magnoliopsida; order Asparagales; family Orchidaceae; genus Dendrobium; species Dendrobium huoshanense. The sequence goes on from CM028351.1 coordinate 52,461,776, forward strand.
ATATTCAACATTCAAGAACCAAACACATAGACATAAGGCATCATTTCATAAGGGATCATGTATCCAAAGGAGAAATTGAACTCAATCATGTTTCTACTGAAAATCAACTAGCAAACATTTTTACAAAACCTTTAACCTTTGATACTTTCAATTCATTAAGAACAAGACTTGGTTTGATTGATTTGAATGCTTAAATAAACATGTTTTTACAACATTGAAATTTGTTTTCTAGTTAAATGCTTTTGTGTTCTTTATGAGTTTTTGATTTTATTTGTGTGATTTTTTCTTTTAGAGTTTGTGTTTTTTCGTAGTTTTGTGTTTTTAGTGTGTTTTGTGTCTTAGTTTTGATTGATTGCATAAATTTGAAAATTTTTTGAGTGATAATCATCCGGGATAAATATTTTTTGTACGGGACGAGGTATGTAATGTGACAAACTGTCAGATTTTGAACCGTTTGAGAGCAGTTTTTCAGTGTTTTATTGTCACTTCGTCTGTACGATCGTCATGATCATCCGGGATGAAATGTTTTTCAAACGACGGGATGAATGAATAAAGCAGTTGAATGAATAAGGTAGTTTTTAAAACAAACTTCATACGTACAAACCTTTGGTTTGTCCGGATGAACACATGTCGGTTCAATGGAGGGGACGGTTTCAACTGCCATTAAAATGATATAAGTTCTGATCATCCCAGGACGAACACGTGTTCGTCTGTACGATCAGTCTGGTCAAAAGTCTGTACGAAAGGATGCTTCATAAGTTGTGTTGATTACAAAAAGCCGTTTCATTTTGATGCAAATAGATTAACAATTCAAAATATCACACCTCTATTAACTTGAATGGGCATTTTCAGAATATAATAAACTTACAATACACTAAAGAATTTGGATTCTAAAGTTTTCACATCCAGCTTACCAACTTCACAAGTTCAAATCCTTTGTTTAAATAAAAAAAAAATTTTGAATTCAAGAATTGCAATTAGATAAGGAAACTTAGTCTTTTCATACTGTAGCATAAAATATATCAAATAGAATAATATTGTAAAGGTGATGAATGAGGAACCAAGTTTTTTTAAAATCAAGTGTTAAACAAATTATGAAACATCATAATTTTCTAAGACTTAAAAATTTACCAGAAAGAGAAGCTAATTTAAAATGGGCTCATTTTGTGTCTCTTTTAATAGTTTTATACAAACATTGCACATCTTTCATTTTTCATGCACTTAGTGAATTTTTATTTTTGATGTCATTATGCATCTTTTGATTTTGGGCTCATTTTGTTCCTCTTTTGAATTATTATAATTGCTTCCTTTCTAAACCTCTAAGAATTTTAGTTGTAAGATTATCATTCAAATAGAAGAGAATGATAACTCACTCTCCTATATAGGGATGAATAATCTACAAAGCAAACTCGAGCTTTTCTAACATGAATAAAAGCCTAATATAGAGAAATAATAAATTTCATTCGTTGAATTTGTAGAATATACCCGTGATATAAAAATATGTAATATATATATAGTGAAAAAGATTTCATTTCAACTATCTTAATTATAATTCGATTTAAATTTTTAAGCATTCACATGGAATTATCAAGCAAAGGAAATAAAATGGATATGTAAATTTATGGAATTTGATCTTGTTAGTTTAGAATTGTTAGCAATTACTTAACCCTTTTAAGTAAGAGTAGAAGTATGTTTACATAATCAGAAAAAGCATAGTTTAGGCCAAGTCAAGTCGTACACTCTAATTTTATTCATATAATATAATTTCATTAATACATTATAATTTTATTCATACGACATGAGTTAGTTTGTACAATATAATATAAGTCATACAATATGATAAAAAAAACATAAATTTTGTAGACTGAAAAAATTTTAAGCAAAGAGCACATAAATGAGATTTATGAGCATAAACAAAAGAGGGAAGATACGTTTGAAAGAAAAAACAAGCCAATTTTTTAAGGAAGAAAAAAAATTACACAATAAGGACTTGAAAGAAAAATTCCATTTCAAAACAACACACAAATAGACATGCATAGAGTTAAAAGTAAATAGTAAAAACACAACAAGAACAAAAGAAACTAGTACGGTAATGGATCTTGATCAAAAGGTGGAGGTGGAGGTGGTTGGAAGAACTGGCTAAAACTGTTATACTACTGTTTGATTGTATTGAACTACTATTTAATGTTTCCAAACTACTCCCTGAACAAACCCATATCATTGTCGTGTTGGAACTATTGTTGATCTAGGCCAGTCTCCAGTCTATCAAAATTTTGAATCAGCTCCTCATATTGGTTGTGGTGAGGAGATGTTGTAGGTATAAGATCAACTACAGGGGCAACTTATCCCTCATCATCAAAGAGAAAATCTTCAGGCTCCTAATCCCTATGAAATAGCTTTCGAAAAGAGGCATTCAAAAAGCGGGTTGGAATGTGATCAAGAGGGTCAGGATATCTAATGTTATATTTTTTAAACAGGATATATCCTATCACATGTCCTAAGGCAATGTTCTAATTTCTCCTAATGGCTGGGAGTCAAATGCAAGTGAGGTTTTGGATGTAGTCAATTAGCATTTAAGCTTCATCCATTTGGGTATTTGACATGATGAAATAGGTAATAATTGACACTAAGGGAGTCATATTTACTCAGTCTCTAGCATTATGTATGATTGAAGTTCTCAGAACGTGCTGGATAACCCTAGCATTTTGGTTAAGGGTCTGAACCAAAGGTTGGTGAAAATTAAGGGCAACATTTCTTAGCACAAGGTTCATAACACTCCAGTCAAAATTGGATCTAGAGTACATGTATAGAGGTTTATTTCTTTGGGTGCTTAGTTGAAGGTGGATTCTTATGTCTTCCTTGGTTATTTCTATATTTTTGCAGCACACTCGGGAGGTCATAATCGTAGCATCCCCACTAATCCTCAGGTTTGTGAGAAATTCATTAAGGATTTCAGAATGGAAGGGATGGGACAAATTTAGTAGAAATTGAAGTGCAGTTAACTTGAAAAGGTTCATTACAAGGAAGTTAAGAGCCTATTGATTTAGAAGTTTGGAAGGTGTGATCTTTTTCTTCCTTGTACTTTTTATAGGCTACTTCATTCATAGTTATCAGAAAATGCTCTTTCGTAGTGCACTAAGAGGAGAAAGCGCTTGGGTTTGATGAATTTGTTTCCCACTGTCCATTGCAAGGATTGGAAATTATGAAGGAGGGATATTAAGAGAGGTGTGAAAATTTTGAAAGTGGCTGGCTGTTTAAATAAAAAATATATATATATATATATCATATTATACGATCGTAGGATCAAACGAGACAATCATATGCAATTATTTTGGCCATACATTTTGTTAAAAAGTTGTGTGTGATTGTATAGTATGATCAAACATCATATGAGACAATTAGAGACATGAATCTCATCCTGAGGAGTCAAGCTATACAATTTTTGATAAAAAGGTTCGTATAGTACGTACGGATGTTCGTACAGTACGATCAACAATAAATGTAATACCAAACAAAATTCAATTCATCCCAAATAGGGTTGACACGTTGATCGTACAATATGAAGAGGTGTTTGTATAGTATAATGGTCAATGATATAAGTAATCTGGATCATTTATCAAGCCAAGGGTTGCGATCTAAATAGTGTTTTTAGATCGTACATTATGAATGTGGTTCGTACAGTACGATTAGAAAAAATTATTAATTTGTAGAGCAAACAGTGAAATTCAGTAAGGTGGTTTGTGTGATGATTATGACATAATCATATAGAACGACAATAATAAAACCAAAATAATAAGACCATGAAATAAAAATAAAAACACAAAAAATCATAAGATAAATTTTTTTTACATTGAGAAGCTTATAAATGGTTGATTTTAAGTGATAGGGAAAAAATATTGAGCCCAAAAACCACATACTCTCACCGGGTCTTTTGTGAGAGCCCTCAAATCTAAAGATCATAGAAGAACAATTTTGGGAGCCTAAGTGAGTTTTGGTCCCTTCTTAAATTTGAATAAATTATTAGAATGCATATCATGATCTGTTTGTTGTAGATTTGGTCTCCACACCCAATGTGTTCTACAATGAATAGTGCAAGTGTGGTTAATGTATCCTAACTTGCCATATGAATAACATCTAAAATTAGGGAATGGGTTAACTAACCTATGATAGTTATGATTCTTATTCCTAGGTTTATGTGATGTATAACATAATTAGTGCTTACAATCAGGTTTATTTTAAAAAGCCTTTACTTTTTCTAACAATATTTCTTTAGCACTTTCAATAGTAGGAATTTTAATTTTTAACGAGTACTCACTGAGATCTAAAATATTAACACATGCTTCTAACTCTTTAAATGACTTTTCTAAATCAAGATGCAATGCTTTTAAAGACTCATGTATTTTAGTTAAAGCATAATATTTCTTATTCAATTCATCAAACTCATCCAACAAAGCCTTATGATCCTTATCAACATCAGAACCATCTTTTCTATGCATTTTTTTTTTTTTTGCAGAACTAAGCACTTAGTTATCAAGCTAGCTTGATTTATTTTCAGTTTCATTTAATAATCCTGAATTTCTTCTAAAATGAAAGTAATTTATCATATGAAAGTTCATATACCTCATTTTGATCAGACTGATTAAGATAGCTCTTTTCAATTAAGCACAGATTTTTCATTTCCTCTTTTGCTTTTGTTCTAGATGAATTTGAAGTAGAGTTTAGTAAAAAAACTTTCTGAGATTTTTGCTTGTCCTTATGGAACTTAACTTTTTCTTCAGCATTCTCCTTGCTTTGGTTTCCTTTATGAGTTGGGAAATCAATTTTAACATGACCAAGTTTCATGCATTCATAACAGACAATATCATCAGAAGCTATAGAATTTCTATAATTCTTACATTTATTACACTGCTGATGTCGCTTTTGCTTTTTCTTAAAAAGCTTTTAAATGCCAAGTCATCAGTGCAATTTCTTCATCTCCTCCCTCAAAGGAACTGTCTAAATCACTATCCTTAAAGGATATAATTTTCTCCTTCATTCTTTCTCCTACATCAAGCTGTCTTTAGTACACTCCTTGCTCATAAGCAATGAGTGATCCAAGTAAATTATCAATATAATAAACATTCAAATCCTTTGATTCTATAATAGTAGTATTTTTTGCACTGTAGGAAGAAGGTAAACAATGTAGAATCTTATTCACTTTTTTAAAATTCAATAATTCCTTACCTAAAGTATGTAGAGATGTGATGATTTATGTAAACCTAGTATACATTTCATATATGGATTCACTAGGTTTTGTACGAAAGAGTTTATATTCATGCAGCAAAAAATTTAACCTAGATTATTTCAGTTCACTTGTTCATTCATAAGTAATGCATAATCTATCTTAAATTTCTTTGCTCGTACTACAGATAGATATACGCATGTAATCTTTAAATTTGAAACCACAAAAGAAATAGTTTAGGCATTTAGCTTTCAATTAGGCTAAATCTTTATCAACATTACTCCATTTAGAAAAAAGGATTTCAATTTTATCATCATTTACTAATTGTGAAGGTGCATAATAACCATCCCAAATAGGCATACACATGCAATAATCAATTGATTATAAAAAGGTTGACACATAAGTTTTCCAAAAATTAAAAGATATTTTTTTATATAGAGGTGGTTGATTAATCGAATAGGTTTCCGTAGTTTTAAAAGAAATAGTTTAGGCATTTAGCTTTCAATTAGGCTAAATCTTTATCATCATTACTCCATTTAGAAAAAGGGATTTCAATTATAACATCATTTACTAATTGTGAAGGTGCATAATAACCATCACAAATAGGCATACACATGCAATAATCAATTGATTATAAAAAGGTTGACACAGAAGTTTTCCAAAAATTAAAAGATATATTTTTTAAATAGAGGTGGTTGATTAATCGAATAGCTTTCCATAGTGTTATGATTACCAAAGTGAGCTATAGATCTTAATTCAATTTTTTTTAAACTTGATCTTATGAATCCTGCTCTGATACCACTTAAAAGTTCATGAGGGTGGTTAAACACTAAAGAACTAGTCCCGAGGCTAACCAGGGGGTGAATTGGTTATTTTAAAAAATTCTTAATCAAACAAGAATTTTAAACCTCTTGATGTAAAAATAGAACTTATTTTATAATAATAAAAAGTAAATATTTTGATTACATATCAAATCATAGAAAATTACAGAAATTAAAATGCAAATAAATAATAAGAAAAAACACACCAAAATTTATAGGTTTAGTCAACTTGACCTACGTTCACTCCTTAGAGACTCCCTATCTAAGTATTGTACTAAACATAAGTGGCTCTTCTTTTTCTCCCCCTACAAAGCAGAGAATCCTGTACAAATGTTGTTTCACCTCCTCGGTGCGGCAGAGAATCATGACTCTTTTACAGGTAGAGAACCTTAACTCTATTTTCACCCTCATGGTTATGGTCAGAGAATCACAAATTTATTTTTATCCTCCAGGTGATGGTCAGAGAATCATGATCTTTACTGAAGAACTTCTTCTTCAGAGCCACAGAGATTTTAGGGAGACGCTTATAGGTACTTGGAAAGATTCTTTCTTGGAGCAACCTTGTGAATCCCCTTATAACTTTTCCCTCACAAAATCTCCCTCTATTCTCTCACCAAGCTATCCTTTTGTCCCTTGAGCTCCCTATCAAGAAGTCTAAGTAGCAAAAAATATCTAACAAGATCATTAGAGATCCTTAAACGGAGGGATTCAAAAAACCCTAATTTCTAAGCCATCTGTCTTCTATTCGTACAGTACGATAGACATATTATACATTATGATTTGTTCAATTCAGAGTCATCTAGCAAGATTGTTCAGACGAACTATTCCACTTTTATAGTACATACAATATAATTACAATTCATATGATACGATATGTAGAAACTCCTTATATTTAATTAAGATGATCCTTGGGATGGCCAACTTCTTACACGGGTGATCATCGAGCCCAATGGATATTGTATCGTATGATCAGTACAAATTTTATGGATTTTGTTTGGTATGATCCAAGGGACGACCAATTTCGTACACATGTAATTATATAGTATGAACTATATTATAGAGTACGATTAATCACAGTAAAAGTCCAAGATTTGATTGACTGATATCGTGAGATTAATTAAGAAAGATTTTAATTAGTGCGTACAATATGATTCAAATTATAATATACAATCAGTATAGAATTAGAATCATCCTTAACTTTAGTGGCTAGGGTTTGGTAGAGAAAAATAGATCGTATGATATGAATTAAAAGCGTACAGTTTGATACACAAATCATACAATATGAAGATAAATCATACAGTACGAATTAAAAAAAAAAAAAGTCTCTCTCAAAAACATTATTCTCTCTCCCCCTATATGTGTGTAAGGTTGCTTAGCAAAGATATCAACCCATATACAAGATATGAATCATGAAAGGAAAAAAATATATAATAAATTAAAAATAATAAACTCAAATCTTAGTCTACCCTATCTTTAGCTGATCAGAATTGCAAGTGTACGATGGACAGAATTCCTAAAATATTAATACAATAGAACAAAACACAATATCATAGAAATAGTATAAAGCAATATCAAACACAATAATGTTTGATATCATCAAAACACAAACACATAGCTTTAGGTCATTATAATATCTCTTATTTTTTAAAATATTTTTAATTTGCTTAATTTTCTTTCTAATAAGGCTTACTTTCATAATGTTTTGAAAGAATTGCCTAGTAGTTCCTTTAAGTTCTAGTTTGTAATAGTTTTTTTTAATCTTTTAATGATATTTGCATCTTCTAAAAAAAACACAGAGCTTTAGATCAGATCTACAACATGGTCGACAACCAGGTGGAAGTTCGGAGGTGATTTGCAGTTAGGAGGTGGTTTGATAATAGTCAGGAAGAAGCCCAACAACTATTAATGGTTAGGTAGAAGTCTGGATGCAGTAGGCGATTGAGTGGTCTGATGATGGTTAGATAGAAGTCCAATAATGTTCTATAGCCAAGTAGTGCTCCAACGATGGTTAGATTGAATTTTGATGGCATTCAGCAACTGTGAGGACATGTCGCAATGGTCATCAGCCAAGTGGTGGTCCGACAATGGTCGAGTGAAAGTCTAATAGTGGTTAGCGGCTGGGTGGTAGTTTGAAGATGTTCGAAGGAGGTTCACTAGTGGTGTTTCTTGAGCTTACGAAGCCTCCGAGCTCATTCTAATCTCCTGTCAAAGGTTTAAGCACTAGGCCCCCATTTCATGTACGAAGTGGTGGTCTGTTAATAGATTTTTTTAAAGTGGCAAGTTGCATAAATATGAAGAAGATCTAAGGAAGTTTTTTACTACTCAGTTGGATAGTCCATATTCATCCCCTCGATCATAGGGAATTTGTCAAGCAATTATATGCCCAAATGATGTAAAAATTAAGCAATCATGGGCTCATTGGATTGTCTCACAGAGATGCTTGTTTCAACTATAAGCATGATATGTTTGCATATCATTTATTCATCAAATTTAAGCATTAGATCTTCTAAATAATCTTTGGGCCCATAATTTGGACCCATTTGGGCTTAGATTGGGACTATTTTGTTGCCATTGGGTTTGTCTCTTCGAGTTTAGAATGACTATAAGTTTAATAAAATTGGAGTTCATATGGTCCAAAATTTAATATTTAAATTTTCCAACTTGAATATGCCTCAAGATTCATGCACGATAAAGATTATTTTTGGTGAACTATTAATTAGTATTGCTAATATTTCTTCAAAAAAAATTGTAAGATTATGGTGTTATTGATAGTTCTTAATAAATAATTATTTTATTACATTTGGATTAGTGATTGTGAATTTACAACTTTGATTGAGTTGTTGACTTTTTAGATTAATGTATTGTAATATTTTTTTCATTGATTACACAATTTTATAATAAATTTACAATTTTAAAAAGATGGTTAAATTTATAATTCTTTTTTTATTGCATGTCACAATTAAACTCATTAAAAAATAAATTTTATCATTTAAATTATAATGATGAGATGCAATCACTTGAGTTGAATAAGACATGGGAGTTCACAAGGTTACTGAGTGGCAAGAGAGCACTATAGAACAAGTGGGTTTACATGTTGAAAGAAAAACCTAATTGTAGTAAATACTACAAGGCTAGGCTTGTAGTTATAGGTTTTTAGTAGAAGGAAGGAGTGGATTTCACTAAAAATTTATCTCTAGTGGTGAAGATAACAACAATCAGAGTTTTGCTAAGCATGGTTGCAGTGGAGGATTTACATTTAGCATAAATGGATAAAGATAGTGGTTATTAATGATGACCTTGATAAATAGTTGTACATGGTGCAATCTCAGGGATATGTGGTCACAGTTAATGAAGATCTATTGTGTGGACTCAGGAGTAACTTATATGGGAGGAAGTTGACACCAAGGCAATAATATATGAGATTTTATAATTTTATGTCAGATAATGGCTACACAAAGTGCCAAGCATATCACAATTAATTTTCTGAACATTTTGATAGCTATTATATTATTCTTCTTTTGCATATATATGACATATTGGTTATAGGGTCAGATATGAAGTAGATAATATATCTAAAGTAACCGCTATCAAAGGAGTTTAAATCGAAAAATTTGGGTCTAGTAAATGAAAATTCTTGATATGAGAATCAGCAGGGCAAGATTCGCTAGTATATTGAAGTTGTCTCGGACAAAATAAGATGAAAAGGTGATTCAAAGATTCAACATGAGAGAGGCTAAGCTAATTTACACTTTTTTGGGTAGTCACTCTCAACTATCTAAGGAAGAATAGCCTAAATTTGAAGCAGTGAAAGAACTTATGGAGAGGACTCCATTAGCTTCAACAGTTGGATGTTTGATGTAAGCTATAATTTGCACAAGATCTGAAATAGCATATATAATGGGAGTAGTCAACAAATTTATGAGTAGCCCAAATAAACTTTTTTTAGAGCCTGTTAAGTTGATTCTAAGTTACTTGAGAGGATTAGTTGACAAAGTTCTTTTCTATGATGGTGTAGGAATTGATCTACAAGGTTATGTAAACTCCAATCTTGCTGTAGATCTTGATGGTAGGAGGAACACAATAGGCTATATCTTCACTTTGGGAAAGACTAAAATGAGTTGGATTTCTAAGTTCCAGATGATTGTTGTGCTCTCAGCCATAAAAGCTTAGTATATTGCTATCAAGGAGATGATTTAATTGCAAAGTTTCTTGACATAACTTGACAAGGGCAAAGGAATGGAAGTTGTATAGTGATAGAATGAGTGGTATTCATCTAGCCAATAACGATGCATTCCATGTAAGGAGAAGCACATCTAGCTTAGGTTTCTTTTTATTTGAAAATTTCTAGAAGATGGCCAGTTATCCTTGGAGAACATACACATGACTAAGAATTCTATAGACATCCTTTAGAAGATAGTGATAGTTAATAAACTGAAGCTATGCCAAGCTTTATTTAGTCTTCATAGAGGATGAAAGTAGGGGTGAGCCACATTAGAGAGACTATGATTCGTGTTGAAGATCGGGAGGATGATTAATCACAATCAAATCCAAGTGGGAGATAATTAGTCTGTGTGGAATCTAATTGTGTCGATCAATTAGATTGTATTATTGCCTCAGACCTCAAATATACTTTTCATGCTCATTAGGGGTGCAGGGTTATGTCAATCGGATTGTACTTTATATATCATCAAAAAATTATCTTGATTGAGCATGAATCTCATGGCAAATTCATATTGAAAACTTCCAAATTTAAATTTGGGATCATCTGAACTCTAATTTTAATAAACTTATATTCAAACTGAACATCTCAAAAAAAAACCCAACACTTAATTTGACCCAATCCGAGACCAAATTGGTTCAAATAAAGGACCCAAAGCATATTTGGAAGGTTTAAACCAAAAATTGGATGACCAAATGATTTCCAAAAGAGACATGCTTATAATTGAAATGAGCAGTTCGTTGAGACAATTCCAACGAGGCTAAGATGGTTGAATTTTGGTATCATTAAGGAACTCAAATGCTTAATAAACTATTCATAATCAAGAGAATTGATATTTGTCATCCTTTGGAATCACTCCCAACTGGCCCTTGATCTTCTCCATATTTACAAGCCATGTCAATCCCAAAAAATTATAAATAGCCCCTCATTCTTTACATGATGGGAAAGCAAGCAAGGAGAGAGGAAGGAAGAGCAGATAGGAAGAAAAACCTGAGATCTCCCTTTCCACCAAGCTCCTCAACCACCATCCTACCACCGAACGATGTCGGACTTTTGGCAGACTTCTCCTCGGCCACCAACTATCACCGTACTTTTGCCTAACTACTAGATGTCACTAGACTTCTGCCCAATTATTAATGAATGTCAAATTTATGCCTTGTCACTAGTCGTTGATGGACTTCGGCCAATTCACTAGTCGTCACCTGACTTTGGTCTTTTCGACCTCTGTCACTCGCCGATTACGATCATTCTGACCACTTTTTATCATATTACGGTCTTTTTGACATTCATTACCCTTAAATTATGAATTTTCTGACCTCTATAGTTGGACGACTACAGTCTCTTCAATCACTGACCTCTATAGTTGGACGACTACAGTCTCTTCAACCACTGTCACCCAATTATGGTCCTTCCTACCACCTTCGTCCGACTGTGATCTTTCTAACCTTTAACATTCAATTATGATCTTTCTTACTATTGTCACTAGCCAATTACAAGCCTTCCAACCTTTACCTTTTAAAAAAAAATCTTTCTATCCTCCTTTGCCCACTAACTACGGTCTCTCTAACCACTGTCACTTGAATACAATTCTTTAGATCATGTTCGCCCAACTATGTTCTTTCTGACCTCCATTACCCACCAACTATGATCTCTTTGATTATCATCTCTTGACAATAGTCTTCCTAATCGTTGTCACCTATATAGAAGCTTTTTGACCTCCGTCACCTGCCAACTATGATCTATTTTGAACTTTGTTGCCTAACTATGATTCTTCCAACCTGCATCGCTTGCTGACTGTAATCCTGCCAACCAAATGAATATATCAACACTGATTCTCAAACTCCCACCATGTAATGCACTTTATATGATGTATATTTACTACATCGAGCAAAGACCTTTCCTTACGGAAGGGCCTCATTTATAATTAAATGCAAATACTTGTGTGTTCATTTAATCTGGGCAAGGCACCATGATTTTTCTCACTTTTTAATGATTTCGCATAAAAACTTTGGTGTCTCTTATGAATGTTACCCCACATATCTTTCATCTTTTTGTGTTGGATCTTCGTATAAAGATAGAAAGCTAAAATTTATATTCTTTACCATCATGAATATTTTAGGATGCAATAGTTGTGCGTCGACTGTGGGAATGTTGTTCCTGAGTGGGGGAAATTTTTTCTTCAATCCTAGAAGGTCATTCATGTCAACATCGTAACTTTAGTCATTTATGTATCAATTTCATGGGGATTATGTATGGGTTGGGGGAATCTTTAATTTCAACTATAGCCAATAAAATTCCTCCAATGCTTTCATCATCTAAGCTAATATTGTAGGAAACTATTTTTCATAAAGCTTATTGAAAATGTAAGGATTCTTCCAATAAATTGTAAGCTTTATACAAATCTTAATTGGACTTTTCCTCCTTAGGCAAGGTCTTAATCTCGTCCTAAAAAAATATAGTAACGGTCTAAAGATAGACCATTCTTTACATTTGATTCAAAATACAAGCGGAATTCATCCCCTCCATATCTAGGCATAATTAATCCTTGGGGGGATTAATTTCGACCTCTTCCATATAGGTTAATGTTATCAAACAATTCTTTTACTAGTAACCTCAGATAGGTCAAACATTATAAGAGGTTGTCAATCAAATCTTAAAATCTTTAATTCACAAAATATGCAATCTTAATTGTGTCTCAATCACTGGATGATCAATCTCAGGGGAATTCGATCCGACATAGGTTAACATCATCAATAAATACTTTAACATATAACCTCGAATATGTCATACATCCTCAGCATATTCTCTCAACCTCTTCCATATAGGTTAATGCCATTGAGCAATGCTCTGACACATAACTTTGGATATGTAATACATCATCCTCAGTGGATTCTCTTAGCATTTTCGTACAGGTTAACATCATCGAGCAATGCTCTGACTAACAACCTCAGATAGGTCAAACATCCTTAATAAGTTATTTCAAACTTTTTCATATAGGTTAATGCTATCAAACAGTGCTCTGATAAATAATATTGAATAGGTCAAATATCCTTTACGGATTCCTCTCAACCTCTTAACATCATTAAGCAATGCTCTAACAAATAACCCAGGAAAACTCGTATATGAGGTAGCCTCGGAGGAAAGCTAGAAGCGGATAGGGTCCTCACTAGAAAGACTCCATAAGAATAAGTGATTGGCAAGCTCATCACTTACTTAAAAACCTAACATGCTAAGAGTCTCAAAAGGCATTGATTCACCAAAACTTTTATAAAGCTAAGAACCTCAAAATGTTTAAATAACTAAAAATCTTGAAAGGTTAAAAAAACCCACATAATAGATATATTTTTATGATTATTAAACCACCTTAAAAGGGTAAAAATTATAGAAAGAATAAATTCCTTTCTTATTGTTGCTCTAAATAGGGGAAATAAATCAAAGTATGAAAATTGCATAAGAAATTTTTTTTCTCATTCATTATTTTAAATAAACATCAATATCATAGAAAAATATCTCAAATAAAAAGAGACGATCAAAAGTATCCCATAATAAAAAATTACATTATCACAAGATCTTCACTTGAAGATATTTTTCTCAGCTCGTTCTCAATATCATCATCACCAGAAATAGAAAGAGAATCATAGATGCCTGGCTAGGAATCAGCCTATCAATGGATGGAGGTTTCTTAAAGTCTTATATATCCTTTAATGATAATATCTCTATTATGAAAGGTTCTCTTCTCTCATGCAATGAAGGAATGCACACATCCCTCTTGGATCTTTATGAAGAAATAAGCACCACATAATAAAACTTCTTGCAAACCATTATCAAACTATTAGGCCTTCACGTAATTGGAAACATGAGTATGCCATTAGACTATGCAATCAACATATTTCTTGATCCCCTTCATCAATATAACCTCTACTTGCCTCCATCAATATATTATCTCCAATAAAATGAAGCTTCTCTTTCATCAAGGAAAGAACGAAGCAAGCCTTCGAATATTTGGCACTTTTTATATGTTGTTAAAATGCTTCCATTGGCATATTGCTTGTCCACCTCTATCAGGCCGTTCACTAATATCCTCCAGTTATAATGGTTACCTACTACTCTTAACAGAGTATAATTCAACCACCACAATTATTGGCCCTTCACCTAATATCCACCGTTGATCCTTAACCAATTATCAGCCATCATCGGCCTCTCACTCGGTTGTTATTAGCAGTACACTGTCAAATTATCTCATTCATTTCACCACTCAGTCGATGATCACCGCTGGACTTTCACCTAACCATCCATCACTATCAAATTTCAACCCACCGTCGATCACCATAAAACTTTCGCTCAATTATCATCTATTAAATTCATCAGCTCTCTTTATGGGTGGAAGGCCCATATTGTAAGAAGTTTGGAGGAAGAAAGGAGAAGAAGAAATGACACAATTTCTCCCCTATCCCAAGGGGGGGGGGGGGGGGGGGGGGGATATTTATTGGTGAAAGAGAAGCAACAATATTCTACAAGAATTAAAAAAAAATTATTAAAATATTCTTAAAAAAATATGAAAATTCCTAGAATTATTCTTATTTAAAAAAATGTGTAGTTACTGCAACAACGACACTGTAGCAATGGTATTATAGTAGCAGGTTATTGTAACAGGTTGTTACTGTACTTGATAGTTACAGTAGCATCGGGTATAGGCCCAATTTTTTGTTGGGACGGTCCGATTTGAATGTTTTTGAGGTCCTGAAAAATATTATTTGACAATATGGACTCAATTTTGACACATTCAAAACTCAAGGAACCCACCACATTCAATTTTGAGTAATTTTTAAAGTTTTGGAACATAATATTTTTAATATTTTTTGCTCCAATCAATGTCATAACTCTCGACATGCTTAATTTATGACTAAGAGTATTTTACTTAGTTCATAGCCCCGAGATGATGTCCAGGGAGTGGTCATGCCTCATAATTACCCAAAAATTATAATTTTACATTGGAACGATTTAAGGAGATTTGACACATATTTTCAGACTCTACAGGCTTTGATGTCTAATAATAAGGTGATCATTAATATATATCATGATAAAAATTTACTGATCAAGCATGAATCTCAAGACAATTCGCATTGAAAACTTCCAAATTTAAATTTGGAAACATCTTAACTAGGATTTCAACAAACTTATAGTCAAACTAAATGTCTCAAAAAGATAAACCCAATGACACTAAATTTGACCAAATCCAAGTCCAAATGGGTTCAAATCAAGGCCACAAAGTGCATTTGGAATCAAAGCTCAAACCATGAATTATATGACCAAACAATTTCCAAAAGTGACATTCTTATTGTCGAATCAAGCGGATTGACGAGACAAATCCAACGAACGCACGTTTATTGAGTTTTGATATCATTAAGGCACTCAAATGCTCGATAAATAATCAATGATCAAGGGAATTGATATTAGCCATCAATTAAAAACACTCCCAACTTGCCCTCAATCTTCTTCCTATTTACTAGCCATGTAATTCCCAAAAAACTATAAATAGTCATTCTTTCTTCACATGAAAGGAAAGCAAGCAAGGAGAGAAGAAGGAAGGAATGAAGGAAGAGAGGACAGGAAGAGACATCTGGGATCTCTCTTGCCACCAAGCTCCTCCTCAACAACCGTCTGGTCACCAACCGTCGTCGGAATTTTGATGGACTTTCGCCAAGCAACCAATTGTGGACTAATTTTTGCCTAGCCACCACCAATTACCTAACTTCCACCTAATCACCAACTGATGAAAGATTTATTCCCTGTCACCTACCGTTGCCAGACTTCTGCCCAGCCACTAGTCGTCACTCGACTATGGTCTTTCCAACCTCCGTCGCCTGTCGATTATGGTCCTTTCGACCATCTTTCATCCGATTATGGTCTTTCTGACCTCCGTCTCTCATCGATTACGGTCCTTCTAACTTCTATCCATCAACGACTACGGTCTATTCAACCATTGTCATCCAATTATGATCATTCTGACCACCTTCACCTAACTAAGGTCTTTCCAACCGCCACTGTTCTATTATGATCTTTTTTACCATCGTCGTTAGCTGACTACGATCCTTCCAACCTCCGTCACCAGACAATGATCTTTCTAACCACCATTACCCACCAACTACAGTCTCTCAAAACTCCCTTGCCCGACTACGATCCTTCCGACACCCTTCGCCTCCGACCTCCATTGCCCATCGACTTTGCTCTCTCTAGCCTCTATCACCCGTCGACTATGATCTCTTTGACTACCATCCTCAAACTACGATCTCCCCAACCGCAATCATCAGATTACGATCTTTCTGACCTTCATCACCTGCCAACTATGTTCTTTTCAACCTTCGTAGCCTAACTATGATCCTTCTAATCTACATTGCTTTCTGACTATAATCTTGCCGACCAAATGAATATATCAACACTGATTCTTCCAACTCCCACCATGTAATGCACTTTATATGATGCATATTTCTACATCGAGCGCCTTCACCTAAGGAAGGGCCTCATTTGTAATCAAATACAAATAATAATGGATTTTTTTAAATTGAGTAAGGCCCCATAGTTTTTTCTTCTTTTCAATGGTTTTCATATAAAAATTCAGATGTCTCTTATGAATACTGCGACCGTATCTTTCATCTATTTGTGTGTTGAGCCTTCATAAAAAATTAGAACGCTAAAATTTATATTTCTCTACGACTGAAAATTTTCCAGGGCACAACAGTACTGTTTATACCTTGCTTCGACTCAAGTGTTATATATGAACCAAACTCAAGGGAAAATCTCTCGGAGTTTATCTCAATTACAAAACATTTACATGAGTTTTTGCAAGAGAAAATACGATGCGTCAGACCAAAAAGAAAAGAGGCAAGCCTAGTGCTGAATACAGACGCAAAGTAAACCCTCGGCCAAATAAGAAAAGAAACAGATCTTTGATGCTCTAAAAAACCAGGTAACTTTTCTATTGTTCATCCAAGCAGATCGAACGATCAAAATTAACTGATGGACTTAACTAATCCGACAAATACAACAGATTTATGATGCCCGGTTGATCCCACTATAACCTCGTCCCCTCGAAGAGTATCCATAGCCTCTACTACCATTGTACGAGCTTCTTCCTCGGCCACCACGAAGCCCTCGACCTCCATAAGCAGGAGGTCTAGTTCTTTGAAAATTGCCGAAAGTCTGAAAAGCCAAAATAGATGATCATGATGACACGTAGGAATGTACAAGAGATCTGCAAGCAGGACTGTCCAGCATACCTCGGTGTCAATCTTCAACTGCTCCGAATACTTGATCCTACCATTGCTAGTTTGATCGTTAGTGTTGCGTGAAAGGGTATCAAAAAAGTCATCTTTGACATAAACAGGCTTCACAAGAGAGAAAAACAATATTAGTAAGGATTCAAAGCAAAAACGGTAAGAAACGGTAAGGTAGGTAGGGAGGGAAGCCAAAAGATAAGGTAGGAAGACAGCGAAGAAACAGTATATACCTTGATATCCAGAGATTCAGCAAATTCAGTTTCTTCATCATAATCATTAGCTTCATCATCTTCTCCTTCCCTGGTGCTGGAATGGACTTTGCTTTTACCAAGCTGGCCCCAGACCTCATCCTTGTTGAACTTCTCATTCATTGCAGTGAAATCAAACTCTTCATTGAACTTTTGGACTGGGCGAGAATACTGCAAAAAGATTAGATCGAAGAACCAATACTCATTTTATCAGTAAGAAAAAATGCATTTGGAAAGTATGTCACTGCTCAGTGCATGAATGCAGAAAGGAGATTTGAGGGAAAATATCTGCAGAAATTGGGGAAACATACGATATGGAATCAGGGAAAACAGAAGTAAGTTTGCCATGTCACTTTCTGAAAATACTTAGAGTCAAAGATTTTATTTGAGATAACTTTCTTATTCATTTCTATAGAATTTTTTGTGTGCAAATGTTTCTTAAAAGAAGCGAAAAAATAGTTGTAAAAAACTGTCCTAAATGAAGTCTAAAAATGGTATTTATTAAAACGTAAAATAAAAGCTTCAAGACGTTGACAGAAGCCAAAGAAGGCAGGAGCCTAGTTGCTTGTTCACTGTGATACGCAGATATAAATGTAGTAGTCATTTTTGGGAGATTAAAAATTTTACAAGGCTTCACTATTACAGAACAAGGTGATGCTTTATAGCTAAAGCTCCTCTCCATTACTCTATAAGCTATAAAAGGCCATTTAATAATTTTGATGATTATAAATACATGTTGGTGCGAAGGGGGTAAGGCATAAATAACATCTGTGTGGGCTCCGAAAATTCGGCATCGGCCTCCCCCATCGCTTTTCTTCGGGAGAGTTTTAACGGATTAAGTTTTTTTTTTTTTTGAATAACTGCAATTGCATTAAACTGGAAAAAGAAAAAGATAAAAGCCTATGTGATAGAAAGTCTATCACATTCCTTCCTAATCAAGTTAACAATACTTGACGGAAGTTTCCCAAACGAATCAGACTCCCAATGAAAATAATTAATTAAGGCATGATTGGCACATACATCTACCAATTCATTGCCTTCTCTAGAAATAAAATGGAAATTCATGTTATTGAAGCAATCTAGAAATGAGAAATCCATTTTACGCACCTGATTATTCCCATTCTTCATAGTTGATTGTTGAAGAAGCTTAATAACATTGATATTATCACCTTCGGTTATAATACCATTTATTCCAATCATCCATCCTTGGATAAAAAATTTGAAATTAAAAACAACAATAAGCTCAAGAATCGAAATGCCCCAATGGATCAATTTCTTTCCATATGCCATAAGGAATCTTCCTTTATGATCTCTCAAGACTCCCGCAATACTTGCATTATTAGATCTTAATAAACAAGCATCCACATTTAGTTTTAAGCAATTTGTAGGTGGAGGATACCAAGCTTTAGACAACAACAATTGCTGATTAGTATCCCAGTTCATGCAAATTGGAAGCAATAATGAGTATGAAGCCTGTGAGAGAGCGTCCACAGCAAGAGATTTAGGCAATGGAACCTTCAAACCGTGCATATGACAATTCCTTGCCTTCCAGTTCAAATAAACAGCAATCGGATAGACTTTTACAATGCTGGGATTTAGAGCAGAGAAGTCCATCAGGCTTTTCCAGTAATCTTCAACGCCAAAAAAATTTGGCAAATGAATGCCCCATCTATCCAAAGCAGAAAAAACTTCCACTAGTTTGCTACAACCTGACTTAATATGAAAATTATATTCCTCATTCATACAACCTCTTGGACAAGTATTATATTCCCGAAGTCTTCTATATTTCATCCAACAATACGTAGGTAAAGAATTGTTAATAAGCCTCCACCAGAACATTTTGACTTCAGGAAATAGTTTAAGTTACTTCATCCAATTGATATTTATACTATCTTCTTCATGTCTGCTTACCGCTTGAAAAGCCATTGCTGCAAAAGACTTTCCATTATATTCAAACAACAGCTCCAGTTCATCCTTTCTCAGTTCTTATCAACAGGAGTTTTCATAATAATATCAATCATATAATCAGAAAAGAGTTTTCCCAATGAATCCATTTTCCATTCTCCATTTTCATTTAGCAATGAAGCAACATTGCTATCTTCTATATCTTGAATATTAATACAAGCCTGCCAATCATTCAGATATCTATCCAATATCCAGGTATCATTAAGGATATTGATAGATTCTCCATTAGAGATCCTCCACTAGTTATTTTCTTCAAAGAATGAGCTCCATCTTTGATAATACGCCATGTTGTAGAAGATTTATTCCTTGATACATCATTCCAGATTTGAAAACCATACTTTGCTGATATGATCATATTAATAAGAGAAGCCTTATTATTAATAAAATTCCAGGCTATTCTCGCTCTAACAGATCCAGTCCTCATTGTTGCTCCTTGGATACCCCAACCACCTTTCTCAACTGATTTGCAAAGAATGTTCCATGATATATAATGCATACCTCTTTCCACCTTTATGCCATAAGAAATT
The DNA here is from genome assembly GCA_016618105.1 of Dendrobium huoshanense. Classification (NCBI taxonomy): domain Eukaryota; kingdom Viridiplantae; phylum Streptophyta; class Magnoliopsida; order Asparagales; family Orchidaceae; genus Dendrobium; species Dendrobium huoshanense. The sequence goes on from CM028351.1 coordinate 52,482,054, forward strand.
CCTACAACACTTATCTAGATTTTGAAGAATTCTTTTGGGAACAAGAGAATAAGCCATAGAAAAAAGAAGTATAGAAAAGAAGACAGATTTCAGCAAAGCAATTTTACCAATCAAAGAAAGATGCCGTAGACCCCAAGTGTTCAGTTTTTTGAGAGCTTTGCTAAGAATGAAATAGAAATCATTATAGTTAAGTCTTCTAACAGCCAGCTTTATTCCCAGATAAATCATTTCCTTGACTTTGTGAATACAAAAAGTTTTCCCAAAAGTTTTTTGGTCCATCCGTGAAACAAACTTTCCAAATAAAATCTGAGATTTTTCCTTGTTTATTTTTGGACCAGTACATTCACAATATTTCTTCAAAATTTGTTGATACACTTTGCATTTGAAGAAGTAACTTCAGCCATAATCATTACATCATCAGCATATAACATATGGGAAATTTTAGGAATATTGGGAGCTAATTTGATGCCAAGACCTTGTCCATTCTCCTGTATTTTTATAGTTAACAATTCAGAGCATAAAATAAACAAACCTGGAGACAGAAGACATCCTTGTCTAAAGCCGCATTCAGCATTTATCCAGTTCTTTTGCCATTGATAATAATGGAAAATTTTGGAGAAGAAACACATTGCATTACAAGCTTAATAAAGATCTCCGGAAATCCCATGATGAAAAAAACTTTCTTCAATGTAATCCATCCCATGCTATCATATGCTTGCTCCATGTCCAATTTCAGCATCATAAATCCAGGCTTAGATTTAGAAAATCTAAGCTTATTGATTATCTCATGAGCTAGCAGACAATTATCAGAAATTGATCTGCCAGGAACAAAGGCTACTTGTTGTTCTGAAACAACACTTGGAATGCAAACCTACATTCTATTCCATATCATACCTGCCACCAATTTGTAAATGGTTTGGCATAAACTAATGGGTCTGAAATTTTTAACTTCTCTTGCATTTTTAACTTTTGGGATAAAAATAACCAAAGTTTCCTTCCATTCTTCCGGCATGCTCTTCAAATCAAAGAATGATTTAACTGCTTTCCACACTTCTCTATGAATGATACTCCAATAGCTTTAAAAGAAGAAAGCATTAACCCCATCATTCCCTGGAGACTTATTGTTCTCCATTTTATCCAAGACAACCAACAATTCATATTTACTAAAATCTGTCAAAAGAAAATTTTACTGCTCTATACTCAGTTTTAACGGATTAAGTTACAGGATAAATATTGGGAAGGCATATGGGTTTGTAGATAAGACACTACCCAGAGATTTCACCCTCATTTAGCGAGGACTTTATGATCTGAGTTATGGTTTCCTATAGGCGAAAGCCCCTATAGTTAATCACCCCTCCCGATAACGATAGAAAACTTTCGATTAAGGCTGGTCGTCAATCAATTACGTATAGCTACGTGTTATCTAACATATAGTAACAACATGTGCATGGTATTTGGAAGGGTTGATTATTTTGATATTTAAAATTGAAAATTTCACCATCTTGCACTTAAACCTGATGGTGGGGGAATGGATGATAAACCCGATCAAGATCCCATGGTTTCGTCGTCCTGGGCCATCATGGTCCCTGGTCTACTTAGTCAGAGGAGGTAGTCGACCGAACCTAACAGAAGGATCCTTGTCGGCAGCCATGGGTTGCTTCGTCCAAGGGTACCTTATAAAACTGCAATAGAAATTTGTCTAAGGGGACAAATTTGAATCCACCTTAGCTAACAGAGGGCTTTGTGCCCTATCGATTAAATCTTATTGATTTATATTTCAAGGATTTGATGTTACTAAGGAACGTATTGGCTCTGGCAAAAAACGTTATCTCGTGGTACCATTTGGTGGCAAAACCACTCGGTTTAGAGGGCCCCGGGTCATAACCGTTTATCCTGTAGTGCCATTTGACAACAAAATTGCCGGTCAGAAGACACGTACCATTTCCGTACTGTCAGGAGATTATTTGAGAAAGAATCCAAGTGATATTTTCGACTAAACATTAGCTCTATGTGAGCAGAATTAAATTTTAATTTGTCCACCCGACAAACTATTGTGGAGGGTAGATGTATTTTTCTTTAAGTGTTTTATGGTTGTATTTCAATTTTAAATATTTAGAATTTTAAAATTATTTGAGGTATTTTGAAATATTTGAAATTAACCTGTTCGGTTGAGATCAATGTTTAAAATTGCGTAATCAGGTATTGATGCGTTTTTCGTTCGTGAGGTGAGGCGTAAGCCTTAAGGCGTTTTGAGGCATAAGCCTCAAACTCAAAAAATTATGTAAACAAAAAATGATAAATTTTGTATATACTAATGATTAAATAATATATAAAACATAAAAATGCTACTTACTACATCTTTGAAGATAAATAGCAATGACATATCACATAAGAACTCATAAGTCATCAATACTGTCATCAGTCATCAATCATCAATATATACTAAGGGGGTCTTCATTTGAATCATCATTATGATGAACTGCTCTCTCATCTTCCTCCTCTCCTATAGAGTCCAATGTCTCCAAATCAGCTCCTTCCTCATTATCAATTATCTTCTTCCCTAAATATTTTTGGACAATATCATAATGAATAATAGTGTAATATATTAATAAAAGTCTATGAAAAGAAAACAATATTATTTATATATCTTTTTTGATTTATTCTTGAGTTGTGGTGGATGTAGATGCTTTAAGACCATCAAAGAAATCCATTTAAATCTTCATCTTATAATTCAAACGGCATCACTTCTAACTTCATCATCTACAAACCACTCATCATTAAATGCCACATCCTCACAAAGCAAAAGATCTTCATCATCCATTAATCCTTTTTTCTTCAAATTCCTATCTCTAAGTCTCCTATTGTACATAATGTACACCAGTGAATTTATTCTGAATGTCGACAAGCGATTTCTCCTCTTTGTATGTACTTGATTGTAGGTACCTTTATTTCTTTCACAGCCAGATGAAGAGCATGTCAAGCCCAAAACTTTCACAGCAAAATGCTGCAATTTGATAGGAAATACTTGAAATAGCCCAAATCAGTAGAAAACAACCACCAAACAGCTGTTTACAATAGGAAAACAATCACCAAAAGAGAAAAAACAAGGAAAACAAAAAGAAAACTTGAGAGAAATCACACCAAAATATTTGATATTAATGGTAGATGCAAGAAAAACAACAAAGATACAAGAGATCCTCTATTCGAGAGGAGGATCACACTCTCCCAATATTTAGAAAATAATCTAGAGCCCTAGCCATAAGAGAAACCCAAGAGAACTTTCAGAAAATTTCACATAACCCTAACCCTTGCTTTTCCCCCTTACTTAATGCATGAAATTCAAAATTAATACAAAAGGACCTAATTGCCCTTGTCGCCCCCACTTTTGGCTCCTAGATTGAATTTGAATATCAAGTGGACCCCACTCCCTCCTCTCTCCTAGATGCCGTCGGCCCCATCCTACTGTAACAAACTGAACTGGCCCAAGGGACTGGGCCGGCTGGACCGGTCCATAGAGGACCGGTCTAACATTACCGCCCTCCCAAAGAACCACATTTTCCTCAAGGTGGAAGTCAGGAAACTGTCGTTTCATCCCCTCTATGGCTCCCACGTGACCTCGTAGTCAGGGAGGTTCCAATATCATTTCCAACTCATCAGTTAATGTCACTGATAACTACTAACTGGTAGCATAATCTCCAATGGCTCTCCTCAGCTAGGATACATTGAAAATAGGGTGGATTGTCACCGAAGGTGGTAGCTTCAAACGATATGCCACGGCTCCAATTTTCTCCAATACTTCATAAGGACCGAAGTACCTTGGAGCAAGCTTCTCATTTCTCCAGTTGGCGACCGTTTTCTGTCGATATGGACGGAGTTTCAAAAACACCCTCTCGCCCACTTCAAATTGAATATCCTTCTGATGCCCATCAGCTTGTTTCTTCAAAATCTGTTGAGCTCTCAACAAATGTCCTTTTAACTCTTCAAGTATCTTATCTCTCTCCTCCAAGTACTCCTCTACTGAAGAAACTGGAGTACTGTTACTCCCAAAATGCACCAAGTGCGGCGAATCTCTTCCGTACAACACCTTGAATGGGGTCATCTGAGAAGCTGAATGAAAAGAGGTATTGTACCAATACTCGGCCCATGATAACCAATTAGCCCATAGCTTGGGTGTCTCTGACGCAAAGCATCACAGATAAGTCTTTAAGCTCTGGTTGACTAGTTCTATTTGATCATCCGTCTGTGGGTGGTAAGTAGTATTCCTTTTCAGCATAGTACCCTACAGTCTGAACAATTCTTTCCATAAATGGTTGAGAAACACTTTATTCCTGTCTGATACTATCACTTTTGGTACCCTTGTAATCTGACTTTCTCCATGATGAATGCTGACGCTACTGTCACCGCAGTGTATGGATGGCATAGAGGAATGAAGTGAGCATATTTGCTCAATCTATCCACCACCACCAAAATCACAGTGAATCCCTTAGAGCAAGGTAGCCCATCAATGAAGTCCATAGATACCTCCTCCCAAACTCGACCTGGTAAAGCCAATGGCTGCAGTAACCCCCTGGTGACATAGCTAGATACTTATTCATTTGGCAAACCTCACACTTAGATATCATCTCTTCCACATCCTTATGCATACCTTTCCAGTACAGCTCTGCCGCCAGTCTCGATAAGGAAGGCATACGCATATCGTAAACATAAAATACGAAGAACTTCAAAATCCTGAACACATACGCATAGCATAAGCATAAAATACGGATAACTTGAATAGAAAACATGCCAGCAAATTACCTTTCTCTTTCAGGGTGACGACATCTGAGAAGGAACTGAGTGAATGCTTGAAATTGCTCCGGAGTGAAAGCTTGAAACTTATGCCGGAAGTTGAAAACCGAAACGTCGCGTGCACTGTGAAATTTTTATGCCATTTTACCTTTACCAGGGTTTAAATGTTGATGCCACGTCGACATCTCACTAGACAATCCACATCGGCAATTGGGGGGTCCGAACTGAACAAAAATATATTAGTTTGTTTTTTTTTAGACGCGGCGCCTCAAAAATTTGAGGCGAGGCGCGCCTCAGTAAACTTGAGGCGTAAGCCTCAAAACTTGAACTTATTGCATGGGTTTTGAGGCTTAAAGGGGCAATATTGCGCTGAGGCGCGCCTTTTATTGCGCAATTTTAAACCATGGTTGAGATAGGCATTCAAAATGGCATCATCAGGGTAAATTTGGGGTCCATCCAATTTTTGTATTTTATGGGAATTCAGGAGCATTTGAAAAGGTAGGATCCCCTTCGGTTGAGATAAACGTTCAACAAAACTATCATCGGGGTGTTTCGGGGTCATTTTCATTAAGGAATTGAACCTTGTGGACTCTGCCAATTTGTCGATAGAGGATCGGGTTTCGTAGATTTCATATTTTTGTTAATGAATTTTTTATGTTAAAGGTCTTGAAGGTCTTATATGAACATATAAAATAGAAATTATAGTCGACACCCTGATTGTATATCTGTTTGATAGTTCGAGCCTTTCAGCTCCTATCTACCCGCATAGAAGAATCGGGCTCGAACTACGTTCATTTATTGACATTGTTAGACGTCACATGTGTATCCAAAACAAACTCGCTGAGTCCCATGCGGGTCTGATGATTGCATTTATCTCTTTTGTGTACCTAAGTGTATACAAATGACGGAGCATGTGCGGGGGCATTTTAAGATGTTTGCATGCAATATGAAGGGGTGTCCGACTGCATAAGTGACTATTATTGCTGAATGCACGAGGCTTTATTTCAGGCTTTGTTGACGCCTTTTGTCTGCTTGTACGAAGGATGTAGATCTGATGGCGTGGCGTCGCGCTTCAGCGGCCCATGGTTCTTACTATCGATTTTCTGCTTTTGCTTACAGGTGAATCATAGTGTTGTCACCTGATTTCCACGAGATATCTTATTGTTCTGATGTAAACTCCCTTTTCTCATTCAGTGGGAGGTCTTTTTAAGGTTCATATATGAATCAATAAATAGCTCTTTAATTATGTCATCATCATCATTTTCTGTTGTTGGCTTAAATAAATAATCAATCATTTTAATCTTAGATGATTGCATTCTTACCATCGTCCTATATTTTGAAATAAGTGGACATTGCCTTGAAAATAATTTTTTTCAAAGTCTTCAGTATAGTGAATTTCTAAAAGATGTAGCCTCCATAGTTAAGTAGTTGGCCTTTGAGATAAGTTGAGGTATCTGGATGCTCGTGTTGTTCTTGACTTCTTCAATAAGAATAATAGTCTAATCGTCATGGAGCTATTGAAGGAATTTACATTTTCATGAATGAACTTTGGAATACCAGGAAGTTTAATTCGAATTTGCTCAAACATCTCTTCCATTTTTACAAGTGTCCTTCTCATGGGAGGATTTTGTCCTAGTAGGTACTTTATTCCTTGGTTGAATAATATCGGCAGAGGCAGTGCCATAGCACTATCAATTTGCATGGTATATTGTGCTGTAATGTCAGACTTCAAAGATCATTTGCACTTCCAAGGCCTATAGATATCATAGATGTTTTCTCTCAAATAAAAGGCGAAGAAGAAACTTTGAAATACCAGGAAGTTTAGTTCGAATTTGCTCAAACATCTCTTTCATTCTACCAGGAAGTGTCCTTCTCATGGGAGGATTCTGTCTAAGAAATCAATAGTACTTGTATTCCTTGGTTGAACAATGTCGGCAGACGCGGTACCGTAGCACTATCAGTATGCATGGTATATTGTGTTGCAATTTCAGACTTCGAAGATCATTTGCACTTCGAAGGCCTATAGATGTCAGAGATATTTTCTCTCAAACAAAAGGCAAAGAAGAAACTTTGGAACACCAAGAAGTTTAGTTCGAATTTGAACAAACATCTCTTCCATTCTTCCAAATAATGTCCTCATGTTAGGATTTTGTCCAAGAAATCAGTAGGTACTTGCATTCCTTGGTTGAACAACGTCGGCAGAAGCTGTATCGTAGCACTATTAGTATGCATGATAAATTGTGTTGCCATGTTATACTTCGAAGATCATTTGCATTTCAAAGGCCTATAGATGTCAGAGATGTTTTCTCCCAAACAAAAGGCAAAGAAGAAACTTTGAAATACTAGGAAGTTCAATTCAAATTTGTTCAAACATCTCTTTGATTCTGCCAGGAAATGTCCTTCTCATGGGAGGATTCTGTCCAAAAAATAGTAGGTACTTATATTCCTCGGCTGAACAACGTCAGCAGAAGCGGTACCATAGCACTATCAGTGTGCATGATATATTATGTTGCAATGTTAGACTTCGAAGATCATTTGCACTTCCAAGGCCTATAGATGTCAGAGATGTTTTCTCTCAAACAAAAGGCAAAGAAGAAACTTTGGAACATCAGAAAATTTAGTTCGAATATGCTCAAACATCTCTTCCATTCTTACAGGAGGTGACATTCTCATACAAGGGTACTCTTCGAGGAGTCAATCGATGCTCGTATTTGTCATATGCTCCTGTATACTTTTGTGTCCACAGAGGTCTTCCACAATGGACCCACTGTTGTTATCCACAAATGTATCTTGTTTATTTCTAGGGACCGGTCGTATTCACTACGATCTCTTGAAAGTGTTTGTAGAAGAGCCACTGTTCCTACATCATATCAACCTTTCACTAATCTCAGGTGGATATTGATTGTACTTGTTTGCAAGGATAGTTCTTCCACTATCAATTATCAGTGTTTCCATCTCAATCTACAGGCACTGTTGCTGGTGTTGGAGATTTCAATAATGCATATAGGACACACCTATGCATCTTGCGACTATCTTGTTGTCCTTGCAAGTACGGTGCATTTGACCTCGTATGGACTACTGTAGGAGTCCACTACATCTGTCATGTGTCAACCAGCATCATTCCAAGTGTGCTTATGTATTTAAGCATTAATGGTTGATATTTGCTTTGTATTTTTGACTAATTGTTCATTGCTTGTATGAACCAAAATCTTGTTCATCACTAGTTCCCTGCTTGTTTGCTTCGTTTCACTTGAATGAATTAAATTATTATTTGATCTTGATTATGCATTTTAGGGTTTATGGTTCAATTTCTTGTAGTTAAGTTCAAGTCATGTTCCCTATTGTTCGTACAAGTCTGCATATTTGATTCAAGTTCTGTGCTTTTCTGTTCAAGTACAAGTCATCTGTATTGTTGCTCCAGTTAGATGTTCTTTATTGTTCAGGTCTTATGTACTTCAGTATAAATTTCGGCAGCATCCCAACATATCCCCAGTTTGGGGAAAATATAGGGAGTCTGGGCCTTCCCACCATGGTAAGAAAAATGTGTATGGTAGGTATCCTTGGACAATGTGACTATAGTCTTCAATCTCATCATGCTAAGAAAAGCGTGTATGGGGCTTTAGAGGTACCTGCATAAAAAAAAGGCACAGTGGTTTCTCCGCATGCACTGAGGTACATACGAGTAGTTAAAGTTGTCCCTGGCATGCTAAAAAAGCGTGTATAGGACTTACCAGCCTCGTCAAATGTGTCACACCGAGTTTTCTCCTACCACACTAAGAAAAACGTATATAGGTGGTTGACTGGCTCGTCCCATACATCGAGGATAGGATTCTGGGTCGAGAGCTCCTCACCTGCCTCGTCGAAGGTGTCACATTGAGTTTCCTTATACCACACTATGAAAAGCGTGTATAGGTGGTTGACCGGCACATCATGCACACTGAGGTCAGGATTTTGGATCCGGGAGCAGCTTACCTATCTCGTCATAGGTGTCATACCAGATTTCCTCCTACCACACTAAGAAAAGTGTGTATGGGTGGTTAACCGGTGCGTCACGCACATTGAGGTAAGAGAGGAATCCTCTTTTTAAATTATTATAATTAAAATAATTAATAACAATTAATTATTAATAATAATAATTAATTAGAATCAATTATAATTAGATTTAATTAATTATAATTAATACATGATTAATTAATAATTAATTATAATTAAAGATAATTAATCATAATTAAACTCAATTAATTATGATTAATGATAATTAACTATAATTTAAAATTATTAATTATAATTAGGTTAATTAATTATAATTAACTTATGATTAATTAAAAAATAATTATATTAAAAATAAAGAAACATAATTAAATATGATTGATTAATGATTAATAATAAATTAATTCTAATTAAAAAAAATTAATTATAATTAGATTTAATTAATAATAATTCATTAATAATTAATTATATTAAAAATAATTAAACATAACTAAATTTAATTAATAATAATTAATTAATGATTAATAATATAATTAATTATTAATGAATTATTGAATTATAATTAATTAATATGATTAATGTGTAGACTACCGCGCACTTAACAAGGAAACTGTACCTGATATGTATTCCTATACTAGTGATTGACGAGTTGTTAGATAAATTGAGTGAAACAATAATCTTCAACAAAATCGACTTGAAATCAGGATATCATCAGATTTGAATGAAGAAAGAAGATGTGCCCAAGACCACTTTTAGAACTCATGAGGGCCACTATGAGTTCCTAGTGATGCCCTTTGGCCTTACCAATGCCCCAGTCACGTTCCAGACACTCATGAATAAGATCTTCGAACAATATCTCAGGCGATTTGTTTTGGTATTCTTCGATGGCATCTTAGTGTATAGCAGAACAGAGGAGGAGCATTGGGGGCATTTGAAGGTGTTAGAGTTTTCCAGAAGCACCAGTTGAGGGCTAACTTGAAGAAGTGTTGCTTCGCACAAGCTTGTGTGGAGTACTTGGGGCATGTGGTATCCAAGGAAGGGTAGCATCAAATCAGTCAAAGATTGAAGCCATGTTAAAGTGGCAACTGTCTAAAAATCTGAAGGAGTTGAAGGGATTCCTAGGGCTTACAGGGTACTACAGAAGATTTGAGAAGAGATACAGCACTATAACATGGCCACTCACTGAGCAGTTGAAGAAAGATGGGTTCCTATGGGAGGAGGTAGCCACGACAGCATTCGAGAAGTTGAAGAAAGCTATGAACACAGTCGCGGTCTTAGCTTTGCCGAATTTTACTCAGGTCTTCATAATAGAGACAGATGCATCGGGGTATGGATTAGGAGTAGTGTTGATGCAGAGTCACAGGCCCATTGCCTATTTCAGTCAGGTGTTGACTGCAAGAGCCCGGCTGAAATCTGTCTATGAGAGAGAATTAATGGCAATCATTTTGTCCATCCAAAAGTGGCGCCCCTACTTTACTCGGGAGACATTTCATCGTCCGGACCGACCAACGGAGCCTAAAATATTTGTTGGAACAACGCATGGTGACAGAGAAGCATCAGAGGTGGCTATCCAAACTGCTGGGATATGATTTTGAGATTCAGTACAGGCCAGGAGTAAAAAATAAGGCATCAAATGCTTGTCCAGATGCATGGGGGAGCTGCAAACGATGGCTGTATCAGTCCCAATGATGTTAGACTGGGAAGCCATCAAGGAGGAGAGTCTTCGGGATGAAGAACTAGGCAAGATCAGGGCTGACTTACTAAAGCAAGAGGGCAGCCATCCAGGGTACTCATTGGAGGGGGAGAGATTGTTGTACCAGGGGAGGTTTGTGTTGCCCAGAACATCAATTCACATTCCATATTTGCTCCAAGAGTTCCATGGGACTATAGTGGGAGGTCATTCAGGAGTGCTAAAGACCTACAGGAGACTGGCGGCAGCGCTGTACTGGAAAGGGATGCATAAGGATGTGGAAGAGATGGTATCCAGGTGCGAGGTTTTCCAAAGGAATAAATATCTAGCTATGTCACCAGGGGGGTTATTGCAGCCACTGGCTTTACCAGGTCGAGTTTGGGAGGAGATATCTATAGACTTCATTGATGGGCTACCCCGCTCTGAGAGATTCATTGTGATTTTGGTGGCGATGGATAGAATGAGCAAATAAGCTCATTTCATTCCTCTATGCCATTCATACACTGCGGTGACAGTAGCGTCAGCATTCATCAAGGAGATAGTCAGATTACACGGGATACCAGAAGCGATAGTATCATACAGGGATAAAGTGTTCCTCAACCAGATCTGGAGAGAATTGTCTAGATTGCAGGGGACTGTGCTGAAAAGGAGTACTGCTTACCACCCATAAACGGATGGTCAAACAGAAGTAGTCAACCGGAGCTTAGAGACTTATTTGAGATGCATTGCGTCAGATACACCCAAGCTATGGGCTTAAATGACTATCATGGGCCGAGTATTGGTACAACACCTTTTTTCATTCAACTTCTCAGATGATCTCGTTCAAGGTGTTGTACGGAAGGGATCCGCCCCACTTGGTGCATTTTGGGAGTAGCAGTACTCTAGTGTCTTCAGTAGAGTACTTGAAGGAGAGGAATAAGATACTTGAAGAGTAACAAAGACATCTATTGAGAGCTCAACATATTATGAAGAAAAAGCTGATGGACATCGGAAGGACATCCAGTTTGAAGTGGAGAGTGTTTTTGAAGCTCCGTCCATATCGACAGAAAACGATTGCCAACCGGAGGAATGAGAAGCTTGCTCCAAGATATTTCGATCCTTATGAAGTGTTGGAGAATACTGGAGTCGTGGCATATCGTTTAAAGCTACCAACTACGGCGACAATCTACCCCATTTTCCATGTATCCCAACTGAGGTGAGCCATTGGAGATTATGCTACCAGTTCAAAGTTACCAGGGACACTAATTGATGAGATGGAAATGATATTGGAACCTTTTGAGCTTATGGAGGTTCGTTAGAAAGCAGATGGAGCTACAGAAGTCCTGATCAAATGGAAGAACCTCCCTGACTACGAGGCCACGTGGGAGCCATACGAGCGGATGAAACGACAGTTTTCTGACTTCCACCTTGAGGACAAGGTGGTTCTTTGGGAGGGCGGTAATGTTAGACCGGTTCTCTATGGACCGGTCCAGCCGGCCCAGTCCCTTGGGCCGGTTCGATTTGTTTATAGCAGGAGGGGGCAGGCAACTTCTAGGAGAGAGGAAGGGGTGGGGTCCACTTGATATTCAAATTCAATCTTGGAGCCAAAAGGGGGGGGGGGGGGGGGCGGCAAGGGCAATTAGGTCCTTTTGTATTAATTTTGAATTTCATGCATTAAATAAGGGGGAAAAGCTAGGGTTAAGGGTATGTTGAAATTTCTCAACTGTTCCTCGATTTTCTCCTGGCTAGAGGTCTATATTGTTTTTTAGAGATAGAGAGAGTGTGATCCTCCTCTCAAATAGAGGATCTATTGTATCTTTGTTTTTTTTCTTACATCTACCATTAAAATCAAATATTTTGGTGTGATTTCTCCCTAGTATTCTCTCTGTTTTCTCTGTTTTTCCACTATTTGCAGCTGTTTTCCTAATGTAAACAGCAGTTTAGTTGCTGTTTTCTACTGATTTGGGCTATAAATCAAGTATTTCCTATCATAATGGTAAACCTAAAGATGCATTGTCTGTCCACCTTGTATTCAACCTTCTTTTTTGATACACCACAATGATTATAACTTTAGGCATTCCTAGTTGTAGTCGGTTCACCAACACCTCTGTAATCTAGATCTTTTAGCTCATCATTATCACTAATTGTAGAGTCAACTGCAAGATTGAATTATATATTAAACTAGAAAAGCTCTTCCTTGACCTCTTTCGGGAGCTCTCCCTATACCTGATAGGAATGAGATTATCATTACAACTATTTAAAACTTCTTACCTGATGATTTTTCTATTTGAATGCACGAACCAGTCACACATTATGTTGTTCCAGTAGGAGTGACTGCTGGGAATGCTAATGTAAGTGTTGAAAACACCGTGTAGCGTGTAAAATTAACTATTCTGATTGTTGTCAAGCATCAAGCAAGGAAAAAACTCGCCTAGATGAGATTCGGGCTTACCTAACAATCAGAATGATTAAAGGTTCGTACGTTGTAAAAAAAATAATAATAAATTAAAAAAAAAAAAGTTCGTACGTTGCACTATCTAATCTCTTACACCTCAACCACCACAATCAACACCTATTTTGGCTTTGGGTCAAATTTCTGGGTGCAATTTCCAAAACTTTGAATTGCTATGGCCACACACGTTACAATGCAAGCAAAAAAAGGACTTTCCCCTCTTTTTTTCTTCCCCATATCACCATCTCCTTTGTCTACTTCTCTACGTTACTGATTATCTTTTATTTTTCATATAAGATTTCTCAGTTCCCTAAGATTTAACTCATCTCTTCGTGGCAATGGCTTTGGCAATTGCCTTTGTAATGGTGTTCAGTAGAAAAAGCTCCAACTCCTTTTAAATCACCTCATACAACCTAAGATGTACATTCAGGAAGACGGAGTTATCAAGTAGAGAGGCACCTAGGGAAATTAGATATTTTTATTGTCACGTAATCAACCTCAAACTATTCAAGTTTATAGCAATCATTGCCATCAAGTCCACAAATGTTGCTTATAAAAAAAAAAAAAAAATTCCACATATGTTGCTTGTGACTAATGAGATAAAATTGTGTCTTCAACAACCCTTTTAACCAATAACATGATATCCACATCAAATTGTGATTCTGAGCCTCCAAACTCTAACAATTCATTAAGATAATTTGAGCTTCAATCGAGAGAGAGCATTTTTCTCTTATTGTTCTAAATAAAGAAATAAATTTCCAAATGCTCGATCCAATATTCAAATTTGTCAGCATCAACAACTCAATTGAATGTTAGCATCACCATTATCCACACCAACTTTGAATGAAACTTGTGACACTGAAGGTGACCATGTTCAAACATCATTATCACCGTCAAATGGCATCTCCAAGTCATAACTGTCAACACTAAACCTCCATCTTTTACAATCTTCAACTAAAAGGAGACATTAACAAATAAAAAATAAAGAAGGCTAGTTACACAGATCTGTTTGTCGCAATGTCTTCTTCATTTACCGGATCAATCTTCCAATGGAATAGATCAACTCTCAAATACCAAGAATATTATACCATACTCAAAGGTTCTCCAAAAAAAGAAGAGCTAGGAAAAGCAAAAAAACCAAGTTGGTAAAGAGGCTTCAATTTTTTTTGTCCAGAACTAAATTGGTTTGATAGTTGAATCAAAAAATAGTTTTCCAATATGTGTCCACCTTACTACTTTCGAACCAAAAAATAATTTCTTGCCGATTCCTGTAACTCTTCTTTTATATTGTGAAGCAATTTTTTTATCCCAAAAGTGCAGGAAACAATTGCTATTTGTTGTTTCCAACAGCAAGAAATAAAGAATGGAGAGGGGAACGGGCAGATCACCTATGAAATACAAAAAATATTTTACCATACTACAAGGATCTCCCAAAAATAGAAGAAAAGCAAAAAAAGCGAAGTTGGTAAAGAGTCTTCCATATTTTTGTCGAGAACTAAATTGGTCTGATATTTAAATCCAAAAATAGTTATCAAACTGTGGGCTCCGAAAATTCGGCCCCGGCCTCCGCTCGCTTTTCTTTTTATTCGGCAAGGGAGTTTTAACTGAATAAGTTCCAGGATAAATTTTGGAAGACAGATGGGTTTGTAGATAAAACACTACCCAGAGATTTCACCCTCATTTTGTGAGGACTTTATGATCTGAGTTCTTGTTTCATGTACGCGTAAGCCCCTATAGTTAATTACCCCTCCCGATAACAAGAGAGAACTTTTGATTAAGGCTAGTCGTCAATCAGATACGTAGAATATACGTGTTATCTGGCATATAGTAGCAGCATTGGGTATGAAAATTGAAAATTGGGTTTGGATTTTGAAAGGTTTAAAGATTTGGAATTTGGTTTGGAAGATTTGATATTTAAATAGAAATTGCACCATCCTACACTTAAAGCGGATGGTGGGGGAATGGATGATAGACTCGATCAAGATCCGATGGTTCCGTCGTCCCGGGCCATCATGGTCCCTGGTCTACTTAGTCAGAGGAGGTAGTCGACCCAACCTGACAGAAGGATCCTTGTCGGCAACCATGGGTTGCTTCGTCCAAGGGGACCTTGTAGACCTGGGTTGAATGTTTGTCTAAGGGGACAAATTTGAATCCACCTTAGCTAACAAAGGGCTTTGTGCCCTATCGATCATATCCTATTAATTCATATCTCAAGGATTTGATGCCAATAAGGAACGTAACGGCGCTGGCCATAACCGGTATTTCGTGGTGCCATTTGGCGGCAAAACCACTCGGTTCAGAGGGTCCCGGGTTGCCGTAACCGTTTATCCTGCGGTGCCATTTGGTGGCAAACCGCCGGTTAGAGGACACGTACCACATCCTTACTGGCAAGAGATTGTTTGAGAATGGATCCTAGTGATATTTTCGACTAGGCGTTTCACTCTATTTGAGCTTGAGTAGTTTTCAACTTGTCCACCCCGGCAAACTGTTGCGGAGGGTAGATGAATTTTGCTTTAAGTGTTTTGATGAATTTATTTCAATTTTAAATATTTTTAGATTTAGGAATTTTGTAATTTTTTGGGATTTTGGGTGGAGCTTTGGAATGTTTGGAATAGACTTTGGATATTTGGGAGGCATTTGGAAAACAATTGGAAATCCCTCCGGTTGAGATATGCATTTAACACGGCTATCATCGGAGTGTTCAGGGTCATTTCTCTTTTATTGACTGAATCTTGTCGACTCTATCAAATTATCGATAGAGGATCGGATTTCGTAGGCTTTATGCCTTTGAGATTGAATTCTTTTGATTTTAGGCTTTGAAGGCCTAATATGAATATATTAAAACAAATATTCTGTTCGCTACGGCCACATATTGCTTAATGGTTCGAACCCTGTCGACTCCTATTGATCCGTATAGAAGGATCGGGTTCGAATTTGAATTCACTTGTTGACCCGTGCAGCATCCCTATACGTCACGTATGTACCAATAACACGCTCGCCGGGGCCCATGCGGGTTGAGAATATATTTCCCCTTTTAGTGTACCTATGTGTATACAATTTATAGTGCACGTACAGGGGGTATTTAGAAATCATTTGTAGACGACTTCTGTTCGCTTGCATAGAAGTTGCGGATCCGGTGGCGTGGCATAGCAGCTTCTGAATAGTTTAGTTCGCTGCTTCGTACAGGTAGACTGTCGTGCACTACTCATGGCTTTCTGCAGGTGGATCATAGTGCACTAACGAATCTCCTGCTTTAGGTCGTAGGAGATTGCACTTGTAGTATTCTTCATGCATTTTGTTGTGGTATTTGATCTCATATAGTATATCATCCACTGCTATAGGTAGGCAGGTGATGTACTATATAGATTGAAATTGACTTCAGGATACTGTACTTACTGAAGTTTTTCTGCATCTACCCATCAGTGGCATGTGGCACATACATCTGTATTCGTAGAGAGCTTGCATGTGTTGCAGATCTTTTGTTGTATATAAGGGATTTTGCATTTATCACAGTTCTTGTATATTTGTCTGTAGATAGTGTATTGTGTATAAGAAGGGTCTTATACAACAACTTGAAGGAGTTTGAATTTGTTGTAGTGATTTAATATTTGTTCGTAGATGGTACTTGATGTGTTGTAAGTCTCCTACGACGTGTCTTCTGTGATGACCCATAAGCTTTTGCATTTAATGCATTCCTTGTGCATTTTGCTATTTTATGTCTGTCTGCAGGAAACTTCATTCTGCGGATTGATAGATTATTGCATTTGCATGTATATCTTCCGACATTTGCTTGTAGATAGCATGTGGCACTCTGCTAATAGTGTACTTATTTGTAGTTGTGTGAAATAGTTGCCATCATCTTTATGCTTGTTTGATAACTATAATTAGTTGTTCACTATCATCTACAAATAAATTGTATCTCATTGGAGATATACACCTATACATTGTGTTATCATTAGTCATGGGTAAATGATACAATGCAAATCCATCAATTCACAAATTTCATACATGTCCAATATTCTATTGGGAGGATTGCACTATCGTTTAAATGATGCTATAAAGTCATCATATCATGGCTTTATGATCAAACCATATCTCCAAAATATTGTAATCCTTATAAACAAGATACATTCCTCATTTCCATATTCTCAAAAATTCATTGTAATTTACATGATGAATGTAGCTTATTCATCAATATCTTCATTTTGATTGCAATAATCCCTTACAACGTAATTGTTATTTTCATGCCAAAGTTTGCAAACCATTTATGCATATCTTTTTGCTTGTAGACAAGTTATAATCATGCATGATGATTTGTAGATAGCCTATCACAAATTTTGTAATTCAATGAACTTTGCTCAATGATGAATCAAATCCCATGTTATGAGTCAATTAAGTTGACCCAAAAACTCATACCATGGTATTATAATCAGATCATTAACTTATGCAATTTTCTTTAACTTTGCTTGTTAAGATTTGCATTCAAATGAAATGATGATTCTTTAATAGCTCATTGAATCAATTATTAACATGTAATTGCATTCTATATTTACTTCATGTTAATGATTATTTGTAAGTTCATTGTTATCATTTTGCTTGAGTCCAAATCAAGCTTCAAATTTTTTTAATTAGTTTGAATTTATTTAAGTCCATTTAGTTCAAGTCTGAGTGCAAGTTCGAGTTCAAGTCCCAGTCCAAGTGCAAGTCTAAGTTCAAGTCCCAGTCTGAGTTCAAGTTCAATTCAGGCTTTATATGAACCTTCTTCGTTCGTCGAGTCCCCTGTTGTTCAATCAAGTTCTCTTGTTCAATTTTGATTGAATTTCAGTTGAAGTTCAATCCTTTTATGGTCCATTTAAGGTTTGAGTTCGTTTAAGTCAATTTGATTCAATCAAGTCCATGTTCGGATCTTTGTTCAATATAGCTCGTGCATGTCCTTTCAGTTCAATCAAGTCCAGATCTCAAATTGTTCAAGTCCTTGGATTTTCAATCCAAATTTCGGCAGCTTCCCGGCATCTCCCCCATTTAGGGGAAAAAACCAAGAGATCGCCTACCCGCCACGTCAACAAAGACGTGCACGGTTGGTGTTGTTGAGACACCACGGCAGTTGTATTTTTTTTTTCTCCCACCACGGCCAATTAAGGCGTGCATGGGGTTTTAAAAAGTATTTTATAAAAAGATACAGTTTTGCTTTCCCCCCACCCGGGGGTACTTATAAGTGACCCCGCTTCGCCGTACGTGCCACACCATGGTCCCATCCTACCACAGCCAACAAAGGCGTGCATAGGACAGTTCTCCGATTTGCCACGAATATTGAAGTAGGGTTTTGAGTTTAGAAAGATTCGTACCTCCGCGGGGTAGTCGTGGATGACACATGGATCGAGGGGTCACTCGCCTACCTCGTCGTTGTTGGAGAATTTTTTGTATCCTCAAACGGATTGCATATTTTATAATCGGGCACGGCATAAGAATACGATATATTACCCCGGAGGGTAAAAATATCATCTCCTTATGGGCTCAATAATAAAATTTACAATTATTTAACAGAGATTCCCCCACTCAATGTTTGGTTGAGTGGGGTTTATTTATTTCTGGGGTACAGACATCCCATAGGGGCAAGCCCCTATGGTTAATTACATCCCAAGTTTGATTTGGGAAAACTTTTGATTAAACTAGTGGTTTTCTTTATTTTGAAGTCATTTAAATATTGGCTAAAATTTGATTTTTGTTGTTTTAAAATCCATGAAAGTCTTGCAAAAGGTTTTGGCCCTTAGGAATTTCAAGGAAGAGGTTGATCAACTTAGATATAGATTTTGGAATGAGAGCCAAAGGAGGTGAAGTAGGAGCACTTGATTCTGAGGGAAACTCAGAGGTGCTCGGACTATCCTATGTTGGGCTTTACATTTTTGAATCTAAATTTGGTTTAAGTTGATATTTTATTAGAAGATTGGGGCTTACATCCCAACAACACTTGTTGGAGGAACTGCCCGAAAGATGAGGGCTTATAGGGTGATTTGGAATCAACCCTTGCCTCGGACCCTAAGACTAAGGTGAGGACTACCGATAGGTAGTGCCTCGAACCTAGATCTAACGAGTGCAAAGAGGGACTTACAAGCTACACCTCACAAGAGGCATAGCCCGCCCGACCTCTGGATTTACTGTCCCGCCTGGAAGGGACTACCAGCTGAACTCCCCCTAATCGCTTTTAAAACCATGTTGTTTAGTCTCAATGCAAATGTAGAGTGGTAGGGTTGTTTTTTTTATTTAGAAGGTAGGTCTTACAACTTGGCTTTGAGGCCAAGATGCCTAAGTATGTGTGGTATGCAAATGCTGACTCACAAAGAAAAAGACTTTTGTTATCTAATCCTTAAGTGAGGGCAATCTATATGCAACACATTTTTGGCTATGCATGTTTGTTTTTGTTTTGAAAACTTAGCTCCTTGAAGGGAGCCATGCAATTTATTTTTTTTTGAAAAGCATGGAGCCTAATTTGATTTTATCATTAAGTTGCTTACATGTTAAGGGGTAGAAAATTTAGTTTTTATCCTAAGAGCCTAACGTAATCAAGTCCAGGCCACACCCACAAAAACAAGAGAAGAAACCTAAGAAAAACATGCTTTTTCTATTGCGCACTCAGTAAACACTTCAACACATGCTTTTGTATATAAATAAAGACAGAAATGTAAATAATGTCCCAGTTATTACAAACGTGTTTGGCAGCTGAGTTGCCTGCCATTATACAACCCAGTTAACATTTACAGACTCTACTTGTGGGGTCTTCAAGCTTTACAAAAGTTTGGGCTTCATCTTCTTTGCTCCCTTCCTTTGCTCCAAACCCCCACAAGTTTTACATCCTATTTCTACCAAATACATGATAAAAAAAAAAGACTCAAATCTGCAAAACAGAGTTAGGAGGCAGTTTATATAGCAAGAATATAATCATCTCAAAATTGGCCTAGCACTTAGAGTGCTAAGCACTAGGCCCCTGCTTCTACCCTATTGGCCACATCTTTGGGGGGGTTTTAAGCGGTACCTGTCATGCAAGCAGTTTATTATCATTTATGAGCGCCCCCCCTTTTAGATATGGCCACCTGCACAGAAAAGCATTTATATTTCTATACTAACCACTTAAGGGCAAGTGCCCACACGCAGACAATCCAAGGGCAATCAATCCACAACATCAATCACATGCGCACACAAAGAAAAATCCTAATCCTAGCATGCCTAAGGGGCTGTGCACCTAAGTGTGTGAGGCTTGTGTGGTATGTCACACTAAGGGTCCTTCTAGAGTTTGGGTCTAAGAAAGGAGTGTCCAACATGTGGCTTTTGGGCCACTTGTTGAGGAAAATTCTCCTTAACTTTTGGAGTTAAGAAGAAGAGGTAGGAGTCCGACATTTAGCTTTTGGGCTAAATGTAGGGGAACTCTCTCTAACTTTTGGAGTTAAAGAGAGAAGAGATCTCCTACAACTTTGAAGTTGGAGGAGAAAGGACCTATAGCTTTTGGGCTAAGGTACGACATTTTCTAAGGCCTTTGGAACCTATAGAAGTGAGGGAAGATTAGTAGCTTTGGGGCTTACGAATCAAAAGAGATTATCATTGAACTTTTATGTTCAATTATGAGTATTTAGTTTGCTAAGTTTGGATTAAGCAAACATAAGAAGATGATGTATAGATTTGGGCCTACACATCAGGGATTCTTTGAACTTTGGCTGTCCAAAGAGAGGAACTCATTCCCCCAATTTGCGTTAGGAGAATGAAAGAAAGCTAGGAGTTGATTCCTTTGCTTGGTATGGAATTATTTGTTGAATTTGGTTCAACAAACAAATATTTTGGATTAAATTACTTGTCGATTTTGACTCAACAAATAGGCGACTTGGATGAGACTTTCATACAACTTTTAAGTTGTAGAAAGGAGAGGGGAAGATGCAACTTTGGGTTGCAAGCTTCCAAAACCTCTTTGAATATTTGGAGTTCAAAGAGGAGAACTCATTCTCCCAACTTGGATTTGAGAGCATGAAGATGGATTTGGAAGCTCTCCTACAATCTTGACTTGTAGGAAAGAGAAAGGAAAATGCAACTTATGGGTTGCAAGTTCAAGAACATTCTTTGAACATTTGATGTTCAAAGAGAAGTGTACATTCTCCCAATTTTATGTTTTTTTTTTTTAGGAGAATGAGAGGGTCTTCCTACAACGTTTGGGTTGTAGAAGAAAGAAGCAACAAACAACATTCGGATTGCATGTTGAGAGAGATTCCTTTGACATTTGGTGTCCAAGGAGGAGTATTCATTTGCTTAATTAATGCCCAAGCAAATGAAGAAGACTAAGATTTGAACCCTATGTCCAAAAGAGTATTCATTGGTTTGGTGTTCCAATGAATAAATGGTTTAGTAGATTTCCTACAACTTAAGGGTTGAAGGAAGAAAATGTAACTTTTAGAAAGTTACAAGATTCATAGAAGACCTTTGAATATTTGTTATCCAAAGGGGGATGATCATTCACTTAACTTTGGGTTAAGTGAATGGGGAAGAAAGGATAGGATTTAGGTCCTAAGCCTAAGCGGGGATGTTCAATTGTTAAACTTAGGTTCAAACAATTGAGAGGAAGAACTTAGAGTATGGTTCTAAGTTCAACAACCCCATGTGATAGTAAGTAGAAGTTTAGGAAAAGCTTCAAACTATTATACATGGGATGGCATTTGTTTGTTGATTTTGCATTTCAACAAACAAAGGAAAGGAAATAACCTAGGATTGATCCTAGAGTTAAAGGATTTATACAATGATATGTTTAAAGGCTTGAGGAGCCTTAAAATATCTTGCATGAGAAAAGATATGTTGGTTTCTTATGTTCCAACAAAAGGGAGAAACTCAAAGTTTACCTCTAAGCTCAAGAGTTTAAGGCATGATATGTTTCAGGATCTAGAGAAATCCATAACACCACACATGATGAAGATGGGTGAAAGCTCCTAAGATAGACTAGGAGACATGCAATGAGGTATTTGAAGTTTTGAAAATGCTTCAAATGTCATGCAGAAAAGGAGAGGAAAATTGTTTGTTGATTTTGTTTCAACAAACAAGAAGTGAATTACTTGGAGTTTGGTTCCAAGTTTCTAATGATTCTTGCAACATCTTTGGAGCTTTAGGGAAGCTCCAAGTGTTATGCAAAAAGAGATGATTTGTAGTTTAAAACTACAAATCAAGAGACAAATCATTGAGTTTTTTTGTGTTCAATGATGCAATGCCTTCTTCCTATGCTAGGTTAGGCAAATGAGATAGGCTAGATTTAGAACTCTAAGCCTAAAAGGAAATTCTTTCATTGACTTTTGTGTCTCAAAAATGAAAGAAAGAGGTAGTTTAGATTTTTGGTTCTAAGCTACAAGACTTTCATATAACGATGGTTTGGAATTTTGAGAGTTCCAAATCATCGCATATGAGAAGAGTGCTTGTATGCTAATTTTGTATTATTAGCAAACGGAGTGGAGGCTTTAGGATTTGTTTCCTAAAACTTTGATTCATGGACTAAAATAATTGGGACTTAGAGGACACCCCAACTATTAAGCATGAAGGACATGTACATAAGGAAGGGAAACTTCTACTCTCCTACAAATGTTTTGGATTTGCTTGAAAGAGGGAAGGCAGACTTTCTAATGCACTAGAAGGTTTTCCCAAATCAAATTTGATATGATTTTGGGGACTTGAAAGTTTCTAGGAGAAACCTAAAGATCTATTATGGCAAGATCTAAGAGGGATCTAAGAATAAACATGTAGTGGAACCTAGGCTTTTGGAATCCTAGGTTAAGATCGCTCATGCAATGGAAACATGAAGCTTTGAGGTGCTCCAAATTGCCATACACGAGGAAGGGAAGACTACTAGAGAGCTTCCAACACAATGAAGAGATTTCCAAATCGATTTTGGCATGATTCGGGCAGAAAGATTGGTCCTACAATTTGAATTTGGAAGACAACCTATAATATTATCAAAGCCCTACAAGAAGGTGGTTTCCCCTAAATCGTACCTAATATGATTTGGAAATTTGAGAGCTTGCATCTAACCATATTATCTTGCAAATTAGGAAAAATGAGCTTAACTAATCCTTTAATATGATGGAGCATTGATCATGGGCCTTTGAGGTCCATGAAATGCTCCAAATCAATCTCACCAACACTTAGGATTAAGTAAGCACATTTATGAAAATTTGCAAGTTAATATATTCACTAATTTTAAGCAAGGAATAAATAACACATGGCTTGAATCATGATTTAGTAGGGAAAACATGTATTTTAAAGTCTTTAAGGGATCAAATCTCTTTTGGCATGATTTGACCCATTAAAAACATTAAAATGAGTTTCCAAACTTTGGAATATTTGCATAACAAAAATAATTAGCCATTAATTTTTTTATCACAAACCATACAACGCATCCAAAGGCGAGTTTGATCAAAAACACTTGCTCTAGGATTTTTT
Organism: Dendrobium huoshanense; assembly: GCA_016618105.1. Classification (NCBI taxonomy): domain Eukaryota; kingdom Viridiplantae; phylum Streptophyta; class Magnoliopsida; order Asparagales; family Orchidaceae; genus Dendrobium; species Dendrobium huoshanense. Next base: position 52,505,411 of record CM028351.1, read on the forward strand.
TTTTTTTTTTTTTAAGTGAATCTTTGGAGATTCACATTAGATCCTACAACAAGTCATCACAAACATTTTTGGATATGTTGCAAGGCTTATGACAACCCCACAAGCTCCACAAAATTCCTAAATCATACTTCTATTTCGTCGTGACACTAATGTTGAATAAGTACACGTTTACAAAATGAAATTTGGGAAAAGATGTGAGCTATCCACTATGTTTTAGCTACGAAAAGTAATATGCCCTAAGGTTTGAATGTAGGCGAAGGTGCTAAGCTCAATATGATGCATAACATACATTTGAGAGATGTCGGATAACAACCCGACGCCTCTACGCGTATCAAAATCCTCTCCGAACTCTTACATAAGAGTCAACTAATGGAAATAGCCTAATTTCCATAGTCTTTGCGAAGTGGACAGCCAACGAATGGGTTTTTGGGGACCAAAAAATTAAAGTTTCTAAGGACCTAAGGTTTTGGATCGTCAACCACATTGCATTGGCTATGGAGCCTTAGGGTTTTGCCTAAGTTTTAAGGATTTTACCACACCCGGTTTGTCCAAGTGCTCCGATTTTCTGTCCAAGTTGCTGTCCAAGCTCCAAAGTCGCTCCAAGCTCCGATTCAAGCTCCAAACTTGCTGTCCAAGGTTCTCCGGAACTCGCCACTGCTGTCCAAGATGTTTTGAAGGCTTCAAATCACTGTTTGGAGGATTTAGAAGCTTTCCTTTGCTGTTTGGAAGCTTCCAACAGCCTCCAAATTGCTGCGAGCTCGCCGGAATTGAAGGAAGAGGAAGTAGAAGCCTCTTTCTGAGTGAAACGTCGCAGAAGTTCGGACTCGGAAGGAGTCGGGTCGGACAGATTCGACAAAAGAAAGGAGCCGGAACTCCTGGAAGGTCCGGCCGAGACACTGGGTTGGCTCGGACTGAGCTGTCGCACGCGGGAGGAAGGTCGGACAGGGCTGTCGCACGCGGGAGGAGGGCCAGACGGGGCTGTCGCAAGCGGGAGGAGGGCCGGACGGGGCTTCCGAACGCAAGGAGTGCGGACGGGGCTGTCGCGTGGACTGCGGTTCCGCCTGGTGGAGTCGCACGAAGGAGAAGAATCGGCTGAGAGGCTCAGTCGAAGCCTCGAGCGGGGTCGGAGGGGAGATCCGCACGCGAGAGGGAGGCCGGTCGGGACTTCCGCACGCGAGAGTCGCACGAAGGAGAGGATCGCCTGGAGCTTTCTCGCATGCTCTCTCTCTGTGTATCGGGACGGGGCAAAGAACAGAACAGGGAGCCGAATTTCCTCTCCCGCTCTTGTTCTGCTCTGGCTTCGGACGGACAAACCAAGGGGACCGCCCAAATGAGCCAATGAGGCTGCCTCGTTGCTTGAAACGAGGGGAATGTACTTAAGTACATTGAACCCAAATTTTGGGTGAGATTTGAGAGAAAATCTCAGCCCTAAGTTCAAAATTCTGATTTGGGGAGTTGATTGAGCCCAAATCAGCCAATTGGGGCTGAAATCAGCTCCGAATTGGGCTCGACCCGAATCGATTTGAGTCGATTTGGATCCGATTTTGTTCGATTGAGTCAATTTTGCAAAATTGAACTCGGATCGACGCCGAAATGTGTCGAACTGCGTCGAATTGGGCTCGACGGCACTTGAATTGATTTGATTTAATTTTAATTTAATTAAATTGATTTAATTTAATTAAATTGGAGTTTAATTTGAGTCGATTTTGTCTCGACGTCGATCGATCGAGTCGATCGAGCGCGATCGAGCCTAGTCAGGCTCGATCGGGGTCGAGTCGGTGCGAAATATTCGTCAACAGTCGTAGGTGTCGCACCTGGTTCCCTCCTACCACGGCCAACAAAGGCGTGCTTAGGTGGTTTGCCGGTCCGACACGAATGTCGAGGTAAGAGAGTGGGGGGAATTATTTTAAAATAAATTAATTATAATTAAATTTAATCATAATTAATTATAACTATTATTATTTAATTATTATTAAAAATATATTTAATATATAATTAATCTGATTATATTTAGTTATAAATAATTATTAATTAATTAATAAAATAAAACAATCATTCATAATTAAATTAAATTAATTATAAATGACTATAATTATTCATTAATTAATTATAATTAAAGTAATTAAATATAAATAATTAATTATATTTAAATATAATTAATAATAATTAATTAACATTATGATAATTAATTATAACTAAATTAATTTAATTATAACTAATATGACTTTAATTAATTTTAAAACAATTATAATAATTATAATAAAAATTAAACCCTTCCCTCCCCTATCAAGCTCTCTGTTTGGGCATTTTTACGGGACTTGGCCGAAGCAACGAGCAGAGGGGAGAAAGTTACCTTCAAAACGAGCAAGCTCCCGTCGTTACTTCCAATTAAAATGCTGTAACTTCCAAAACGACAAGAAGGGAACGTCGTTGAGGGAGCAAAGTCGGTCAATGGAGGAGAGGGAGCTCGGTCTGGAAAGATCGGAAGGCACAGGTGGGTTCGGCTATGGGAGATCAGAGCTTGGTCGGAACTAGGGAGAAGGTCGGGTAGGTGCTCTCTCTCTCTCTCTCTCTCTCTCTCTCTCTCTCTCTCTCTCTCTCTCTCTCTCTCTCTCTCTCTCGGCCAGAGGAGGTCGACGGGATTCTTGCGAATGGAAGCAGGTCGGGGCGGCTCGGCTTCAATTTGCTCGGAGGGGGGAGGTGGATCGGAGAGGTCGTATGGGAGCAGAGAAGATCGAGGGGTGAGAAGCCAGCGGGTTCGGCTTCATTTTATAGAGGCGAACGGGGCTCGATCGAGGAGAGGATCGCAGGATTTACGCTGGATTTGCGGAGAAGCGACTCGAGCGGCGCCATTCTGTAGTACCTCGACGGGATTCCTGCAGAATTTCGGGAGTCTGCTTCTTGATGCGTACGAGGTATGTAATTTTTGGTTATTACATAGAGGTTAACACCAACATATGTTTACCTTACTACTTCCGAACCAAAAAAAAAAATCTTGCCGATTGCTGAAACTCTTGTTTTATTTTGTGAAGCAATTTTTTTTATCCTATTAGGGCTGGAAACAATTGTTATTTGTTGTTTCCAACAGAAGGAAATAAAGAATGGAGAGGGGAATGGGCAGCGTTCATAGCAAGGAGAGGAGAGATAATTTATATATACGCATGGAAATCTATGCTTTCTATTGATTCATTATTGGATATAAGTAGATGCAAAAACTAGAATCTAAAACAAATTCTATACAAATATCTATTCAACTCCTAACTATATGGAAACAAATACAAACTTTCCTAAGAGATAGAAAGGATAAATATAGCAATTTAAAATAAAATCCAACACATCCAAGCAGACCAAAATCTCTAAGGAACCCAACTTGCCCCATGCACTGAACAAAGAGGACGGTTCCTGCTTGTTTCAATACTACTGGATTAGGAGGGACTTAGTGAAATTCCCAGAAGAGATTCTTGGGACATGTTCCTGCATTTTCTCTACTCAAATTACGTTTACTCTTGCTATTATATGAAGTTGAAATAATTTTTGCTCAAGCCTTTCTTCATTACAATCTTACACATTCGCGTGAGCTTAGAAAAATTTATAAAATATTGCAACAAAATTTTAACGCAACACTATTCACACCATCTTGAATTGTGCCATACCTTTTAAAAGCAACCAAGGCAAGGCAAGTATACAAGTGACCCAATACTTTAAAGAGAACTTCTATAGAAGTCTTTGTTATCAAAATCTCTCATATTCCTTTGCTAGTTCAGCCAAACAGATACTAACGTTAGTGATCTTATGCTCACGCTGGTAGAAGAAGTGCTCAACGAAATGATTCAAACAGACAAGGCGTAGTGCATGAACAGAAATAAAGCTATATTTAAGACCGAATATAAAAAAAGAACAAAATGCAATACCCCATTTCCTCTTCCTCTTCCACGAGCCCTGCTGCTTTGATTGGTACCTGAAACAGCTCCACCTGGCTGGACCTATACTAATTTAATATTAGAAACTTCACTGTATAAATAGAACACATGTAAACGGAAAGGTCAAGCTCAACAAATAGAGTGCTATACAATTAAAACCCTGTAAAAATGATTAAACATTTACTTCTTCCGTATAATTGGAATCAAGGATAAAAAACAAGTCTCTATATTATTTTAGTTGTACGAAATTGTTTCCAAATAACTAAAAGTGAAGTCCAATGGCGGGTGAGAAATATGTTACTTCATGTAAACCACCTCAATATCATTTTTAAATAACCTTCTTTTCATTAGTTGGGAACAAGTAAATTATTTGTTTTGGGCGCAAGGAGGGGCACTTCACATATAAATTGTGACATTTTTTTGATGATTTTATTCTAAAACCAGTACACAGTAAATCCTTGCAACTTTTTGAAGAAGTTACTTTGGCACAGCATGAATTAATCCTCTTTATATCTGATAACAATAAGAGAATTGCTATCAATATTTACTGCAGTGCATCTTTAAATTGATTTCACGCACCTAAGCTTACAAGATCCCGATTGTATGGCACACTGGATAGCTAAAAAAATAAATAATAAAAACCCCACCTAAAGGTAATAAGTTATATTGATCGAAAGGTCCCATATTTATAGACAATAAATTAGAAGGTCAATGTTGACCCCTATTTCGAAATACTCGCAAAAAGAGGCAAAATCAGTGATTCAGGCAAAGCGCGCGTCGATGCGTCACATCACTTAAAAGTCAAACGACCTCCGATCGCCAAACAGATTGCGCCATTGCGATCGAAGCATTGAATTCACCTAATTGAGAACCCCTCACAATCAAATCCGACGAGATCGATCAAAAGGGATGACCGACACCCGAAATTGACGCGCGACAATGCCCAAACGACATCCGCAAAATGGACTGCGCCATTGCGATTGAAACGTCGTCAATACCCAAAAATTACTGTCAATTTGTCCAATAAAAATTGTGCAGAGAAAATAACGTGCATTCCGAGACAACATTGCACAAATTGAAGAAATCGGCACGAGACGTCATCCAAACGACCACCGATCGCAAAACAGACTGCACCATTGCGATCGGAACATCGACAATACCCAAACAAAATATAATTTTGCCCAATCAAATTCACTCGCACGAATCAACTCGTTTCTCGAGGTGAAAGATGCATAGATTTCAAGACATCGCGTAAACCAAAGTAAAGCTACTATTTTAATTTCTATTATTCAATAATAATAATAACATTAGTGTTATTATTACTATTATTATTATTATTATTATCATCATTTATAATAATAGAAATTAAAATTTAAAAAAAATTTCTATGACTTGTATCGTTGAACTACTCAAGTCTCCAGAAATCTTGCAAAAATACCACTGAAATCCTGCAACACCGTCTTCTTCCGTAAATCCCACAACTCGATCTGCCTCGATCGAGCGTCCTGACCATCATTAAATCTCACAACCTTTACCTCACCAAAATCCATCTAACTTACCACAGCCCATTATCAGACCATTTACTCCAATCCTCACAACCTGCCAACACTCCAACAGCAAGCCCACTAAATCCAAATCCCATATAAATCAGCCAAACAACAAATTCACTCTGTTAACTCAATCAAAATCCAAACATAAGGTTTTTTCTTCTTTGTTTGTCCTTGTTGTTAGCATTAATCGTCACTGATAGTTAGAGCAGTTAATGTTTTTACCATTTTTATTAACAAGTATTTATTTATGTTATTGTTACTGTTAAATAAAATAATAATAATAATAATAATAAAAAAAGATGAAAAGAAAAAAAGGCACTTGTGCATTTTCTCGTCGCCATCGACACCATCGTCGTCGACTTTCTACGCTAAGGTATAATGCCCCTAAGCATAAATATCCCTACAAGTCCTATTTTCGACGTTTGCAGTGCGTCAAAAGGCCCCTATGCAGACTTTTCTTGGCCTCGTGGGAGAGAACCCAGTGCGGTGCTTGCAGCAAGGTAGGCAAGTCTTATGCACGCTTTTGTTAGCGTGACAAGGTAAAAAAAATAAGTACATATGTTTGTCTTAATGCCTGTGGGGAAAAACTGCGTCTTCAAATAAATACCCCTAAAGAACCATGCACGTCTTTCTTGGCATGATGGGATTGAACACTACGACAGTACTGTCACCCGACACCGATCGTGCATGCCTTTCTTGATGTGGCAGGTAGGCTATGACTCCTGGAATTTTTCCTAAACAGGGAAGATGCTGGGAGACTGGCAAAAATTGCACTAACAGGGGACTTGATTTGAACTCAAATGAACCGCAGGGAACCGAACTTTAATTTGACAAATTCACGATAAAATTTGAAATATTAATTAATAATTTGAAGCATTTAAATAAATATCATGCAAGCAAATAGAAGACCCATGATTAACAAACTCTCAAGGCATACAAATGATGATCAATGAACAAAAGCCATTCAAGAGAATACCAATTGACGAACATGAAACTCGTGGTGGACGGAATTTCTAATATTTGAAACACCTAGTAATTCATACACGAGAAAAACATAAGGGCGGAAATAAGAGTTGTGCAGCCAATACATGCACGAAGAATGAAGCACATTTATAAACAAAGAAAGAGGGCTATCACGAAGAAATATCCTACCCACTATCAATAACATGTTAATAAACATTAATTCTCTTGTAAAATAATGTGATAGGAAATACTTGAGTTCGCAAGTAACCCTAATGGGAAATACTTGAGTTAGCAAGAAAAACTAACAATAATCGGTAAAACTGCGAGAAAATGGAAGAAAATATGGTGAAAAAAACAATCAAATGATAGATAGTCTTATAGAAAGCAAAGCGAAACAAGAAGGAAACAAAGATACAATTGATCCTCAATTCGAGAGGAGGATTGTTCTCTCCCAATCTCTAGATGATGAATCTAGATCTCAAAACCCTAAGATAACTCGAAGAGAATAACTCAAATCATGCCTGCCCTAACCCTAGCCTCTCATGTTCTTTAAATACAATCCTTCCTAATACAAAGCTTCTTGATATAAATTAATTTCAAATCCCCCTCCTATAGCTTAAACCACCCTCCCTCTCTCTCCTATTGCTACCCAAGGATGTGGGCCCATTAGATTAGGTAGTCGGGTTTAGAGGAGGCAGCTTAGTCCACTTCCTATATGTCTGAATTGACCCCTCCTGGGCCGGTTTGGGCTGAGGCGTAACAATAACCCCTTCCTAAAGAGCCACCTTGTCCTTAAGGTGAAAAATGGAAACTGATGTTTCACCCTCTAACAGGGTTCCCACATGGCATTATAGTTCAGAAGGTTTTTCTACTTGATTAGCACTTCTTTAGCACCATCTGCTTTCTTGCGAACCCCCCATCAACTCTAAGGGTTCCTGAATCACCTCTAAATCCTTAGTGAGTTTCACCGGTAACTCCGGACTGGCTGTATAATGTCTAATGGCCCTTCTCAAATGGGAAAGATGGAAAACCGGATGTATAGTTGTCATTGGTGGTAATTTCATGCAGTACACTACCACCCACATTTTCTCCAATACCTCATAAGATCCAAAGTACATTGGGGCCAGCTTCTCATTCCTCCTATTGGCGACTGTCTTCTGCCTGTATGGTCGGAGCTTCAAGAACACCCTCTCCCCCATGTCAAATTGGACATCCTTCCTATGGTCATCAGCTTGTTTCTTCATAATCTGTTGGACACTTAGAAGATTCCTCTTTAACTCTTCTAACACTGTCCCTCTCCATCAAATACTTATCCACTTAAAAAACTGAAGTAATGTTGCTCCCAAAGTGCACCAAGTGGGGTGGATCTTTTCCATACAACACCTTGAATGGGGTCATTTGAGAAACATAATGATAAAAGGTATTGTACCAGTACTCAGCCCATGATATCCACTTGACCCAAAACCTGGGTGTCTCCGACACAAAGCACCTTTCCAAGCTTCTATTGACACCTTCCGTTTGGTCATCTGTCTGTGGGTGGTAAGCGGTGCTCCTCTTTAGGACTGTCCCCTGTAACCTGAACAATTCTCTCAAAAAATGACTGAGGAACACGTTATATCTATCTGACATGATTGCCTCCGGTACCCCGTGTAATTTGACCACCTCTCTGATGAAAGCTGAAGCCATTGTCACTACGGTGTAAGGATGTCAGAGGGGAATAAAATGAGCATACTTGCTTAATCTATCCACCACCACCAGAATCACCATGAAGCCTTCTGAATGGGGCAACCTATCTATGAATTCCATGGATATCTCATTCCATACCTGTCCTGGTAACGCCAATGGTTGTGGTAGTGCCCCTGGTGACATAGCCAAGTATTTGTTCCTCCAACAGATCACACACCTTGCCACCATCTCCTCCACATCTCTATGCATTCCCTTCCAGTAAAGCTCGGCCGCTAATCTCCTGTAGGTCTTCTACACCCCTGAATGGACGCCAACTGCATTCCATGAAATTCCTGGAGTAAGTTTGGGATGTGGTTGGAGGTCCTAGACATCACAAACCTCACTTGATATAGCAATCTGTCCCCCTCTACTGAGTACTCTGGGTGGCTACCACCTTCCCTCAATAATGCCATCTTGATATTCCCCAACTCCTCATCCCTAGAGCTCTCCTCCTTATTGGCCTCCCAATCCAGCATCAAAGGAACAAACACTGCCAATGTCTGTAGCTCTCCCATACATATTGGACAACGCATCTTCCGTCTTGTTCTCCCCTCCTGGTTTGTACTGGATTTCAAAATCATACCCCAACAACTTTGACATCCATCTCTGATGCTCTCAGTTACCATCCGCTATTCCAACAAGTATTTCAGGCTCCTCTGATCTGTTCTGACAAAGAAATGCCTACCTAACATGTAGGGTCGCCACTTCTGGATGGCTAAAATGATAGTCATCAACTCTCTCTCATGAACTGATTTCATCCTAGCTCTGGCTGCCAACACTTGGCTAAAGTAGGCAATGGGTCACCTATCCTACATGAGTGCTGCCTCCAATCCGTATCCTGAAGCGTCTGTCTCCACAAGAAGGCCTGATTGAAGTCTGGTAGAGCTAAGATAGGTACTGTGGTCATAGCCTTCTTTAGTTTCTCAAATGTTGTTGTGACTGCATCTCCCCATAGGAATCCAGCTTTCTTCAACTGCTCTGTCTGTGGTCATGCTATAGTATTGTACCCCTTAACGAATCTGTTGTAATTTCTTATCAACCCTAAGAATCCTCTCAACTCCTTCAGATTCTTAGGTAAGGGCCATCTCAACATAGCCTCCATATTTGATTGATCAGTAGCCACCCCTTCTTTGGACACAATATGACCCAAGTACTCCACACTGATTTGGGCAAAATAATACTTCTTCAGGTTGGCCCTCAACTGATGCTCCTTTAGAACTCCCAATACTAACTTCAAAGGCTTCAGATGCTCCTCAGTTCTGCTGTACACCAAGATGTCATCAAAAAACACCAGCACAAACTTCCGGAGGTACTGTCTGAACACCCTGTTCATCAATGACTGGAAAGTAGCAGGGGCGTTGGTCAGCCCAAATGGCATAACGAGAAACTCATAATGTCCCTCGTGTGTCTGAAACGCTGTCTTTGATATGCCTTCCTCCCTCATCCGAATCTGATGGTATTCTGACTTCAAATCCAATTTGGAAAACATCACTGCTCCATACAGATCATCCAAAAGCTCGTCAATCACCGAAATGGAAAATTTATCCAGTACAGTCTCCTTATTTAATGCCATGTAATCCACACAAAACCTCCAGCTCCCATCCTTCTTTTTGACTAGTAACACCAAGCTAGAGAAAGGATTTACACTTGGTCTAATGATCCCACCTCCAACATCTCCCTAATCAGCTTCTCAATTTCATCCTTCTGAATTTGGGGGTAGCGGTTGGGTCGTACACTAATCGGTGACACCCCCTCCTTTAGAAGAATTGCATGCTCCTATTCTATGAGTGGTGGTAACCCTTGAGGTGGCTGGAACACCTCACAAAAATGTTGTATGACTGGTTGCACTACAAGAGGAATGTCACCCTCTTCCCCCACACTAACCCTCTCCTATCGTTGCAGTTCTATCAAATATCCACCTCCAACCTCCTTTATGGTTCTGATCAAGGACTTGAGAGACACTCCCGCTTTAGGTAGCCCGGCATCTCCCTGTATCACTATTCTCCTTCCCCCCACCACCAATTCCATTCTCAGTGCTCCCCAATTCATCTTGGTCTCCCCCAAGATTTGCAACTATTTCATCCCCAAGATGACATACGTACTCCCCAATTCCAAGGGAAGAAAATCCACCCTCAACTGCATCCCCTGAATGCTCAACACCACTCTCCTACAAACTCCTCTATCCATTTCTACCTTTCCGGTGCCCATCATTACCCTGTACCCTCCTGTGTCCACTAGTTTCACCCTCAATTGATCAATAATTTGGGTGGAGATGAAATTTTGGGTTGCCCCACTATCTATCAACACTACCACATCCCTATCAACTATCTCTCCTTTCACCTTCATAGTATGATTCATAGTGAATCCTGCTACTGAGTTTAGGGAGACTTCTGCCACATTCAAATACAACTTCTCCTCCTCTTTCGACTCTATCCTGCTTCCACCTCCCTCTTCAGCATCCTCGTCATCACAGACGATGAGAACCTAAAGAGTTCGGTCCTTAAACCTATGACATGACATGTATTTCTCATCGCACCTGAAACACCCGTTAGCCCGCTTCTCCTGGATCTCCTTCTCCGTCAGCTTCTTAGAATGTCCTCTAGACCCTCCTCCAGACATCTCTTGGTACTTCCTGTGATCCTCCCAGTGCAGCTCCTTTGGGAGCTAGAAAAGTAGTAGTCATCTTGTAGGATCCCCCGGAACAACTGCCACGAGCCCCTCTCCAGATGCTTCAGGTCCTCAACCAGCTGTACCAATTCCATGGCCTCCACCAAGTCATGTGGTTGCATCACTCTAACAACTTCTCTGAGCTCCGGTTTAAGCCTTTTCATGAAGTTCCCCTCAAGCACAGTCTCAGATAGACGGTTCAGTCGGCTAGCTAGGTACTTAAACCGAACACGATACTCTGCCATTGTCCCTTCCTACGTCAAGGCAAAGAATTGCTCATAGAAGTCCCCTCCCCTTCTGATTCGGAAACGTTCCAGTAAGCACTCCTTGAACTCTCTCCAGCTCCTAATAGATTGCCTCATGTCCCGCCATTGGTACCAAGCTAGTGCCTTTCCCTCCAAGCATAGTCTAGCCGCTTTCAGCTTCTCTTCCTCTGTCAGCCCGTTGACGGAAAAGTACTGTTCCACCTTGTAGATCCAACCATGTCCATCCTCGCCCTCGAAGATGGGCATCTTCAGCTTTCTGACCTTCGGGTCACCCCAATTGCCCCTGGATCCTTCATATCCTCCCATACCACGAACAAGAGGTGCTCCCCAGCTGTCACAATCTTCCCTCCGGCAATCATAACTACAGTCCTCATCAACTTCCTCTCTCCTTTCAAAATCAGCACCTCGGTGTTGGAAATCCCCCCTTCTTCTAACAAAATCAGCACCCCTCTTTTCGTAACACATGCTCATTTCCTCTCTAGAAAGTGATTCTAGAGGTGGCATGTCGTCCTCCCCCTCTAGGATCTTCACTTCTGAATTTTTCCTCCCCCTAAACGAGTTCGGATTCCCTCCTATACCATGGCCGCCTGTGGTCTCCCTTGCTTCTAATGTCGTCGAATTGGTCTTCACCTCTAATAATTTCTTCAACATCTCTTCCATCAAAGTGAACTTCCTTCCAACCTTTCATTGTTGGAGGAGATTTGATTTCGAAAATCAAAAAATTTTCCCTCCAAATCCGATTTTAATTGCCCAATTTCGCCTTCCAACAATTAGACCTTATTTCCGGTCATCTTTCTTCTCAAGGATCTCAAGAGAGCTTCTACCAAATGCAAAAAATCCGCTGATATTTCAAAATATTCAGCAACCGATGGTCACAAGATGATGCTCTGATACCAATTTGATAGGAAATACTTGAGTTCGCAAGAATCCCCAAGGAAAATACTTGAGTTCGCAAGCAAATCTATCACTAATTAGTGAAAACAGCGATAATAATGCCAAAAACTGGGCGGAAAAATAGCCCCCAAACGATGGATTGCAATGACAAAATCAAGCCAAACAACGACAAAGCAAGATACGAGTGATCCTCAATCTGAGAGGAGGATCGTTCTCTCCCAAATCTCTAGAAAAACAATTTAGAGCCCAAACACCCAAGAACTCAAGAGAACACAAATATTCAGGCATGAGAAAACTCCCTTAAACCAGCCCCCTTACTAATACAATTCATTTCTTAATTTCAAACATCTCACATTCAAATTTTCCCTCTCAAACTAGCCTCTCAAAACCCCTTCTCCCCATTGCTCCAAATGGGCGGTAGCATTAAAGGGGGCGGACCCCCAGTCCGCCTCTTGTAAAATTGAGCCAGCCGCTAGGGTAGATAACTATAAGGGATTGCGCCTATAGGAAATGTGAACTCATATCATAAAGTCCTCGCAAAATGAGGGTAAAATCTCTAGGCAATGTCTTATCTAAAACCCAATTTGCTTTCTAAAAATTTTCTTCAGAACTTACTCGTTAAAGCTTTCCTTGCCCACACAAAAAGAAAGGGGTTGTGGAGAGGCCGGAGCGCAAATTTTTGGAGCCCACAGACACTGCTGCTACTAATTACAATATAAAATACCAATAAATAGGGGAGTACAATCAAAACAACATAATCCTATAGCTGATGATTTCAAGATCACAAAACAGTTATAATTTCCCGGTTAATAATAATAGGCTACTAGTTGAATCAGTATCAAACGCACACATTTCATGAGCCTAGCAGCAGAATACTAGGCACTCTCAAGATTTCTGAGGGAGGAAATCAGGTTAATAAATATAATTGTTACTAAACCTTAACTGAAATATCAAAGTTATGCCATTAAATTATAAATGGCAAAAAGCAATGCCGTGTAATGAAAGAACGCCAAATATTTTCAGCTTATTTACATGTGTATGTGAGTCTGCATGTATGCGAGCGTTTAAATGTGCAGACATGTTAAGCTAATAAATCTATGAACACATGTCAATTGATAAATAGTTTAAAATTTTACAGGAGGAATGAGTTACACCTTGTGATAACGTGTAGGTAGTGGCAATAGTGGTTCCTTTACCACAGCTGCCACCATTGTCTTGGCTTCGAGTTCAGGTACCGATCGTTCGGATATAGGAAGTTTTGTTTTATCTTTTGGCGGCTTAATTTCCGTTGTGTTAGTGCTCTTTTCTTGTGATTCTAAGGACGGAAGCATAGAGGAGGTAAGCTGCATTAGATGATCTGGAGTCACAAAAGTAGCTAATGTTTCTGCTAGGTTTGAACAAGATGAGCCAACAGTAGGTGGTTTAGGCCCAATTTCAGTCAGGTTAGACATGGAAATAGTAGAACCAATCTTATTACTGACAGCAGTCAGAATATTTTGTGCCAAAGGTGCACTTGTCTCCATGCTTGGGGTTAAAGAGGATGCTAGAGGAATTTTTCCACTTTGAATTGGTGTAGGAAGGTAATTTATAGGAATTTTATTTGAAACTAAACTTGAAGCCATCTCAGGGATTAATGAAGTGGCTTGGCTGGGAGGCACAGTTGATGTAAGAGTAGGGCCCAAACTATGGTTGCTGCTGACAGATGGAAATAAAGAAGGAAATTCTGTAAAATTTGGAGTCCCAGAAGATAAAGGGACATTCATGCCCTGAAATTGCAATGCCTGCTGCATGGGAGGCATTGTCAGTCCAGGTGCTGGCCTGATTAAAGGAGGTTGCTGCAGATGAGGAAGACCTCCTGAGGGCGCATAATATCCATGCCAATACATTGGCAAACCAAGACCAGAAACATTTGCCGGTGCTGGAGATGGAGTGGTACCCCAAGAACTGAAGCTTCCAATGGTTTGATATGTGGGGAAGTTGCCCTGAAAGGTAGGCTGCTGAAGGATCTGAGCAGTGTTGGAGGAAAGCTCGGGAGCAGTTCCACTTCCAAGAGAAGGAAGGTTTGCAGGCAAGCTTGGAGATGCAGTTGGAGGATGATGATAGTGCGACTGCATGAAATGCATGTCAATAATTACTAAACTTACTTAAGTTCCATGAAATCCAACATTATAGTACCTGGATAATGGCAGGATCATTATGCATAGCTGCAGTTTGAGCAAGGGGTGAAGCCTTGACCTGTAAATCCTGGTAAATGTCCAATCTTCATAAATCAGAACACATAAAAATAAAAAATTCTGAACACTCTCATGCGACATTGTAGAACTTTACATTACATGGAAATGCCTAAACTGAATATGCCTGTTAGAAGGCACGTGGCTGCACCACACGCTCAATCCAAGAACTGCTCAGGTAAAACAGTGAAAAGAACATATCTCGAGTAAGAGAATTGATACAAGATGACAATACCATTAGGCCCACGCTTCAATTGGTAAAGTATTTTTGTTTTAAATTCAGTTTGTTTTGTAAGTGCAGTGTGAATAGAAATCCAATCAGCAACAAAATATGGAAATATTAGCAACCAATCGTTAGATTTGTTATTTCATCAACTTCGACATCCAATTTTCATTTTCATTACATACAACTTCGCCCCTTGTACAAGGATATCTGTAAGAAAAAGATATGCCTATCTCCCCATCTAAAGGATACACAATTCACACAACACGAATTTGATCGATTCATGTGCTTGTATGAAGTTCCTTATTAAAGTATGATTGCCAGTTTTCTCTTGTAGCCATGTCTGGTTTTGGCCATGGTTGGCATAATCTGGACTTTGAAAAGTAAGATTTGTTATTTGTTTGTGGGCTCTGAAAATTCGGCCCCGGCCTCCGCTCGCTTTTCTTATTCGGCGAGGGAGTTTTAACGAACTAAGTTCCGAGGTAAATTTTGGAAGGCAGATGGGTTGTAGATAAGACACTACCCAGAGATTTCGCCCTCATTTTGCGAGGACTTTATGATCTGAGTTCTGGTTTCCTATAGGCGCAAGCCCCTATAGTTAATTACCCCTCCCGATCACGAGAAAGAATTTTCGATTAAGGCTAGTCGTCAATCAGATTTGTATAGAAATACGTGTATCTGGCATATAGTAGCAGCATAGGTTTGGGTATTGAAAATTGGGTTTTTGAATTTGGAATTTAGTTCGGAAGATTTGATATTTAAATAGAAATTGCACCATCCTACACTTAAAGCGGATGGTGGGGGAATGGATGATGGACCCGATCAAGATCCCATGGTTCCGTCGTCCCGGGCCATCGCGGTCCCTGGTCTACTTAGTCAGAGGAGGTAGTCGACCCAACTTGACAGAAGGATCCTTGTCGGCAGCCATGGGTTGCTTCGTCCAAGGGTACCTTGTAGACCTGGGTTGGATGTTTGTCTAAGGGGACAAATTTGAATCCACCTTAGCTGACAGAGGGCTTTGTGCCCTATCGATCATATCCTATTGATTCATATCTCAAGGATTTAACGTCATTAAGGAGCGTATTGGCTCTGGCCATAACCGCTATCTGTGGTGCCATTTGGCGGCAAAAACCACTCGGTTCAGAGGGCCCCGGGTCATAACCGTTTACCTGTAGAGCCATTTGGCGGCGAAACTGCCGGTTAGAGGACACGTACCACGTCCTTACTGGCAAGAGATTGTTTGAGAATGGATCCTAGTGATATTTTCGACTAGGCATTTGGCACTTTGTGAGCTAGAGTTTATTTGAATTTGTCCGCCTCGGCAAACTGTTGCGGAGGGCGGATGGATTTTGCTTTAAGTTTTTGATGGATTTATTTCAATTTTTAAATATTTTTTGGATTTTCTTGGAATTTTCTGAAATTTTGGGATTTTTTTTGGAGTTTTCTGGGATTTTTTTTGAATTTTTTTGGGATTTTTTGGATATTTGGAACGGCATTGGAAACTATTTGGGAACCCCTCCGGTTGAGATGTTCATTCAACACGGCCATCATCGGGGTGTTCGGGGGTCATTTCTTTTTATGGATTGAACCTTGTCGACTCTATCTGGCTATCGACAGAGGATCGGATTTCGTATAGGCTTCGTGCCTTTGTCAGTGAATTCTCTTGACTATAGGCATTGAAGACCCAATATAAATGGATTAAAATAAATACACCAGTTGACACAACCGTGTATTTATTTGAAGGTTCGAACCCTGTCGACTCCTATTGATCCATATAAGAGGATCGGGTTCAAACTAGAATTCACTTATTGACCCGCGCAGCATCCCTAGACGTCACGTGTGTACCAATAACACGCTCGCCGGGGCCCATGCGGGTTCTTGATTGCTTTTACCCCTTTTAGTGTGCCTATGTGTATACAAACTATTGTGCACGTGCGGGAGTATTTTGAAAGTGTTTGTAGACGCCTTCTGTCTGCTTGCACGGAGGTTGCAGATCAGGTGGCGTAGTGTTGCATCTTCTGGATCAGTTGTTTGATGCTTTGTACAGGTGGACTGTCGTGCACTACTCGTTACTTTCTGCATGTAGATCGTAGTGCACCAACGAGTCTCCTGCTTTGTGTTGTAGAAGCTTGTAGGAACTCGTATTATCCATGCATTTTGTTGTGGTATTTGATCTCATATAGTGCATCCGTCGCTGCTATAGGTAGGCAGGTAGATGTATTTCATAGCTTGAAAGTGACTTCAGGATACTGCACTTACTGAAGTCTTTCTGCATCTACCCATCAGTGGCATGTTATACATACATCCGTATTTGTAGAAAGATTATATGTATTGTCGATCTTTATGCATTTCTCCTTATAAATGACATGCATTGTGTATAGTAGACTTATATAATTGATGTTTGCTTGCAATCAACATCACCTGTTTGCACCATTTGTTCACTCCATATTGGTCGTTACTATTGATCGAAATATCTGCATCATTGCTTACAATGATATTCATTGAAGAGAACTTCAGACTAACGTTGGCAATCAAAGTGTGTTATTCTGTCGCTTCCCATTTCATTAATCATAGGTAGGACAAGTTTGGTTCATGTTCATCACAACTTTCTTGCTCAAGTTTATTGATGCCTCATTGAACTCAATAACCTCAGTAGTCCACAAAGGCTTGATGTAACTATTTATAAACTATTTCAACCTTATTATTCGTAAATGAAATGCTAGGGATTTTCCACACCAAGAGTCTTTGTTTGCCTACACTTTGTTCGGATGCTGCAAGTTAATTGAGCTTTATTATATCCACCACGTATTATTGAAGATTGGTATATTTGCTTGCATGCATTTCTGTATTTGTGAAAACTGTTATATATTTGTGAGATATATAACCATTAGTTATCATTGATTGTAGGTGGACTATTTTCCTTGCGACCACTCCACTTTGCTTGTGGATGTGTTGCATTTATGCTACCCCCCCATCAATTGCAAGCGGGTTGATAGATTTGTTTATGATTCCCTTGAGATTAGCTACAAACCAACCCTCATTCGAATCTTCTTATCACTTGCAAATAAATAGATCGTGCAAGTTCTTTGACCTTGGAGATGATTTGCAATATGTGTAGGGGCTTAATATTCAACATTTGCTTGATATCCACATTCCATTGAGCATGAAGACTTGTTATGCTTGTTACACATCAAACCCTTCTAGTTTCATTTGGTTGCATGAGTTTTTATCATCATTTAGTGGGTGGATGATGTTTGTAGGCTTTATATTCATCGCAAGTCTCTTCTTTCATCACAAGTCTCATATATGTTCTTTTGCATTTTGTTCATCAACATCTCCTTGTTGATTATTGCTTGCAAACAAATGACATGGAATTTGATTAAGTTATATGATTCATCACTACTTGTAAGTAAGTAGAGTTTGCAAGCATCTTATTATCCACAAATTCCATATATTCTCTTTTGCATTTTGTTCGTTTAAAATTGGGTTTCATGTAATGATGTGCATGATCATTACTTAGGTTCAAATTCATTTGAATTCTTTTGTTGTCTTGTTGAGTTCAAGTTCAAATCCTTCATTTTCATTTCAAATATTTTTATAGTTCATCTTGAGTCCAAATACAAGTCCGAGTCCTCTGCTTCAGTTCAATTTCAAGTGTGAATCCAAGTTCATTTAAGTCCATTTGATTTGAGTTCCCAAGTCCTTGGTTGTTCAAATGTGTCCAAACCTTTATTTTCTTTGAGTTCAAAAAGGTTCGAGTGTAGCAACATTTTTACCCGAAATTTCGGCAACCTTCCGGCGTCTCCCCCGTTTAGGAGAAAACTACGGAAAACTGGGCCTTTCCCACCACGCTAAGAAAGGCGTGCATGGTAGATGCCCTCTTTCGAGGACACCGCGGCCGTGTAATTTTTCGATCCCCCACCACGCTAAGAAAAGCGTGCATGGGTATTTTGTTTGTAAAAAAGTATTTTTTTATTTTTTTGAAAATATTTTGTAAGCAGAAAGGCAGTTATTTCCCCGCAAGCAGGTACTTAAGGGTATCCCCGCTTCATCGCGCGCATCGCACCGTGATCCATTCCCACCACGCTAAGAAAAGCGTGCATAGGCGGGGTTTCCAAGGCGATACGAACTTCGAAGAAGGAATTTGGGTGATTACCCGCTTCGTCGCAAGCGACGGGACGCACTCTCTCCCACCACGCTAAGAAAAGCGTGCATAGGTGGTCGTTTTGTCTCGACGAATGCGTTGAAACGAGTTCTCAGAGTTTTAGGGTTAGAGAGTTATACCTTGGCGATCGTCGACGGTGTTGGCACGAGAAAAGGGAGAGAAGTGTTTCCTTCTTTCTCTTTTTTTTTTAATTAATTATAATTAAAAAAAATTAATTATAATTAACTATAGTTAATAATGATTAAAAAAATAATAATAATTAACTATAATTGAATTTAATTAATTATAATTAATATGATTAATTAGTAATTAATTATAATTAACAAAATTAATCATAATTAAACTTAATTAATTAATGATAATTAATTAATTCTAATTAAAAATAAATAATTATAACTAAATTAAATTAAATTATAACTAATTTATAATTAATCAAAATTAAAAAATAATTAACTATAATTAAACTTAATTAATTATAATTTAATTAAATACAACTCTGTTAGAGCTTAAGTAGGATTAACAGAGAATTAAACTCTCTGTTAACACAGAGAGTTTAATTCTCTATTTTTTTTTTAAGGATTTGGCCGGAGAAGCATGTGAAAGGGAGAAGTTTACCCTCACAGCCAGCGATCTCCCCTTGTTGTTTCCGTCAAAATGTCGTAACTTCCTATACGACAGGAAGGGAAAGTCGTGGATGGAGCGGAGTCGGAGGGCTAGGGGCGACGGGATATGGAGGTCGGAGAGGAAGGAGGAGATCGGAAGTCGGAGCTAGGCGTCAGTTTGGAGAGGAGGTCGGCTAAGGTAGGTTTTCTCTTCTCTCTCTCTCTCTCTCTCTCTCTCTCTCTGCGGCTTGGGGTCGACACAGCGACGGGAAAGGAGGGAGGAGGTCGGAGCTGTGGTCGGGAGCAGAGAGGGATCGGGCGTGAGGTTGGCGTCGTGAGTGGGAGAGATGCTGTCGGGCAGAGGGAGGAGGCTTCGGGGTCGGACAGAGGAACCGAGAGGCGTCGTGTAGAGCTCGATCGGGAGGAAGGGTCGTATGAGAGGAGAAGTCGAGCGTGAAAGAATAGAGGTATCGGGAGAGAGACGAGTGGAAGGGATTTCGTGTGTGTCTAGCCGAAGGGAGAAGCGGGGTATTTAATGACGCGAGCAGTCGTTCGATCGAGGCGAACCCATGCACGAATGGACATTTTCGGCGTCGTTGCAGACTGCGGCACTGTAGCAAACGGCGGGATTTTTTGCAGGATTTGCGGGATGGGCAGCCGGCTTCACAGGTAATCATTTTAAGCATTTTTTTGTTCTAGCTTACAGGTTAACATTGTTGGAATCTAAATGCACTGAATTGAAACTTAGAATTTAAACAAGATCTTAGACGATTCAAAAATGTTACTAGTTTTCAGTCTTTTAGATTATAAATAGAATCATTGAAGCATGTAATTTACAATGAAAGATTGAATAAAATTCATATTTTTTCTTCAAATACTTATAAGCGCTATCGTATGTGGATTCTTCAAGCACTTTGTAAATCTTGACATCAATTTCTACATAATATGTCTATCACCATAGGGGTGTCAATTTTTGACACGACCCGAAAGCCGATTCGGCCCCGACCCAAAAAAATCCAGGTTCGGGTTGACCCGTTTGTGAAACAGGTCGGGTTCGGGTTGACTCGGCAACCCGAAAATGACCCGAAAACCCTCTACCGCGTCTGCTTCCCGCCGTGCCCGGTCAAACAAGAGTTCGTGTGCTGTCTGCGCGGTGTCGCCCAAAGCATCGAGTGTCGCGGTGCCACACCCGAATTCCGAAGCCTCGAGTCATGTCCCGAAGGCTGAAGCGGCGAAGTGTCGAGTCGCGCGCCGCGCGCGTGCGTCTCGACTCCGCAGTGCATCCCAAACCCGAAGCTACAACGCGTGCTACCGCTCCTCTACCTGCACGCGTGCTGCCGCTGCTCCGCCGCCGCAGCTGGGCCGCCGGGAGTATTTCCAAAATCCAAGTCATGTCAGTCAACCCAACAATCCGCGAGGGTCAGGTCTAGGTTGAAAAAATCGACCCGTTTACAAAAACAGGTCGGGTTCGGGTTGACCCGTGTAAAGCCGGGTCAATTCGGGTTCGACCAGAACCCGACCCGCCGTCGAGATGACACCTCTATACCACCATATGTCCTAGATATTAAAATTGGTGGCTTTTATTATGGGAAAAGGATTAAAATGATCAATTAATTCTTTATGACAATGAAACAAAATGATCTCCAATTATATTAAAGGAACATTTTGGTCCATCAAAATTTTAAAGAGGAACCTGATACACCTTGGAAGTAAAATAACAAATAAAAGAGAAAAACAACGTACAAACACAACAATATGGCTGATTTTCTTATTTCTACTTCAATAATAAATCAAGATACAATTGATCTACTAATCGAGAGGTGCATCAGCACTTCCATAAATCTTAGACATCACTAAGAACTCACAACAAACACTAGAAACATAAACTCATCAATATCATCTCTAAACCATAGAAAAACTTCCCCTTAAATAGCCTAAATATAATAACACAATTAGAACCTTCCTTAAAAATTAAATATGAATTAGGAAAAATTTCTAAACAATTAATAACTTCCAAAATAACATAAACAAAAATAGGAAACTTTCCAAAACAACTGTCCCTTGATTAAGAATATTCCAAAATAATTTTTCTTAATTAGGAAGGGAAATTAAGAATTTTCATAAACAACTCGCTCTTGATTAGGAATCTTCTGAAACAGCTCCCCTTTCCTGGCTATGGGGCCCCCCAACGTATCAATACTTACCCCCAAAAAAGGACCTTATCCTCAAGATGTAATGGAGAAAACATTTGCTAAAGAATATTTTCAATGGTGAGTTCTCACACGCACTATCACACCCTAATTTGACCCATTTACGATCAACCTGGAGTATAACATAGAAGGAAAAATCTAAACATACCATTTCTTACTAATACTCATTCTAAACTACTTCTATCATAATCAAATGAGTAAAAAGTAATCTATTAAGATTTTCATAACATATCAAGTTAGACTTAACAACATGAAGCTTATAATACATCAACTAAACTCACATATAATCAAAAGAATACAGACCTTTACTAGAGAACTTTTTAAAATTTACATGCATACCCAAAAAGCCTTTTTACAGCCTCCCCTTTGAACACTATGCACACCCAAAATATATGTACATTAGCAAGGATAGTCACCCCTTTAATGCCCTACAAGCTCATTCCCCTCTCCTGCAGTACAACCACTACTATGAGTTAAGGTTCAATCAACATCAAGCCTTTATCCCACTACGTGAGGTCG
The DNA here is from genome assembly GCA_016618105.1 of Dendrobium huoshanense. Lineage (NCBI taxonomy): Eukaryota > Viridiplantae > Streptophyta > Magnoliopsida > Asparagales > Orchidaceae > Dendrobium > Dendrobium huoshanense. The sequence continues at coordinate 52,527,346 of CM028351.1, forward strand.
GCTACATGAATCCTTTTTCTCCATTGTGTCCTATTAAAAGTCAAATTCTCGTTTAAATCTAATAAAGAAAGATCATTCCTAATATTTTCTAACCAAGTCTTTTTAGGTCTACCCCTACCTTTCTTAACATAAGTCAAATCTAATACCTCTACTCTCTTAACCGGGTCATCGGAAGGCCGCCGTTTTATGTGACCAAACCATCTAAGGCGACTCTCTCTAATCTTATCTTCTACTGGGGCTACTCCAACCTTTTCACGTATATGCTCATTTCGTATCCTATCTCTAAGGGTAAAGCCACTCATCCACCTGAGCATCCTCATCTCTGCCACACTTAACATAGTATTATGCTTCTCTTTTAATGGCCAACATTCGGCACCATAAAGCATTGCAGGCCTCACTAACATCTTATAGAATTTTCCCTTAAGTTTGAGGGGTACATTTCTATCACATAACAAGCCCGATGCATTCCTCCACTTAACCCATCCAACTTGAATTCTGTTGATAATATCCCCATATATTTCACCATCACTCTGAACAATAGATCCAAGATATCTAAAACGTGTACTCTTATTAATGACTTGATCGCCCAAAGTCACAATCCCCTCACTAGGTCTATTATTACTAAAATTACACTCTATATATTCCGTTTTAGATCTACTCAAGCAAAAACCTTTAGACTCTAAGGTTGACCTCCATAATTCAAGTTTACCTTCAACTCCCTCTCTAGTCTTATCAACAAGAAGAATATAATCAGCAAAAATCATACACTAAGGTACATCCTCTTGCAGATGTCTAGTTAAGGTTCAATGAAATACATAAACAATGTATAAGAACTGAGAATTATATTGTTATTAATTAATTTAAAATATTAAAATTCCATACTCATCATAAGAAATGCATAACAATACTTTTCATCTTATCAATTATTAAACACATTTAAACAAGTCATATGATAGTTATAAGCTTTTGCCACTACGGGAAAACACGCGATTACCGTCGGAATTTCCAGCGGATATTTTTGCGCCGGTAAGCACGGCGCAGGTAACGGCGCATTATTGCGCCGGAAAATCTACGGCGGACTTTCAGGCGCAAACGACGCCGGAAAAGTTCCGGCGATATTTGCGCTGGTATATGCGTCGGAATAAACCAATATCTCACTATTTTCGTCGCACTTTACGGCGAAAAATCACCGGCGTCATTACCGGCGGATATTGCGCCAGGGTATTTAAACTCAACGAAACAAAACCGGCGGATGTTGCGCCGGAAAAATCTCCGGCGTCCGATCCGCCGGAAAATCGCTAGAGAAAACCCTATTTTCCGAAACCGAGCCCCTCTGGCCCGTCACTTCATTCCTTCCGTTCTCTCACCTCACCCGTAGATCGCCGTCGCTCGCCCGTAGATCGCCATCGCTCGCCCGTAGATCGCCTTTGCCGACGGTCAAAGGAGTTTGCCGACGAGTCTCATAGCTTTTTGTGGTCGCTTCACCGCCGACGGTCGTTCATCTTTTGCCGACGGAAGGTTTTGTTTTTCGTTTCTTTTGACGAAATTTTTTCCTATTTCAGTTGGATTACATAGATTAGGTTTAAGAACATATCTTTTTTGCTTTAGCCATAAATTTCTTTTTTGCTTTAGCCATGATGTTCTTACCATACATTTGCAAGAGGATGTACCCTATTGTATGCTTTTTGCTTTAGCCATGGATGTTCTTACCAAACATTTCCAAGATAGATGGTCTTGATATCTCCAAGTGTTGATTTAGGTAGTGGGAAGATAGTACTAGCCTTTGGAATGCTTAATCATATTGAGAATAAGTGTCTATTATGGAAGCTATACATTTTTTGAGAATAAGTGTCTATTATGGACACTTATAGAGAAAGTAAGGAGGATCTACATTGTGGATTGGAGAGGATATATGGGTTGAGTTGAATGCAGCTTGGGGCAGCGAAGAGTACACTAGGAGGAGGGATCAAAATCGACAGAACAGAGCTTCTAATGTTGGGGATTTGGGTAGTTCACTTCATACAGAAAGCTCCGTTCCACATACTGAGCACAGGCGTCGTTTGGTAATGAATTTTAAATATTTTTTAAAATTATTCTTTAATTTGTATTAATAAAATTCTCTTAATTCTAACAGAAAGAGACGCTTGGTAGAGAATCAACTCATGTGGAATTGCATAGCCGCACTCATAAGCGACAGGAGGATCAACAATGGATGGTGAGAGAGCTAGGAAAGCCCATGTAAGTATATATTTATATGTGTTTAATAATTTTTATTTTTAGTTTAATTATATATATTTATACTCTACTTTCACAGGAGGAATATACACGGCTTCGAGAGACTCATGTCGCAGCAGGTGAGGGCTCTTCTGGTGGCTCTATGGAGTTTTCTGAGTATCGCATCTGGTCGCAGGCCGTCGGAGGAATGCAGCATGAGAGAGTTTATGGTTTAGGTGCGCAAGCTCAGGCATACGAGGGGATGACCTCCTCTACTGCATCCAGCTTCGCATCCAGTTCTCATGACTCCTTGCAAGCTCAACAAATAAGTGCCCTACAAGCTGAGCTAGAACAAGTAAGGAAATCACAAGCTGATTGGCAAGCTCAGTTGCAAGCGCAGGTTCAAATGCAGATGCAGGAGCAACACAATTAGTTGTTGGATGAAATGCGCAAAATGAGGAACCAGATGAGTGGAAAAGATGTAGCTCTAGCTGAGGAGTCCACGGATTAAGAGTAGTTTAGTTTATTTTATGAACTTGTTTATTTTCTTTGAATCTGTAATATTGAACAATATCTGATGTTTTTAGTTGGTTGTTACTATTGAACAGTTTCTTTTAATGAGTATTTATGTTTTTGTGCATCTTTGAATTGCTATAAACTGTTCTGGAAATGTTATAAACTGTTGTGGATAGATATTTGTATAGGTTTGCAGGTGTGGAAATCTGATTGTTGGCTGGGAAGGTAATTTTTTTTGTCAATGCTACAGGTTTCCGGCGGATTTTGCGCCGGGAATTCGCCGGAAACCACGATACAACGAACCGCATCGATCGAATCGGTGTCTTTTCATACGCAGGACATTACCGGCGTACGATCCAGCGTCGTCTCCACCGGAGATTTTCGAAGCATATTTTGCGCTGTAAACATCCCGCAGGTTATTTACGGCATATCAACGGCGTTTTATCCGCCGGTAATTTCCGGCGCATGTATACGACGCAAATTACCGGCGCATATAGCGCCGGATTTAGCGGTCGAAATATCGACGGCTGCCATCATTTTTTGGGCCAGTAATGCATTGGAAAGTGCGCCGGAAAGGTTTCCGGCGCATATTATGCGCCGGAAGACTTTTATCGACGCGCTCCAAACCGGCGCAGGGAATTCCGTCAGAAAGTGCGTCGGAAACCTATAATTCCGACGGAAATCTTGAATGAGCGGCGGATATTATCCGCCGGTAATGACGGATTTTCCCGTAGTGTGCATCCTTTCAGCTTTCCAATTCAAGGTTGGGTCGAGATTCTGAAGTTTTAGAATTGAAGCTGTTCTCTCATTCAAGGTTGGGTCCAAATTCCTAACTTTTAGAATTGACAGTATAAGCTTACCTCATCAGGTCTAGTGCCTTTCCTTATGTTGGCATATCCCACATATATGATTTATTTCACTTTTCCATCATCATTCATTCCTCACAATCATACAGATCTCATATAATCATTATTACTTAAAGAATCAGCAAAACTGAAATTAATTGAAATAAATGCTATCATAACATAATAAACATGAATTTACAAACTTATAAAATTTCTACTTTCTATGCATTGTTTGGGTATCTCACCTCACTTGAATTTGTTCTTCTCAGACCTATTTTCTTCTCCTTTTGTACACCACCTCCAACAAACCTCTTCTCCTTCAATACAACCCCTACCTCTCTTCCAAACTCCTCTACTACCATCCCTTCTTTTTATTTTCTACTGAAATTAGCAAATTGGTTTCAACACACAAATTTCAGCGAAAACAGCATTCATCCTACAAAAATTCTTTGCTGAAATATTGAATGCCAGCAACCCCTTATCTGATTTTAGTTTTCCTCCAGTCTTTTCCTTCTTAATTTCAACTAATTGTAGTTGTTTTCTGCAAATGGGTATTGATTTCAGTGAATGCCTTAAGCAAACAATGCCATATCCCTACATAATTTCAGCAAGCAACTACAATATTCCTTACCTAAATCTTCTTACTTTCTATTTTTTTTTTTTTTCTGCATATTGGCTTACCCATCAAGCAGCCGAATTTTCCCAGCAGCCGCAACCCTTTTTTACACCCTGCTTCTCTGCTATCGTTTATCCACTCGAACTCAACAGTGGGTGGGGAGAAACAAATGGGGGAAAAAATGCTATAATGCTTTGGCTTTAAAGCTTTAGGGTAAGCTTAATATTATTAAGGCTCCACTACAAAATTCCACTCACCTTTCCAGCTTTCCCAACCGTTGATTAAGGCACTCTCTAATCAGTCCCTTTGCATGCCTATTTTAGTGGGATTTGCTTCTATTCTAAGTAACCGGAATAAATAATGAAATAAAATGAATGTTACCATATATTATTAATTAAATAGTTAATTAACTGATTTTGAAATATAAACAGTTATTCATTAACAAATTATACATATACTATTAAATGAATATTTTACGTATACTTCTATATGTCAACATGCTCGGAATTAAAAAAAGGAATTTTATACTTACATTTATTTTGAAAATTTTGGATATTATACGCACTGCTGTCATAATTGAAATAAGAGCCATTCCATAATTTTCTACAGACAAATTTTGCCTTTAAATATCTGTTCCAAAAATAATCTTCACAAGCTCCATCACAAACTACACGAGCCAAGGCTGAAGCAACCTATAAAGTAGCTACCCAAAGACCTTCAATATATGCACTCACCCCAGAAGCTGACCACATATCACATGTTGATCAGGGCCACCACCATTTTCAATCAATGCAATGTAAATAGAAAGCCAAACGGCATGGACAAAAGATTCGTCACCTGTAGTCACCACATCTCTATACACTTGAAGAACAAAATTTTAATTAAGATCTTTCCATTAATTGAAAATTTATTAGGGATGTTATGTAAAGACCATTTTGCTCCCAGGTTCGTCCGGACGAAGTTGGATCGTCCGGGACGATCGGTACAGGTTGTGCAGGAAAACGTTTCTGGCTGCATGGTTCGTCTGGACGAAATTTGGATCGTCTGGACGAAAATTTTCTAGAGGGCAAGTCGTCAGGGACGCTATTTAATTTCGTCTGGACGAAATTCGTCCAGAGCCCAAATCGTCCCGGGACGAAGTTGCGATCGTCCGGGACGATCAGTCTGGATATATATTGGAATGAGATTTTTTTGGAAAGAGAAAGGACGTCCAGGAGAGAGAAAAACGAAGGAAAAGAGGATTTTTGGGCGACTCCGGTCCGTTTTTGTTCGTTGCTGTAGTTAGAGAAGTTGACCGACTCGAAGTAAGGCACATTCCGCCTTTCTCAATTTTCAGAAACGTGGATTTTGACGACTTTTCTGTTCCGGATTTTATTTCCGTTAGCGAATTTCTGGTATTATTTTCTTCTGACAAAGGTTTTACCGTGTAACTTTTGGTATATTTCTGAGATGATAATTGTGCACGTTTTGAGTATTTTCTGGAAGATTTTTACCGGAAATTTTGAATTCTACGGTGTTTTAATTGAACTGCAAATTATCAGGATGTTGAAAAATATTTTGTCAGTACAATGAAAGTCTTACAATGTTGTTGTGAATGTTCTGTGGTAATTTGGTAAATTTCTGAATCTGTGAATTTTGTGTAAATTTCGTATACTGCTGTTATGCCGCTGGTTTTTCGTACGAATTCTGCTTTTGTCCTGAATTGTATATTGAATGAATTGATCATTTGTATGCTATCAGAAGGGAGTTATAAGGGGGCCGAAATCCTTTGTGATTCCGATGTCTGGGTCCGGGAAATCTGAAAATCTGATATGAGCTCTAAAATCTGAAAATAAGTTTTGTTCCGGAATTCTGAATATCTGTTATGGTGCTATAAGCACAAATGGAGGCATAAGGGGCCAAAATCCATTGAGATTCTGTCAGTGTCTGGGAAGGGAGGCATAAGGGGTCAGAATCCGTTGAAATTCTTGAGATTCTGACAGGGTCAGGGAATCTAATGTTATCTGAAATCTGATGTTTGATATCTGATAATCTGTGTTGTGACTTATCTGATCTGTTTTATGAATTATCTGATTAAAATTATCTGATATGAATATGATTTTATCTGATTTCTGATTTCTGTACGATTCTGATTATTCTGTACGATTCTGTCTGCTCTGTGACTTGAAAGCTTAATGATATCTATTCTGAACTCTGATTTGAAATGACTTCAGTTTTCTGGATCCGTAAGTTAATTTGCTAATTTCTGATTGATCAAGTATTTGTTCTGTCTGTTCTATGATTTCCGTACGGATATTTTCTGATGTGAATTTCTGATGATTTGGATTGGTGAGTGATGTCTTGCTGAGCTGTTAGCTCATCCTTGTTTTTTACGTGGTTTTCAGGTTCTGAGAAAAGGAAGGAGGTCTTGGACTAGACGTTCTGAGTCTGATCTGTGATTAGATACTTGATACTTTTGATTTTTGTGCAGTCATGACTTTTTTATTCTGTTTTTTTTTTGTCTGAAGATAATGGATTGTATTGTATATGTTTATTTTGAGGAAAGAAAAGATAGATGAACCATTTTGCATTCGGATGTTTATAGTAGCTCTGTGTTTTTCTGTCTGTTTAATACTTGGAAGAAAGTTCTGAAGCAAATTCCAAAACGAGATCTTGGATTTTTGATAGTTCCGTCACGGCCCGATGCGAGTGGGATCCGTCCCGGTCGGGTTGGGTCGTGACAAACTTTAGTGGTATCAGAGCAATGATTTTGCAATTTGGATTGTAAGACAGAGCTATAGAAAGTGATCTGTGAGTCTGTCTGGTGTAGTTTTGGTTTGTCTGGATTTTTATTGTATTGCTTTTGTGCTTAGTTTTTTGTGTGATCATGGATCTGCCAGACCCTGATATGACAGATGGGCAGAGTGCTAGTCAGGCAGCTCCGGTGAGTAGTACGGCCCCAGTGGTTGGTTCTGATACACTTTCTCAGTTTGCTACATTGGTTGCTCAGATGATGAGCGAGACTCATAGTAGAGCCTCAACTGTCCGATCTGAAGACATAGATAGACATCTGCAAATGTTTCTGAGATTGAAACCTCCGAGGTTTGAGGGCACTGTTGAGCCCAGAGCAGCTGAAGAATGATTGAGGAGGTTAGAGAAGACTTTTGACGGTATGCAGTGTCCTTCGGACAGGAAGGTACCGTTGACAGTTTTTCTGTTGGATGGGGAAGCAGAGCGCTGGTGGTAGGCCAGCAGGAGGAGAAATTCCATGGGAAGCTAAATTCTTTGATTACTTGGGAAGAATTTTCTGAGGTATTCCGATCGTGGTTTGTACCCCCTCTGCACAACAGCAGATGCAGGAGAATTTTCTGAGGTTGGTTCAAGGAAGCAAGACAGTGATGTAGTACGAGACCGAGTTTACTGCCTTAGCCAGATATGCTCCGCAGTTGATAAGTACTTCTGCTGAGAAGTGCTATAGATTTTTAAGGGGACTACGAGATAATCTGAGGCAGCCCCTAGTGCCATTTCACATTTCTGATTTCTCTGAGCTTGTGGAGAGAGCTCGTTTGATAGAGAATGATCTGATGGCTACTCAGCAGCGGTGGACTACAGTTAGGAAGAGGTTCGGGGGTGATACTTCTAGCAGTGGTTCCTCTGGCAAGAGGAGATTTGTTTCCGAAGACTCCAGAAGGAGTGGACAATCAGGATTTTCTGGTACTGCCACTACCAGTATGACCAGTTCTGGATCTGTCAATGGGGCACCTGTGTGCCAAAGTTGTGGACGACGACATTTTGGCCAATGCTACAGGATGACTGGTCAGTGCTTCAAATGTGGTCAGCTAGGACATCGGATTGCAGAGTGTCCACAGGCTGGATTTGATAAACGATCTGAGTTCCGATCTGATAGTAGACATGTTGGTTCAGCAGGAAGGCCGATGACTGTTCCTCCACGTACTGTGACTGAAGGATCATCTGGTAGAGATGGTAGTTCGAGTTCTGTAGCACGGAGACCACCTACTAGTAGTCAGCGAGAGTCTAGTAGTTCAGTAGCTCCAGCTCCAGTTCAGCCACGAGTATACAGTTTGAGTCAGGGGAGGCTCGAGATGCTCCGGATGTGGTGACAGGTACAATTTATATTTCTGATAAGCCCTATCGTGTTTTGTTTGACTCTGGAGTCAGTCACTCGTTTCTTTCCAAAAGTTGTTTTGATGCTTTGCATCTGGATTTTGTTTTATTACCGGTTTCTCTTTCTGTTATTTTGCCGGCTGAAAGCAATTTGATCGCCCGGAAATTTTGTTTTTGTGATATTGATATTTCTGCCAAGAAGTGAAACTCGAGTTTGATTTTGTTGCCGATTTCTTCTTACGACGTGATTTTGAGTATGGATTGGCTGAGTCTGTATGAGGCTCAGATTAACTGTTTGAAGAAGCAAGTAAGATTGCTTACGGATGGAGAAATATGTGTTTTTCAAGGGTTAAGAGGAGTTTTATCCTATTTGATTTCTGTGTTGGAAGTCAGAAGAATGTGGAAGAAGGGTTGCCCAGTATTTTTGGCTTCTGTACGGGATATGAATATAGATGCGAGTTCTGTTTCTTATATCCCGGTTGTACGGGAGTTTCTGATGTATTTCCTAAGGAGTTGGTTGGTTTACCTCCGGATAGAGATGTTGAGTTCTCTATTGATGTTTTTCTGGGTACAACTCCGATATCGAAAGCTCCGTACAGGATGGCACCGACAGAACTTTCTGAGTTGAAAGTTCAGCTCCAGGACTTGGTGGATAGAGGATTTGTTCGTCCTAGTGTTTCTCCTTGGGGAGCACCTGTATTGTTTGTGAAGAAGAAGGACAGAACACTCCGTATGTGTGTTGATTACAGAGATTTGAATAAGGTCACGGTCAAGAATAAGTATCCATTACCACGAATTGATGACTTGTTTGACCAGCTTTCTGGTTTTTCTGTGTTTTCAAAGATTGATTTGTGATCTGGATATTATCAGGTGAAGGTGAAAGAAGCTGATGTATTGAAGACAGCTTTCAGTACTCGGTATGGGCACTACGAGTTTTTAGTTATGCCTTTTGGGGTAACCTATGCACCAGCTATTTTTATGGATCTGATGAACAGAGTGTTCAAGAAGTATCTGGATCAGTTTGTGATCGTCTTCATCGACGATATTCTGGTGTATTCTACTTCCGAGGATGATCATGCCAGACATTTGAGCATTGTGTTGGAGACTTTGAGACAACATCAGCTATATGCTAAGTTTTCCAAGTGTGAATTCTGGCTGAAGAGCATTTCTTTTCTGGGGCATGTGGTGAGCGGTGAAGGTATCTCTGTTGATCACCAAAAGATTCAAGCTGTTGCTGATTGGCCAAGGCCTACTACGGTATTTAAGATACGTAGTTTCTTAGGCATAGCTGGATATTATAGAAAAATTGTGAAGGGATTTTCTCAGATTTCTACGCCTCTGACGAGACTGACTCAGAAGTCAGTGGCTTTTGTTTGGACATCGGAGTGTGAGGCTAGTTTTTAGAAGTTCTCTGATTTTTTTTTTTCTAATTTTTTATACAGTCAACACACATCAATTTACTTTATTTGCATAATCCAACTCGAGCAAATGAAACCCAACTCCTTGAATACAACAATTCAAGGAGACATCTTTTTTATTTGTAGCCTCAAAGCTACTAATCTCCATTCACTTTTATAGGTTCCAAAGGTCTTAGAAGATGTTATACCTTAGCTAAAAAAAGCTATAGGTTCTCTCTCCTTCAACTTCAAAGTTGTAGGAGATCTCTCATCTCTTTAACTCCAAAAGCTAGAGAGAGTTCTCCAACATATAGCCCAAAAAGCTAAATGTTGAATTCCTACTTCCTCTTCTTAGCTCCAAAAGCTAAGGAGAATCCCTTAACGTGTAGTCCAAAAGCTACATGTTGGACACCCTTTCTTAGACTCAAAATCTAAGTAATTTCCTCCACTCAACCCAAACTGAGTGATCTTTCCTATAACATTTAAAATGCTAAACTAATAGATGTCCCCTAGGAATTATCCAATCTGTTGAAGTTCATCCTACCCTATTAGATGGATTTCACCAAATCCTGAGTGAAACCACTTAGGCATGTCTATCTTACCCTATTAGATAGATATTTCTCTTATCCAAACACTAAGAGAACTCCAAAACACCTAAAAATTATTTAAGTTCATTTTGATACAATAATCAATCATCTACCCCAAAAGGTGGGATGCCTACACTATTGTGTCTTAGGATTCATAAGTAACAGACTTGCCCAAAAGCAAGTAATGGTTACCTTATGGGTTCTTCATAACCCTTCTAAATATGAAATACTTAAAAAATCAAATAAAATCTTTAAGCCACAAACAACTTAAAGTGAAACCAACCCTTGATAAAAATTAAATATCTTCATTCCAAAATAAAACCAAACACCCTTAGTGTGACATACTACACAAGCCTCACACACTTAGGTGCACAGCCCCTTAGGCATGCTAGGATTAGGGTTTTTCTTTTCTACGCATGTGTTTGATATTATGGTGTGATTGTCCTTGGATTGTCTGTGTTGTGGGCACTTGCCCTTAAGTGGATAGAGTAGAAATATACATGTTCTTCTTGCAGGTGGTCATATCTAAAAAGAGGGCGCTCATAAATAATAAACTACTTGCATGACATGTGCTGCTTAAAATCCCCCAAAGATGTGGCCAATAGGGTAGAAGCATGCGTTTGGCGCTCTAAGTGCTAAACAAAAATTCTTAATGTGATGCTTTATTATATAAACTGGTTCTAATCCACTACAGGTTTGAGTCTCTTTTCTTTTCAAACATGTATTTGATAGAATTGTAATTGTATCAAACTTGTGGGGGTTTGAAGCAAAAGAATGAAGTGGACTAGAAGGATGTACCTGTCAAAGGTGAAGCCCAATGTCCATTCAAAAGTCAAGAGCCTGAAGAACCCCACAAGTAGAGTGTAAATTTGACTGGGTTATATAATGGCAGGCAACTCAGCTGTCAAATCTGATTGTAATAATGTGGACTCTATTTTCATTCTTTGTACTTTATTCATAAATAAAAGCATGCTTTGATTGTTTACCTGTTTGTGCAATACAAATGCATCTTTTTCCTAGGTTTTTTTCTTTGCTTTTGCTCGGGAGTGGTTTGAACTTTTGATGCGGTAGGCTCTTAAGACAAAAATAAGATTTATACGCATTAAAATGTAATCAATCTAAAAATTAGTTTAGGCTTCATGATTTCCCTAATAAAAGAAATGTGCATGGCTCCCTTTAAGGAGCCAAGTTTTCAAAATTAAAACAATCATGCATAGCCCAAGCATGTTGCATATAGAATGTCTCCACATAAGGATTAGATAACAAAATCTTTTTTTTTGTGAGTCAGCATATGCATACCCACATAAATAGACATCTTGGCCTCAAAGCCAAGTTGTAAGCCATAGCTTCTAAATAAAAACAACCTTCCCACTCTATATTTGCATTGAGACCGGATGACATGGTTTTAAAAGCGATTAGAAGGGTTAGCTGGTAGTAGATTTCGGTTCCAAGTCCAGAGGTCGGGCAGGCTATACCTCTTGTGAGGTGTAGTTTGTAAGCCCCTTTGCACTCGTTAGATTTAGGTTCGAAGCACTACCTATCGGTAGTCCTCACCTTAGTCTTAGGGTCCGAGGCAAGGGTTAATTTTAAATCACCCTATAAGCCCTTATCTTTCGGGCAATTCCTCCAACAAGTGATGTGAGATTATCAATAAATGGCTCTGATCTCTAATAAAAATATCAACTTAAACAAAATTAAATTTTTAAAATGCAAAGCTCAATATAAGATAGTTTGAGCACCTCTAAGTGTCCCTCAGAATCAAGTGCTCTTACCTCACCTTCCCTTGGACTTCACACCAAAAATATGATTCTAAGTTGATCAACGTCTCCTTGAAATTCCTAAATGACCAAATCCTTTAGCTAAGACTTTCTTGGATTTCAAAAAAACAAACTTTAGCCAATGTCTAAAATGACTTCCAAAAGAAAGAAACCCGCTAGTTTAATCAATAGTTTTCTCAAATCAAAACTTGGGATGTAATTAACCATAGGGGCTTGCCCCTATGGGATGTTTGTACCCCAGAAATAAATAAACCCCGCTCGACCAAACATCGAGTGGGGGAATCTCTGTTAAAATTATAAATTTTATCATTTATCATTGAGTCCATAAGGAAATGATATTTTTATCCTTCGGGGTATTATATCATCATTCTTATGCCGTGCTCAATTATAAAGTATGCAATCCGTTTGAGGATACAAAAATTCTCCAACAGCATCAATCCCTGCATCTAATCCTTCGGCGCTGACCAGTTCGACGAGGCCGAACCCATCGAAGCCCGCAAGAAATCCTCCTTTAATTGTTTCTTCTTAGCCTTGACCTTAGCCATCTGCATCAGCATAACCCTCATCGCTTACGTAGATTACGCGAAACCTAAGGTTGTTTCGCATTATTTTGTGAGAGAATTTCTAACCCGCTCAAAGCAGGTTTCGATGTCGCACGAATAGCCTCATATAATACACCGCTGATGCTTCGGAGGATTTCCTTATGTTCCGCTCAAAATCAACCAAACGATCTAATTTCAAAAATGCATGTAGTTAAATTACTTTATCCTCCTAATTCTGCATGCCAAACAGCCCCTAAGTAAGAATACGATTATTATAAGGATTTCAATGAGATAGCTTGATTTTATTAGTGACTGTGCATATTTGATAAGTATTTCATAATTAAAAAAGACTTACTTTCAATAACACTATTGTTGTTAGGTCCCAAGTCCTTGATAAGATAAGTGGAGGGTTGGTTAAGTAGTCGACATCCAGCATAAATTTTGTCGAATAATCATGACATGAATCATTTAATACATTGTGTTAATGTTAGGGTATTCCTTAGAAGCAACGAGCTTTATAACCTGAATACAATGCCTAGTGTGAAAGGGTAAGGGGCATTGCACCTGCGCCCTGGTGCAATATTAAATAAGCAAGGGTTCCCACATCATTGATGGATGTGGGCAAAGAAGCTAGTCTATGAAACTAAAATTAGAAAATGAACTTGGAGTATAGGTTCCCTTACATGCAAATTAATGTTATTAATAGTTATTATGATTTATAGGAAGACAATTATTCTATGCATTCAGAAAACTAAATGGGTTTGAGAGACGACTAAGGAGATTGATAATTTAGAATTTAAACTATGATATTCTGATAGGAATCGTACTATAAATGGTGTGGATGTGATTATAGATGAGAGTTTGAAAGATAATGTTATAAAAATTAATAGAATTGAAAATAGAATTACAGCTTTAAAGATTGTTGTTAATGCTAAGATTATTAATATTATAAGTGCATATGCTAAAAAAATGCTTATGCTCCTCAAGTAGGTTTGGATATATATTCAAAATTAAAATTTAGGAATACATTAGAAGAATTAATATAAAAGATGCATCTTAAAGAAAGAGTTTTTTATTAGAGGATATTTAAATACACATGTTGGTAAAGAGCCAGATGGTTTTAAAAGTATTCATGATAGCTATGAGATTAGAGAGACTAATGAAGGTGGTAGGACTATATTATATTTTTTTTAGTTTATAATTTTGTAATTGTTAATACCTTATTTAAGAAAAGAAATGAACATCTCATCACTTATAAGAATGGAAATAGTTAAACTCATATTGATTATTTTTTATAAGAAAAATATATTATTTATATTGCAAAATTATAAAATTATTCTGAGTTAAAGTTTATATATCCAACATCGCTTATTAGTTTTCGACTTTAAAATGAAAAGGCAGAAAATAAAATATAAAGTAAAATATTATTCTATGATTAGAATGTTAGGAAACTAAATGGGTCGGAGAGAAAGCTAAGGAGATTAGTAGTTTATGATATAAACTATGATATTCAGGTAGGAGTCGTACTAGAAATGGCGTAGGTGTGATTATAAATAAGAGTTTGAAGGATAATATTATAAAAATTAACAGAATTGGAGATAGAATTATAGCTTTAAAGATTGTTGTTGATACTAAAATTGTTAAAATTATAAGTGCTTATGCTCCTCAAGTAGGTTTGGATATGAGTTAAAAATTAAAATTTTAGAATGACTTAGAATAATTAATACAAAAGATACCTCTTGAAGAAAGAGTTTATTGGAAGAGATTTAAATGGACATTTTGGTAGAGAGGTAGATGATTTTAAAAGCATATATGGTAGCCATGAGTTCGGAATGACAAATGAAGGTGGTAAAATCATAATAGATTTTTCTTTAGCTTATGATTTATTAATAGCTAATACTTTATTTAAGATTAGAGATGAGCACATTATCACTTATAAAAATGGATATAGTAAAACAAAGATTGATTATTTTCTTATAAGAAAATTAGATCGTTTAGATTGCAAAGATTGTAAAATTATTCGGAGTGTAACTTTATGTACCCAACATTGATTATTAGTTTTAAACTTTAAGATAAATGGGAAAAAATAAAGTAAAACGATTTTCGAGGATTAGATGGGGCATCTAAAAAATATTAACAAAAATATTTTTGAGAATAAGATTTTAGATCTTAAGATTCTGTCTGTGCATGAGGATGCTAATATTATATGAGAAAAAATGGATAGTGATATTAAAAATATTGCAAAAGATGTGATTGGAGTTTCGAAGAAAAATGCTTCTAATAGTAAAAATAGTTGGTGTTGGAATCCAAATGTGCAAGAAAAGATAAAAAATAAGAAAATTTGTTATAAAAATTGATTTAGATATAAAAATTCTGATAATTAGAAAAGTTAAAAAGAGACTCATAAGGAATCTAAGAGAGCTATTTTCAATGCAAAGAGCTTAGCATTTAATGATTTATTTAATAGATGAGATATTAAAGAGGGAGAAAGATATATGTATAAATTAGCAAAACAAAAAGATGTTAGTAAGGATTTAGTTCAAGTGAAGTGTATTAAGAATGAAGATCAAAAAGTATTTTTCTTAGAATATGATATTCAAAAAAGGTTGATGAGATATTTTGCTAAACTTTTTAATGAAGAATGTGAAAATATGATTGACTTTAGTGACATTATCACCCTAAATGTAAATAAAGATTTTTGTTTTTATTGGCGTTTAAGTAGAAGTTAGAGAGCTTTGAGAAAATGAAGTGTGAAAAAGTTATTGAACCTGATGATATTCTAATAGATGTGGAAATCCTTAAGAGATGAAGGAATTTCTTAGTTTACTTAACTTTTTAATATTGTTTTGAAGACTAAAAAGATGCTAGATCAGTGGAGAATGAGTATGTTAATTAGTATTTTTAAGAATAAAGGTGATGCATAGGAGTGTGCGAATTATAGAAGAATTAAGCTAATATGTCATACTTTAAAACTATGGGAGCGAGTTATGGAGCGCAGGTTGCGGCGTGATACTAATGTTTCTCAAAATCAATTTGGATTCATGCCGAGTAGGTCTACTATGGAAGCCAAATATTTATTGAGAGGTATGATGGAGAAATATAAAGATCTACATATGATATTTATTGTTTTAGAGAAAGCATATGATAAAATTCCAAGAGAAGTGCTATGGATAGTTTTTGAAAAGAAATGAGTTAATAATGCTTATATTCAAATCATTAAAGATATGTATGCAGGAGCTATTTTGTTCAAACAAAAGGTGGTTTGACCAAGTATTTTTCTATTTCGGTTGGATTACATCAAGGATCAACCTTAAGTCCATATCTTTTTGCTTTAGTCATGGATATTCTCACTAGACATTTGCAAGAGGATGTACCTTGGTGTATGCTTTTTGCTGATGATATTCTTCTTGTTGATAAGACTAGAGAGGGAGTTGAAAGTAAACTTGAATTATGGAGGTCAACCTTAGAGTCTAAAGGTTTTCGGTTGAGTAAATCTAAAACTGAATATGTGGAGTATAATTTTAGTAGCATCAGACCTAGTGAGAGGATTGTGACTTTGGGCGATCAAGTCATTAATAAGAGTACACATTTTAGATATCTTAGTTCTATTGTTCAGAGTGATGATGAAATAGATGGGGATATTATCAACAGAATTCAAGCTGGATGGTTGAAGTGGAGGAATGCATCGGGCTTATTATGCGATAGAAAAGTCCCCCTCAAACTTAAGAAAAAATTTTATAAGATGTTGGTGAGACCTGCAATGCTTTATTGTGTCGAATGTTGGCCATTAAAAGAAAAGCATAATACTAATTTAAGTGTTGCAGAGATGAGGATGCTTAGGTGCATACGTGGCTTGACCCTTAGAGATATGATACAAAATGAGCATATATATGAAAAGGTTGGAGTAGCTCCAGTGGAAGATAAGATTAAAGAGAGTCGCCTTAGATGGTATGGTCACATTAAACGAAGGCTTTCCAATGACCCGGTTAGGAAACTTGAGGTATTAGATTCGACTTATATTAAAAAAGGTAAAGGTAGGCCTAAAAAGACTTGGTTAAAAAATATTCGAAATGATCTTTCTCTATTAGATTTAAATGAGAATTTGACTTTTAACCAGACACAATGGCGAAAAAGGATTCATGTAGCCGACCCCACATAGTAGGACAAAGGCTTGATGTTGTTGTTCTACTATTCTAGGATTAGATGGGGGTATATAAAGAATATTAACAAAAATATTTTGAGAGTAAGACTCTAGATTTTCAAATTGTGTCTTGTGCATGAGAAAGTTAATTTTATGTGGAAAAAAGTACCTACTAATGTTAAAATGTTGCAAAAGATATGCTTGGAGTATCAAAGGGAAAATCTCCTACTAGTAAAAATAATTAATGGTGAAATCAAAAAGTACAAGAAAAAAAAAAAGATTTGTTATAAAAATTACTTCACATATAAAAATTATGATAATGGGGAATGATATAAAAAGGTCTGTAAGAAGTCTAAGAAAGCAATATGTGATGCAAGATTTTAGTTTTTAATGATTTATACAATATATTACATACTAAGAATGGTGAAAGATATATTTATAGGTTAGCCAAACAAAGAGATGTGGGTAGGACAAATTTAGTTCAAGTGAAGTGTATTAGGGATGAAGATCAAAAAAATAATTTTATTAGAAGAGAATATTTAACAAATGTGGATGAGATACTTTGTTAAACTTTTCAAAGAAGATTGTAAGAATGTGTTTGACTTTAGTGACCTTAGCACCCAAATAAAATAAAGATTTTTGTTGTTATTAGTGTTTAGTAAAACCTATGTTAGAGAGGTTATAAAAAAAAACGTAGTGTGGAAAAGCTATTAGACCTAATGATATTCCAATAAATGTGTGGAAATGCTAAAAAGATAAAGAAATTTCTTGGCTTACTAAACTTTTAATATTATTTTGAAGACTAAAAGATGTTAGATGCGTAGAGAATCAGTGTTGATTCTTATTTTTAAGATTAGGTGATGCACAAGATTGTACGAATTATAGAAAAATTAAGTTCATGTGCCATATTTTAAAACTATAGGAGAGTTATGGAGCATAGGTTGCGGCGTGATACTAATATTTCTCAAAATTTAATTGGATTCGTGCCGGGTAGGTCAACTATAGAAGCTATATATTTATTGAGATGTTTGATGGAGAAGTATAGAGAGAGTAAGGAGGATTTTCATATGATACTTATTTAGAGAAAGCATGTGATAAAGTTCCAAGAGAAGTGTTTTGTTGAGTTCTAGAAAAGAAAGGGGTTAATGATACTTACATTCAAGTCATTAATGATATATGTGCATGAGCTATTACTTGTGTTCAAACACAAGGTGGTTTGACCAAGTATTTCATATTTCAATTGGATTACATCAAGGATCAACCTTAAGCCCATACTTTTTGCTTTAGTCATGGATGTTCTCACTAGACATTTGCAATTGGTTGTACCTTGGTGTATGATTTTTGCGGATGATATTCTTTTTGTTGATAAGACTAGAGAATGTAAACTCGAATTATGGAGGTCAACCTTAGAGTCCAAAGGTTTTTGTTTGAGAAAATTTAAAACAAACTACTTAGAGTGTAACTAAAGAGAAAGCACAAGCAGAAAAGTAGAAAGCAACTAAAGAGAAAGCACAAACTACAAATAAATACAGCCTAAAAGTAGAAGGGAGCTTGATCAAGTGGTAGTGGCTGGTGGTACTTGTAAATAGATGCAAATTGCTCGCCAAATCAAGTCATATCCACCTCATGCTACTTCTGCTTCTATTGAATGTGAGTATCAAGGCGTGCCTCCAACTGATCAAATCTCTAAAATAATGTGTCGTAGTAAAGAGGCTCGTATGCAGGTGCTATAGCTGGTGCTAGTTCTAGTGCTAGAGCAGGAGGAGCCAAAAGGTCTCCCCCTGCCTCGTTGAACTTTGGCTCTTCTACGGGCTCTTCCCCTTGGTGACGATGAAAGAAAACATGAAAAAAGCTATCATAGTAGAAGATAGGAAACGTATTTGCCAGTGCGGGATACATAAGCTGATACTTCAAATCAAAAACATAGGCAATTAGGTGACCTAGTGCAAGGTTGTGCTTATGATAGGTTGTTCACATGCAAAGGGAAGTGAGGTTTTGAAGATAACTAATGATCATTTGAAATTCATCAAAAGATGTGTCGAACATAATCAAGTAGGTAACTACAGACAGAAGTGGTGAGATATTTACTTTATCTCCAGCTTTAGGAAGAATATAAGTCCAAAGAACATGCTAGATGATATGAGCATTTTGATTTAAGGACTGGACAAGGGGCTGGTGTTGGTTCAGAGGAGTGTTCCTATTGGTTAAATTTATTATGGTCAGTCATAGTCTCCCCTAGAAGATACAACATGGGGTTGAACCCCTTTTGTGGACAGGTATAACTACATAGATATGTCATGTTTGGTAATTTTTACAGGTCATTTACAAACATATGAGGTCATGATAGAGAAATCAGCAGACACTCGCAAGCTCGTAAAAACTTCATAGAGAAGTTTGGAGTTAAAAGAGAAGGTGAGTGTGAAGAGAAATTGAAGAGTACTGATGGCAAAAATGTCCATTACTCAATAATTGAGAATTGATTGGTCAGGAATGCGAGGGGGGTAATGTGAGATTCCTTGAATATGTGGTAGGCAGATTAATCCTCAATCGTTTGGAACCGGTCGTCAACAGAACGATGAGAGGAATTGCCTTCAAGTAGTTGATAGGCTCGCTTGCCACCGACCATAAGAATCTTAAGAATAGGAATTTAGAAGCTATGTGATGAAAATGAAATTGTGTAAATGAAACCTTAGAATTCCTTCTCTTATATAATTTTTTAGCAAATCGTACAGCACGATCGAGATTCATATTAGACGATCATAAGGATTAAATTCATCTCGATGATTTATTAAAAAAGTGGTCAAATTATATAGTACAATCATGATTGTACTGAACGATCTTCCTGAGGAGTCATTAGTACAACTTTGACTAAAATCATACAGTACAAACAGGTATTCATAAAGTACGATGTCGTTTTGAAAATCATACCAGACGACTAATTCGTTCAACGGTTACCGACACGTATATCATACAGTACAAAAGGGTGAATCATACGGTACGATCATCAATTATTGGTGAGATCAGAGCCATTTATTTCATGAATGTTGTGGATGTGTAGTTATGTGTGGATCGTACAGTACAATGTGAACAAATTTTTTAAGTTTTAATTTTTTTTATTTTAAAATGTGGTTCAATGTGAGTGATGAACAGGGAATACCTACTAACTTGAAGCAAACAAAAATAAATAAAACCAACAACAAATCAATAAACAAACATGAATTACAAAATATAATACATATTGAAGCACACACAAAAACAATTGGTTACAAATGATTGATGAATTCACTTTCACTCTAAATCAAGCTTGAATGTCAATAACACCTAGTCTAGTCCTCAAGGTGCTAAAAGAGTCATAGTTTAAGGTTTTGGTGAAAATATCTACCAAGTGATTTTTAGTTGCAACATGATGCAACTCTATATCTCCCTTGGCTATATCATCTCTAATGAAATAATGTATAATGTTTATATGCTTAGTGCGGGAGTGTTGAATTGGGTTTTAGAAATATAGATGGCACTAATGTTATCACACATGATATAAGCGGTGCCCACGGATAATCCAAGATCTTGGATTTGTTGCTTTAGCTATAAGACTTGAGCAACACAACTTCCTACAGCTATGTATTCCGCCTCAGCGATGGATAGTACTATTAAATTTTACTTCTTACAAGACCAAGAATCTAATGATTGCCCTATAAATTGACAAATTCTTGAGGTGCTTTTTATATCTATCTTACACCCTACAAAGTCTAAGTCTGAATATTCTATGATTTCAAAAGAAAAGTTATGTCTAGGATACCATATATCTATGTTTGGATGCCTAGAAGATATTTAAGAATTCTCTGAGCTGCAGTGATGTGAGATTCCTTATGAGCAGCGCTTAAAATCTTGCACACATGCATACACTAAACATTATATCAGGTTTGCTAGCTGTCAAATACATAACTAATCCTATTATCCCACTATACTTCTTTTAATCTACAGATTTTCCATTTAGATCATTATCTAATAAAATGGTAAAGCTCATGGGTGTATTTATTGCCTTTGCATTATTTATATCAGACTTCTTTAGAATATCCTTGATATATTTCCTTTGACTAAGAAATGTTCCATCATCTAATTGTTTCGCACTAAATCTAAGTAAGCTCTTCCATCATACGCATCTCAAATTCCTCATTATTTTGAAAATTCATCACAAAGATTTTTTTTGGTTGATCCAAATAGTATATCATCTACATAAATTTGAATAATGAGTAAGTCATCTCCTATTTTCTTTAGAAACAGAGTGGTATCTACACTATCCTTAACAATAGATCTATCTAGGAGAAATGTGCTCAGCCTCTCATACAAAGCTATAGGTGCTTGCTTCAACCCATACAATTCCTTTTTCAATTTATAAACATGATTGGAAAAGGTTGAATGTTCAAATCTAGGGGGTTGTTCTATATAAAAAAAGGGTTGTTCTACATAAACATCTTCCTTAATAATCCCGTTCAGAAAGGCACTCTTTACATCCATTTGATACAGCTTGAAACTTCTAAAGCAAGCAAAGTCAACACTCTAATGGATTTTAACCTATCTACAAGGGCAAAAGTCTCCTCAAAATCAATGCCATCCATCTAATTGTACCCTTAGCTAATAACTTGGTCTTATTCCTAATCACTACTCAAGAGTCTTTCATCTTATTTTGAACACCCATTTGGTTTGTACAACACTCTGGTTCTTAGGTCTACTAACCAATTCCCAAAATTTATTCCTAACAAATTGATTCAATTCTCATTGCATAATTAGGATCCAAATTCATCAGATAGGACTTGATCTACACTAGTCGATTATACCACGGAGATGAATGCAGAATGACTAATCTCATTCCTAAGTCAATACCTAATTCTAACTCCTACATATAGATCTCCTAAGATGGGTTCCCTAGGATGACTAAATGAATATCTTCAATCTCTAAGCAATAGCTCCTGAGGTTCTACTCCATCTCCTAGGTAACTAATCTTAAGAGATCCATCTGTAAGAGTTAGAACTAAACAAAAGGAGCATGCTGAATTAAGATTTAAATCAAGTAAAGATATAATATCAGATTAATAAAATAATCTTCCAGTAATACCTATAAATTTATAATCTGCATAGAATTTCACGAAACTTTCCATAAGATGTAACAGTTTATTGACCAACTTGCAGTAAATTCAGGCTAAAAAATAATCTGATGAGCTGCTAGTTCAGCATGTACCTTGATGTCACTTCCACGGAAGAGTATGAACTCATATATTTTATCACTAGCAGGAACTTGCGAACCATCCTTGCGACCTTCAGTTCCAAAGGATCGAACTAAGACAAAATACACCAGAATCAATAATAAAGTGAACTACTCCGGATTACATACTAAAGGCCTGCAGATAGGAAAAGGCAAGGATAGAATATAATCCTTTTGGTTAGCATGGTTGGTTAGTTTCAAGTTGAATTAATTATAAAAAATTGGTATGGTAACATATAATCACAACAAAAGTAATATTCATAGCAGAAAGGCCATCCAGAACAAAAGAAACCTACTGAGAAGAATTCTAAAAGAAAATTTCTATATATATATATATATATATATATATATATATATATATATATATATATATATATATATATATATATATATATATATATATTTGCATGATTTTGTTAGCATCAGAACTTAGCTGGAATTTCTAATTTTCAAACATATCAAATGAAGTAGCCACAGCTACAGAATAAAAAACAATGGCATAAAAAGTATTTTTAAAACAAACAAAGAGGGTTCTAAAACTTTGATGTCCAAATCACAAAGACAATGAAAATTAACTTACTTTTAAATGCAACTCATCTAAGAGCACCAACTGCATAATTTATAAACATGTAACGCAATTGATTGGGTATGTGTTCATTTACTTTAAAATGGTGAAGTACTATATTTTCATTCTATCATTACAAGGAGGATTATCTATTCTTTGTTGATAATTTAGGATAAATATTTAATATTAGATGATCACGCTAGAATTGTTTTTTTTTTTTTTTTTTTTTTTTTTGCATGTCAAGTCATGTAGGTTTAGTTAAGATTTTAGGAAATTAAGCGAAAAGAAAGTAAAAAAAAAAAGTTTGAAAGGCTCAAATCAATAGCATAGTCCATAGATTCATAATCAATCCACAAATAATTGGGATTTCATTTAATTTTCTTCCCTTTTCTTCAATCCAAAGAAAGCATTAAAAAAACCACATAATGTTCCAAGAACAAATGGAAGGTAGAAGGATTGATGATGGCAACAAATTGCTAAACAATGCTAAAGCCATAAGACAAACCTTAGTTAGGAATGAAAGGACAAGAACGAATCACAAATCTGACTTGAATGGTTGGGCTAAGGCTAGTGGGCATGACAAGGAGAATGCTAGTTGTTTACATAAGTTCTTGTACTCTAACAACCACTCAATTAATTTCTCATCAACTAAGCATGTCCTTATGAAAACTACAGAAGAAATTTTATGAGCTTAAGTAAAAATCTATGATGCACCGACACTCCGCTTAAAGAGGGTATGCAGTGTCGGACACGGCATGGACACGTGTTCGACACGGCATTGGAGTGTCGCAATTTAAAAAATTAAAATTAAAATCGGACACGCGTATCCAGTTATTAAATGATAAAATCGTCCGTTCTATTTAGCCTTT
The DNA here is from genome assembly GCA_016618105.1 of Dendrobium huoshanense. Classification (NCBI taxonomy): domain Eukaryota; kingdom Viridiplantae; phylum Streptophyta; class Magnoliopsida; order Asparagales; family Orchidaceae; genus Dendrobium; species Dendrobium huoshanense. Next base: position 52,550,780 of record CM028351.1, read on the forward strand.
TCCGCGAACGAGAAGCCCTAGGTACATGCTCGGTATCGCTAGGTACATGCTCGGTATCGCTATGTACATGCTCGGTACCGCTCAGTACATGCTTGGTACCGCTTAGTACATGCTCGGTACCGCTCAATACATGCTCGGTACTGCTCAATATATGCTCGGTACCACTTGGTACATGCTTGGTACTGCTAGGTATATGCTCGGTACCGCTCGGTACCATTAGGTACATGCTCGGTACTGCTAAGTGCATGCTCGGTACCGCTAAGTACCGCTAGGTACATGATCAGTACTGCTAGGTATATGCTCGGTACCACTCAGTATCTTCCCGTACAAACAACTTGCGAACTTTAAAAACAAGTAGAACTTCGGCAAAGGTATCTTCTCATGCTCGATATCGCTTAGTACCCCCAAGTCGAACCCCGCCAAGGGGCAGCGCCCCCTTTGACCCCCGGCAGACCGGTATATTGTTGTATTCATGTTATTTTATTATTGGGATATTTTGATTTCACTTCATATCAATTTAATTTGATGTATTCATAAGTATGATTGGTTTGTTAGCAAAATGTGCTCTCCTGCTGGCGGGAGTGGATTAGGTGAAGGTTTAAAAGAACCATCTGTAGAAACTGATAAGCCTTTATGGATTCGTGTTAGAAAGTTAGAAAAAATCTTTGAAGGAGGAGGGAATGTGTCATTCAAATGCAATTATTGTGGTGGCACCTACAAAGGATCTTATTCTAGGGTGAAGGCACATGTACTTAAAATTTCTGACTATGGAATAAAAATGTGTACTAGATATTTTATACTAAACATCTTTATGTTATAAGCTAAACAAGTTATCATAAAATTGATTTATTATTGCTTGTCATTTTTACTATAATATCACCTTAATTTCTATATATTATATTAAAAAATTATTATGTCGTGTCCACGCCGCACCCGTGTCCTATATTTTTAAAAATTGTCGTATCCCGTGTCTGTGTCGTGTCCGTGTCGTCCTGTCTGTGTCGGTGCATCATAGGTAAAAATTAATTTAAAAAAATAAATCATCCTCTTTTAACAAAGGTACAAATTATCTTAAGCTTTAAAAAAAAATTCAGGAAAAAGATTTTACTTTAAAAATATTTTACTCCATGGTGGGATTGGTGCAAGCATTTAAACTTGGATAGTGAATGCATAAGATACATGACGAATAACAACTTGAAGTTTTCTTTATTAAACTACAACATGCAGTCTGCTTCGCCTTTGGAGATAAATCAAAAAAATAAGCTTATCGGCATAGATAAAATTAATAAAAAAATTCTTCCTCAAAGTAATCTTTTAGTAGTAGGGCCAGATTGTCCTATTGTATTACAGATTTTTAATAAAGATTTTCATAAAACCAAGATTCTTAGGTTTGAAGATGTATGGTTGTCGTACCCTGCTTCTTTTGCTGTGGTGCAGAAATCTTGGAGCAAGCTAGTTGGAGGTGATCCTATGGAGAGGTTGAATAAGAAATTTCATAGGGTGTTAAGGGCTCTATTCTTTTGGAGTTGAGCTAAACATCAAAATCTTTTGGAGTTGAAGGAGAAGCTCAAAAATGAGGTGGCTAAATTGCAAACCGTGGAGACAAATGTTGAAGGCAGTTCAGATGATATTCTTTTGTTACTCAGAGCTAAAGTACAGGATCTAAATGTCACTCTTGCTCATTTAAACACTTGATGGAGACAAAGGGTGAAGGTCAAATGATTGGGAGAAGGCGACATCAACTCAAAAATTTTTCATGCTTTTGCTAATGGTAGGAGGAATGGGAATTTTATAAAACAAGTGAAGAATGAAGTTGGTGAGACGGTGGAAGATCAGAATATTATAGAAGAAACATTTCTCAATTTCTTTTCTCAAAAAAGGAGGGAGAGGAGCTGCGTGTTAAATGGGTAGCCGAAGCCTATTCATTCCTTAAGTTTGGAAGATTCAAAAATTTTGAATGCTGATTATTCCTTTGAAGAAATTAAAAATGTGATTATGAGTCTTGGAAGAAACATTTCTCCTGGCGTGGATGGCATTTCATATTCCTTCATTAAAGCATATTGGAAACTAATTGGACAAGACGTCTGGAAGGCATTTTTACATTTTATTTCTTTGGGCACTATGAGCTCTAAGTGAAAAGAAACACTTGTGGTTCTTATTCCTAAGGTCCAAAACCAGGTAGGTCCTTCTCACTTTCGTCCTTTAAGCTTATGTTTGTCTATTTATAAAATTATTGCAAAAGTTTTATTAAATAGATTAGCTATAGTGATCAATAATCTGATTTTGGAGACCGAAGCTGCTTTTTTAAAAGGAATATCCTTATCCGAACATGTCCTTTTAGTGCAAGAATTATTTCATACATTCAGATTTTCTAAATCTAAAAGAGGAATGGTGGCTGTAAAAATAAATATGGAACAAGCCTATGATAGTATGTCTTGAAAATCTTTGAAGCTAGTGTTGACTCATTTTGGTTTTCCATTGGGTTTTTCAAATCTTTTGATGGAATGTGTTATAAATCCTAGACTCGCTATCATTTTCAATGGCACTAAATCGAAGTGGATTGAAGCAAAAAGCGGATTTAGACAAGGATGATCGTTATCTCCTTATTTATTTATATTGTGCTCCCAACTTTTATTAAATAGTTTTTTTCATAATGGTAAGGATTTGGGCATCAAGGTGGTTGCCTCGGCTCCTAAGATTTCCCACCTACTATATGCGGACGATGTGCTGTTGTTCTCTGAGGCAATATCCGTGTATTTGAGAAAGTTAAGGAGGATTATTTCTGATTATTGCAATTGGACCGGTCAATCAGTAAATTTAAATAAAACTTCAATGGTCTTTGGGAAATCAGTTGGTCGAGCCAAAAGAAGGATCATTTCAAACATATTTAATTATAAGGAAGTAAATGAATTGAAGTACTTGGGTATCAAATTATGCATGAGAAGGTTGTTATCCTCTGATTATCTTTTTATTCTAGAAAAAGCAGCTAGTAGAATGAATGGATGGGAAAACAAGTTTTTCTCATTACCTGGGAAGCTTGTTTTGATCAAATCAGTGATACTTGCTATTCCGGTTTTTTATGTTTCTTATTCACTGGTTCCTCTCAGCATTTTGAAAAAATTGGAGAAGATGTGTAGAGATTTTATATGGAATAAACCTGGAAATGTTCGAAGTATGCATTATGTAGCTTGGGATGTCCTTTGCAAACCTTGGGAGGAAGGAGGAAGGGGGATTCATTCAACTGTATCTATTGCTGGGCCACTAAAGGCTAAATTTGCTTGGGAATTCATTAATGAATCTGATTCATTGCTTTATAGAACATTAAGAGCAAAATATGGGAATAATATTTGGAATGATGGTTGGAAAAAGAACTCCTCTTCCACTTGGAAAATTTTGTTGAAAGGAGCTCAATCTCTCCGGCCTTTGATTAAATGGAAGATAGCTTCTGGTTCTTCTATTGATACTTTAAGAGATTTGTAGCTTCTTAATAGAAGTCTTTCAATGTGGCCTACATGTATTAATGTCATGGAGGAGGATTTTCCTTCTCTTGATAATTTCATTAAAGAAGGAGAATGGGATCAAGGGGAGCTTGTTAAGTATTTTGGAACTGATCTGATTGAGTTGATTTTACAAGTGCAGATAGTAAAGGAGGAGGCAGTTGATACAATAGAGCTTATGTTCAGGTTTTCGGGCAAATCATTGGCTTCAATGGCTAATAAGGAGAATGTCGCTGTTTTTGCTGAAAGCTTTCAATGGAAATGGTTGAAATTAATTAAGTTGCCTCCATGAGTTGAATGTTTTTGGTTGAGATTGTTAAATAATGTTATTCCAACGTGTGACTTTCTTATGTTTAAAAGATTACTGCATGTTAACAACTGCCCGAGGGGTTGTATTGCAGCAGAGAGTATAGAACACGTTACAGTATTCTGTGAAAAGCTTATTCAATTGATAGATTTGCTCAATAAGTGGGGATTCAAATTGCAAAAGTTTTCTTCTTTCTCGAATTGTATAAGGAAGCTGAAGCTGCTAATAAATTCCAATCCTTTTATGGCTAATCTATATTGTTCCGCTGTTTATTTTTCTTGGAAAACAAGAATAGGAATAATGTCATACATGGCAGCAAAGAGCTCGGTGTGGGGTATATGGCTTCAAGTGCTATTGTTATTGCTCTTTCTTCATCAAGTTGCAATATCTTCTCGGACCACTAGGGTGTTAATCAGCTTTCGAAGCTGTCTATTTCTTCTTGGCACCCTCCACCCGATTGGATTAAAGGCAACTTTGATGCAGCACTTTTAAACTCAAATGAAGCTGAAATTGCTGGAGTTTTTAGAGATCATAAGAGCAGATTTCTACTTGACTTTGGGTTCAAATGCATTCATTAGGACATTGATTTTTTGGAGCTATTGGCTATCCAGGCTTTGAAGATTGTTCTTCAAGATTGGAAATTTAAGGCTAAAGGGATTATTATTGAAGGAGATATTTATAATGTCATTAAGTATCTTCAAAATTCTTTGGGAAAAGCTTATAATAAATGGGACAATAACTCGGTTGAAGACTTGTCATGCTTGAAGGACATTGGGAATTTTTTATTTCATTTTGCTCATAGGGAATGTAATAAGTTAGCCAATTTCTGTGCTAATTTTGCTTTATTAGGAGATTTTTTTTTTGGAAGATCTACATTATAATAAGATTCCTCCTTACTTTCTTTCTTTGCTTAAGGAGGATTGTGATAGGTTATCTATCACAAACTAGTTTGTAATAGTCTCTTTTCCTTAATGCTATTGGCAATTTCAAAAAAAAAAAAAAAATAGGGCCAGATTTTATCAAATCACACCAAGCCAACCAACAATAGTATTCCAATTTCTTGGCTTCACTTGCTCCCTAACCTTCCTTCCAACAGCAAATCATCCCCCAATCTTATTGTTTTCACCTCATCTCCCACCATTTCTTCAAGAGCTTTGGTCTTGGTTCTTTCCTTGTTGCATTTATTTCCTTTCATCTTTCAAGACTATTTCAAATTCATGTATTAGCAATTGAATTATTTGGGCTCAATGTGCTCATTATGATATGTTATGTCAACCTTATTTGAACTATTTTCGATAATTATGGCAGATGAAAATAGAATTATGAGAGTCAATGTTCCTTTTAGAATGACAAAATCCAAATAAGAGCAATTGTTGAATTCTATGGTGGTGAGCTCAATGGAGATAATTATAATGTGACTTAAGATTGATATATAAATTTGATTTATTTAATCATCTAACCAATGAAAATTGTTTACAATTATGTTGCATAAAATGAGGGGAAGTACTGCTCAAGATCTTTAATACTCCTCCATTCTATAAGCATATATTTGATATCATCAAAAGGGGAGGCTATTAACCAAATAAACCTTTCAGGGTTTACTACAACAATACAACAACAACATCAAGCCTTTATCCCACTACGTGGGGTCGGCTACATGAATCCTTTTTCTACATTGTGTCTTGTTAAGAGAGAAATTCTCATTTAGATCTAATAAAGAAAATGTAATTTCTAATATTTTCTAATCAAACCTTTTTAGGTCTGCCTCTACCTTTCTTAACAAATGTCAAATCTAATACATCTACTCTCCTAACCGGGTCATCAGAAGGCCGCCGTTTTATGTGACAAAACCATCTAAGGCGACTCACTAATCTTATCTGACACAAGATCTACTCCAACTTTTTCAAGTATATGCTCGTTTCATATCCTGTCTCTAAGAGTAAAGCCACTCATCCATCTGAGCATTCTCATATATGAAACACTTAACTTAATATTTTGCTTCTCTTTTAATGGCCAACATTCTGCACTATAAAGCATTGCAAATCTCACCACCATCTTATAGAATTTTCTCTTAAGTTTGAGTGGTACTTTTCTATCAAACAATAAGCCTGATGCATTCCTCCGCTTCAAGCAACCAACTTGAATTCTACTAATAATATCCCCATCTATTTCAACATCACTCTGAACAATAGACCCAAGATATCTAAAACGTGTACTCTTATGAATGACTTGAATTCTCAAAGTCTTAACCCCCCCCCCCTAATAAATATATTACTACTAAAATTAAACTCCATGAATTTTTCTTTAGATCAACTTAAATGAAAACATTTAGACTCTAAGGTTGACCTCCATGATTCAAGTTTACATTTAACTCCCTCTTTAGACTTATCAACAAGAAGAATATAAAAAGCATACACCAAGGAACATCCTCTTAATTACAAATCTCTAGTAAGAACATCCATGACTAAAGCAAAAAGATATGGGCTTGATTAGGGGTGTCAATTCGGGTCAGCGGGTGGGGTTCAGGTCGAACCCGAATTGACCCGATTTTAAACGGGTCAACCCGAACCCGACCAATTTTCGTAAACGGATCAGCTTTTCAACCTGGACCTGAACCACGCGGGTTGCCAGGTTGACACACCCGACCCGGATTTTTGAAATACTCCCGACGGCGCAACTGCGGAGCAGCGACAGCGACTGTACCCGACGCAGCCAGCCAGCCAGCGACGCTTCGGGTTCGGGATGCACCGCGCCATCACGAACAAGCGCGGCGCGCGACTCGATGACCGACACTTCAGGAGTCGGGACGCACTCACGCACGCGACTTGACGCTTCGCCGCTTCGGCCTTCGGGAATCGTGACGTGACTCGACGCTTCGGAGTTCGGGCGACACCGCGCAGCACATTAACTTGGATTCGACCGGTCAGGGCGGGCACTCGATTCTTTGGGCAAGGCGAGCAGCAGACGCGGGCAGAGGGTTTCCGGGTCATTTTTGGGTTGCCGGGTCAATTTGAACCCGACCCATTTTTTTAAATGGGTCAGTTTGTTGAACCCGAACACAACCCATTTCACAAACGGGTCGACCCAAACCCGGATTTTTCCGGGTCGGGGTTCGGATCGTGTCAAAAATTAACACCCCTAGGCATGATCCTTGATGAAATCTAACTGAAATTGGAACACAATTGGTCAAACCACTTTGTGTTTGAACACAAGTAACAACTCCAGCTTACATATCCTTAATGATATGAATATAAGCATTATTAACCCTTTTCTTTTTTAGAACTCTCCATATCACTTCTCTTGGAACTTTCTCATATGCTTTCTTTAAATCAATAAATATCATATGAAGATCCTCCTTATTCTCTCTATACTTCTCCATCAAACCTCTCAATAAATGTATGGCTTCCACAGTAGACCGACCCAGCATGAATCCAATTTGATTTTGAGAAATAATTTGTCATCCTCAACGGATTGCATATTTTTTTATTGAGCACGGCATAGAAAATGATATATTATTTCGAAGAACAAAAATATAATTTTCCTATGGACTCAATAACAAAATTTACAATTTTAATTTTTAAGAGAGATTTTCCCCCATTCAATATTCAGTTGAATGGAATTTATTTTATTATAGGGTACGCTTGCCTCATCTAAAGCATTGGTACTTGAAAAAAAATTTGATTAAACTAGTGGTTTCCTTTCTTTTTGAAAATCATCAAAAGAGAGGGTTAACTTTGATTGGAGTTCTCAAAATGAGAACAAATGAGAGGAAGAATCGGAGTACTTGATTCTGATGGGAGACTCAGAAGTACTCAAAACTATCATATAATGGATTTTACATTTTAGAATCTATTTTTTTTATTTAAGTTGACAATTTTAATTTAGGATGTTGGGCTTACATTCCAATAACATGTTTTGGAAGAAATGCCCAAAAGGTGAAGGCTTATGAAGTGACTAAGTCAACATCTGTCTCAGACCCTAGAACTAAGGTGAGGCCTACTGAGAGATAATGCCTGAGACCTAAGTTTAACGAAATGTAAGAGACTTACAAACTACACCACACATGAGACATAGCTAGTCCAACCTCTGGATTTATTACCCTTCCTGGAAATGGCTACGAGTTAACCCACCTAGTCGCTTTTAAACTATGACATCGGGACTCAAAGCATATGAATAGTAGGGAGGTTGTTTCTATTTAGATGGAAGGATTATTTTTTTTTATTTAAGTTGACAATTTTAATTTAGGATGTTGGGGCTTACATTCCAATAACATGTTTTGGAAGAAATGCTCGAAAGGTGAAGGCTTATGAAGTGACTAAGTCAACATCTGTCTCAGACCCTAGAACTAAGGTGAGGCCTACTGAGAGATAGTGCCTGAGACCTAAGTTTAACGGAATGTAAGAGACTTACAAACTACACCACACATAAGACATAGCTAGTCCAACCTCTGGATTTATTACCCTGCCTGGAAATGGCTACCAGTTAACCCACCTAGTTGCTTTTAAAACTATGACATCGGGACTCAAAGCATATGAATAGTAGGGAGGTTGTTTGTATTTAGATGGTAGGATTTATAACTTGGCTTTGAGGCTAATATACCTAACCATGTGAGTATGCATAAATGTTAATTCACAAATACATATTTTTTTTACCTGATTCTTAAGTGAGTTTTTCTACATGTGACACATTGGGCTATGCATGATCATTTTAAATTTTAAAAAACTTAGTTCCTTGAAGAAAACCATGCAATTTTTATTTTTATTTGAAAATCATGGAGCTTAAAGTTGATTTTAGATTACTTACATTTTACTTAGGTATAAAACTTACTTTTGTCCAATAAGCCTACTGCATCAAACATGTTATGGCCACCCCTAATCAAAACAAGTTTAAGGATATGATTGAGGGTTCTAGGAAATGGTTAAGAGATTTTTGGAGATGAGGTGGTAGAGAGAAAAAGAGGAGGAAAATTAGTATATGAGTGGGGAGGAAATTTCCTGATCATGTGTGATAAAGCGAGCAAGGGAGGAGAGAGAAAAACTATAGATAAATAAAGTGGAGGGATGTAAAACACAAGAACGAAAAAAAAAAGGGAAAAAAAAAAGTAAATTTGTGGCAAATTGAAGAAAACAAGTGCATAAAGAATATGATATTTTTTTTATGCCAAACTGATGTAGAATAAGAAATGTAAGTGTGTAAAGTAGATGGATTTGGTAGAGAATGAAGAGAAAAATAAAGGGAAAAAAGATAAACAATGAATCATCAAGCAGCAGATGTTGAGCAGAGAAGGGATAAGATATTGGGTATACAACAAACACAATCCATCTTCGTTTGATATTCTTCTCACTTATTGTGTAAAGTGGAAGGATTTATTAATCATCAGTATGCAATAAACACTATCAATCTTCTTTTGATATTCTTCCCACTTGCAATCTTCACGGGTAAGAAAATAATTAACTAACTAAATATGCAAACTAAATACACAAGCAAGTGTAAAAATGTAGGAAACAAGAGTGACAAGTGAAAAAATTAGTGATCAATGTTTAAGTACAATATAAATGTTGTGATACTCAACTCAATAAGCACACAAGCTTGTAATCAAGTAAAACAACAAAGAAGTGTAGCCACACACAAATGCAGTGGTGTTGAATATAATTTAGCCTAATTGTGTGAGTGTTGAAACAAGCAAACTCAATATAAATGGATTAACATTGTTGCACAAGCTTACGAACTATTAAATCAAACACTAAAGCAGTCCAACAAATATTTGCCACGAAGACATGATGGTGATAAATAAATTTATACTATGTGAGAGCAATTAACTTTGGAATGCAAATAATTTGATCTACTCAATCAAAATGGTAAACAACATTACCATATTAATCTCCAAATGAACATTCAAATTTACAAAATTACTAATAAAATATTTGAGAAATAAATCTAACTATAGAGCAAATGTACAAAATGATTTTTATATAGTTTATATAGTTTTCTCCATTGGACACATTGGAGAAAAAGGATTCATGTAACCAAACCCACGTAGTGGGACATAAAAGCATCATGTTGTTGTTGTTTTTGTTAAAACTTAACTAGCATTCATCTACTCCTAAGCATTTTCTTGCTTAGGATTTCATTAATCAGTTGCTACCGCAAGACAAATTCTTTTATTCCTTGAGTTGGAGGAACGATTACAATATACACACTCTCCTTAACTTGTAATTGCAACTTAAATACCTTTCTTTCACCGGATAGGCAATCCAACTCTTGTATACACTAGATTACCTTCCCTCAAAGTATTCTATCATCAAACAACAATGAACTATACAATAACTTACAAATCTTTGCTACATATAATATAAAAGTTTAGTATAAGTATTTCAAACACTGATATTGAGTTAGAGAAATTTACTCAGGACCTAATGATATAATCTAATGCAAGGTTTAAAATTGTGCAATTGGGAATTGAGGCGTTTTTCATTCGTGAGGCAAGGCGTAAGCCTCAAAAATTAAAAATTGCATAAAATCAAAATAAAAGTTAAAAGTAATTTTTTATATAATATCCAAATAATATGTTAAAAGATGACATATTAACTTTCTATTTAACAATGAAAAAACAAATTTACATACATATGAAATAAAAAATTATATAAGATGCATTGTGTTAAGTGATAAATTATGTAAAATATAATTGAAATCCAAATATTACAGGAACAAAATAATATAAAATATATGAATTGCATAAATGTATCATGTAACATCAAGTTAAGCTCTAATTTTTTTTCTTTCTCAATTACCTACTCATCTATGTTTAATTTCTAAAGAAAACTGAAACAATTAGCAACTCGATATCATTTGTACTATCATTACTAAGGGAATTTTTATTTGAGTCACTGGCATAACAAACTGGTCACTTGCCTGCTCATCATGTAAGGTCCAATACCTCTCAATCTACTTCTTTTCATTTATTTTAGTCATCTTCATCTTTCATAAATGTTTGTTATCAACATAAAGATACTACAAAATTTTAAGAGATGGTGGTGGCATACGGCTTTCAAGTGATCCTTTGTGGAAACTACAACGATGGTGGCTATGATGAAGGCGGTGGGCTAGAGGTCGAGGCAGTGTTTAAAATTGCATATTCGAGTATTGAGGCGTTTTTCATTAGTGAGGCGAGGCATAAGCCTCAAGGCGTTTTGAGGCGTAAGCTTCAAAATCAATAACTCTCTAGGAATCCTTAATTCTATTCTAAGAAAATTAGTTGTTATGCCTAAGCTATAGATGATCGTATATAAAATCTTCAGTCACATTTAGATAATTTTTATTTTGACCGTATGCTAAATTCACAAAATAGCCTCATTATTTGGATTATTTTAGCAAACTGTCTACACAATCTATGGATCATGTTTGACCCGAGCATCATGGACTACCCATATGATCCCTAGTACTCTAGATGATGAATAAGTTGTCTAGATAATTTAAAAAATTATGAGTACGTATATAGAAAAGGATTTTAAATTTTAAATATTTTGAATACATTAAGCATATCCTTATCTGACAAGCTGTCCGAATAGAAAAGGATTTCAAATATTTCAAAAAATTATGAGTAAATATATGAGTTAGCGGTGTTAAATGCAAAAAATTTCAAATTAATTAAGAACATAGGCCATCTTCCATTCAATGCATGTATAAGAAAGACTGGTAGTAGGAACAAATGCTGATAAAAAAATCAAAACTAAGCAACAAAAAATAAGAAATAGCCAACCATCAACAGAAAGATATCGTAGTATCAACAAAGTTCCCCTTGGATGGTGCATAAGAATGCATTATACATCTATCAACCAAAGAGCTCAACTGATATCATTTCTTAAAAAGGTTTCCAATGCAAAAATAAAGGATATTTTTCTACTAATTAACCATAAGAAAAATATAAAGAGATAGTATGAAGACCTGAAGTATAAAAGAAAGGATAAAAAAAAAACAAAAATAAGTAGTAAAGATAAAAAGTTCTGCTATCACAATCCCAACATACAATAAATACCTCGAACAAGAAGAATAATGACATTACAAGAAGACCAACAACAAAATCAAGCCTTTATCCTAATATGTATGATCGGCTATTTGAAACCTTTTTTTCTCAAATTGTCATTTAAATATAATAAAAATAGGTCATTTCCAATACTTTTTAATCAAGTGTTTTTAGGTCTACCTCTATCTTTCTTAACATGATCGGGATCTAATACATCTACTCTCCTAATTGGGTCATCGGAATGCCTACTTTTTATGTGATCAAATCATTTAGGGCGACTGCCACTAGAGCTACTCCAACCTTTTCAAGTATATACTTGTTTTGAATTTTGTCTCTAAGTGTAAAGCCAATCATGACTCATCCACCTAAGCATGCTCATCTCTGCACCACTTAACGTAATTTTATGCTTCACATTATAAGAAGATCATGGAGCCTAACCAGGCAAACAGAAAATTCCGAAAAGATGGTCCAACCATCAAGCCGGCCTCTAAAAACATGTGAACACACAATTCGTGAAACGATATCGAGTGATTACAACTAAAAATATGACTTTCACATAAAACGCAATAAGATAAACAAATTCCAGCAAGGGTATCAAAGATCGGAAAAGAAAAAAGTATGAGGGTTTACCATTGCGCAATCCAATGCTGGATTCGTCTGTGTTGATGATGTAGAGGATGCCCTCGTACCTGATTTCGCTCTTGGAGGTGAGGCTGATGAGGCTCCCGATGTAGGAGTCAGGCGAGGGGCTGGACATCGAAACGTCTGCCGCCGTGGATTTCACTTAACAGAGGAATACCAGATTCTTGCGCCCTTACAGGGGAGAAAAGGGAGAGAAAACCCGCGTTCGAAATAGAGGCAATGGTGCGAATGTTACATTCGCTTTGTATTAATTTTAGGGGGTTTTTTTTTTTACTTTTTTTTATATATACATTTAGGCAAATCAAGACAAATACATGCATACCACATATCCAAGCTTCTAATCAACGAAAAATTATTATTATTTAAGTCAAGCGCATCAAAAATGCAGGTAATGCTCAAGTAAAGCGCATGTAAAGCGCATGTAAAACGCAGTCAAAGCGCAGTTAAAGCATAGTCAAAGTGCACCTAAAGCGCAGTTAAAGCATAGTCAAAGTGCACCTAAAGCGCAGTCAAAGCACAGTCCATGTGGCAAATTTTAATTGGATGTCCAGACCTATTTTTAGGTTCGATGATCGAACCTAATAATTCCTCCTAATCAACACATCTTAAAAGCTCTCAACCAACACATCAAGATGTGTTGCACAGGAATTTTTTTTTTAGGAATATTTTATTCCTTTAATTAAAAAACAACATATTCTACTTAGCCACAACTCAAAAGAGACATGTTAATTTACAAGGGAACTTGACTCACATAGGTGATAATGATTTAAGAACTCATCTTAACCAAGGTGAATACCACCTATCTATTGGTCCGAGCAACTACTATCTATGAAATCATCCATAGAAAATACTGAAGATAACTTACAAAGGCAACCTATTGATTGGCTAAACAACTATGCATACACAGTGATTTCTTGAAGAGCTTGGTAGACAATTTCATCAAATTAGACCTTTCAATCAAGCTACAAAGAACATTATATTTCTCTTATTTTTTGTATAGCCATATATGTAATCAATTAAGTAAAGCTCAACCTCGACCCAAATTTCTAAATAGAAGGTTCATGGGTGTGCTTTGTTTACACAATTTTATGCAATTTTTCTATAAGACAACAATGTACTCCGGCTTTTTTGAATGAAACCTCAAAACTTCTTACACTAGAATTCTTCTTTCTCTCTTTGTTTTATATTCTTCTTTTGCACTTAGTATTTGCACAAAAATTTGGTGTGTTTTATGGAATATTACGAATTCAACATCTCAAAATGTGCAATGAGCATGGAGCATGCCATAAACTAGAAGTGAAGAACCACGTGAAGCAAAATAATAGCAATTATGTGATGAAGAATCCGTCAACATGGGGAAAAAGGAGTTCATGACTATTCTAAAGCTTGTTGAATTGAAGGAAATGATGACTCGAATGATCAACGGTGTGCTAGAGAAAGTTTCAAGAATTATTCATAAATTAGAGATGCTTGAAAGATCCTTTGTTCTATAGTAAGGAGAAGACTCCATGGAGCTTCTCCATGGAACCAAAGTCTTGACCTCTAATCCAATCATTAATGAGACATGTTTTCCTTCAAATAGGAGTTGATTCTATCTCTTTGTTAGGGAATCAGGAGAATTGAGAAGAAGTCATATCTAGTTAGCCTTCATAGGGGAGATTGCAGAGGTTAAGCCTCTAGTAAAATTTAAAATCCCTCACATGTATTTATATAAGGGAAAGAAGGATTCTATTTTCCAAGTTATTTACTTTAAATTGACTATCTTGAAGTGGAATACACAAATTTTTTAGGTAAAATTTCAAAAAAAAAAATAAAAATAAATTATACCTTAAAATATTAACTTTCATCAAAATTACCCAATAAAAACTCATTGTGTTCTATTGTTAATTAAAGAAAATTATGCAATATTTTAGTATGTTAAATTCCAATGAATATATTTACATTTAGTTGATGTCGTGAGAGAACTTCTCAAAAAAATGGGAAAATTTACAAGTATTAAATTGTTGTAATCCAAGATCCATAGTATGTGAATTTGATAATGACAAACATTATTGATTAAATTGTTGTTATTCTCATTGAATATGTTAGATATTTTTTGCTGTTTGTGAGTACTAACATTGCATATAAGATATACATTGCTCAAGGCTACTGAAAGCTCAAGAATAGGTAGAATAGGAATGTCAAGTAAATAAAGTCTATAATTTTACTTTTTTATTTTCTATTTTTTTTAGTCTAGCCACATAAAAGTGTATGCGATTGGGTGATCGTGCACACACACATAGGGGGAGAGATAAATTTTAAAAGTTAAACTTTTTTGTACTAATCGTATTGTACGACTTATATTCGTACTATACTATCAATGTAGAAAGAATGGGCTTAACATCTAATTAAAAATTTAGTTTACATGATTGAACTATACGATCTAGATCATATTGTACGATTCGTTACAATTTGAAAACCCTAGCCGTTGATTTTAAATTTTAATTTTTTAACTAATCATACTGTATAATCTGATTCTTGCTATATAAATATTTAAAATCTTACTTAAATTAACCCCTATAATTATTCAATCAAATTATGATTTAAGTTGTGATAGCAGATCATATTATATGATATAGATAATACTAAATGATTTCTAGAGAAAAAATTTGGCCGTCCCAAAGATCGTACCAAATGAATCATAATTTTTGAACTAATCATAATATACGATATTCATATCATACTAGACAACCTACTTGAAATTAACTAATTGTATTATATGATGATAATAGTATAGGACAACTTATAGAGATAATTTGTAATCATCCTAATAATCTTCTTGTACAAATTAGAGAGAAAATTTAACAGATCATGCTGGATAATTTTTGGATCATATTGTATAATGTGTTCAAAAAGTTGAACAGTTCGTCTGAACAACTATTTACATTGTACTGAACAGGTCTAGTCTTTAAACTGATCATAATGTACAAATTCAAATCATATTGTACGAACATTGATGGCTAACTTAAATTTTTAGGACTTCTTGAAACCCAATACTTAAGAATTTTTTAATATTTCTCTTTTTAATGGTGAGATGATTTTGCATCTGCTGAAGGAACTTTAAGGGAGGAGCTTTTGAGTAATCCAAGGTTTGAGAGGAAAGAGAAGATGAGGTTGAGCATGAGAGAGAAGAAGTGTTAGGGGATCACATAGTTGCTTCGGGCTAGATACACCCTTCTCCTCTTTGTGCCTTGGTGATTCTTGAAGGCTCTCTTGGCAAAGAAGCTTCTAGGTCAAGTCCTCGAGATACTCTGTCTTCTCTCAAAGGAGAAAAAGCAGTTGAGGTTCTCTGCCTCCTCCAGAAAGGAGAAAAATGAGTTAAGGTCAGTTATCATCACCAGGACGGTGACATACTGTCCGACACTTCTCTGCATCAGGTTTTGTAAAAGAGAATATCTAAGGGGCTTCTCCACCTTGCTATGGGAGCAAAAAAAAGAGTTAGCTAGTGATTAGTGCAATATTCAGAGCGGAGGACTCTGAGGAATGGACATAGGTCAAGGTTGACCAAACTACTATAAAAATCTTTGGTGTTATTTTCCTTTTTGCACTTTATTTTTCTTGCATTTTATTTATGTTATAACTCTTTGGGAAAATAGGAGATTAGTGCCTCATTTCATAAATTAAGATATAATTGTAGTTAAATTAATATTTTCGATGAACTCGTTCGCTTCTAAAATTAATTAAAATCTGGTATTTTCAATTTATGAAAACTTTTCAAACATACTAGCATTATTATTTTGAAGTTGAAAAATCTTTTAAATTACAAATTCACCCCCCTTCTCTTATTAAGCCTCGAGCTAGTTCAATAAGGTTTGACAACATTAACAAACTTTCAAGTGGTATTAGAGTGGGTATCAAAAATAAGGTTTTAGAAAACTTTTAAAAAATGATCAATGGGCTCATTTTGGTAATTGAAATACTATAG
The DNA here is from genome assembly GCA_016618105.1 of Dendrobium huoshanense. Lineage (NCBI taxonomy): Eukaryota > Viridiplantae > Streptophyta > Magnoliopsida > Asparagales > Orchidaceae > Dendrobium > Dendrobium huoshanense. Next base: position 52,567,213 of record CM028351.1, read on the forward strand.
AGGGTTACTCGATAACTCGTCCACCATTATTTGAAAATATTCCTTTTGATTTGTGAAAAATATGTATGTATGCTTTTATACAATCAATTGACTATATAATTTGACATATGATTCAAACTGGCTATTCACTTCCATTGCATGTAGTTAATGGTGTCAAAACTAATATTCGTTTTACTGAACGAAGTTAAGAGGACAGGGAACTAGCATAGCTATATGTTGAATATTTGAATCATTTATTTTGTGCTTTAAAATTTAAAGATTATAAGTGAGTTTTTATATACAGTACGGAGAAGGAGATTTGGGATAGGTTATGTACCACTTATAAAGAAACTAGTGAAGTTAAACAATCTAGACTTAACATTTTATTGCATGACTATGACTCTTTCACATGAAATCTAGCGAGACTGTATCTAAAAAGTATGTTGTAAATATAGGATCCCTAGCATGTGATTTTGATGTTAACAAATCTTATTGATTGAATTGTATATTCTTAGAAATATGTAGGATATTTTTTGTGTCGGGTGCACGAATGATTGTAGGTACAATACTTAAGAAGAATAAAAACTCGAGATTGGGTAGGTTAGGATGTCAAGTCAAAAGAGTACGTATTTTTATTTTCTTGAGTCAGACCATATTAGAGTGTATGCAATTGAGTGACCGTGCGCACACACATAAGGGTAGTGAGAACTTGGATCATATTATATGAATAGGGTAGAGCCCAGTCTCTATTTGTTAGCACTGCAGCATTAGAGAAGCCAGCATAAAGCTCAGTATCTATCTACACAATACAAAGGTGTCGAATTCCAGTGCCTCTAAGTCAAGGGAGTGCCACATGGATGTTGTAGCGCTGTGATGCTATAGTTGCAACTATTCATGCCACGATATGTAAGCAAAGTAACACATCAATTAATTAAATAGTGGGTCCATGTAATTAAGCACCTTAGTGGAGGAAATCCTTTATCGATGCGGTGTTAGTTCATTTTATGGGCATCGCGGTGCAAGTGTCTCGAGCACTACGATATGAAAATCCATTTTTTTATAAATAGTTTATTTTTTATATTAGTAGAGGAATTCAGTCACTTATTTAATTTTAATCTTTGTCATGCTTCTTTGATTTAATCTTAGGAGTGAAACTAAGAGGATTTAGAGAAATACTAGATACATTCCATTAGAGTGTTTAACTTGCATTTGTGGAAGAAATTATGTAAGTTCAAGGAGGAGTGTAGAGGAGATCATTGAACCCATCCGATGATAATTTTTTTAATTCTTTTTTTTTTCTTTTGTGCAATTAATGAAAATGAATATGCTTCATATGTTCATCTTATCTGGCTAAATTCTCTATTTTTGGATTGATAGTGTAAATGAAATATGAAGTACTAATAAATTTTCTTCATCAATAATTTCATGATGTTTTTAATACAATAGATCTTCATTTAATGTACATAGTGGAAAAATATGTAGTTAATACCATATATAATGTTGAGCCTATGAACAGGAAAGCAGACACACATAGTGCTTATAATGTATCAAATTTATAGAGATGATTTATCATGAGGTAATTTTAACAATACATGCTTTATTTAATCTTCTAAGATTTTTATGGTGTGATAGATTTTGGGAGTTTAGAGTGATATTAAGGTTGGAAGAGTTTAATCTGTTCTTTGTCTCTTCACACTTGACTAAGCGGTTAGTGATATATATGCTCTGAATAACATCAATATAAAAGAAAATCATTAGGAAACATATTATATTTACATTCCATCAATACAAAATTATTTATCTAAATAAAATTTTAATTAATTATTTTTTATTTTGAATTAAGTGATTGAATTTCCACAAAAATTTTAATTTAGTAGGATAATTTTTGTAGTTGAAGTAGACATTACTTGTATTTGCAAGTAAATATTTTTTCTCATGGGATTGATACTCTACTCTATCTCTATATTATTTTACTTGACACATATACTTGCATATATTAAGTGAGATTTTTATAATTTTTATATCAAATAAAATCTAATCATTATTTAGAGATTGATAGAGCCCTAATTCATTTTCATAATTCTTTAGGTTACTCCACTTCCCCCATCAATCGACAGTCTAAAATTTGCACACTTTCTTCTTATATGTTAGAATGATTCTATAGAGAAATTTGTTAAGTTGTTCTTGAAATAAATTATCATATTACATGGGACTCCTATGGTTATTGATCAGACAAATATGGTCATTTTACGCCTAACTTATGGAAGGGTATTCATGAAAGTTTGGATACAAAATTCTATTTTTGTATAGCATTTCATTTGTAGATGGATGGCTAATTAAAAAGAGCTATCAAGTGCTAAAATATCTACTGAGATTGCATGGTTTAGATTCTAGGGGTAGTTGGGATATGACACTATATGACCCCAAGAATAAAATAATAGCTTCTAGTCTATCTTTTAGATGACACTATATGAGGTATTATATTATAGGAAATGTATTTCTCCTTTGACTTAGGATAACATTAGAGAAAGAAAGTTATGGTGTCCATAGTTAGTTGATCAAGCCACTAAAAAGTTTGATTAATTAGAGATATATTAAAAGTTGCTCGAGATAGTCAATAAAAATATTATGACCCCAATAATAAAATGGTAGATTTTGAAGTGGGAGAATTTATTTTTTTAAAAGTTAGGCCAATGAAGGGCATTTATTGAATGGCCAAGGCACAAAATTGAATCCTACATATATTGACACATTTTAAATTTTTGAATGAGTGGGAAAAGTTTCTAATAAATTAGCATTGCCTATATATTTGTCTGATGTACATAATGTTTGTTCATATATATATGTTGAAAAAGTGGATTATAGATTAAAATTTAAAAGTTCCAGTAGATGAAAATGAGCTATAGTAATTTAGCACTTGTGAAGGAGCCTTAGATATTCGAGTTTGATGTTCATGATTCAAGAAGTAGAACCAGTCATTACATGACAGTAAAATGGAAGCACATATCAGCTAAAGAGGCTATGTGGGAGAAAGAGGTAGATATGAAACATAAATTCCCTCACTTATTGGAAAAGAAATGAATTTCATTTTCAAAATTCTAATAAGGAGGAAATAATTGTAATACAAAAAAATTCATGTAAAATTTCAAAATTTATTTAATTAAATTATACCCAAAAATACAACTTTCTTGAAAATCACATAAAAAATCATCCCAATTTATTTACTTGTAAATTTGAGCAAATTGGTATATGGAAGTATATGCTAATTTTTAAAGGTGTTAAACTTGATAGTTTTGATTTAAAAAATTTTACCTAATGTTTCCTATACTATTCCTTTATTAAATTTAATGTTGCAAGGGTAAAAAAAAAATAATAATAATTTTCCTCTTAGGCATTCATGCACGGGTTTAGGCTAAGGGTAATTATTGAAGCTCAACATGCCTTTTTAATCTCATTTCCTTATTAAATTAAGGTCATTCCTTACTTCAGGTCTCAGTTTTAGTTTTTTTTATTTATGGAGATGTATTTAGGAGCAGTACAGGCTAAAAGGCTTAAGGTGTGTAATCATGTTGATGAAGAAGATAGGAAAGAGAAATGTGAAGGAAGAAGAGGTAGGAAATTAAATAATACCCAATTGTGATTTAGGATTCAAGCGGTATATTAGGGGAGAAAATTTTGAGGTAAACGTTATTCATGTTTTAGATAGAAATTGTGTTAATTGATAAATTTTTCGTATGTAGAAAATTTATATATGTAAGAAGTTGAGAGGCGTAGAATTAAGGAGGCAACTCGTATAAGATTTGTAAACTTCTAATTAAAAAAGTAAATTCTTAGTCTTTTGGCATGTATAGTTGCATTGGATCTAAAGCTAAACATGAAATGCATTGGAAATTCCTCATATTGTTGAATGTATGACTTCAACTTAGTATTTATGTGCAAACAACCACACATAGATTTCAACAATTCAAGCTTAAAATTAAGTATCTTATAACTATATAATTTTTTTTTCTAATTGACAACATTCTAAAAAGAAAGCAATGTGTTATATACCACCTTCTTTTTCTTTAAATATGTATTATATTATTGAATCCTTTTATATAATTTATGATTTTTTAATTATAAGTTAGATAAATTGATTAGAAAGTCTGTGGAATGTCATATTAGGTGATGTGTGATAATTATATGTTATGATTCCTACTTAGGTGGGGCAAGAAGGACCCTAGTAGAGGCGTCAAGACCTCAATATAGTTCAATGCCTATAATGTTTGATTTTATTGGGGCTCCATTGAACATTATTATAAAGTTATAAAGGCAAATTTTATGTTATGTTGATGGCCATAAAACATAAATATCTAATTATTAGACATTCATAGGCTTAAGATGAAATGAGAGGTGAAAAAGAACATAATTAATAAACAAAATATCCATTAGAAGAAAGTCAAGGTTAAACATTTAAATCATTAAATTACATGACATTGTTCTATTTATGACACTGTAATAAGCATTTTGTTATTGTTATATATATATATATATATATATATATATATATATATATATATATATATATATATATATATCATATTTACTAAATGAAAAGTATATGCATACTATGAAGGTGCCTAATATCATCTTTATTGAAGCTAATGGACCAAGAAATGGTAGCCACTCCTATAATGATGCAATGCTCTTCATAATACTCATTTCCAACTATCCAATTTTTAGTATCCATATAAATACAAGCAGCTCTGAGATTATTATATTCAATAGTGTCAATGAGCATGTTAACTTTGGAACATCTCACCTAGCCAACTTCAGATCCTCTATTCAGCTTCACTTGTTGGCCCTAATGAGTTTTAACTTTTATCGCATATCTTGATTATCACAATCATTATTTGGCTTATTATAAATGTATTATTTATCAGACTATTGTATTTGTTGCTATAATTAGTAATAATAAGTGTAGGTGTACACAAGGACTAAATTCAAATAGTGTATGTGAAACGAAAACTAATATGACTAAAGCAAAGATTTGGATCAAGATCTTAATGCAAGATCAAGAATTCAAGTTCAAAGCATAGATTATATATAAGGATGATGCAAACTAAATGATATAATTTCTTAGTCATAAATTATACCTTCTTTTATTAAGTGATCTTTTAGATAAAATAAATTTATGAAACAACTAACAAACTCACACTAAAAAGAGCGATAAAAATAATAAATTTTTTCTTTAAAATGAAAAAAATACAAGTTGATGTATATTAAATCATATTGTATGACCTTGAAGAATTATATAATATATACAATGTATATTAGCTACTAAATTTATTATAATCATATTGTACAATTAGCTCATGCTTTCTACTTTAGACTTTAACTCTTGGGTGCTTTAATGCAACACATGGAGCTAATCAAGTGGGAAGTTCAAGTATAAAATTCATGGCTAGGAATACTTCATTAGAGAACTATAGAATAAAGAATTAGATCTATGAGGATGCTACATATTATGCACCCAAAGGTCTGCTACTTATTCTAAAAGTGAAATTACAATCAAGGAGGTGAAAATTAATAAACAAAATGCAGAAGGAAAAAAAGTCAAAAGAAAAAAAATGAGAAAATGGGAAAATCCAAGAAATAAAATAAATTGATGGTGAAGATTATGTCAACGACATGATCTTTAGGCCTCCAAACACTTCTCCTCGAAGAGGTGGGACGATATCCCAAAGAGCGCATGGTCAAGGCCAATTCATCCAAAAAAAAACACCCCTAATGTGCATTAAATTAGAGTTAAGTTTGGATGGTTAATAAAAAATGCAAGTGCAAGGATTTGTTTTGATTATAAAAAGATAAACCCTCCTATGAAATTTAATATCACTTTAGAATAAGATAGTGATCTAGAGGATAATCTTCCAAAAACTCAAAGTGATGTGTTTGAATTAATAATGTATGAAAAGATGAGTAGAAAAATTAAAGAAATAACCATAACCCCACTGTTTATTTGTAGGGTTGCATGGTTAGTAATTAAATGCTCTCCTAATCTCAATGGTGAAGTAGGAAAAGTCCAAAAGTTCTTCCTCGATCCCTCTACCTCCCTCCACCTCCAGGAAGGAAGATAATGTAAATTTTGAGGAGGAAGATTTCAATGAATTAATGGAATTAGCTTTTGGCTATTTTGTTATGTGTGTAAGAAATTATGTATCAAATGGTCTCACACTAGGTCAATGGACCAATGGCCAAGCTAAATACCATGATAGCCTTTCACACAAAAAAAAAGAGAAGCTTGAATAGTGGTATCAGTTTTGGAACCGTTAGTTTATTTAATATTGATAAAATTGCCTCATGATAACAAATTATCTAAAATCTAGAAGGGTCCTTGTTGAAATAATTAATTATCTTGATAGGATTTTTTCGAAACATCATATGTCTTTGATGAACTTCAAGTTTAGGATGCTTGCCCTTAATTTGAGGAAGAAATTAAATCAAAAGTCAATGAAATAAAAGAAATTAACCTCACAATAAAAGATGACCCTCGCCTTATCTTCATTAGCTCTTTATTGAGTGAAGATGAATCAAATGATCTAATCAAACTTCTTTCAAATTTTAGGGACTAGTTTTCTTAGTCATTTAATGAAATGCTAGGATTATTCTTTGATGTAGTAGTCCATCAATTGTGAATTTGACATGATGCCATTATCATTAACCATGCTCTTCAACGCATGCATATGGATATCAAACAACAAGGTATTTATAAGATTAATAAATTGGTTAAGGTTAGATTTATTTTAGAGTAGCAATACCGCTCTTGGTAAGATAGTGTTGTGCTAGTTCAAAAGAAAAATGATCAATTTTGAATACAAGTTGACTATAAATATCTAAATAAGGCATGTCCCAAAGATGAGTTCCCTTACCCATATTTGAACTCATAATGGAAATTACCTCTTCGCATTTTGTTTTCTCTTTTATGGATAGCTCATCTTGATATAATAAAAATAAGATGGCCCTAGAAGATGAGATAAATACAACATTCAAAACTTCTATAGGTATCTTTTGTTATAAGGCAATGCCATTTGGTCTGAAAAATACTCGCTCAATCTACCAGTGAGCTATGACCCAAATCCTTGTTGAACTCATCCATAATTAGGTAGAATGTTACATCAATAAATTTTTTGTCAAAAGAAAAGTCAAAGAGGATCACTTCATGACTTAAGAGTTATTTTGAGTGCTTATGTCGCTATGACCTCAAAATGATCCCCTTGAAGTGTACTTTTGGCACCACTTCAGTGAAATTTTTGGGCTTTGTAGTGAGGCATCACTATATCGAAAGTGAACTTGCTAAGATCATAGCAAACTTAGATTTGCCACCTTCTAATGCCTTAATTAAGGTCCCTTTAGGGAAGGTTGGCATATATAAGAGGTTCATTTTCAATCTCTCTAGAAGATGTCAACCTTTCCTTGTCCTAGCTAAAACAAACATTAAATTCATATGGGAAGAGAAATATCAAGATGCCTTCAAGAATATCTAACAATATCATATAAATTCCTGAACCTTGGCAGCCCCTGTTACAAGTAAACCACTTGTTCTCTACACTGCAACTCTTGATGAGTTACTTGGTGCCCAGTTGACTCAACTCAATGAAGAGGGAAAGGAAAATTCCCTCTACTCATTTAATTCATGACTTATTCTAATAGAAATTTTGTATCCTTCTATCAAGAAATATTGTCTTGCCTTAGTTTTTGCAGCCTAAAAACTATTACACTACATGCCTTCTCATCAGGTAAGTATAATCTCAAGAGTAAATTTTTTATAATATCTTATAACCCAATATACATTGTTAGGACATTAAGTGTGGTCATCTATGTTATGGCTTAAATTTAAAATAACATTCATTCCCCTAGGTGTTATAAAAGGGCATGCCATTACCGACTTCCTTACAACATACCCACTTTAAGCATATTCTCCCTTGTTGGGGAGTTTATTTTGATTGTGCAACATCTTTTTAATGAGGCAAAGCACAATCTACTCTTCCTTGAAAAGCCATAATTGTTTAAACATCTCCAAAAAAAAAAAAAAAAAAAAAAAAAAACAATCAGCATAACCTAAACCAGCACCCATCAAGTTCTTGGCACCGTTGTTAGATAATCTAAATTAGAAAAAAATTATTATTCTGCTTTACATTTTATAATGGTAAAATAACTATTAGTTTAATATAGTGTTATGTAGTTTTTAACTGCTTAAATCTTCGCATGCTTAGCAATATTATGATATTTTATTATCTATTTTTGCTCAATGTTTGAGTTTTTTTTTTGTTGCTTTATGTTGTATGAGTAATATTAAATAATTTGTGGAATTTCAATTTGATGCTAAAATTGAAGAAACATTAAACATAATTAGAAAATTTTGAAAATTTGAAAAAGAAATTAAAATGGATGAGGGTAGTTTTACCGTTCATATGGTTATATGGGATAAATTTTTTGGTAGAGAACTATGTGATTTTGTAGCTAATATCAATTTAATTCCCTTATCTATTTTATAAATACTTGATCTAGGAGAGTCCATCCTACCACTTTTACCCTTTAGCTAGCTACTGTTCATTTACCTTTCCTAAAGGGGTAGTAGAGAGAAGGCTAATTAAGGTAGATAAATTTGTTTTCCATGTAGATTTTATTATCCTAAATATATAAGAAGATAGGATGATACCTAATCTATTGATTATTCCATTCTTAGCTATTGATAGGGCCATTATAGATATCTAAAAGGTGAATTAACTTTGATAGTGTTAGATCAGAAAGTAGCCTTCAATATCTCAACATCAATGAAATTTCCAAATGATTAAAATGAGGAATGTCATAAGGAAAACTCTATTAAAGGTTAAGTGAAAGATTTTTTAGATGATTTACTATTAGAAAATTCTATGTAGATTCTTTGTGAGGAAGATAGTTAAGAAGTAGGCGAGACTTGTTTAATTAATTGGTGATGCTTGTAAGATATTTAGGAATAGGGATGAAGTGATTAATATTTAATCCCTAAGTAGATATTTGAAACCTTCAGTTGAAGAAGAACTTAATTTAAAACTTTAAGCCTTGCTAGCCTATTTGAAGTATATCATTTTAGGAGAATAATCATCTTTACTTATGATCATATCTACTGAATTATATCAATTAGGGTAAGTTTGTTAGGGTTCTTATTTTGAACTGTATTCAAGCACTATAATTTTGATGATAACAAATATTATTATGTATGTTACTGCTTCCTCTTATTCTGTGATATTTTGTTATGTGTTTGTGCATACTAACATTTCAGGAAATCAATCCACTATTCACTTGCAGTTCTGATCAGCTCATGACTTGGAAGATTGGAGTTAGAGTCAATTTTCATTTTTTTTTATGTATTTTCTCTTTTCTTGAGTCATATCATATAATTGGGTGGATAACTTTGCTAAGAAACCTAACACACACATAGGGGGGAGAGATGAAAATGTTTTTGAGAGAGTTTTTTTTTTGGATAATTCATACTATATGATATTGGTTTCATATTGTATGAAATATTTTACATTGTGCAATTTTAATTCGTACTTTACAAACTATTGTGCTCTATCAGAACCCTAGCCGCCAAAGGTTAAGAAAGATACTAATTTTGTACTGATCGTACAGTACAATTTTGAATGTAATATACACCCTAATTAAAATATTTCTTAATTTATCCAGCGATATCAGGTAATCAAATTATGGACAATTATTATGATTGATCATACTATAAGAAATTGTTAATACTATATAATTACCCGTGTATGAAATTGGTCGTCCCTTGGATTATACCAAATTAAATCCATGATTTTTTATTGATCATATCATATGATGTGCACAATGCTAGACGTTCAGCCGTGTACAAAGTTGGCCATCACAAGGATCGTCCCAAATAAACATAAAGACTTTCTACATATTATAATGTATGATGTTTGATCATATTGTATGATGTATTGCAAAACTTGAATAATTCATTTGAATAATCTTATTGGATGAGTCTAAATTGAGCTTATTGTACCGTATGATATGTGTATCGTACTGTATGAATAGAAGATAGATGGCATAGAAATTAGGATTTTTTTAAGCCCTCTATTTAAGGATTTCTAACACTCATTTTACACATCTTTGGTTGCTTTGTCTTCTTGAGAGGGAGGTTGAGGGAGAGAAGAAGGAGAGCTTGGTGAGAGAAGAGAGGGAGATTTTATGAGTTAGATGTTATGAGGGGATCCACGAGATTGCTCCAAGCAAAAATCTTTCCTAGTACCTATAAGCGTCTACCTGAATTCTCCATGTCTTTGGAGAAGAAGTTCTTCAACAAAGATAGTGGTTCTCTGACCATCACCTAGAGGGAAAAATAGAGTTGTAGTGCTCTAACCATTACTAGGAGGGTGAAAATAGAGTTGAGATTTTTGACCTGTAAAAGAGTCATGATTCTCTACCGCACCGGGGAAATGAAACAACATCTGTACAAGATTCTCTGCCTTGTTGTGAGAGCAAAAGAAGAGTCACTTCTATTTAGTGAAATACTTGAAGAGGGAGTCTCCAAGGAGTGGACGTAGGTTAGGTTGACCAAACCACTATAAATTTTGGTGTGTTTTTTCCCTTTTATCTTTTTTGCATTTATTTTTCTTGCGATTAACTACATAGGTGAAATTTTTTATTTATCTTTTTATTATGAATTTAATTCATTTTCGCATCAAGTTATAAAAAAGATTTTCTTTTGATAAAGAAGTTTTTGAGTATCCAAATCATCCCCCTCTAGGTTTGCCTCAGGACTAGTTCTTTAGGGTTTAACACCCCTTATGAACTTTCAAGTGGTATCAGAGCAGGATTCATAATTAGATCAAGTTTTAGAAAACTTTTGGAAAAGATCAATGCCTAACTTTAGAATTAGAAACACTATAGAATAATATTCAATTACTAGACCACCTCTATTTGATAACATTCCTTTTGATTTTTGAGAAACTTGGTTATCCACCATTATAAAATGAATTGATTATCGTATGTTGATGCTAGTTCAGGATCTTTATTTTGCACCCTTTGGATTAGTAAATGGTGTTAAAACTGTAATCCCTTTTTCTTAATTGACTACTGATGATAAAAATTTAGCCCAACTGAATGCTAAATATTTAAACTATTATTTCTGTGCTTTGAAATCTGATGATTACATGTGTGTATCTACTTCTACAACTAGAAATGAAATTTGGGATAGACTTTGCATAACCTAAGAAGGAACAGATGAAGTGAAATAATCTAGGATCAATATTCTACTTCATGATTATGAACTCTTTCGCATGAAACCTAGTGAAACCATATCCAATATGTATACTAGGTTTACACAAATTATCACATCCATGCATGCTTTAGGTAGAAACTTATCAAATTTATAAAAAATTAATAAGATTTTGCATTGTCTACCTAGTTTATATGATGCCAAAATAACAGCTATTTCAGATTCCAAGGATTTAAATGTTTATTCTATTGACATCTTACTTGGATCTCTAATTGCCTATGAACAAAGCATAAGTCAAAGGCAATCTGCTGTAGGAGAAAGAAAGAAAGACAATGGTAGACTTAAAGGCTAATGATTCAGATAGTTCCTCTAAAGTAGGAGATAAAAAAATCACACTGATGACACAACATTTTAGAAGCTTTTTAAGGAAAAAGAAAAAGAATCATCAGAAATGTAACAAAGGTAAGAATTATAGAAATTCTAAAGCTTCAAATGATATTGTTTGTTATGAATGCGCTAAACCAGGGCACGTTAAAATTGATTACTCAAATCTCAAAGGTCTCCAAAGCAAGGAGAATGTTAAAGAAAATGAAAAGTACTATAAGGCAAGAAATTATCTAAAAAATCCTTTTTGCTTACTCCCCTTCAGATTCATCTTGAATAGAAGCAAAAGAGAAAGTGAAAATCTATGCTTAATGGAAAACAACTATCTTGACCAGTCTGATCAAGATGAGGTATGAAAACTTTCATATGATGAATTACTTTCTATTTTAGAAGAGATTCATGATTCTTACAAGAAACTAAGAAAGAAGCGCGCTAGCTTGAAAACTAAATGCTTAGTTTTGCAAAAAGAAAGCGAAATGCTTAGAAAAGAAGGTTCTGATGTTGATAAGGATCATATGTCTTTGCTAGATGAGTTTGATGAATTGAGTAGGAAATATTATGCTTTATCTGAAACACATGAGTCTTTATAAACATTACAACTTGATTTAAAAGTCATTTAAAGAGTTAGAAGCATGTGTTAACATTTTAGATCTATGTGAGCACTCTTTAAAAATTAAAATATCTACTCTTGAAAGTGCTAATGAAATATTGTTAGAAAAAGTATGGGCTTTTCAAAATAAACATGTTTGTAAGCACTCACCATGTCATACATCTCATAAATCTAGGAATATGAATCATAACTATAATAGGTTAGTTAACCCTTTTCCTAATATTAGATGTTATTTATGTGGCATGTTAGGGCACATTAACCATACTTGCACCATTCATCATAGAACACACTTGGTGTGGAGACCAAAGCTGTATCAAACACAGCATGACAAGCATTTTGATGATTTATCCAAATTTAGGAAGTGACCCAAACTCACTTGAGCTCCCAAAATTGTTCTTACATGATTTTGGATTTTTGGGCTCTCACAAAAGACCCAGTGGGAACATGTGGTTTTTGTGCTCGATATTGCATCCTATCATTTGAAATCATCCATTCATATGCTTCTCAATGTTTTTGTTTTTGTGTTGTGATTTTTTATGATTTTTTTTTCATGTTTTTGTTCTTTTGGTTTTATTGTTCTTATTATTTATGTTTGTATCTTTATCCTCACATGAACGACCTTATTGAACTTCACTGTCTTTACTACAAAACCCAAATTTTTTTTTGAATCATATTATATGAACCACATTTGTTTAGTATGATTTGCACATCACTACTTAGATCATAACCCTTGGCTTGATGAATGATCGAGATTAGAGCTATCAATTATCATCGTACTGTATGAACTCCTCTTCATATTGTATGATCCACGTGTCAACTCCATTTGGGATGAATTGAATTTAGTTTGGTATGACATTTATTATCGATCATGCCATACAAATACCTATTCATACTATATGATACTTTTTTGTCAACAGACGTACAACTTGACTCCTCGGGATGAGATCCATGTTTCTAATCATCACGTATAAAGTCTGATCATACTATACGATCAGACATAACTTTTTAATGAATCGTATGGCCAAAATAATTGAATAAGACCATTATGTACGATCCCATGATCATATAGTACAATCTATTCTTTTTTTATTTAAATAACCTCATTAATTTTTTTCACACTTATGATCAAATCCCCTTCTCTTGCATTCAAATCTTTGCAATGGCTGGTGGAAAAAAAAGTTAAAAAAACCTTGGCCCATCCCTTCCATTTTGAAATCCTTTATGAATTTCTCGCAATACTTAGGATTAGTGGGGATGCAACGAGTATGTCTTCCCGAGTGTGTTATCAAAATGTAGAAATCACTACGGAGGACATATGAATTCACCTTCAACTTAACACCTAGGGAAATAAACCCCTTATCGTACCCTCTAGATCTGATTTTGACTTGAGTGATGTAAACCTGTTTCTTAGAAATGCTTCTCTAAGCTTCCACGAACCCTTAGTACAATGTTTAAATCAAAATGCCAGGGTTATCCAACATGTTCTGAGAACATCTATTATTCCTAAAGCTTGAGGACAAATATATATGACTCCCCTACTATGAATTGTCACCTACTTCATCATGTCAAACACTTAAATGGATGAAGCTAAAATGCTAATTGACTACATCCAAAACCTCACTTCCACTCGACTTTCAGCCACTTGGAGAGCAAAAAATCACCCTAGGATATGTGATTGGATATGTCCTATATAGAAAATTCAACATCACATATCCTACTCCTCCTAATCACACTATAATCTTCTTTTCAGATGCCTTCTTCTGGATGCTATTTCATAGGGATCAGAAGTCTAAAGATCCTCTCTTTGATGAAGAAGGAGAAGGTACTCATATAGTTGATCCTACACTTGCATCACTACCAATATGAGGAGTTGATTCAGATATTTGATTGCCTCGATCAACAATAAACCCAACATGATAATGATATGGGTTGGTACAGGGAGCAATTTGGGAACATCCAATAATAATTTACCAATATCTAACGGTAGTACGATAGATTTAGTTAGTTCTTCCAACCACCTTCACAGCTATGTTCTCATAAAGATCCATCTCTATACCAGTTTGTTCGTATTGTACTTTTATTTTTATTGCTCTATTTTTTGTTTTGTAGTTTGTTATTTTATGTCTATATCGTACTTTTCTTTCTAGTTCTTTTTATATTATTCAGTTAAATAAAAAAAAATACCATGTGCTTATTTCTTCTCTTTTAAGTGGTACTTTTTCTTTCTAACTGGTTTTATGTTCTTAGATATGATCTCGTGTATATGCTTTTACTTGTGAAATCTGTAATGAAAGAAAATTGTGTTTATGTTGTTCATATTGTACAATTTAACTCGTACTGTACGAATTTGATCATATTGTACTAATATATTCATACAATACGACTTGGATCATATTGTATGAATGAACTCTCTTCAAGGATCCTTACTTTTTGTAATAAACATACCTCTATTCTGACTTAAAAGTTTAATAAGTAATTACTAGCATTGTTAAAACTCAAATGATAAACAAATTTTAGAAAATTTTCAGATGCCTTCTTATCTCCTTTGCATGATAATTCCTTGAAATGAACTTTGTTGCAATCTATGACCCCTAGTCTGAGATTTTGATGATGACAAATAATATCTTCTGAATTACTATTCATTGAAGACCTTTGATTTATGCTATTGTCTGTGAGTATTAACATTTCAGGGAGATCACAAGTTACTCAGGACAACAAGAAGACTAAGGATGGGTAGTGTAGGAGTGTGAGTTTATAACATTATAATTTTTTTTTTCTTTTCTTGAGTTTGGCCATAAAATGCATATAAGACTAAGAAATCATGCACACACATAGGGGGAGAGGGTTTAAAAATGTAGATTTTTTTTCTCTGTTAATCGTACTGTACGAGTTTATATCATACTATACAATCTGATCTGGCTGAAATGACTTTCTATGAATAAGTTGTGCTATATTAGTTATATCGTACTATATGATATGTTACTAATCCAAAACCCTAGCCGTCAGATTAATTTAAGTAAGTTTAGTAGTTGTTCGTACTATACGAACCTATTCGTATTGTACGATTTATTTTGAATACTTACTTAAATTAACCCTGTGATTAGTGAAAAAATCAAGGATTAATTTCTAATTGGTTATCGTATTGTATAATATTGTTCGTACTGTACAATCAACTGAGGCTATTTTAGATAGTCCCGTATTTCGTATAGGATGATCCCTTGATTTTGACTAATCGTACTGTATGAAGTAGGTCATACCCTATGATGTATAGAGACGAGTTTCAATCATCTCGGCAATCATCCTGTATGAATAGAAAAGTTTTACATATCATATTGTACTAGTTTATATCTTACTGCATGAATGTATTCAAAATTTTTGGCTTGTTCATAAACCTTCGTGCTAGAATGAAACACATTTTGTACTAATCATATTGTACAATATTGGATCGTACTATATGATAGTAACAACTAATTGGAGAATTTTAAGGTTTTTGGAGCCCGTTTTAAGTATAAAAAACTTATATTTTTTTGTAAGTAATTATGAGAGATGAATGTGATTAGAGAGGGACTCCTTGGGAGAGAGCTCTTGAGAAGATTTTAGGGTTTGTGAGAGAAAGGATAAGGTGGGCTTGGTGAGGGAGGAATGTGAAGGAGATCACACGGTTACTCCACGCTTGCTGCACTTTGCTCCTCTTGTGGGCCGAGAAGATCTTGTGGGAGGCTCTCTAAGGGGGAGACTCTTCTACATCCGTATCCTCTAATGTGCTTATATCATTTTTTTTATGCTTTAAAATTTGAGGATTACATGAGAGTATCTATCTGTACTATTGGTAATGAGATTTGGGATAGAGTGTGTATCACGTACGAAGGAACTAGTGAAGTTAAACAGTCTAGGCTTAACAATTTATTGCATGATTATGAACTCTTTCGTATGAAACCTAGCAAAATAATATCTGACATGTACACTAGGTTCACCCAAATTGTGAAATCCTTGCATGTATTAGGTAGAGAAATTTCAAATTTTGAAAAAAGTTAATAAGATTCTTAGATGCTTATCTAGTTCCTATAATGCTAAAATTACTACCATCATTGAATCTAAAGATCTAAATGTTCATTCTATTGATAAATTGCTTGGGTCACACATTGCATATGAGTATGGAGTAAGTCAAAGGCAAAGTGATGCAGGTGAAAGGAAGGAGCGGATGGTGGCATTAAAAGTAAACAACTCAGAAAGTGAAAGTTCTACAGGGGAGGAAAAAGATGACATAGCCTTGATGACCTGACAGTTCAATAAATTTTTGAAAATAAAATAAAGGCATCATTATAACAACTAGAATAAAGGTAAAAGTTTAAGAACTACTAAAGTTTTATCTGACAAAATTTACTTTGAGTGTAGAAAACCAAGTCACCATTGAGCTGATTGCCCCAACTTAAAGAGTCAGCCAGCTAAGCAAAAAGGAGTGGACAAGGTAAGTACATGAAGGGGAAGATGAAGACACAAAAGGCATTTTGGACCGACTTTGTCTTAGAATCATCAAAATATAAAGCAGAGTAACGAATTTATGTCTAATGGCTAATAATAATCTTGTTCAATCGGATCAAGATGAGGGACGCTCTCACAAAAAATCTAGTGAGAGCATGTGGTACCTGGACAGTGGTTTCTCGCGACATATGACTGAAGATATGAAGAAGTTCATTTTACTAGAGACCAGGACTGGAGGCAAAGCAATATTAGGAGACAACACTACCAGGAAAGTGGTAGGCTCAAGTATTATTGGAAATGCTAAGAATTTTTTAATTAAAAATATTTTGAAGAATAACTTACTAAATATTAGTTAATTGTGTGATAAAGGTTTTGACATTAAATTTCTTTCTAACAAATGCCTGATTAGTTTAAATGACAAACTTGTATTAGAAGAAAAATTAATGAATAATATTTACATGTTAGATCTTGGTTGCATTGGTAATTTAAATTCTTTTTACTTAAAAATAATAGTAGATGACTCGTGGCTATTACATAGGAGACTATACCATGCTAGTATGAAAACACTTAGAAACATCACTCAGAAAAATCTAGTTAGAGGCGTACCTAAGTTTGACTTCACTAAGGACCATCTATGAGATGCCTGCCAACTAGGAAGATAAATCAAATTATCCTTTTGTTCAATCAAAGATGTGATCACCTCTAGGCCATTAGAAATCCTTCACATGAACTTATTTGAACCCGTTAGCACTACTATCCTAGGTGGGAAAAATTATGGTTTTGTGATTGTATACGATTTCACTAGATTCACTTGGGTAAGATTCCTAGCATATAAGAATGAGCCATTTGAGGAATTTAAGATATTCTCCACTTGGATTCAACAAAAAATTAGGATGTGAAATCTCAACAATCCATAGTGATCATGGTGGAGAGTTTCAAAATGAAAGATTTGAATCATTCAATCAAGATATAGGAATAGAACATAATTTCTCAGCCCCTAGAACACCTCAACAAAATGGAATAGCAGAAAGAAAGAATAGAACATTGGTAGAAGCTACTAGGGCAATGTTAGCTGAGTACACCCTTTTTAGATATTTTTTTGCAGAAGTAGTAAACACGGCATTTTATGTCTTAAATAGAGTGAACATTAGATAAAAACTGAATAAAACTCCTTATTAACTCCTTAAGGGTAGAACACTGAATCTTTCACACATACATGTCTTTGGTTACAAGTACTTTTTCTTAATTAATGGCAAATTTCCCTTAGGAAACTTTGATCCCAAGTTTGATGAGGGTGTCTTCTTAGGTTATTCATATGTAGGTAAGGCCTATAGAATCTTTAATAAGAGAACCCTAGTAGTAGAAGAGTCGACCCATGTAGTATTTGATAAATTAGATAAGCCATATGAATCTAAAATTGAAGAAGATGAAATAGAAGCAATTCAGGGAGTAGAAACTATGACCATAGGAGAATGGGTAGAACCTCTAGAAGATTTTCCTAGAGAATGGAGATATTCTTTTAGTCATCCTAAATAATTAATTTTAGGAGACCCTTCAGAAGGTGTAAGAACTAGGCACAAATTTAAGAAGGAGGTTAGTAATTTAGCATTCATTTCTATGATAGAACCCACGTGTATAGACCAAGCTTTAGGAGATGAATTCTGGATCCTAGCAATACAAGAATAACTGAATTAATTCACTAGGAATGATGTTTGGGAGTTAGTCAAGAGACCTAAAGAACAGAGTGTAGTTGGAATAAAATGGGTCTTTAAAAATAAAGTGAATGACTCAGGAACCATAATAAGAAATAAAGCCAGACTAGTAGCTAAGGGGTATAAACAAATTGAGGGAATAGACTTTGAAGAAACCTTTGTCCCGGTAGCTAGACTAGAAGCCATAAGAGTGCTCTTAGCTTTTGCTTGCTTCAAAAGTTTTAAACTATATCAAATGGACGTAAAGAGTGCTTTTCTGAACGGGAAAATCAAGGAGGATGTTTATGTTTAGTAACCCCCTGGATTTGAAAGTTCACAATTTCCAAACCATATTTTAAAATTAAAAAAATGTACTTTATAGGTTAAAGCAAGCACCTAGAGCTTGGTACGAAAGTATTAGCTCATTCCTACTAGATAGATGATTTGTTAAGGGTAGTATGGACACTACACTCTTTATACAAAAGGTTAAAGTTCAAATTCTCATTATTCAGATTTATGTGGATGACATTTTATTTGGATCTTTAGATAAAAATTTATGTGATGAATTTTAAAAAATAATGAGTAATGAGTTTGAGAAGAGCATGATGGGAGAGCTTAATTACTTTCTTTGCTTTAGCATAAAATAAATGGATAATGAAACATTTTGTAGTCAAACAAAATACATTAAGGATGTTCTAAAAAAATAAGAAAGGAATAGTGCTAAGCCCTTGAACACTCCAATGAGCTCTACAATTCAACTAGATAAAGACCCGAATGGAAAACCAG
The DNA here is from genome assembly GCA_016618105.1 of Dendrobium huoshanense. Lineage (NCBI taxonomy): Eukaryota > Viridiplantae > Streptophyta > Magnoliopsida > Asparagales > Orchidaceae > Dendrobium > Dendrobium huoshanense. The sequence goes on from CM028351.1 coordinate 52,586,402, forward strand.
TCGACCAGAAAAAATATAGAGGAATGATCAGATCACTCCTATACCTGACTGCCAATAAACCAGACATAATGTTTAGTGTGTTCATCTGTGCCCATTTTCAAGATGGCCCTAAAGAGTCTCACTTAACCGCAGTCAAGAAATTCTTAGATATCTAATAGGCACCCCGAACTTAGGAATCTGGTATTCTAGGTACAACACTTCCTTTAAAATCTTAGGGTACTCAGATTCTGATTTTGTAAGATGTAGGGTATATAGAAAAAGCACCTCTAATACTTGCCAATTCATAGGACAATTTTTAGTTTCTTGGTACAGTAGGAAGCAAAATTTTGTAGCCCTTTTCACAGACGAGGCAGAATATATTGTAGTAGGAAGCTGTGTTGCACAAGTACTATAGTTGAAGCAACAAATTCTTGATCTTGGATTACCTGTAGGAACCATCTGAATCATGTGCGACAACACAAGTGCAATTTGCATTTCTAAAAATCTAATTCAACACTCTCGAACAAAACATATAGACATTAGACACCATTTCTTAAGATACCATATTGCTAAAGGAGATATATAGAATTGAATCACATAGCTAATCAATTGGCAGACATCTTCACAAAACCACTAGCCTACGACAAATTTAGCACTTTGAGGATAAGACTAGGTGTCATAGACATTAATGCATAATTTAAATTTTTTTCTAAGGCTGTTCCTGATCATCACACACTCACTACACCAAACTTGACAATTTACATTTTCCTTATCGTACTGTACGATCCACTATCGTACTGTACGATATATCGAAACTACATATATCACAATCTAGGCTTGAATTTCATCTCTATTAATCATACTATACGATGCCTATTATACTGTATGAAATAGGTGGAAGTTCATTGAATTTGTTTAGTACTACATTATTGAATATCGTACGATATGATATATCCGCTTCGTACTGTACGATCCACATCAGCAAGGGATTGAGATAAATTTAATCAGTTTGGTATGGTATTATTAATGATCATACTGTACGATATCTCCTCTTCATACTATACGATCCACATCAGCGAAATGGATAAGGATGACTTGAAGGTGGTTGGTACGATATAATGGAAATTCATACTGTACGAACACCTATTCGTAATGTATGAAGCTTTTCATCAAAGGTCATACCGATGACCCTCGGGATGATCGAAATCCTTTTGATCGTACTGTACGATACATTTCATACTGTACGATTTGACCACCTTTTTTGAACTGATCAATCATACAACATTATTGCCACATCATACTATATGATACCAGATCGTACTATACGATATGTCCAATATTCTATAAATTGGCCGTATTTGAAGCTTATTTCACTCATTCATCCTTCTCTCACTTAATATAACCTGCCTTCCCAAAATGTTGAGCTCTAGCAAGCGAGGTCGTCTAGTCGTTGGAGGCTCATCTTCCTCACGCCGACCCAACGACCATTTCCTAAATGCCGACAATGAAGTAGCCTATCACAAATATAAGGGATGTAAAATCACATCATCTCGAATGTTAAACCAAGCTGCACTAAATTTTGAGGTATTGCCTCTATTCGTATCCACCACTTTTCAATTCCTTCTGACTCTAGCATTCCCATACAATTCAGAACTCATTTTCGAATTCTTGACTAACCTCACAATCAACATCAAAAAACATACCCTCACCTCCTTTGTCTGCCAATAAAATGTTGAGGTCACTAAAGCAGACCTTGCCCAATATATTGGGCTCTCCACTAACGGTCCTAGAGTTAATTCCTTTCTTGCTAATGAATTCGATTGGAGTGCTACGAACTTAGTTCTTAGGAATGTTGCCTTCTACCAACACCAACCACTTGTTCAATTCCTCACTCAAAATGCTAGAATCATTCAACACATACTTAGAACCTCAATAGTGCCCAAAGCTAGCGATCGAGTCCGCATGACCCCAGGTTTATCTATCACTACCTATCTTATCATGTCCAACACCAAATTTGATGAAGCATATTTGATTATCGATTATCCGACCCTAATTTGGCTCCCTATCACCCGTAGAAAATAAAATCTAGCCCTTGGCCACCTTATAGGGTACATTCTTCAAAATAAATATCAGTTAACCTATCTCGGTGAACCCGATAACCTACCTATTTTCTATATGGATGCCTCCTATATTTTATTTCATCGAGGGCCAGAGCCTGAAGAACCTGATTTTGATGATGAAGAAGGAGACGCTACTCCAGAAGAGGCTCCTCTTTGACCAAGATGATATGCACCACCCCGAGCACCTGCACTAGCCTACCCTCACGATGATTTGGTCGAACAATTTGACCAACTCCAGGGTTATCTTGACACTCATAGAAAAGAATAACATCAACATCATGAGGACGACATGCAATGGTTTGGGAAATAATTTTTCTCAATTGATCAATAATTTGCGTCCCTCCACCAGTACTTCTAGCACCCATCACCTCCACCTCTAAGTGATCAGGATCCTCCTTTTTGAAGTGTATCTATTTTGTACTACTTTTCTTAGTGTTGTTTCTTGACTCCTCTTTTTGGTGATGTCAAAAGGGGGAGAAGTCTGTTGTAGTTCGTTGTCTTGCTTATGTTTACTTATGTCTATGTTCAATGAAATGCATCTTTTCTTTTCCTATCTATTTCATGATGTTTTAATTAATTAAAAAATGAAAAAAAAAACCATGCAAATTTGCTTATAACCAACATTATTTGACATCTTAACAAAGGGGGAGCTTGTTGCAATCCACGACCCCTAGTCTGAGATTTTGATAATGACAAATAATGTCCTCTAAATTACTATTCATTAACTACCTTTGATTTTTGCTCTTGTCTGTGAGTACAAACATTTTAGGGAGATCACAAGTTACTTAAGATAACAAGAAGACTCAAGACTGGGTAGAGTAGGAGTGTGAGTTTATAACATTGTAATTTTTCGTTTATTTTTTTTTTCTTTTATTGAGTCTATCCATAAATTGCATATAAGATTGAGCAACCATGCACACACACACACAGAGAGGGTTTTAAAAATGTTGATTTATTTCTCTGTTTATCATACTATACGAGTTTATTTCGTATTATACGATCTGATGTGGCTGAAATGACTTTCTATGAACAAGTCATAATGTATGATTTATATCGTACTGTATAATATGTTACTAATCCAAAACCCTACCCGCCAGATTAATTTAAGTAAGTTTATTAGCCTTTCGTACTGTACAAATTTATTTGTATTGTACGATTTATTTTGAATACTTATTTAAATTAACCCCATAGTTAATGGAAAAATCAAGGAATAATTTCTGATTGGTTATCGTATTGTATGATACTGCTTATACCATACGATTAACTAAGGATATTTTCGATCATCCTGAGCTTCATACTAGATTTCTTTTGATTTTGACTAATCATATTGTGTGAAGTAGGTCGTACCCTAGGATGTACAGAGGCGAGTTTTTATCATCCCGACAGTCATCCTGTACGAATAAAAGAGTTTTATAGATTGTAATGTACGAGTTTATATCATAGTATGAATGTATTCACAATTTTTGGCCTGTTCTTAAACCTTCGTATCAGGATGAAGCCCATTTTTTACTAATTATACTGTACGATAATGTATCATACTGTACGATAGTAACAGCTAATTGGAGAATTTTAGGGTTTTTGGAGCCCATTTTTAGTATAAAAAAACTTCTATTTTTAGTAAGTAACTGTGAGAGAGGAACGTGATTAGAGAGGGATTCGTTGGAAGAGAGCTCTTGAGAAGATTTTAGGGTTTGTAAGAGGAAGGAGAAGGTGGGCTTGGTGAGGGAGATCACACGGTTGCTTCGTGCTTGCTGCACTTTTCTCCTTCTGTGGTCCGAGAAGATCTTATGGGAGGATCTCTAAGGGGGAGACTCTTCTACATCGTGTCCTCTAAGGTACTCTGCCTTCTCCAAGATGGAGAAAAATTAGATGGTACGCTGCCATCTCCAGGAGGATGATAAAGAGTTTGGCACTCCGCCACGCCGGGTTGGTGAAAGTGAGGTTTCTAAGAGCTTCACCGCCTTATCGAGGGGGAAAAAGAAGAACTATTATTTAGTAGTGAAATTCCCGGAGTGGAGGACTCTGGGGAGTGGATGTAGGTCAAGTGACCGAACCACTATAAAATCTCTGGTGTGATTTTTCCTTTACCGCTTTTATTTTCACTTGCATTTTATTTTCATTACAATTTCATGGTGAAAATCATTGTGAGATTCATTGTTGCAAATTGTGTTCAAGTACTCGCTTCTGCATTGTTTTAAATTTTTTATTTAAATTTTAAAATAAAATTAGAACTCTTGTTTAGGATTTTTTTATTACAACAATTTTCTCAATTCACCCCCCCTCCCCCGCTCTTGGCGCATCTAGTAATTTCAAACTTGAAATCTAAATTGAATTGGTGTTAATATTGTTTAAATTAAAACATTTTCCTTCTGCTAAATATTTTTATATCATGAGTATTTTCTATAATTTGATAAACAAGATTCATTATTTTTCATAAATCAGGCTATTTATTCCTATTATAAATACCGGGTTTATTTTGTAGATTATTACTCCCTATAAGAGAGAGTGAGTTACTCCTCTCTTTCATTTGGATGATAATCTTTTACTATTGAGATTATGAAAGATTTACAAAGGAAGCAATTTGCAAAAATTCAAAAGAGGAAAAAAATGAGCCCAAAATAAAAAGATGTGCAATGATGCCAAAAATAAAAGGTTCACTATGTGTATCAAAAATAAAAGATGCACAATGTACGTATAAAAACTGATAAAAGAGGCATAAAAAGTGCCCAACTTAAATTAGCTTCTCTTTTTGGTAAATCTTTAAGTCTTAGAAAATTCTTGTGTTTCATTATATGTTTGTTACATCATTTTGGAAAATCTTGGCTCTTCATTCATTACTTTTACATAATTAATTTTTGATATATTTCATCCTAGCAGTCTATAAAGTTTAAGTTTCATTATCCAACTATAATTCTTGAATTAGATTTTTATTTAAATAAAGGATTTTAATCTATGAAGATGTTAAGCTGGGTGTGCAAACTCTTAAATTCAAATCTTCTAGTTCTAATAAAGTCAACACCTATCTTATTTATCTCTTTTCTTTGTAGAGTACGCTTATTATATTTTATAAATGCCTATGAGAGTTCTCATGATTGTAATAGTTCTTTCTTTACTTGAGTTATTTGTTGGTTTGAGTCTATTTGTCTTATGCCTTTGGTGTTTCTGTTGTCGGTTTTTCTTCCTGTAGTTTTCCCTCTTTTTGTGATGCTAAAAGTGGGAGTAGTATTTTTTTTATTTATCATTATTATCATTGCTTTATTTTTTATAGTTTATAATTGTTATTATTATGTGCATTTAAAAATAAAAAAATAAAAAAATGGTCGTTACACTCCCTTCTCCTACAGTTAGTTATCAACTAAGGTAGAGTTTAGAGAAAGCATTTTTTAAAATCTAAAAAAACAATAGTTGCCACAATAAAAAAGGAAGAGATTATTGTGAACCGTATTCAAGCACTATAATTTTGATGATAACAAATATTATTGTGCCTATTAATACTTTATCTTATTTTTGTGGTATTTTATTTTGTGTTTATGCATACTAACATTTCAGGAAATTAGTCCACTCTTCATTTGCAATTCTAATCAGCTCAAGATTGGGTAGACTAGATTACTGTCAGCTTTCATTTTATTCTATATTTTCTCTTTTCTGGAGTCATATCATGTAATTGGGCAGATAACTTTGTTGAGTAACATAGGGGAAAGATGTAAAAAATTTTTAGATAGTTATTTTTTTGGGTAATTCATACTATACGAAATTGGTTTCGTACAATATGAAATATTTTGAACTATACAATTTTAATTTATATTGTTCAAACTATTGTGCTATACTAAAACCATAGATACCAAAGCTTAAGAAAGATACTAATTTTGTAAAGTTCGTACAATACAATTTTGATTGTATTATACACCCTAATTAAAATAATTCTTAATTAATCTCATGATATCACACCATCAAATCATGGGTAATTATTGTGAATGATCATACTATATGAAATAGTTTGAACTGTATGATTACCCGTGTATGAAATTGGTCATCTCTTGGATTGTACCAAATGAAATTCATGATTTTTGTACTAATCATATCATACGATAACCACAGTGTTGGATGATTACGTGTGTATGTAGATGGCTGTCCCAAGGATCATCCCAAATGAATAGAAGGAATTTTTGCATATCATACTATACAATGTTTGATCTTACTATATTAAGTATTACACAAGTTGAACAGTTCATTTAAAAGATATTGCTGGATGAGTCTAAATTGAACTGATTGTACCGTATGATATGTGAATCATTTTGTAGGAACAAAATATGGATGGCTTAGAAATTAGGGTTTTTTTGAAGCCCTATATTTAAAGATTTCTAACACGCTTTTTAGACATCTTTGGCTACTTAGTCTTCTTGAGAGGGATCATGGGGGAGAGAAGAAAGGATAGCTTGGTGAGAGAAGAGAGGGAGATTTTGTGAGGGAGAAGTTGTGAGGGGATTCATAAAGTTGTCCAAAAAAGAATCTTGTTTAGTTCCTATAATTATTTACCTTAAATCTCTGTATCTCAAGAGAAGAAGTTCTTTAGCAAAGATTATGGTTCTCTGACCATCACCTGGATGGTGAAAATAGAGTTGTAGTTCTCTAACCATCACCTGGATGGTGAAAATAGAGTTGTGGTTCTCTGACCAACACAAGGAGAGTGGAAATATTATTGAGGTTCTTTGCCTGTAAAAGAGTTATGATTCTCTACTGCATCGAAGAGGTGAAACAGCTTATGTATAGGCTTCTCTACCTTATTGTAAGAGTAAAAAGAGAGTTACTTCTGTTTAGTGCAATACTTGGAAAGGGAGTATCCAAAGAGTGGACGTAGGCCAGGTTGACCAAACCACTATAAATTTTAGTGTATTCTTTCCTTTTATCATTTTCACATTTATTTTTCTTGCGATTAATTATGTGGGTGAAAATATTGATTTATATTTTTATTGTGAATTTAATTCATTTTTGCATCAAGTTATAAAAAGATTTTTCTTTTAATAAAGGATTTTTAAATATCCCTCTTTGGTAGCCTCGGGATAGTTCTTTAGGGTTTAACACCGCTCATGATCTTTTAGTTATTTATGAGTTTAAGAAAGATTTTTGTTAGACCATAACATACATTAAAATAATTATTCCATCCATTTGCATGCATAAGATTTTGATGGAGGAAAATTCCTACCCAAAAGCTGATCCCAAAAGAAGACTGAACCCTATAATAAAAGAAGTTATTAAAAAGGAAACACTTAAGTGGTTAGATGTAGTTTTTATTTATCCTATTTTTGATAGTTCTTGGGTTAGTCTAATTCATAGTGTTACTAAGAAGGGAGTTTTGATAGTTTAATTAATGAAAAGAATTAATTGATCCCTATTAGGATAGTTATTTGATGAAGGGTTTGTATAGACTATAGGAAGTTGAACAAAAAAACTAGGAAGGACCAATTTCCCTTGCCTTTCGTTGACTAGATGTTGGTTTGGTTTGTAGGACATTCTTTTGATTTCTTCTTAGATGGATATTCATGATACCATCAATTCCTTAGCACTTGGTGATTAAGATAATACCAAATTTACCAATCCTTATGGGACTTTTACATTTAGGAGGAAGCCTTTTGATTTGTATAATGCACCTACTACTTTTTAGAGGTGCATAATGTCATTTTTTCTGGCTTAATTAGGCAGGGCATTAAAATTTATATGGTCAATTTCTCTATTTTTGGTACCACTTTTTGATTCTTGTTTCGGGCATTTAACTTTTGTTTTGAAAAGATATGTAAAAAAATTTGGTATTTAATTAAGAGAAATGTCAATTTATGGTAACATAAGGTGTTGTCTTAGGCCATAAAATTTCTAAAGAAAGGCTTATAAATAGATAAGGTTAAAGTGCAAGTAATTGAAAATTTACCACCTCCCACTTCTGTTAAAGGACTTAGAAGTTTCATTGGTCATGCTTGGTTCTATAGAAGATTCATTATTCATTTTTTAGAAATTTCAAAACCCTTATGTCACTTTCTTGAAAATGATGTCTTTTAGGACTTTGATGATAAATGCCTAAAAGTTTTTAATATTTTGAATCAACACTTAATCTTTGTGCATATTATTGTTACACTTGATTTGAAACACCATTTTGAATTTATGTGTGATGCTTATAATTATGCTGTAGGTGTTTTGTTAGGCCAAAGAATGTAAAAAAATTTCAATCCATTTATTATATTATCAGAACCTTAAATTCAACACAATTTAATTACACAAACACTATAAAGAATTGTTAGTTATTATATTTTCCTTTGTAAAATTTGGATCTTATTTGATTAATAATAGTGTTATTATTTACGCTGACCATTATACTATTAAATTTCTCATGAAAAAGAAAGTTGCCAATCCAAGATTTGCGAGGTAGGTTCTTTTGTTGCAAGAATTTGATGTATGAATTCTTGATAAGAAAGGAACTGAGAACTATGTGGCTAATCATTTATCTACAGTTGAGCTAAAAAAACTTGCATGTGATGACTGTGAAATAGATGAGATGTTTCCTAAAGAGCATTTATTTGTTGTTCTTTCAGTTAGTATGACTTGGTATGTTGATATTATGACTTATATATTTAGTGGGGTAAATTCTACTAACATATCTTATTCCCAAAGGTGCAAATTTCTACATGATGCTAAATTATATTTTTGGGATGACTCACTCTTATTTAGGAAATGTAAGGATCAAATCATTAGGTAATGTGTCTTTAAAAATAAAATAAAATAACTAATTTGAGATTATCATGATTCTGAATAGGGAGGCCATTATAAAGGTTTTAGAACTTCTAATTTTTTACAGCATGGATTTTGTAGGTATACTCTATTTAAAGATGCAAATGAATTTGTTAAGATCAATGTTAGAAGGTATGCAATATAACTAAAAGAAAAGAAATGCCTCTTTGTTTGATTTTAGAAGTTGATTTTTTTTTTTATGTCTGGGGACTTAATTTTATGGGACCTCTTGTGTACTATTTTGGAAATGAATATATTCTAAAAGTATTTTATTATAATAAATTAAAGGAATAGTAACTCTCAAAATGGATGCTTAGGTGGTAAATAAATTTCATAAGAAAAATAATTTTTTTTCCAAATTTGAAGTACCTAGAGTGATTATTAGTGATAGAGGGAATCATTTTCATAATATAAAATGTGGAGACATTGGTTAAAAATATGGTATTATATATAAGGTATCAATTTCTTATCATCCATAAATAGTGGTTAGGTTGAAATAAGTAATAGATATATTAAGAGAATTTTCGAAAAAAAAAATTGTAAGTCTAAATAGGAAGGATTGTGCTTTGAAGTTAGATGACACACTTTGGGCTTATAGAATTGCATTTAAGTTACCTACTGGAATGTCACCTTATAGAATACTTTTTGGAAAAATCAAATCACTTACCTTGTAATTGGAGCTTAAAGTATTCTAAAAGAATTGAATTATAATTTTAAGGATTCTAAAGAGAAAAGAATGATACAATTTAATGAATTGGATGAATTTAGACATGAAGCTTATGAAAATGCAAAAAAAATTATAAAGAGAAAATGAAGAAGCATCACAATTATATGCTTCTTAGGTAAGAATTTGCACTTGGCCAAGAAGTTTTATTGAATAATTCAATATTAAAATTATTTCTAAGAAAATTGAAGTCCAGGAGGTTCAGACCATTCATTATAGTAAAGGTATATCCTTCTGTAGATGTTGATATCCATAAAATCATTACATTTTGAAAGTTAATGTTCTTAGGTTCAAAATTTATCTAGGAAGAGATGTTGATCGCCTTAGAAGCTCTGTTTAGCTAGCTCATTCTTAAATAAACGCTTAGCATAATATGGTTAAAGACTATAAACTTAGTGCTGCTTCGGAGGCAAAATGATTAATTTTTGTGCCTTTTATAAGAGTTATTATGGATGAATACTATACAATTAATGCTATTTGGGAGGTAACCTAATTGATCCTTTTATTTACTGTGGATTAGGATGTGTGTTGCAGATGTTATTTTTAAGTATAGAAATCCATGTGGCTTGTTTTGAGGTTAGATGTATCATGTTGTGTTTATTTTAGTTAAATGTGGAGATAAGAAAATCATTTTTGAAAATTTATTTCTGCACCGCAATGTTATAATAATTATTAAAATGTTTTATATATTCAATTTCATCGTAGTGTGAAAGAAATCAATTATCGTAGTGCCATTTCTCCCTTTGGAGCACCGTAGTGCTAATCCCTTAGCTCTGCAATATTGAGCTCTCTAATCATTTTATCAGGTAGAGCATTGTAGTTCCACCCATGTGGTGATACAGTGCTTAGTAAAATTTTAAATATGGTAGATGAAGCACTCTGGTGGCGGTCATCTCAAAATGCTACATCACTACCACAATAAAAGCACCACGATTCCATTTTCCAAGGGTAGCACTGTAGCACTCGCTATCCCAAGCATTGTAGAATGTTTACTTGATTTAACAAAAATTTATTGAGAACTACAACATCATTTAAGCCAGTGTTGCAATGCTATCCTAATTATAAATAGAGATTGGTTTGAAATTTTATTTCCATCTGCACTTCTCCAAAATTTTGACTTTTTTACTTGTCTTACTATTGCACTGTTTGTTTGAGTTATAACTTTTGGATAATTGAAAGTTAAGATTATAAGTATTTAATAGTACACAACTTGCAAAATATTCCTAATAAAATAGTTAAAATAATAATTAATCCTTTCATTTAAAAAATTAGTCATTCTGAATAAGTAAATTTATAAAGTTCACTTAAGCACTTGACTATTTATGAAGGAATATTAACTTTAGGATTAATGTAAATTAAATCATTGGATTAATCCTAAAATAACTTAAAGGCAAGTGATATGGAATTAGGAGAATGCTAACAAATTTTAAATTAATATAGCAATGAGGTAAGAGACAGGTATAGCACTAAAAAAGGTATTTTAGTAAAACAAATGAAAAAAAAAGAAAAATATTGAAAAATGCTAAAGTATTAAGTGTTAAAAATTGGTGCTTGCAATGTTTATCCCCTTTAAAAAATATTAATTGGTAGCACTTGGCAGGCATTTGAAATCATTGTAACGTACTTTGAAAAATAAATAAATAAAAACAAGAAAAAATAAAAAAGTGCTAAATATTTGACTATTAAAAATTGTTACTTATAATGTTTAGCCCTACTTATATACTTCTAAACAGAATTATTGGAATCCTAATACTTAAAGAAAGCAAATAGGCCAACTTGAGGAATAACTAAAATGATAATTTTTAAAAATCCTAAAAAATTCAATAAACATATGTATGTTAGTCTAATTATTCACTCATAAGAGTTTATCTTATAAAGAATTTTAATTTAAAAATATAAATCATGACATTAAACATTATTTTATTAGAAAATCTTTCAATTTATGTACTGTATAAATACTTAGATTATTAGTTATATATTTTACCAAGACTTAGAGTAAAGGAAAAATCTTAAAATTTATTTTTATCTAGTGTAATTTTTATTACTTAAGGACAAGTTATAATATAAAATTTGGGTGTATTTTATAATATAAATTTGATATGTTATTTTCCTATGATTGTTATTTTATGCGTACAAACCTTGTGTTTTGTGTGGAAAAATATATGGGAAAAGAAAATTTAACCAGTGCCACAACGCCACCTTCGCAATACCGTAGCCCCAGAACTCCTTTCAATGCCACAATGCCACACCCTCAACACTACCTTGGAAAGCTTACCAAAAATTGGTTGTAGGGCTTAGTGTCTACGTGCTAATCAGTAGCACTATAACACTATATTAGAGCATCGTAGTGCTAGATTGCCTAGTGCCATGGTGGAAGACAATTGAACAAATGAACTGACATGATGATTGATGAACCAGAGCAACAGTTTAGAAACACAACCAAGTCAAATCCATAATGCTACTAGTTCTATTAAAAAAAAAACTATGAATTGTGACCTTATTTCTTGAGTGTGAAGAGAGGCCGCTCAGAGGAGTCATTGATAGTGTCATTTTGACAGAGTGGGTAAGTGTGTGTGGGTTGTAAAGGGGAAGGTGTAGCTTGAAAGTTTATTAGTTTGTTGTGAAAACAATTGAATTATGAAATGACTCACCAAGAGTGGGTGAATTGGTTTTTTTTTTAAATTTCAAAACTTTTATATTAAAAAACCAAAATTAAATTGAATGCAAAAGTAATCACAATTCACAGTGTGAACCAAAATTATGTACTAATTGTGTTTTTGATTCTCTAGAAAAGTTAAATAAATTTTTTTATTCTTTTTATTTTTTTATTTTAAAAAAAAATCAACTGTGATCAAGCACAATTATCTTTATATCAAGCTACTAGCAAAACAATAACCAATTTGTAGAAAATAATATATGTAAAAAGTAAAAACTATTGAAAGTAAATGTTGAAACTAAAAGAATGCAAACTAGATTATTTTTCTGGTTTGATCAACATAACCTATGTCCACTCCTTGAAGTCCTCTTTGGGTATTTCACTAAACAATAGTGACTCTCCTTCAGTCCCCATGGCTAGGTGGGACAGCATTTATAAAACCCCTTTGAGCAACCCGGTGTGGTGGAGTAACCGCAATTCCCTTTAACCTCCTTGGTATGGCAAAGTAGCTAGAATCCCTTTTACCTCCCTACCTTAGTAGAGAGCCAAGATCCCTTCTACCTTCTCGTTGTGGTAGAGAGCTAAAATATATTTCACCTTCCTTATACAGTAGAGAGCCAAAATCTCTTTTACCTTTTTAGTTTGACATAATAGCCAACTACCTTTAATACTAAAGGATTCTTTACAGAGCTTCCCTCAAGTTAAATATTGACATTTGGAGGAACTTAGTTGCAAGTTGTATAGAGAAAATCATGTGAAAGCCCTCTCACACTTCCCAAAAATCCATAAAGATCTTCTACATGTCACACAATCTCACCCTTCCTCCCTCTTTACTCAATGCCCTCTCTTCAAATTCTCTAATAAAAAAAAAACTGTCTAGTTGCCTAATGACTTTTTCTTAGGTTTTTAAGAGAGTTTAAAAAGTGAGCTTCCAAAAATCCTAATAATTGAATTCTACCAACTCTATTCATATAGTATGATTAGTTCATCACTATCATAGATCATCTAGTATGATTTGAAATCACCATAAATGATTAGTTCAAGTCAAACATCAGATCGTACAGGATAAACAAAGGTTTATTCAAAGCGTTCTGTTGTGATTCATATTGTACAATACATGATTGTGTAATATGGTCTATAATCATTTTAGATTAGATTTGATTCCTTAATTACCTGACTTATAATATGTAATATTATAAAATATCATACCATATGAATATGTTTGTACAATACAAATAATTCATTGTTTAAAATTTAAATTGGCCTATTTTAAGTAAGTTGGATTCATTGGCGAGGTTTTTTTGATAATAGCTAATCATCACGTGTAATGTGATAATCGTATAGTATAATTAGTTATATCAAAAATTTATTATTTTCTTTTAAATTAAAATTTTTGATTAATGGTTATTTGAATAGATTATACAGTACGACTAAATTGTATAGTATGATTAATACAAAAATTAAAATATTTCTTTTTCATTTTCCTTTGAAGATGTGTGTGCATGTTGCTAAGCTAATAAACAACTTTCCACATATATTGATTCTAGAAAACAAAATTATAGACTCTTTCAAACAAGTTTAACCTATATAACTCTTTCTTTATCTCTGATTCTCTAACTATGCATGTATGTTGAACCTTAGTAAAGAACATAGAAAAATATGCAGTATATAAAGTAAGAGAACCTAAATAATCGTTGATTAATAATTCTAATTACTAAAACACAAGGTTGGAATTCCATATTGTAACAATATTCTCCTTTTTGACGATGGAAAATATTTTTGGTTGAAATTTTAATTTTCTACTATGCTCTCCTCCTTACTAAGTGATTCCATTAAAAATTGGAAGAAACTTTTTTTTTTTTTAATTTTTTAATTTTATTTTATTGAGAAAATAACATAAAATAATAAAAAAATAAAATCACAACATGCACTAAAACATAAGTAACACAAACTATAATAAAATAAACTAGTACAGCCAACACACTCCCTACTCACCCTTTTAACATCATAAAAAAGGAGAACAACAAACTAAAAAATAATATAGAACAAAAATGGAAATAATAGAAAATACAAACACACTTCAAAGCATAAATATATAAAATAAATAAAAAAAATAACATTTAATAATATTACCTTAGCATACCACTACCCCAACTTTCCTAGGCATGAATGTTAATGACTCCTAATCTAATCCTAAGTGTGTTAAATGTGTCATAACGAAGGGGTTTGGTAAAGATATGTACTAATTAAGTTTATGTATAAGTAAGAAAAAGCTCTACCACCCATGGCTACATGATCTCTAATGAAATGATACATGACATCTAAGTTTTTAGTGCATGAATGTTAGATTGAATTTTTAGAGATGAAAATCACAGTATTATTGCCACACATTCTAAGGATTGTGCCTATATGTATTCCAAAATTAAGCATATATTGCTTCATCCATAAGACATGGGAAAAATAGCATCTTATAGCTATTTATTCTGCTTTACCAGTGGACAAGGCTACATAATTTTATCTTCTACTAGACTATAAAACTAAAGATTGTTATATGAATTAATAAGTTCTAGATGTTCTATCCCTACCTACACTACACCCAGCAAAGTTTGAATCTAAATATCTTTCAAGGTCAAATATGGAGCTATAACTATAATGCCAAATGCCTATGTTTTGGGCACATATTAAATATCTTAGGATTCTATTAAAAACTATCATATGAGACTCCTTAGGATCAGCTTGAAACCAAGCACATAAATTAAAACTAAGTATAATATCTAGTTTACTAGAAGTCAAGTAAAGTAGTAATCTTATAAAACCTCTTTATTTCATTTTACCAATCGATTTTTATCTTGATAGATGGGCTCATCAGCGTACTTATACTTTTAGAATCTTCACTATTGAATTTAACAAAAACATTCTTAATGTATTTATTTTTACTAAGGAAGGTACCATCTAGGGTGAATAGAAGAGTATCTCCATTCTCTAGGTAAAAAATCCTGAGTTTCTTCTCTATTTTCTAGTTTAATACTGCCCACTCCATGGATAATCGCAACATCATCATCTCCATCTATCCTAGTATCAAAAAATCTATTTGATACATCAAGTTCTACATGGATGCATTTCTTTACAATTAAGGTTCATTTATCGAAGACCCTATAGGATTTACCTATTGAGGAATAACCTAAGAAAACACCTTCATTTTCCTCAGAATCAAACTTTCCTAAATGAGATTTTCCATTCATAGGTACAAAACATTTATAACCAAAGGCATACATATGTTATAAGTTATGTCATTTGGTTAACCACCTAAATTGATTATACTTAAAGGATCCAAATAAGTCCATATGGAGGAGTCTTATTGGTCTAGTTGTGAAAATCTCCTTAATAAAATAAAATAAAGAACTAGTATGCTTTCCTAACTAACAAGAATCACATAGATGATCCTTAGTACACTCTAACTTGGGGATGCCTCTAACTAGATCGTACTAAGTTATCTTCCTAAGTGTATTCATGCTAGCATGACATAGTCACCCATATCATAACCAAGACTAGTCTACCATAGTTTTCAAACAACATATATAACTTAATATATTAATGTAATTCAAGTGAAGCATGTAAACATTATTAATTATTTTACCTTCCAATATAATTTTTCATTAAAAGAAATTAGGTATTTATTAAAAAAAACTTGATATCAAAGCCATTATCACACAATTTACAATTTATAAGTAAATTACATTTCAAACCATCTATAAAAAGTACATTTTTAAAAGTGAAACCATTATATTTTCCTATCATATATGAACCTATTATATTTCTTATATTATAATATCTCGATGTAGCTCTTCTTTCATTCATGGTCTCCATCAAGATAAGATATTTTAGATCAACAGTTATGTGTTGCACCCACTATCCAAGTTTATTCTGCTCTCATTAAACCTCTTGTGAGAGCGCACCTACATACTTAATCAAAGGTTAGTTTTGGGAACCCAAATAGGATTGGGTCCTGCCTTATACTTGATTTCATGAATGTGATGTTATGTAGTTGATGCTTTAGGCATCCAAATTAAGAGTGTTGAGAGGTGTAGTGTGGAAGTGCATGCAATTTGTCCTAGCTTGCCACATGAATAACATTTGTTGCCTTGAAATGGGTTTACTAGTCTAAATGGGAGGATAGTTTCTTTTCCTTAGAGATATATGATGCATGTTATATCATAGGTTTTATCTTTGTATAAATAGGCTTTATCTTTGTATAAATAGGCCTAGGTATGTTATTTTGTAGTACATTTATTTTATTTTTCAAATACTCATTTTCACACTTGTAACTAGCAACTTATACTATCAATGCATGTTAATTACTATAAATTTCTAATGAAAGTTATTCTGACTTATTGAATGTTTCTTCTAATTCAAGATGCTTATTTATTAAGGATTCTTGTAACTTTTCTAATTCAATATGTTTCTCATTTAGTGAATCATTATCTTTAACGAACATAAAGCTAGTGCTCATTTTTTGAAATTTGAATGATCATTTGTTAAAGTATCATGCTCTTCCTTTAAGTTTGAAGAATCCCTTTTCAGAAGTATATGGTGCTTTTTCAAAATTTTATGTGAATCATGAAATTTTTTTAGTAATTTAAAATAATTTATCATACGAAAGCTCCTATACATCATCCTTGTCAGAGTTCCCAATATAATCATTTTCCATTAAATAAAGGTTGGTTACCTCCTCTTCTTGTTCCAATTCTAAAGTGTATGAATCTAGTTTGCCTAGAATGCTTTTTGTATATTATGCATACCATTTTTAGAATTGAATTTTTCTTCTCCCTTTTCCTTAGTAGGATGACTCTTAAGGTTGAGACATTCTATTCTTAAATTTCTAGGCCTCTTGCGCTCAAAATAAATAATGTTGGATGAAAACCTATTGAGATTAGCATTTTTATACTTTTTCACTTTTTATAGTGGTGCTTATGTTTCCATTTTAGGACTCTTGAATTGGTGAGTCATTAATGTCATATCCTTGCTCCCATCAGTTCTTAACTCATTGCTCTCGATGTCATCTAATTTAGTGCCACAATTCTTTCTTACTACTGTTACCTATATATATTCAAGTCTTTTGCTAATATTTTGCTCGTAAGCAATAAGAGAGCCCATTAAATTCTTAATAGAGCAAACATTAGGATTTTTAGACTCATATATTTTAGTGACTTTTGCATTAAAGGAATCAGGCAAACATTACAATATTTTGTTTACTTTTTTATAGTGAGATGGTTCTCTATTTAAGGAATGTAAAGAGGTTTCTAGCTTTATGAAACTACTATACATATCATATATTATTTCACTAGATTTCATGCAAAATAATTCATATTCTTATAATAGAAAATTTAAGCGTGATAGTTTAACTTCATTGGTATCTTCACATATAATGCACAATCTATCCTAAATCTCCTCTCTAGTAGTACATATAAATACACACATATAGTCTTCAAATTTCAATGCAAAAAAAAAAAGTTCGAACATTATGCATTTAGTTGAGTTAAATCTCTATCTTCTATGCTCCATGGGAGAAGATATTTCTACTTACATGCTAGATAGAACATTATAAAATAATTAAATCATATGTCTTATACAATAATCAATAATTCACAAGAAAGTAGACATGCGTATTTCTTAAAAATCAAAAGGTAGGTAATCAAACAAAGGTGTACGAGTAATAGAATACCATTCAGTAGTGTTACAGTTGCCAAACTGTGCCAATGGATAAAACTATAGGTGTTAAAATCATAAAATAAGAGAACCTAATTAAAAGTTTAATAGTTGGTTGTGAGACCATTTAAACAATAATAGAATGACACACCAAGAGGAAGAAGTGAAAGTTCGATGGGGATGTTAAGCCCTATGAACTTAGTCCCAAGCTAACCAAGAGGGGGGGGGGGGGGGTGAATTGGTATTTTAAAAAATTCTTTTCACAAAGAAAGGAAATTGCATAAATCAAATCACACCACAAAAAATAAATGCGGAATTTAAAAGTGCGGAAGTAAGAAAAGGAACACAGAAATTTATAGTGGTTCGGTCGACTCGACCTATGTCCTCTCCTTGGAGGCACCCTTCAAGTATTGCACTACAAAACGTGACTCTCCTTTAGCCCCCACGGCTAGGCGGAGAAATCCTCACAAGAATCTCCTTTTTGCCACCCCGGCAAAGCAGAGAACCTATCTCTTTTTGCTTCCTCCTGAAGCTGGCAGAGAACCAAAACCAAAAGCAAAACTCCTTACCTCTACCGACCCTTCCACGGACGAGAAACTCTTGATGAAGACGACGCAGAGCGATCCTTGAAGCAACCCTTGTGAATCCCCTCGTAAGATCCTCTCTCTCTCCTCTCTCTCTTTCTCTCCTCAAGGTCTTCTCAGGTCAAGGCAGTAGCCAAAGGTTTTTCAAAATATTGAACAAGAGCTCTTAAATAGAAGAGCTTCAAAAGAGCTCATTAATTGCAAGTTGCCGATAATATCCTCCAGGCCGATATGGACATCGGCCTGGCCGATCAGTACAAATCAATGAAGATCGGCCAGAGCATCGCCCTGGATGGAAAACAGGACGATTGAAAATTGGCTTGATCGTCCAGGCCGATCTCATGATTGTCTGGGCCGATCAGTTCAAATCAGAGAAAAATCGTCCTGACAATAGCCCTGGATACGGGCTGGCCGATATTGATCGTCCTGAAGTAACTTAAGGTTTTTGACTGGATCGTCCTGGCCGATTCTGCGATCGTCCAGGACGATATGATCGTATCAATCATCCTTAATTACTCCCTTGATTTCCTGAACAATTATGGCATAATTTATAAATATCGTCCAGGCCGATCATAGGATCGTCCTGGACGATAATTTAAAAATACAGTATACCATAATTGACTATGGCGGCTACTTCTTTCTGTTTTGAGCTTATCGTCCTGGCCGATACACGTATCGTCCAGGACGATCTGGTAATGTCGGCTGTCTTAATTAAGAATCCTTAATTAGACTTTCTGTTTTAAGCTGATCGTCCAGGACGATTCAAAAATCGTCCTGGCCGATATGAGTAAAAACAGAAATTCTAAGTCTCTCAAGTGTGTGTGTGAAGGGTTACATAGCATCAGTCTCTTTGACTTATTACAAGTAGACTCAAAAGGTGAAAAACAAACATACAGACTGACTCAACCCTAAACCTACGCAATCCTGAACTTGGCTTCTTATTGATCGTCCGATCTTCGATTCCTAAAAAGTTAGAGGCAACAAGCAGTCTAAGAGAAACTGTGTTTGTCAATCATCAAAACATAAGTCATGAAAAATAGATTTGCAACAATCTCCCCCTTTTTGATGATGGCAAAACACTACGAAAAACATTTAATAACAAAAATTCAGGATTGATAAAAAAAAACCTCATAAACTTCTCCCCCTTTTGACATATAAAAAAGGAAGGTACAAGAAAGCACAGTAAACGAGATTCCTTCTCTTCCCTTTTTTTGTTTTTTTTAATCAAGGCACGTCAATGATATAGTATTCCATGTGATTGATTTAAAAACTTGTGAGTTAATGAGTTACCAATCTCATTTAACCCATAGAATAGTAGAATATCCGTTCATGGTTTACCCTTAGCCCAAAAATGTTTTCTTAGGGTAGAATCGTATTTTAAAATTAATGACCTAACTCAAATAATTAATTGGATATGAGAAAAAGAATCTACCCACCACTTGTCGTAAGAAAAACATCTTCATAAAATAATGAGGTAGATTTGTCACAATCGAACGATAATCGAGATCAAGCCTTTTGAGAACCAAAACTTCTAAGTTCTAAAAGATATAAAAATAGAGAGTAGCTTACTTTTGAGTGGGCTCATTTTATGCCTCTTGTCAATGTTGTGGCGCTTTGCGCATCTTTTTATAGATTTTTCAATTTTTGGCGTCTTTGCGCTTCTTTTGTTGGCATCATTGGCCAAATTTTTTTTATTTTTGCAAGCTAGATTCCCTTTTATAATCCTTTAAAAGAAAAACTTAGTTGTGAATATATCTTCTCAGATATTAGAGAATTGGAGCTCTCTCTCTAACATAGGGAAGAATTACCACAAGCAGGATTAATAATCGAAGACAAGAGTATCGAGGGATCTTGATGTGACAAAAAAACTTTTAATCATTATAAGTACAAGATAGATTTGCTTAGGCAAGCTTAAGAAAAGATCTTAGTTTCATAAATAATCTTTTGATTTGAGATAGAATTTTGATTAGAAAAGAAAACTATGCCACTAATACTAAGTTAGGGAAAGAGACACAATCACAAAATATTCATACTATCTAAGTGATTAAGTAGATGAAAACATATTAACTACAAATTGTTAAAAACAAGAACAAGAAATATAATACCATATCAGTGATGATCTAAAAATAAAGCACATGAAAAAGTAAAAAAGAAAGCAAAAAAGTAAAAAAAAAAACTTAGCTAAAAAGGTTTCATGCATTTATGTCAATCACACCCAATCTGGTCCTTAAAGAACTGAAAGTGTCGAAGGCCAGTGGTTTAGTAAAGATGTCTGCCAGTTGGTTTTCAGTTATCACATGGTGTAACTCAATGTCTCCCTTAGTCACATGATCTCTAATAAAGTGATGCCTAATGTCAATGTGTTTAGTTCTTGAATGTTGGATAGGATTTTTTCGAGATGCATATGGCACTAGTGTTGTCACAAAAGATTGAGATGATGCTTACATGTAATCCTAGATCCAATACCTGTTGTTTCAACCAAAGAACTTGGGCCACACAACTTCCAAGAGCAATGTATTCAGCTTCAACAGTGGAAAGTGCAACAGAATTTTGCTTCCTACTAGACCAAGAGACCAAAGATTGTCCAATGAATTGACAAGTTCCAGAGGTGCTCTTTCTATCCACCTTGCATCCTGCAAAATCAGAGTCAGAAAAACCAATAATCTTAAAAGAAGTGTTATGTCTAGGGTACCAAATCCCTAATCCTTGTGTCCCCAAAAGGTATCTAAAAATTCTCTTAACAGCAGTCATGTGGGATTCCTTAGGGTCATTTTGAAACCTAGCACAAAGGCAAACACTAAACATGATGTCAGGTCGGCTTGCAGTCAAGTAAAGTAAGGATCCAATCATGCCTCTATACTTCTTCTGATCAACAGACTTACCACTTGGGTCCTTATCCAAAGGAGCACTAGAAGTCATGGGGGTGTTAATTGGCTTGGCTTTGTCCATCTCATATTTCTTCAAAATGTCCTTTATGTATTTTGTTTGATTTAGAAAAGTTCCATCTTCCGATTGTTTTATGCTAAACCCCAAAAAGTAAGACAATTCTCCCATTAAACTCATCTCAAACTCTCTACTCATTGTTCTAGAAAAATCATCACACAAATTTTTATTAGAAGATCCAAAGAGTATATCATCAACATAAATCTGAACAATGAGTAAGTCATCTCCAACTTTTCTAAGAAAAAGGGTGGTGTCTACGCTCCCCTTGACAAACTCCCTCTCTAGTAAGAATATGCTAAGCCTCTCATACCAAGCTCTAGGTGCCTGCTTTAAACCATACAAAGCCTTTTTTAATTTAAACACATGATTTGGAAATTGAGAACTCTCAAAACCTGGAGGTTGTTCTACAAACACATCTTCTTTTATCTCCCCATTTAAAAAGGCACTCTTGACATCCATTTGAAAAAGCTTAAATTCTTTATAACAGGCAAAGGCTAATAGCACTCTAATGGCTTCCAATATAGCTACAGGGGCAAAAGTCTCTTCAAAGTCTATCCCTTCTATTTGATTGTACCCCTTAGCCACTAATCTTGCTTTATTCCTCACCACCACTCCTGAATCATTCACTTTGTTCTTAAATACCCACTTTGTCCCAACTACACTTTGTCCCTTAGGTCTTTCCACAAGTTCCCAAACATCATTCCTAACAAATTGATTCAACTCTTCTTGCATTGCTAAAATCCAAAACTCATCAGAAAGGGCTTGGTTAATGGTGGTGGGTTCAGTCATAGAGATAAAGGCAGAGTGGTTCACCTCCTTCCTAAGTCCATGTCTAGTCTTAACTCCACTAGAAGGGTCTCCTAAGATCAAATCCTTGGGGTGACTAGTAGAGTATCTCCAATCTCTAGGCAAAGTGTGTGAAGTTTCTCCCCTTTCATCAAAATTTTCTATTCCTTGGGTGACTCCTTCTACTCCTCCATTACTTAGGTGCTCACTCCCCTTCCCCAAATTTTCTACTCCACTTGTAATCTCTCCAACATCATCATCTTCTACTCCATGTTTCTTAGGATCAGACTCATCAAAAACTACATGGGTTGTCTCTTCCACCATCAAAGTTCTCTTGTTAAATACCCTAAAAGACTTCCCAACACTAGAATATCCCAAGAATACTCCTTCATCAGATTTAGGATCAAATTTTCCCAAGTGAGACTTCCCATTGTTGTGAATGAAAACCTTACAACCAAAGACATGAAGGTGGGAAAGATTAGGTGTCCTACCCTTAAGGATCTCATAGGGTGTCTTTTCTAATTTGACTCTAACATTCACCCTATTCAACACATAACAAGCTGTGTTAACCGCTTCAGCCCAAAAGTATTTTGGAAGTGAATACTCAGCAAGCATGGCTCTAGCGGCTTCCACCAAGGTCCGGTTCTTCCTTTCAGCTACCCCATTCTGCTGAGGGGTCCTAGGGGCTGAAAAATTGTGGTTAATCCCCTTCTCCTCACAAAAATCTCCAAATCTTTCATTTTCAAACTCTCCCCCATGATCACTATGGATGGTCAAAATCTCACAACCTAGCTTCTTCTGAATCCAAGTAGAAAAAGTTTTAAACTCCTCAAAAGACTCATTTTTATGAGAAAGAAATCTAGTCCAAGTGAATCTCGAGTAGTCATCAACAATCACAAAATCATAGACTTTCCCTCCCAAACTAGCTATGCTAATGGGTCCAAACAAATCCATGTGAAGAACTTCTAAAGGTCTAGAGGTGCTAATGTTCTTTATGGGGTGAAAAGAGGAGTGGATTTGCTTTCCTAGTTGACAGGCATCACAAAGGTGGTCTTTTGTAAACTTAAGTTTGGGACACCTCTAACTAGATCCTTTTGGGTCACTTTCCTAAGGGTTTTCATACTTGCATGACAAAGCCTCCTATGCCACAACCAAGAATCATCAATAACAGTTTTTAAGCAAAAAGAAGCAGCACATTCAATGTTATTTAAATCAAGCATGTAGACGTTGTTGACCCTCTTTCCCTGCAAAATAGTGTTGTTACTTAAACTTACAATGCATGAATCCGTGAAGAATTGCACGATGAAGTCTTTGTCACAGAATTGACTGATGCTGAGCAAGTTGTGCTTCAATCCATCTACAAGCAAAACATTTTCAATTATAAGGTTCTTGGAATTACCGATTATACCTGCTCCTACCACCTTCTGGGTGGTGTTGTCTCCAAGAGTAACCTTGCCTCCAGTTCTGAACTCTAGTACAACAAACTGGCTAGCATCACCAGTCATATGTAAAGAGCATCCACTGTCCAGGTACCACATACTCTCATGAGGTCTTTTGTGAGAGACTTCCTGCAAAATTATCAAATGTTAGTTTTAGGAACCCAACCAGGTTTGAGTTCCTTCTTATGAAGAGAAGAATGTAATGCATGTGTGGTATGCTGTGGATCATGCACCTTAGGTCTTCACACCCAATGTGTACTATGGTGAATTGTGCAAGTGTGTGAGATGTGTCCTAGCATGCCACAAGAAAAACATCTAACTCCAGGAAAGAGATTTCTTAAGTGATTTGAGTTATAATTCCTCTCTCTAGGTTTTGGCAATTGATTAAAAGTAGAAGTCATCCTAGTTTTCTTACATGCTTCTAAATCATTTTGAACTTTCAAGTTTGTGCTTTTTAAAACTTCATTTTCAATCCTCAAATTTTTCTCTATCTCCTTTGACTTCTTAAAATCAGATTCAAGAGATGTGTATGATATTTTCAATGCATCATGCTTTTCAACTAACTCACCATGATTTTTATTTAACTCATCAAATTCATCAAGTAAAGTCATGTGATTTGAATCAATTGTTTGATGATCTTTAATCAAAATTTCATGCTCTTTTTGTAGATTTAAGAATTCTAATTTCAAGCTAGCATGAGTTTTCTTTAATTTTTTATATGATGCATGGATTTTTTCTGAAACTTCAAGAAGTTGATCGTAGGAAAGTTCACATACCTCTTCTTGGTCACTTTGATCTTTTCCCATGAAACACAAGTTTGTAGTTTCTTCCTCTGGTTCAGTCTCAGAGGAATCAGTACCAGATTCTGCCCAAAAGCTCCTTTGGTTTTTTTCTTGTCCTTCATAGACTTAGCTTTCTCATCACCTTTTTCTTTGCTTGATTGATCTCTAAGCTTAGGGCAATCAGTTCTCACATGTCCAGGCTTTCTGCATTCAAAACAAACAACATCAGAAGATCCTTTTACATGTTTGTGATCATTACCTTTTCTCCAACTTTGATGATGCTTTTGTTTCTTCCTTAGAAAGCTTTTGAATTGCCTTGTGATGAAGTCAACTTCATCGCTTTCAGACCCGGAAGATTCAGAATCCGATTTGTGCGCCTTCAATGCAATTTTTTTCTCCTTTTTCTTCTCACCTGCATCAAGATTTCTTTGATTCACCCCTTGCTCGTAAGCAATGAGTGAGACAAGCAAGTTATCAATAGAATAGGTGTTCAAATCTTTAGATTCAGCGATGGCAGTAATTTTTGCATCATAAGACGAAGGCAAGCATCTAAAAATCTTGTTAACTTTTTTATAGTTTGAAAGTTCTTTTCCTAGTGCTTGCAATGAAGTAGCAATCTGAGTAAACCTAGTGTACATGTCAGAAATCGATTCATGAGGTTTCATACGAAAAAGTTCGTAGTCATGCAAGAGAATGTTTAAACGGGATTGTTTAACTTTGTTAGTGCCTTCATAAGTGATGCACAATTTATCCCAAATTTCTTTACCAGTTTTACAAGTTGAAACACGCATGTAATCCTCAGATTTCAAAGCACAGAAAAAACAATTCAAACATTTCGCATTTTTTATAGCTAAATCTCTTTAATCAAAAGTCCATTCGGTAAAAGCAACTTCAGTTTTAAAACCATTAATTTCACGAGAAGGTGGAGAATAACCTTCTTGAATAAGCATCCACATGCGATAATCAGTAGATTGTAAAAAAGTTGACATGCGAGTTTTCCAAAAATCAAAAGGTAGGTTATCGAACAGAGGAGGTCGGGTAATAAAATACCCTTCCGTAGTGTTGCGATTACCAAAGTTAGACATGGATCAAATTCAAAAAGTTTTCAAACTTTAATTTTCGAATCAGGCTCTGATACCACTTGAAAGTTCGATGGGGATGTTAAGCCCAATGAACTTAGTCCCAAGCTAACCAAGAGGGGGGGGGGGGGGTGAATTGGTATTTTAAAAAATTCTTTTCACAAAGAAAGGAAATTGCATAAACCAAATCACACCACAAAAAATAAATGTGGAATTTAAAAGTGCGGAAGTAAGAAAAGGAA
Organism: Dendrobium huoshanense; assembly: GCA_016618105.1. Classification (NCBI taxonomy): domain Eukaryota; kingdom Viridiplantae; phylum Streptophyta; class Magnoliopsida; order Asparagales; family Orchidaceae; genus Dendrobium; species Dendrobium huoshanense. The sequence goes on from CM028351.1 coordinate 52,612,219, forward strand.
CAAAGAAATTTATAGTGGTTCGATCGACTCGACCTACGTCCACTCCTTGGAGGCACCGTCCAAGTATTGCACTACAAAATGTGACTCTCCTTTAGCCCCCACGGCTAGGCGGAGAAACCCTCACAAGAACCTCCTTTTTGCCACCCCGACAAGGCAGAGAACCTATCTCCTTTTACTTCCTCCTGAAGCTGGCAGAGAACCAAAACCAAAAGCAAAACTCTTTATCTCTACCGACCCTTCCACGGACGAGAAACTCTAGACGAAGATGACACAGAGCGATCCTTGAAGCAACCCTTGTGAATCCCCTCACAAGCTCCCTCTCACAAGATCCTCTCTCTCTCCTCTCTCTCTTTCTCTCCTCAAGGTCTTCTCAGGTCAAGGCAGCAGCCAAAGGTTTTTCAAAATGTTGAACAAGAGCTCTTAAATAGAAGAGCTTCAAAAGAGCTCATTAATTACAAGTTGCCGACAATATCGTCCAGGCCGATATGGACATCGGCCTGGCCGATCAGTACAAATCAATGAAGATCGGCCAGAGCATCGCCCTGGATGGAAAACAGGACGATTAAAAATTGGCTTGATCGTCCAGGCCGATCTCATGATCGTCCGGGCCGATCAGTTCAAATCAGAGAAAAATCGTCCTGACAATAGCTCTGGATACGGGCTGGCCGATATTGATCATCCTGAAGTAACTTAAGGTTTTTGACTGGATCGTCCTGGCCGATCCTGCGATCGTCCAGGACGATTTGATCGTATCAATCATCCTTAATTACTCCCTTGATTTCCTGAACAATTATGGCATAATTTGTGAATATCGTCCAGGCCGATCATAGGATCGTCCTGGATGATAATTTAAAAATACAGTATACCATAATTGACTATGGCGGCTACTTCTTTCTGTTTTGAGCTTATCGTCCTGGCCGATACACGTATCATCCAGGATGATCTGGTAATGTCAGCTGCCTTAATTAAGAATCCTTAATTAGACTTTCTGTTTTAAGCTGATCGTCCAGGCCGATTCAAAAATCGTCCTGGCCAATATGAGTAAAAACAGAAATTCTAAGTCTCTCAAGTGTGTGTGTGAAGGGTTACATAGCATCAGTCTCTTTGACTTATTACAAGTAGACTCAAAAGGTGAAAAATAAACATACAGACTGACTCAACCCTAAACCTACGCAATCCTGAACTTGGCTTCTTCTTGATCGTCCGATCTTCGATTCCTGAAAGTTAGAGGCAACAAGCAGTCCAAGAGAAACAGTGTTTGTCAATCATCAAAACATAAGTCATGAAAAATAGATTTGCAACAAGAAGGGGCGGGGGGGGGGGGGGGGGGGTGGGGTGGGTTGGGGGGGGTGGGGAGGGGAGGGGAGGGCGAGGTGAATTTGTGTTTTTTAGAAATTGTTTAAAAAATTTGCATTAAAAGCCAAAATTAAATTAAATGTGAAAGAAATCACAATTCACAATTTCAACCAAATGCAAATACCATTTTTTATGTTTTTTATAATCTAGAAAAATTAAATAGTAATGTTTATTAATTTTATTTTGTTTTTTATTAAAAAATCAACTTTATCAACCATTATTATCTTTATATTGCAGTGATAGCCAAACACAAACCAAATTATAGAAAATAAGATATGAAGGAAAGTAAAAAACTGCAGAAAGTAAAGGCAAAAAACAAAAGAGAGCAAACTTAATTTTTATAGTCATTCAGTCAACTAGACCAACACCCGCTCCATGAAATCCTCCTCTTTTTGGTATTGAACTAAATAATAGTGACTTACCTCCAGCCTCACCATCTATCTGAAGAAGCCCTTACAAAATTAATTTCAGAAATCTAGTGTAGCGGAGAAGCCAAAATCCCTTTCACCTCCTTAGTGCGGTAGAGTAGCTAGAATTCCATTCACCTCCTTGGTGTGACATAGAGCTAAAATTCCTCATGTACTTTATTTGGAGGAGAGATGAAATTCCTATCACCTTTTTGGTGCGATGGAGAGCCAAAATATCTTTCACCTACCCAATGTAGCAAAGTAGCCGACATCCTTTGACACCAAGGAATTCTTCACATACTTCCCTCAACAAAAACATTGACAAAGAAGGTACTTATGTGCATTTTGGCTAGAGCAACCATATGAAAACCCCACTTTGACTCCCTTTAAACCCATAAGGATCTTATCCCTCTTGCACAACCTCACCCATTTTCTCACTGTGCTTAGTGCTCTCTACTAAAACTCTCTCAAGAAGAAACACTTCTCTAAATATAGAAGAGTTCTTCTTAGGTTATTAAGAGAGTTTAAACAATGTGCTTAAAAAAATCCTAATAATTTAATTCTACCGACTATATTCATACAATACCATTTTTAAAACATCGAGTATGATTATTTTAACACCATTATAGATCCTTTAGTATGATTTTAAAACAACTAGTATGAATTTTTTAAATGAAATATTAGATCATACAGGATGAGCCAAGGTTTATCTACAACATTTTTGGGTAATTTGTAATGTACGATATATAACCATCTAGTATGATATTTAATTACTTTAGATCAAATTTGATTCCTTAATTACCTAACTTCAATTATGCAATATTATTAAAAAAAACCATACACATTTTTTAATTGTATGAATATGTTCAAATAGTATGAATAGTTCAATTTTCAAAATTTAAATTTGCTTATTTTAAGTAAGTTGATAACCGTTGATCATCCTGTATGATGTGATATTTATTGTGGATCAATTTTCATGGATGATGATTTTGATGATAACAAACACTTTTATTTTCTCTATGACTGTCTTATCTTCTGACTTTTCAGGTTCACACGATCGGACTGCAATTTGGAATCAGCTCAAGATTGGGTAGACTAGGTCTGAGTCAGATTGTACCTTTTTACCTTTCATGAGTCTATTGTATTTGGTGTGACTCTTGTTGATTTGTAACTTGGAAGATTTTATATTATTCTCTAAAGATTTCTGTTTTTGGTAACATCATCCTGTTGGTGGAATTTTGAAAATATGTTTTGAAAATATTGGTTTTCTTTGGGAGTTAAAGTTAAATTCTAATTCTAAAATTGAATCATCCTGTTAGAAAGAATATATCACCTCGAAAGATGAAAATAAAATTTCATAACGGCGTTCAGATTTAGAATTATGAAATTCATCTTGAATATTATGAGCGGATGCTAAAGAGAAATTCATATGACCCCGAAGGGTCAAAATGAGGTTCAATTGAATATCCAGCTACAATATTCAAGAAGTGTGATCATTAGGTTCACATCCAAAGCCTTATCAAAGAAAGATATATCTCTCCGAAGGGAGAAAATATCGTTCGATGATAATTCTTTAAATATGATAATAATGATCACTAGTATTTTAAGTTCTCCCAAGGAAATCCAATTGAGTTTTGAAAAATCAATTTAAAATCAGGTGTGTGTGGTTCTAAATCTCCTACGAGCGCAAGCCCTCGTAGTTAATTACATCATAGGGAGATAAAATCCCCTACGAAAACTCTCGATTAAAATAGTGGCAAAATTTTATTAGATTTTCTAGGAGTGATATCAAAAAGAGATGAATTTTGGAAACTCAAAAGGGAATGGATCAAAATTGAGCAGTTATTAACGGAGTTAAATTAGGAGAGGTAGGGGACACTTTGAGATTCCAGAATCATCCGGAAGTGTCCCAACTTAATCTAAGTGTTGGGCTTTATGTTTTAGGATTGAAATGAAGCTTTAATTAGAGTTAAGTATTTTATTAGAAATTTGGGACTATATTCCCGAAATTTGGGGTCTTATAATCAAAGATCTGCCCCGGAACCTAAATCTATTTTGGACACTGGACCACAGTCGTCCGATCCTAACTAATACAGTGCAAGATCTGGACTTACCCCGGCCTGGATTAGGGAGCCAGCTAACCACCTAATCGATTTAAAAGAGATGAATCCGGTCTTTTATGAAAGAGTGGTAGGGACGTTATAATTAAAGTTTTGAAGAATTGGGGCCGACATCTAGAGATTCTCCTAATTGACCCCTTTGACTTATGTTGGGTGCTAAAATGCTAAGGACTATGATATTAAAATTTTGACTCTTTTAATTTGTATCTAATGCAATGCATGCTGGTTAACAACCTCAAATCAAATATGCTTGAAATTTTAAAAACAGGCTTATAAAATAGTTTTTTAGAAGACTGGACTTCCCCAGGTCCGGCACCTCATCCTCATAGGTCAGACTATCCGGACTCTACCCGCAGGCGGGGAAGGGTCTAAAACAAGGAAAGAAGAATGCAAAAATATGCATACGACCCCGGGGTCGATCCCCGGCTAATTCCCTAGATTCGTTATATTTCTTTGTTATTTAGACTCACTAAAATTTTAGACTTTAAGATTATGGGTAGAAAACTTTCACACCCTCACGAGTCTCACGTATCCAGGCGAAAACAAAAAGCGGCATATAATCGCCAAAAAACTAATAAAAGAAAGTAATCCTAAAGGCAATCAAATCATCACATCAAATATAAATTAATTAATAAATGTCCATAGGAAGAATTGCCTTGCTTATTACAAACCAGAGTTTTGCAGAAAGTAAAGTGGCCGGGCACCACTGACAACAACCCGGATTCTAAACCTAGTAATGATGCAAGCTATTTTGAGTGAGATACTCTCAATCTTCAAATCTTCAAATCTTCAATCTCATTCTTCTTTGGACTCATTTTCTTCAATTTTCTTGTAATCTTCGTAGTGGATTACCCAAATGGACAAGAGGGCACTTCCCTTTAAGGGGGAAGGCCACTCTTTCCTTTTTGGGTAAGGAAGAGGTATGATCCAAATTTGGATTTCCAAATGGAAAAGGAGTATTCCCTGAAGGGGTATCCTTTCCTCTTTGGAATCCAAACTTTGGATCTGTGTATCCCAACTCAAAATTAACTTTCACAACACTTGACACTTACACAAATTACATTGATATCAAAATAAAAATCTAGACTCACCTGCAGGGTTATCCTAAGCAATTAATATATAAAAAGCAGTTATTCCCAAGCAGTTGTATATGAGCAGAAAAGAAAGTAGACACACTGGCCACGCTCTTTTTATGATTTGGGGGGCTTTAGCAGCTGAAGCACCTGTGCAAAGAGTTTATAATATTTGTGCATTTTTATTTGCCCCCTTTTTATATTGCCCTGCATGAGCGGGGCCACCTGCAGAAAGCTGTGTCAACATCCAGAACATACCTAACCTAAGGGTAATCTAGTCGCCAAACACATCAATCCATCCACAGAGTACAGAAAAAGTAAGCAGACACAGCAAAGCAATTTCATCCACAACATGCAGTGAAAACTACGAAAAATTCGGCACACAGCAGTAAAGTAAACACCGGCCTAACCTAGATCTAGAGTCGGTTGTCCTAGCACATCATCTAAAGTGTGTGAGAAAATTCGTGTGGCTGGGATAGATCCTAAAGTAGGTTATTAATTGAAGTTGTCTAAAAGGTCTGGGTTTGTTAAGGCTTAAAAGGGAATTTAAATTAAAATTTAAGTATTAATGAATTAAGAATTGTAATTAAATATATTTTAGAAGTTAATTGATTGCTACCTTTGTTTCACACCGAGGCCGTGAAGTTTATTTCACCTTCCTTGGGGCTAAGCTAATAGCCTCGTAGGCCTGGGTTACCCAGTAGCAATCGGGGTTGATTAAGTTATTTAAATTGGTAGGAATAAAAAAAAAGTGGATTAATATAAAAATGAGTTAGTTACTGATTTTAAAAGCTTGATTAATTTGAGTTTTCCATTAATTGATTCGTGGCGTTGTGCCACCAGGCTCGAGGAACCAGCCTCCTTAGGACACTTAGCCCCGCAGCCCGGAGTAGTCCAACCGATAAACCAAATTAATGTAATTTAATTAGAGATTTTTAAGATGTTAAATAATTAAAAATTAATCCATTTTAAGGTTTGACACCCCTTAGAATTCATTCGTGGCGTTGTGCCACCAGGCTCGAGGAACCAGCCTCCTTAGGACACTTAGCCCCGCAGCCCGGAGTAGTCCAGCCAATAAACTTCAACTTTAGGGTGGTTATTGTGTTTTAAAGGATTTGTTAAGTGTTTTAAGTATTAAACCAATATTTTCTGGAGTTTTAGAGTGATTTTGAGTTTTTTAAGAATTTTGAATATTTTAATCATTTAATTAGAGGGTCAAAAGTTGAATTTTTGATTAAGCTCAAATTATGGAATGTTTATATTTTATTAAAATACTAGACCTAATTATGAGTTGTTAGACATGTGGCACATTCAATATGGAATTTTCTATCAAAAGTTATGATTTTTAGAAGTTTTGACCCGATTTTGACCTAGAATTGACCAAAATGTTGACTTTTTGACTTTGACCATATTTTGGGTGTTTGAAATTTTTTAAAAATACTATATTTTAATTAGAGTCATTAGCCACTGAGTTTGATTGATTTGAAATTTTCTACAATTAGTTATGAATTTTGGAAGTTTGGATATTTATTGAAATTATTAAATTGTTTCAATTAAAGGTCATTTTAGTGATTTGATCCCAAATGAGTCCTAAAATTCTTTAAATCAACTCCAAAGATCAGAAATGATCTAAGGAGAGATCAGCAAGTGTTTAAAGATTTTTTTGGGATTTTTAATAATTTTTAATTAATTAAAATTGATTAAACATTGATTTTGATTAAAATTAAATTAAAGTGGATTTTAATGTCAAATTAAAGTGATTCCAACTTTCACTGATTGAGGGATGAATTGAGGTTAGTTAGGGGTATTTTAGGTAATTTTAAGAATTAAATTAGAATTATTAGAATTTTATTAAGGCTAAGGGGTTATTTCTAAGGGGAATTATTGTGGCTCCTACTTGGGAAACCAAATGAACCCCAAATGTGATGAAATTTAAACCAAAGGATCACCTGATCCTAAGGCCTAAACCCACAAAATTTGGGCTCAAAAGGAGTACTCTAAGGTGGTTAACTAAACCACCCAAGGTGAGCTCTAAGTCACCTTCAAATCACTATAGGGATCTATCCTAGGCTTGGATTGGGGCAAAATCAGTGGCTCTACACTCCTTATCCTAAACATCATCATCACACCAAAAATCACACCCTAAATCCCATTGGATAGGTCCATATCCCTTTTTGAATTTAAGGGTCAAACCATGACCCTTAAACTTAAAAATTGGGTAAAATGCCCTTGAACAACATAAAATGGGGGGATAAAATTTGGACATGTCAAAAACATGTCCAATTTCAATCTCCCAAAATTCCAGACCTGGTGGACATATATTTAAAAAGTAATTAAAGAAATTCATAAAATGCTCAAAATGAAATTAAACCTAAGATTGACCTAACCAGGGTCTGGAACCATAGGGCTTTTGTAGTGCTCCCTGAGACCTTTCCAATGAGCCTAAGAACGCCTAATTTGGAAAAGTGTGCAGGGAGTTATGAATTTTGGAATTCCCTTGAATTTCTGGATTTAATTAATCCGGCAATTACACAGTCAGCGACCGATACCCACGCGGCGCGCGCTGATTCACCAGACAATGATTGGCGTTAACTGTTAACGGCCGGATTAACCACAGCCGTCGGATGGCGGATCGAACGGCTGGGATTAAACGTGCTCCAGGACCGCGGGATCTAATCCGAGCCGTCGATCGAAATCAACGGCTGAGATTACGTCTTCAACCTCCGCCTTTACCCGAAGCCGTGAACCTTCTCCGGCGTGATTCGAGTGATCCCGCCGGCGAACTTTGACGAAATTTCACAGGGAGGATCAGGGGGGTGGAAACCTTCAATCCAACGGTGGAAATCCGTTGGGGTGAAGGTTTCCTTCACACTTGACCGGACTACCTAGCTAGGGAGCTCGGGATGAAGGAATTACCGCAGAGAAAGCCTCAACGAATGAGCTTCTCTATCTGGAAGCTTCAGGGGATGAAGGCGAGCAGGTTTCCTTCAGAGGCTGCGATTGGAGGACGGCTGGAGGTATGACTTCGAGTGGGACGCCGAAGCCTTTCGCCGGAGTTCGCTTGAAGTGATGAAAGGGGCGGTCTGAGAGCTCGAAGGAAGATGCTGGGAGATGGAGGGAGCTCTGGGGAATCGTTTTGAAATTCTGGGATCGTCTTTCGAGCTCTGGGGAGCACCAACCTATTCAGCCTCCTCCCGCGAGCTCGGACGGCCATGATTGAATCGGAGGAGGCCTCGGATTGATGCCAAGTGGAAAGGGGCACCATTCCAGAGAGCTCGTGAGCCTCAAGCCGGCGAGCCACAGCCTTTGGAAGGCTTTCGGTCAGGATCGGCCTGGGGGGACCACCGGAGCTTGCTCTCCATTGGTTCCGACCGCCGCCGGCCACAGTCTGGGTCGGGTTGACTAGGGAAGGCCGATGGGGACGCATTGGAGCTGGGAGTGGAGTCAAATTGGCCTGAGGAAGCTGGGGTCGATCCGGTGGCTCAGTTGGGCTCGAACCTGCTTGGTTCGAGTCGAAGTGAGCTTTTCCAGGTCAGGCCAGACCCTGGGCTCGGTATGGGAGGCAGGTCTGGGTCTGGTGCACCCAATGCAGGTGGCAATTGGGTCGAATTTGATCTGGATTAAAAGATGGCTCGGGTTGATCCAAACCTGCTCGGTTCGGGTCGATTTGGGCTCAACCCAGGTCAGGCCAGACCCTGGGCTTGAGGTGGGAAGTGGGTCTGGGTCTGGTGCACCCAATGCAAGTGGCAATTGGGTCCAATTTGATCTGGACTGGAAAATGGCTCGGGTCCAAGTGTTTCTGGCTACTTTGGGTTAGCCTAACTCCTGACCCAAGCTAGCCCAAGGCATGGGCTGGCTGGAGGAGGTGTATTGAACCTAGGGCCACCTATGGGAGGTGTTGGTCAAGTTCAATTGGGCTTAGTTTGAGATTTGGCTCAATCCCAAGTGCTATTGGGCACTTTGGGCTAGCCTAACTCTTGACCCAAATGAGCCCAAGGGTTGGGCTGATCAAGGAAAGTGTATTGGGTCCATGGGAACTCAATGGCACTTTGATTTGGATTCAATTTGAATAAGATCAAAAGATGGCTAAAGGGAGACCTCTCTTGGGTCACTTGGGTCAAGCCATAAGGCTAACCCAAGTGAGCCCAAGGCTTGGGTGACCAAGAGGGGTCTCTTGGGTACCCAAGGGTTCATCCCATGCATCTAAAGGACTTGGAATGGGATTGATTCAAAATTTTGAAAGGGAAGGGGTGTATGGGTTAATGGGTCAAACCTGGTTAGCTTGGTCAACCAGGTTGACCCAAGGTCTGGATTTCTGGATTTGGAATGGATTTTAAGCTCGAGTAATTAATATTGAAGTATCCAAATCATTAACAATCATGTGGTGATTGTTAATGAATGGATAGGGTCAAAGCTAGGTCAAGGGTAGGATCAAAGTCATAGTTGAGGTTTGAATTCTCAATTGAACTGGGTCATGGTTTAAAGGATTCTGAAGTTTGAATTGATCTGAATTTAAATTGAATGGAGTTTAGGTTAATTTGAGGTTTGAGTAAGTCAAGGGTATGGATTGATTTGAATATGGATTGATCCTAGAATATAGAGAGGTTTTAAGATCTAGGATCTAGAAGGATTCTAGGATTTGGAATCTAGAATGGTTGTAGGATTTAGAATCTAGAGTATGGAGGAATCCTAAGCTCTAGAGTAGATCCTAGGGTCTGGGGTCTGGAAGATTCCTAAGGTCTAGAATGGATCCTAGGGTCTAGGATTAGATCTGGATTCTGGAGGGGTCTTAGTGACCTCATACAAAAATGAGGTCAACACATCCGGGATTATATTTATATCGTCCTGGATGATCTGTCCAAAAATAGAAACCCTAATTAGGGCATCCTCATTAAAGCAGCCATCATTATGCAAAAACATCATCCTGGACGATTTTGTATCGGCTAGGATGATAGGCTCAATTTAGAAAGAATCTTCGGCCATATCTATTTAGGATTTACTTATTTTTGGACAACGTCCAGGTGGATCGTCCAGGACTATAAAATATCATCCAGGATGATCAAGGAAAATTTTTCCAAAATTTCTCTGGAATTTAAGGAAAGAAATTATGACTTGATTGCACGATCAAATCGTCTTAGACGATCGCCGATATGCTGGACGATTAGAGATCGAATAGCTCTTTTTTAGGGCGATGTTCAGGACGATATTCCATAATTTATACTAATTTTCTAGGACAATATGTTATCATCCTAGATGATAAGAACAAATTTCTTCTGAACTTCTCAAATTATCTCGGCTGATTGGGCTTAAATTTCTCTGATCGTACAAAACGATATGAGTATCATCCTGGATGATAATGTCGGCAACTTTCATTAATGAGCTCATTTTGAGATCTTCTATTTAAGCTTTGACATGACACTTTATAAGTGTCTTTAGCAGTCATTGTAGCTTCATTCTTTTGGGGGTAACTTGAAGAGAGAGTTTGAAAGGGAGTGAGGAACGAGTGAAGTTTGAGAGAGGGAGAAGATCCTGTCAGGGGGGACTCAAGGGAGTGTGGAGGTGGATTCAACACGGGTCCTCCGGCAGGCTTGCACTTTAATATCGTCGGATTCAAGGCTTGTCTCGAGGGAAGTTCACCAAAGAAGAAGTTCTCTTTGGTGTCAAAGGTCTCGGCGACTCCGCCGCATTGGGGAAGGTAAAAGTGATTTTGTACGGGCTTCTCGGCCTAGCTGTGGGGGCTAAACGAGAGACACTTAGTTAGTGCAATACTTGGAGGGTGCATCCAAGGAGTGGACGTAGCTCAAGGTTTGATCGAACCACTATAAATCTGGTGTGTTCTTTCTTATTACTGCTTCCGCATTATTTTCTTCAGCACTTTGATTTCTGTGGTGATTTTGGTTTGAGTTTTATCTTTGGTTTTAAAGTTATCCAATTCACCTCTCTATTTGTTAGCCTTGGGCCAGTTCATAAGGGCTTAACATCCCTAACAAACTTTCAAGTGGTATCAGAGCACTTTTTAGTGTCATCTGATCACTTTCAAGTGGTATCAGAGCGGGATTCATAAAATAAGTTTTTGAAAGCTTTTGAATTTCTTGATCTACAGCTAATTTTGATAATCATAATATTGCAGAAGGTTATTCAATCACTAGACCACCTTTATTTGAAAATATTACTTTTGATTTTTGGAAAATTCGCATGACAACTTTCTTGTAATCGATTGATTTTTGCATGTGACATATGATTTTAACTAGTTATTCATCACCATCACGTATTGTTAATGGAGTTAAAATTGATATTCCTTTTAATCACTGGAATAGGGAAGAACAACTCAATGCTCAATTGAATGCAAAATCATTAAATCGCTTTTTCTGTGCTTTAAATTCTAAAGATTTTATGTTAGTATCCACGTGCACTACTGGTAAGGAAGTTTGGGATACACTACACACCATATACGAAGGCACTAGTGAAATTAAGCAATTCAAGTTGAATATGTTAATACATGATTTTGAACTATTTTCCATGAAATCTTATGAGACGATCTTAGACATGTATACTAGATTTATTCAAATTGTGACATCATTACATGCTTTAGGAAAAGAATTTTCAAATTTTTAAAAAGTTAATAAAATTCTTTGTTATTTACTGGATAAGTTTAATGCTAAAGTAGTTGCTATTTGTAAATCTAAAGATTTGAATGAATATTCTATTGATAGTTTGATTGGCTCACTCATTGCCAACGTGTAAGGTTTGGGTCAAAGACTTTTGGATGCAGGTGAAACGATTGTTCTAAATGCTGAAGATATATAAAAAGATAGCTTAGTTGGTGACGAATTCAATGACTTATCAAGCAAATCACAAAGCTCGCCAAAGCATAAGGAAAAGTGAAAAAAATGTAAAAATGATAAGGATGTTCATATTTCTTCTGATATTATTTGCTTTCGATGTAGGAAGCCTGGACATATGAAAAATCAGTGCTCTAATTTAAGAATTCTTCCTACGAAAGAAAAGGGTAAGGCGAAGAAAAATTTTAACTGGGGAAATAATGAAAAGCAAAAAATCTCATGGGCAGATCTGGTCTCTGAAGCATCAGACCAGGAGCAAGATAGTGCTTAAACCTTTGCTTTTTTTTGCATGTTTTGTTTGTTCTTTTGTTTTTGCGATTTTCTTTCTTTTCTTTTTCGTTAATTTTTTTTTTGGTTTCTCTCTGATCAACACACACGATCACTTTTATAAAAAATGAAAAATCTACCTCCTGTATTTTTCTTTAATTCTTATGAAAGTTGTGGTTGATTTCTCTAAAAACAATCAGAGGAAGGGAACTCATGATTTTGTTTCTCTTTCTCTCTTCTTAAAGAAGTTATTTTACTTTTGATTCAAAATCTTCATCATATTTTAAAGTAGATTTTGAAACTGATCTTTTTCATCTCATATTTTTTCTATCACATAAGAATCTTTTGCAAGATTTTTGAATCCACCTTAAAATTTTCTTAATCAAGTTGTTCATGTTGTCAATAATTTGGGTTTACTTTAATTTTGAAAATATAAGAAAGAAAGCATATTTTTTTGAAAATAATATAAAAAAGTGGCCAATGATGCCAAACCAAAAGATACACAATGACGTCAAATTGAAGAAGAAAAAAATACATAAAATGTATTAAAAATTAAAAGATGCTCAGATAGCCATTCAAGTGATAAAGGGCATAAAATGAGCCCACAAAAAAAATATGATTATACTACTAAAAGCTTAAGAAAATCCTTGATATGTTCAAAACTTGTGCATGAAAATCTTGGTTCCTAATTCAGCAATTCGTGCATTGATCTTCTATTAGATATGTTTTATGAAAGGAGTTTTGAAAAATTAATGTTTCTTTTTTCCATTTATTCATTGATTTAGATATTGGATTAAAAAGTTTTTTGAGCCTTAAAAAGAACTTGAGCGTGGATTAACAATTTATGAATTTCTTACTTTTTTTTGGATTATGCGTTGTCAATCCATTCCTTACTAAGTTTTTGAATAAAATCAAGAGGCAACTTTCTCATTTTAAGAATATTTGTTCTGTTCACTAGATCAGGGATCGATTTTGTCTTTTAATCATTTTGTTTTTATTGTTTGTTCCCCTTCTCTTTTTGATAATGTCAAAGGGGGAGAACGTATTGTTGTTGTTGTATTTGTATCTTTTTTCTCTTTCAAAAAGTTAAAAACAAAATTTTTTTGATCTCCCCTATTTTTAAAGTGTTATTCTAGTGAGGGGGAGATTAGAAGAAAATATCCTTTTTTAAAATTCAAATTAAAATGTTTGCCATCATTAAAAAGGGGGAGATTGTTGAGGATCTATTTTCATGAAAGATGATTTTGATGATAACAAACACTTTAATTTTCTCTACGACTGCCTTATCTTCTGACTTTTCAGGTTCACACAATCGGACTGTAATTTTGAATCAGCTCAAGATTGGGTAGACTAGGTCTGAGTCAGTTTGTACCTTTTTTTCTTTCTTGAGTCTATTGTATTTGGTGTGGCTCCTGATGATTTGTAACTTAGAAGATTTTCTGTTATTCCCTAAAGATTTTTGTTTTTTGTAATATCATCTGGGATGATATTTATATTGTCCTGGATGATCTGTCCAAAAGCAGAAACCCTTATTATGGCATCCTCATTAAAGCAGTTGACATTATGCAAAAACATCATCCTGAACAATTTTGTATCGGCCAGGATGATAGGATCAATTTAGAAAGAATCTGTGGCCAGATCTATTTAGGAATTACTTATTTTTGGACATCGTCCAGGTGGGTCATCCAGGACTATAAAATATCATCAAGAACAATCCAGGACAATTTTTCCAAAATTTATCTGGAATTTAAGGAAAGAAATTATGAACTGATTGCACGATCAAATCGTCCTGGACGATCACCATATTGTCCTGGCCGATATGCTAGACGATTAGACATCGAATAACTCTTTTTCAGGGTAATGTTCAGGACAATATTCCATAATTTATATTAATCGTCCAGGATGATATATTATCATCCTGGACGATAAGAACAAATTTCTTCTGATCGTCTCAAATCATCCCAGCTGATTGGGCTTAAATTGCACTGATCGTACAGGACGATATTAGTATCATTCTGGACGATAATGTTGACAACTTTCTTTAATGAGCTCTTTTTGAGATCATCTATTTAAGTTATGACATGACACTTTATATGTGTCTTTGGCAGCCATTGTAGCTTCGTTCTTTTGGGGGTAACTTGAAGAGAGAGCTTGAAAGGGAGTGAGGAACGGGTGAAGTCTGAGAGAGGGAGAGGATCCTGTGAGGGGGGACTCAAGGGAGTTGTTGACCTCATTTTTGTATGAGGTCACTAAGGCCCTTCCAAACCCCAGATCAATTCTAGGTCCTAGGATCCCCTCTAGAGTTTAAGATTCTTTCCTAGAGCCAGACCTTATGGCCTACTCTAGAGCTTAAGATTCTTTTCTAGATCCAAGACCTTAAGGCCTACTCTAGAGCTTAGGATTTTCCATAATCCAAATTCTAGAGCCCCTCTAGATCCTAGATCTTAGAATTCTTCTAAACCCTTTGATCAACTCCAACCTTAAATCAATCCCTACCTTTGATCAACTCCAACCTCAAATTAATTCCTATCCTTGATCAATTCAAATCTCAAACTTCATTCAATTCAAACCCAAATTAATTCAAGCTTCAAACACATCCAAACTTTGACCCAATCAACTTGAGAATCCAAACTTCAATTTAGACTTTGATCATACCTTTGATCTAGCTTTGACCCTATCCATTCATTAACAATCACCACATGATTTTAAATGATTTGGATATTTTAATATTAATCATTCAAACTTGAAATCCATTCCAAATCTAGAAATCCAGACTCAAATCCAAAGTCTTAAGGCCCTGTCCTAAAGACCTTTTTCAAGGATTTTTCAAACATTTCAAAACCCAGTCAAATGACCTCTGATTCAGGGTCTATCACTTACAAAGTGATAAGACATGTCTCTAGAGGTTACCATCCAATTTTGAGCCCATTCTGAGGTCCCTAACCCAAGAATCTAAATTAAAATCCAAAGGGTGTAAAACCTTCAAATATTTATAGCCTATGCCATCGGACCTAACACCTTGAAGATTTTGATATTGGAGCCCTCATCAAAGCCTCCAATCACTTTCAGACCCTTGATTGTAACCCATTGAGTAGTAAACTATATTTTTTTAGACCCATTTTTTAACCCTAGTTGACCAATGGGTCAAAATTGACCAAAATACCCCTATGGGGATTTCAAATGCCCATTTCAATCCAAATCAACTCCAAATTCTTTGAAACCACTTTCAACAAGTTTCAAATACCAAACCCAACTTGTTGAACTTGAACCCAGACCTTGGGTCAACCTGGTTGACCAAGTCAACCAAGTTTGACCCATTAACCCATACACCCCTTCTATTCCAAACCTTTGAATCAAGTCCACTCCAAGTCCTTTTGAATATAAGGGATGACCCCTTGGGTACCCAAGAGACCTCACTTGGAGACCTAAGCCTTGGGCTCACTTGGGTTAGCCATTTAGCTTGACCCAAGTGACCAAAGAGAGGTCTCCCTTGAGCCATCTCTTAACCTTAATCAAATTGAATCCAAATCAAGGTGTCATTGGGTTCCCATTGACCCAATACACCTTCATTGACAAGCCCAACCCTTGGGCTCACCTGGGTCAAGAGTTAGGCTAATCCAAAGTGCCCAAGATCACTTGGGATTGAGCCAGTTCTTAACTTAAGCCTAATTGAACTTGATCAATACCTCTCATAGGTGGCCCTAGGTCCAACACACCTCCTCCAGATAGCCCATGCTATGGGCTAACCTGGGTCAGGTTTTAGGCTAACCCAAAGTAGCCAAAAACACATGGACCTAAGCAATCTTCCAAATTAGATCAAATTGGACCCAATTGCCACTTTCATTGGGTCCACTAGACCCAGACCCACTTCCCACCTCAAGCCCAAGGTCTGGCCTGACCTGGGTTGAGCCCAAATCGACCCGAACTGAGCAGATTTGGATCAACCCAAGCCATCTTTTTACCTAGACCAAGTTGAATCTAATTGCCACTTGCATTGGGTGCACCAGACCCAGACCTATATCCCATACAAAACCTAGGGTCTGACCTGACCTGGATCGAGCTCAATTCGACTCGAACCGAGCATGTTTGGGTCCAACCCAGCCACCAGTTCAATCCAGACATTCCCAGGCCAAATTAATTCCACCCTTGACTCCAGCATGTCCCCATCGGCCTCCCCCAGTCAACCTGACCCAAACCATGGCTGGCGGAAGTCGGAACCAATGGAAAACGAGTTCCGATGGTCCCCCCCAGACAACTCCTGGATCAAAGCTACTGCCCACTGATCTGATCCCCACGACCTCCCTAGGACATCGCCATCTTCCACCTGGTAGCAATCCGAGCCCCCTCCAGCTCAATCTCGGCCGTCCATGCTTGCGAAAGGTGCTCGAATAGGCTCGAGCTCCACAGATCGCAAGAAGCATCCTCAATCGCTCGAGATCATTTCCCAGAGCTCCTATGAACTCCCGAGCTCTCCCTTCGAGCTCCCAGATCAATCCGTTCACTCGTTCGAGCGAGCGCCTGTGAAAGCTTTCAGCATCCCGCTCGAAGTTGCACCTCCGGCCGTTCTCCGGTCCCGACGTCTGAAGGAGATCAGTTCGCCATCGCCCCCTGAAGCTTCCTAATAGTGAAGCTTATTCATTGAGACTTTCTCTGTGGTAATCCCCTCATCCCGAGCTCCCTAGCTAGGTAGTCCGGTCAAGTGTGAAGGAAACCTTCATCCCAATGGATCTCCACCGTTGGATTGAAGGTTTCCACTGTCCTGATCCTCCCTGTGAAATTTCATAGGAGTTCGTCGGCGGGATCGCCCGGATCACGCCGGAGAAGCTCCATGGTCTCGGATACGAGCGGGAGGTTGAAGATGTAATCTCAGCCGTTGATTCCGATCAACGGCTCGGATTAGATTCTGCAGTATCGGAGCGCGTTTAATCCTAGCCATCTGATCCGCCATCTGACGGCTGTGGTTAATCGGACCGTTAACAGTTAGCGCCAATGATTGCCTAGCCAATCAGCGCGCGGCGCGTGTAAAGTGCTGCTGACTGTGTAATGGCCGAATTAATAATCCAGAAAATCAAGGGAATGTCAAAAAATCATAACTCCCTCCACACTTATCCAAATTAGGTGTTCTTAGGCTCATTGGAAAGGTCACAGGGAGATCTACAAAAGCCCTATGATTCCAAGCCCTGGTTATGTTAGTGTTAGGTTTAATTTTAGTTTGAGCATTTTATCAATTTCTTTAATTACTCTTTAAATACAAGTCCACTAGGCCTGGAATTTTGGGAGATTGAAATTAAACATGTTTTTAACATGTCCAAATTTTATCTCCCCATTTTAAGATGTTCAAGGGCATTTTTCCCAAATTTTGAGTTTACGGGTCATGGTTTGACCCTTATCTTCAAAATGGGGTATAGACCTATCCAATGGGATTTAGGGTGTGATTCTTTTTGTGATGATGGTGTAGGGTAAGGAGTGTAGAACCACTGATTTTGCCCCAATCCAAGATTAGGATAGATCCCTATAGTGATTTGAAGGTGACTTAGAGTTCACCTTGTGTGGTTTAGTTGACCACTTTAGAGTAATCCATTTGAGCTCAAATTTTGTGGGTTTAGTCCTTAGGGTCAGGTGATCCTATGGTCCAAATTTCATAAAATTTAGAGTTCATTTGGTTCCCCAAGTAGGAGCCTCAAAAATCCCTCTTAGAAGTGGCCTATTAACTCTAATTAATTAATAATGAACTATCTTTAACTCATAAAATCTATTAAAATGTTTATAATTGTTCCTAATTAATCCCTTGATCATTGAGAATTGAAACCCTCTTGAATTGGCTTCTAGATTTGGCTTAATTTAGTCTTTAGGTAAGATCAAGAGTTAATCAGTTTTAATTAATTAAAAATTATTAAAAATCCCAAGAAATCTTTAAACACTTGCTGATCTCTCCTTAGATCATTTATGACTTTTGGGGTTGATCTCAAGAAGTTTAAGACTCATTTTTGTTTCAAATCATTAAAAGAGCCCTTAATTTAAATAATTTAATAATTCCAATAAATACCGAAACTTTTAAAAAATCATAACTCTTCATAGAGAACTCCAAATTGAATGTACCACATGTCTAAAAACTCATAATTGGTATTTATTAAAAATCTGAAACCCTTAAGATTAACTCTAATTTTAAAAGTCAAAATTTGACCCCTTAGTTAACATATCCGGATAACCTCCAAAACTTATTAACTACCCAAAACTCCAGAATTTCCTTAATAGGATAATAAAATTCTAAAACAACATATTAAAATCAATAACCAACTCCCTTTAATATCAATTCATTCCTTTAATTCCAACCAATTTAAATAATTTAATCAACCCTGATTGCTATTGGGTAACTCAGGCCTACGAGGCTATTAGCTTAGCCGCAAGGAAGGTGAAATAAACTTCACGGCCTCGGTGTGAAACAAAGGTAGTAATCAATTAACTTTTAAAATATTTTTAATTAAAAATCTTAATCTATCAATACTTAAATTTTAATCTAAATCCCCTTCTAAGCCTTAACAAATTCAGAACTTTTCTATTCAACTTTAACTAATCACCCACTTTAGGACTTACCCCAAACACACGACCTTTTACACACACTTTAGATGATGTGCTAGGAATACCAACTCTAGACCTAGGTTAGGCCGGTATTTACTTTACTGCTGTGTGCCAGATTTTTTGTGGTTTTCACTGTATGTTGTGGATGAAATTGCTTTGATGTGTCTGCTTACGTTTTTTGCACTATGTGGATGGATTGATGTGTTTTGCGATTAGATTACCCTTAGGTTAGGTATGATCTGCATGTTCACATAGTATTTTGCAGGTGGCCACGCTCATGTAGGGCAATAAAAAATTATTAATTGCTATAAATGCTTGCACAGGTGCTTCAGCTGCTAAAGCCCCCAAATAAAAGGAGCGTGACCAGTGTGTTTATTTTCTTTTCTGCATAAATATAACTGCTTGAGAATAATTTCTTTTCATTTATTAATTGCTTAGGATAACCTTGCAGGTGAGTCTAGATTTTATTTTCAAATAAATGTAATTTGTGCAATTGTCAAGTATTGTGAAAGTTAATTTTGAGTTGGGATATATAGGTCCAAAGTTTGGATTCCAAAGAGGAAAGGATGCCCCTGTGGGAAACATTTATTCACCATTTGGGAATCCAAATTTGGATTGTACCTCTTCTATACCCAAAGAGGAAAGAGTGGCCTTCCCTTTTGAAAGGAAGTGCCCTCTTATCCATTTGGGTAGTTCACCATGAAGAATCCGAGGAGGTTGGAGAAAAGGAGTTCAAAGAAGAACAAGATTGAAGACTTGAAGATTGAGAATATCCCACTCAAAATTATTTGTGTCACTACTAGGTTTAGAATCCAGGTTGTTGTTAGTGGTTCCCGGCCACTTTACTTTCTGCAAAATTCTGGTTTGTAATAAGCAAGACAACTTTGCCTATGGACATTTATTAATTAGTTAATTTATACTTGATGTGATGAATTGATTGCCTCTAGGACTGCCTTCTTTTCTTAATTTTTTGGCAATTGTGTGCCGCTTTTGTTTTCGCCTGGATACGTGAGACTCGTGAGGGTGTGAAAGTTTTCTACTCGAAATCTTAATTGTCTAAAATTTTAGTGAGTCTAAATAACATAGAAAGATAATGAATCTAGGGAATTAGCCGGGGATCGACCCCGGGGTCGCATGCATATTTTTGAATTATTCTTTCCTTGCTTTAGACCCTTCCCCGCCTGCGGGTAGAGTCCGGATAGTCTGACCTATGAGGACGAGGTGCCAGACCTGGGGAAGTCCAGTCTTCTAAAAAAAATTATTTTCTAAGCCTGTCTTTAAAATTTCAAGCATATTTGATTTGGAAGTTGTCGACCAGCATACATTGCATTAAATACAAATTAAAAGAGTCAAGATTTTAATTGCATCAGTTTTAGCATTTTAGCACCCAGCATAAGTCGAAGGGGCCAATTAGGAAAATTGCTAGATGTCGGCCCCAATTCTCCAAAACTTTAAGTACAACGTCCCTACCACTCTTTCATAAAAGACCGGACTCATCTCTTTTAAATCGATTAGGTGATTAGCTGGCTCCCCAATCCAGGCCGGGGTAAGTCCAGGCATTGCATTGCATTAGTTAGGTTCGGACGACTGTGGTCCAGTGTCCAAAATAGATTTAGGATCTGGGGTAGATCTTTGATCATAAGACCCCAAATTTCGGGAGTATAATCCCAAATTTCTAATAAGATGCTCAACTTTAATTAAAAGTTTTCTTTCAATCCTAAGATATAGCGCCAACACTTAGATTAAGTTGGGACACTTCTGGATGGTTATGGAATCTCAAAGTGTTCCCTACATTTCTTTCCCTGACTCTGTTAATAAATGTTCAATCTCAATCCATTCCCTCTTGATTTTCCAAAAAAATTTCATTCATTTTTTATATCACTCTTAGAAAATCTAACAAAATTTCATTATTATTTTAATCGAGAGTTTTTGTAGGGGACCCTATCTCCCTACGATGTAATTAACTACGAGGGCTTGCGCTCGTAGGAGATTTGGAACCACACGCACCTGTTTTTAAAATTAATCTTTTTTAAATCTTCTTAGATTTCTTTGGGAAAAGTTAAGGGATGATCGCTATTATTATATCAGAAGAATTATTATTGAAAGGTGTCATCTCCTTTCTGGGAGGTACACATTCTTTGATAAGGCTTCGGATATAAATTCGACGATCATACTTCTTGGATATCATAACTGGATATTTAGTTGAACTTTTCCTTGTCCCCTAGGGGCCTTATAAAGTTCTCCTTAGAATCTGGTCATGATATTCAAGATGAGTTTCGTAATTCTAAGTCTGAATACCGTTATGAAATTTTATTTTTGTCCTTCGGGGCAATATACTTTTTCTACCGAGTTGATTCGACTCCAGAATTAGAATCCAATTTCGATTTTAAAATTCCCAAAGAAAGCTAATATTTTCAAAACATGTTTTCAAAATTCCACCAACAATCACAAAATGGCACGCCCGGTGGGACAAATCTCTCTCTCCATCTTTAATAAGAATGAAATTTTGTTTCATCGGTAGTCTTAACTACCTTCCTTCCGTTGGTCCCTCAACCCATTTCTTCCTTGGGGGAGTGTGGCCAACATCTAAAAATAATTTAAAACATTAAAAGAGAGGTTCTACTTCCAAAATTTGTTACGTGCTAACTTAATCGTCCTGATTTTGACCTTCTGCCCTGGAATTTCCTATGAGGCGACAGTGTCAAATTAGGTCCCAAAATATTCTTTTTAAAATTATGATTAACAAATGTCACATTCAATATATCAATTTTTTGAATTGAAAGGAGTTAAAAAAAACCTTTGATTTTAAGAAGTTTCGAAGTATTTTTAGTCTTAACCCCTTTACTTGGGTTTGAGGGTTAGACTGTTTGCTTTACTTGGGTTTTCTTCTTACAATTCCATAAGCCTTCGGGCAAGGGGAAACTCTGTCCGTTGTGTTTTGGACTTTGTAGAAAAAAAATACCCCTTTTTAAATCATTCAAAATTCAAATTCCCTTCAAAACATAGAAAACAAGATAATAATAATTTTCTCCAAGTTCTTAACCTTCATATGTTACCCCATACGACCATCTTATGGGCTAACATATGTTGACCTTTTTAGAAAACCCACCTTTTGGCATGTATTTAGTCTCTTTATCTTCTTAACGTGTGTTGGGTGTTTTCTACCACTCAACATGTGTTGGAAGGTTGAGGATATCCTACAAGCCTTAAGTTTCAAGATAACAAACGCTTTTCCACTTCTCTTATAAGAAATTTAATTTTGTTGTAAATCTATTTTCATGGCTTATGTTTTGATGATTGACAAACACTATTTCTCTTGGACTACTTGTTGCTTCTAACGTTTCAGGAATCAAAGATCGGACAAACAAAACGAAGCCAATTCAGGATTGCGTAGGTTTAGGATTGAGTCAGTCTGTACTTTTGTTTTTTTACTTCTTGAGTCTACTTGTAATGGTCAAAGAGACTGATGCTAAGTAACCCTTCACACACACACTTGAGAGACTTAGATTTTCTATTTTTTCTATCGGCCAGGACGATCAGGCTTAAAATAGAAAGTCTAAATAAGGAGTCTTAATTAAGGCAACCGTCATTAACATATCGGCCGAGACGATATGTGTATCGGTCAGGACGATATTCTCAAAATAGAAAGAAGTTGCTGCCATAGACAATTAAGGTATATTGTATTTTTAAATTATCGGCCAGGACGATCCTTTATCGGCCTGGACGATATTCTCAAATTATGCCTTAATTAATTAGGAAATTAAGGGAGTAATTAAGGATGATTGATACGATCGTATCGTCCTGGACAATCACAGGATCGGCCAGGACGATCCAATCAAAAATCTTAAGTTACTTCAGGACGATAAATATCGGCCAGCTCGTATCCAAAGCTATTATCAGGACGATTTTTCTCTGATTTGAACTGATCGGCTCGGACGATTGTGAGATCGGCTTGGACGATGAAGCCAATTTTCAATCGTCCTGTTTTACATCCAGGGCGATGCTCTTGCCGATCTTCTTTGATTTGTACTGATCGGCCAGACCGATGTCCATATCGGCCTAGACGATAAAGTCGGCAACTTACAATTAATGAGCTCCTTTGAAGCTCTTCTATTTAAGAGCTCATGTTCAACATTTTGAAAACCTTTGACTGCTTCCTTGACCTGAGAAGACCTTGAGGAGAGAAAGAGAGAGAGAGGGAGAGAGAGAGGATCTTGTGAGGGGGAGCTTGTGAGGGGATTCACAAGGGTTGCTTCAAGGATCGCTTTGCTTGTTCTTCGTCTAGAGTTTCTCGTCCGTGGAAGGGTCGGTAAAGGTAAGGAGTTAGCTTTTGGTTGTGGTTCTCTGCCAGCTTCAGGTGGAAGAAAAAGGAGGTAGGTTCTCTGCCTTGTCAGGGTGGCAAAAAGGCGGTTCTTGTGAGGGCTTCTCCGCCTAGCCGTGGGTGCTAAAGGAGAGTCACGTTTTGTAGTGCAATACTTGGAGGGTGCCTCCAAGGAGTGGATGTAGGTCGAGTTGACCGAACAACTATAAATTCTTGTGTTCTTGATTTCTTGCTTCTGCACTTTTATTTTCGCATTTATTTTTGTGGCGTGATTTTGGTTTGTGATTTTCACTCTTAGTAAAAAGGAATTTTTTTAATTACCAATTCACCCCCCTTCTTGGTTAGCTTGGGCCAGTTCTATAGGGCTTAACATCCCTAACGAACTTTCAAGTGGTATCAGAGTGGGATTCAGATATTTAAGTTTGAAAACTTTTTGAACTAGATCCATGGCTAACCTTGGGAATCGTAACACTACGGAAGGGTATTCTATTACCCGACCTTCCCTGTTCGATAACCTACCTTTTGATTTTTGGAAAACCCGCATGTCAACATTTTTACAATATACTAATTATCACATGTGGATGCTTATTCAAGAAGGTTATTCTCCACCTTCTCGTGAAATTAATAGTGTTAAAATTAAAGTTGCTTTTACCGAATGGACTTTCAATGAACGTGATTTAGTTCAATTGAATGCAAAATATTTGAACTGTTTTTTCTGTGCTTTAAAATCTGAGGATTACACTTGGGATAAATTGTGTATCACCTATGAAGGTACTAATGAAGTTAAATAATCCTGTTTAAACATTCTTTTGCATGACTACGAACTTTTTCGTATGAAACCTCATGAATCGATTTCTGACATGTACACTAGGTTTACTCAGATAGTTACTTCACTGCATGCACTAGGAAAATAACTTTTAAACTATGAAAAAGTTAACAAGATTTTGAGATGCTTTCCTTCGTCTTATGATGCTAAAATCACTGCAATCACTGAATCTAAGGATCTGAACACCTATTCTATTGATAACTTACCTGGCTCACTCATTGCTTACGAGCAAGGGGTGAATCAAAGAAATCTTGATGCAGGTGAGAAGAAAAATGAGAAAACAATTACACTGAAGGCGCACAAATCAGATTCTGAATCTTCCTGGTCTGAAAGCGATGAAGTTGCCTTCATCACAAGGCAATTCAAAAGCTTTCTAAGGAAGAAACAAAAGAATCATCAAAGTTGGAGAAAAGGTAAGGAACATAAACATGTTAAAGAATCCTCTGATGTTGTTTGTTTTGAATGCAGGAAACCTGGATATATAAGAGCCGATTGCCCAACACTTCAAGATAACACGAGCAAGGAAAAGATTGAGGAAAAATCTAAGTTTAAGAAGGAGAAGAAGAGAATCCAAAAGGCATTCTAGGCAGAATCTGGTACTGATTCCTCTGAGACTGAACCAGAGGAAGAGACAACGAACCTGTGCTTAATAGGGGAAGATCATCTTGAGCAAAGTGATGAGGAAGAGGTATGTAAACCAACCTATGATGAATTGTTTGAAATTTATAAAAAAATCCATGCATCATACAAAAAACTTTAGAAGACACATGCTAGCTTAAAAGTGGAACTTGTAAATTTGTAGAAAGAGTATGAAGTCATTCTTAAAAATCATTCAACGATTGATTCTAATCACATGGCTCTTCTTGATGAATTTGATGAGTTGAATAAAAAGTATTCAGAATTAATTGATGAACATAAGGCATTAAAAGTTTCACACACCTCACTTAATTTTGATCTTAAGAAATCTAAAGAGATTGAGAAAAATTTGAGGATAGAGAATGATGCATTAAAGAAAACTAATTTGAGAATTCAAAATGATTTGGATACATGTTAGAAAAATTTGATGACATCTACTTTTGATCCTAAGCCAGAACCTAGGAAGAGGCATTATAACTCAAACCATTTAAGAAACCCTTTTCCTGGAGTTAGATGTTTCTCATGTGGCATGCTAGGACACATCTGACACACTTGCACCATTCACCGTAGTACACATTGGGTGTAGAGAACTAAGATGCATGATTCACAACATACCATATCTGCATTGCACTTTACTTTTCCTAAGAAGGAGCCCAAACCTATTTGGGTTCCTAAATCTGACTATTATTGAGCTTTGCAGGTGTGTTCTCACCAAAGACCTCGTGGGAGCATAGGATAACTGGACATAAGGAGGCTGGCAACTCAAAAATTGCTTAAACTCGCTGCCTTATAACTTGCTTGAAATTTTTAGTTTTTGTGTTATTTGTTTCTATTTTTGTGCTATTTTGTGCTTGCTTTGTATTGTTCTAGTTTGCTTTGTTTTCATTTTTTTTTGTTTGGTGTTACATATGGTGAATCTTTTCAAGCTTTTAGTTTTTGGAGTTTTGGAGATAGTGTTTAGCTTTTCTAAATTGGTTAAAGGGAGAAGTACTGTTGATGTTTTCCCTCCTTCTGACCTTGTTTAGTGGTATGATTTTCTTCTCTAAACAAAAGTCTAAACTCAGTTTAACCAATGTTTTTTTTTTAATTAAGATCCTTTTCTTATCTTGTTACATTAATTTATCTTATGCATAATAGCCAAAGTTCTTTTATATCTTTCAAGTTTTTTGAAATCTTGCCATTGCATTTATCACATGATTTTGATTTTGTGTTGTGGATTGTTCTTCCCTATGTTAGAGAGAGAGCTCCTATACTATAATATTTGGAGGATATACTCACAACTAAGTTTTTTTTAAGGGTATATTAAAGAGTTTCTAGCTTGCAAGAATTAAAAAGGAAAAGAGGCCAATGAAGCCAAATTGAAAAGAAAGATATATACATAAAAATGTATCAAAAAATCAAAAGATGCTCAAAGAGCCAATCAAAGTGACAAGAGGCATAAAATGAGCTCACTAAAGGCAAGCTATCCTCTCTTTGCTAAAACTCTTAAAACTTAGAGAACTCATTGATTGTGTGATGCTTTCAAAAACTTGATTTCAATTTCTATGATTGAGAAAAATTACTTTGTTTTATTAACTATGGGATATTTTCTTTTTAAACAAGTCTTGAATGGATCTTCTTATCCTATTTAGTTATTCTGAGTTATGCCTCTGTTTTCCAAAAGAATTTTGTACCCTGAAGGATGTCCAATCTAGGGTGAACAAAACCAGATGTTCTACCTTCTTCTGATTGAGATTTGTTAAAACTCCTTGATCTCTTGGAACTTTAAAAGTTTAACTTTTTAAAAAAATTCTTATATGATGCCTCCATAACACAAAAAAAAATTAAAAATTAAAATCCAAAAATATTCATTTTTTTTATTTTCCTTGTGTTTTTGCTTTTCTTTTACTGTGTTTTTTGACTGTTTTTCTTTCGTTTTATTTTTTAGGGCCTTGATCATCACCATCTTCTTTATAATTCAAAATCTAGTCACATCGTCTTGGCCGATACCTTTATCGTCCTGGATGATATGATCGAACTCTGTTGCAATCTTAATGATAGTCCTGGCCGATAGAATATTTCGTCTGGCCGATGCAATTTATGTTCATCGTCCTGGCCGATACACTAGATCGTCCTTGACGATCCACGTGTCAGCACGTTTAAATCTTTAAAATCGTCCCCGGACGATCCATTATTGGACAATCGGCCGGGCCGATCCACTGTTCGTCCTGGATGATATACGTGGAAGTGATTTAAAATGTTTTTACTTCGACC
This sequence comes from Dendrobium huoshanense, assembly GCA_016618105.1. Taxonomy (NCBI): domain Eukaryota; kingdom Viridiplantae; phylum Streptophyta; class Magnoliopsida; order Asparagales; family Orchidaceae; genus Dendrobium; species Dendrobium huoshanense. Next base: position 52,638,899 of record CM028351.1, read on the forward strand.
GATACGATCAATTATTATGCATCGTTCTGGACGATACACGTCCGGCCTGACTCCTCGGGACGATTGCCTGTGCACAGGAGCAGCAACACTCTGAGGATTGCCCGCTACGAGCAGCACCGCACTAAGGATTTAGCCCGATTTGACAGTTTCTTTACTCACCAGCAGCTGCAGCATGACCAGGACATCGCCTGGTTCAATGCTCAGTTTACCACGCTTGCCAGCTACTTTCAGCAGCCACCTCCATCAGATAATCAGGATCTCTCGTTCTTTTAGTCTATGCTTTCTGTTGTTTGTTTCCTGTTTTTTGTAGTTTGCTTTTTAGTCCTTGTTTGTTTTTTCTTTTGTATATGGACCCTATTTTTGTGATGACAAAAGGGGGAGTAGGGTGTGGTAGGAAAAGTTGTTAAAACCTTAAAATTCTAATGGACTTTTTTTTGGATTTTTTTTCCTACTTGTGTTTGCCATCATCAAAAAGGGGGAGATTGTTGCAAATCTATTTTCATGGCTTATGTTTTGATGATTGACAAATACTATTTCTCTTGGACTGCTTGTTGCTTCTAACATTTCAGGAATCAAAGATCGGACAAACAAAACGAAACTAATTTAGGATTGCGTAGGTTTAGGGTAGAGTCAGTCTGTACTTTTGTTTTTTCACTTTTTGAGTCTACTTGTAATGGTCAAAGAGACTGATGCTAAGTAACCATTCACACACACACTTGAGAGACTTAGAATTTCTGTTTTTTCTATTGGCCAGGACGATCATGCTTAAAACAAAAAGTCTAAATAAGGAGTCTTAATTAAGGCAGCCGTGATTAACATATCGGCCTAGACGATACGTGTATCGGCGAGGACGATATTCTCAAAACAGAAAGAAGTTTCCGCCATAGACAATTAAGGTATACTTTATTTTTAAATTATCGGCCAGGACGATCCTTTATCGGCGTGGACGATATTATCAAATTATGCCTTAATTGATCAGGAAATCAAGGGAGTAATTAAAAACCTTAAGTTACTTAAGGATGATAAATATTGGCCAGCTTGTATCCAGGGCTATTATCAGGACAATTTTCCTCTGATTTGAACTGATCGGTCCGGACGATCGTGAGATCGGCCTGGACGATAAAGCCAATTTTAAATCGTCCTGTTTTGCATCCAGGGCGATGCTCTGGCCGATCTTCTTTGATTTGTACTGATCGGCCAGGCCGATGTCCATATCGGTCTAGTCGATAAAGTTGGCAATTTACAATTCATGAGCTCCTTTGAAGCTCTTCTATTTAAGAGCTCATGTTCAACATTTTGAAAACCTTTGGCTGCTGCCTTGACCTGAGAAGACCTTGAGGAGAGAAAGAGAGAGATAGAGAGAGAGAGAGAGAGGATCTTGTGACGGGGAGCTTGTGAGGGGATTCATAAGGGTTGCTTCAAGGATCGCTCTGCTTGTTCTTCGTCTAGAGTTTCTCATCCGTAGAAGGGTCGGTAGAGGTAAGGAGTTAGCTTTTGATTGTGGTTCTCTTCCAGCTTCAAGTGGAAGCAAAAGGAGGTAGGTTCTCTACCTTGCCGGGGTGGCAAAAAGGAGGTTCTTGTAAGGGCTTCTCCGCCTAGCCGTTGGGGCTAAAGAAGAGTGACGTTTTCTAGTGCAATACTTGGAGGGTGCCTCCAAGGAGTGGACGTAGGTCGAGTTGACCGAACCATTATAAATTCCTGTGTTCTTGATTTCTTGCTTCCACACTTTTATTTATGCATTTGTTTTTATGGCGTGATTTTGGTTTGTGATTTTTACTCTTAGTAAAAAGGAATTTTTTTAATTACCAATTCACCCCCCCTCTTGGTTAGCTTGGGTCAGTTCTATAGGGCTTAACATCCCTAGTGAACTTTCAAATTTCAATCCCCTCTTTAATTTTCAGAAAATTCAAATGGCTGGTCAATTGATCTTTTCTTTCAATCGAGAGTTATCCTCAACTGTTAATGACCAAGGGAACACTATCATCTTTAGAATGGGATTCAGTACCCTTGAGCTCTCTATGGATGGACACCAGATTGATAGTTTGGATGCCAGTAATGAAGTTCCCCAAGTGGTTGAGTTGATTGTGGGATCTGCACCTACCTTGCCAGTAATTAGTGATGACCAGAAACAGTCTGAGCCAATTGTTGAGCCTCCCACTGAAGTCAATCTATTTTTGAGAAAGGATCTAGTTCTGGACTTAACTTCTCCACTAAGAATCAAAAGAAGAACTATTTGAGGAGACTTATGAAGAAGATTTCTAAGGCAAAGAGAATTGTGTCTTTTAAGACTTTAGCTCAAGTAGAGCCTGAGGCTGACGAGGAGCTACCTATTCCTACTTCCTCTCCCCTTCTGAAAGGGAGACGCTTTTACCCCTTAGCTTTTGCTCAAGGGGAGGAGAGGATAGCTAGGATAGCCCGTTCCCCACCATGCCCGGTCGACTACTCGACTAAAAAGACTCCAAAGGAAAAGCATCTGTAGAAAACAAGGGCTTTGAGAAACATTATTCACACCTGTGCTACACAATCTGGAAAAACAAAGGAGCAGTACATCAAATAATTGAAGGGAGTGATCTCTCATCGCTTACAAAAAGAAGTGTTAAAAGAAGAGGCGTCTGAGGCGAAGAATTTGACTCCACAACCTGTTAGGAGAAATAAGAAGTATGTTAGATAGCACGCCACTTCAGTACTAGTTGATGGATACCACTGGGCGCCACGCCCTTCTTCTTCCAAGACGGAGGGTATTGTGTTGACTGAGTCCGAGAGAGGCCGCCGTTCTGTTGGTTGACCCACAGTACCCCCTTCCAAAGCTGTAAAGTTGGCCTCAGTAGTTGTCAAACCTAAGGGGAATGAAACTCTAAAACATATGGATATCAAGGGAAAGAGGCCCAAATCCCCTGAGAAGAAGTTTGTCCCAAAAAGGACTAAGTTGGAGAATTTATCACCGCCTCCAAGAACCCCAAAGTTCATTCTCCAACTCCAACGAGTCCCAGTTAAACCTCCTGCAGTCTTGATTGAGTCGATGGATGTTCAACCTAGTTCTCCAGTTGTTGCAGTAGATAGCCCTCTTGCAGCCAGTCTAGTTCTTGATTCAGTTATGATTCCCGTTGATGATCCGGTTGTTGATAGTATAGATTTATGTGTCATTCCTGGGCTTCCTATACAGGAGTCTGAAGACCTTACCTTACCTGATGTAGGAGCTATTTCTTTACAAGCTCCTGCTTCACCTCCTGAGGTGTGTGCCCCTCTCCTTTTAGAGAATGCCACTTTTCCTACTATCGATCTTGGGACAGTCGAGAAGGAAGGAATTGAGCTAGATCTTGAGATAGAAGAAGAGCTAGTTACAGAGCCTCAACCGGATCCTAACCCAAAACTTATAAAAATCATTGCTCTCCTAGATTCTGAAGAATTATTCGATATGGCTGAGTACAAAGGATACTTACCCCTCGATCCTAAGTCAATTGGGGATAGACCGGTCGAGGAGGTAGATCAAGAAATAAGAAATATTTTGTTGAATAAAGAGGGAATGGCTTCTTTCGACCCAGACCTAGATGACCTCCTTGGAGAGGAAGATGATTACGTTGGTAGCATTTCCATGGTCGAAACTAGAGGGTCCAACAAAAAGGCCGAACCTGATAGGCGCCGACTTGCTAGAGATGATGATCCCCATGTTGCTGAGTCCGATTCAGATGAGTCCATAAGGGCTAAGGGTGAGGAGAACATTAAAGATTTGGAGAATCAGTTGAAAACTATGATGTCACAAGTCAAAGAAATGCAAGAAATATTTGATAAGTCAGAGCAGGATTCACTTAAGATTCAACAAACGGCTCGAGAGATTGTGGAAAGGGTTAGGAAGCCGGGAGAGTCTCTGGTTGAGTACATCTTGAGGTGGTGAAACCTCTCGATGAAGTGTGAACCCCAGTTACAAGAGCAACATGCGGTGGAGATCCTCCTTAAGAATATCCACGGCCTTGTTGCTTTTCTCCTGAAGGATTTCACCATTAAAAATTTTGAAAAACTTCTTAATAAGGCTAGCAATTTGTAGGAAGAGGCTCATAAAATGCCATTCCTATGAGAGCAGTCTGAAGATAAGAAAGGTCCTAGATTGGTTAAGACTTTTGAGAAAAAGGCAGTAGTGTTGGTAGTTGACAAGGGAAAAAGACAAATGGCTAGTCAGTCCAGTGTTCCTCCACCACCGCCATCACAGCCAGCTCAGAAATAGCCCTTTCAGGTCACTCCTCAGTACACCAGAGACCCTAACTTTGTCCCTTTTAGAGAGAGATTGGCAAAACCATATCCATTTAAGAGGGAATCGGTTAAGAGGATTTTCAAGAGTTTGTTAAAGAAACCAGATTTTCAGCTGCCAGAGGCCAGGAGGCCTGAAGATGAAAGTAAGAAAGATGATCCCAAGTATTGTCCATACCACCGGATGCTTAGTCACCCTCTTGAAGACTGTGTTGTGTTCAAAGATTGGCTTGAGAGGAACTACACCCAAGGTAATATCATAATTCCTAAGGAATACTTGGTCGATCCAGAGAAAGCTTCCATTAAAATCATTTCAGGTAACTCTCTTAACTCTCCTTGTCTTGTTGAAGATAGTTGGGACATTGATTTGTCCTGGGCACTTAAAAAGTCAATTAATAAGTCTTTTCGTCTTTCTCAACAGCTGACTACGATAGCCCAGGCCCCGACGTGGAAGGTTGACCTGGACGCTTCGCAGGAGGATATTGAGCCACTTTCTTCTCCAGTAGTCACAGGAACTACTGTTAAAAGTTTAAAAGAAAGAGAAGTTGATTTTGTAGAGAGGAAGTGTGTAGATGAGAGATGTATTAGGATGGCGGATGGGGGTGTTAAAACCCTCTCCCCTCTTTTGTTATCTGACTTTTACTTCGCCCCATCAAAGGCGAAGGGTTAGAAGATGAATAAAAAACATCATTCTACTTCTGTCTTGATGATTAACCATGGAAATGAAATGCAAGTTGATGACTCTCATGTTTTAAATCAAAGTTCTGTTAAAGAAAGTCTTAATATCAAAGAAATTGACCTTCCCGAATCAGCTATTCAAGAAGAGGTCAAATGTGAAGCTTTATCAGAAAGTGATTTCCCTCAAATTAATTTTCAAGGAAGTCCTATCTTGATAGAACTTTCAGATTCTGACTCGCTTTCGGGAAATGACAATCCAACGCATATTGTGTGCGTAGACACTGCCTTAATTTTCCCTCCCGAAGATATCGAGCAGGCAACTCCGCGGCGGTAAATCCCTTCGATATAGGCTTCCCCCTCAGGAGAAAGGCAAGCAAATTCCCTTCGAAGATTTAAATCCAAATTCCCCTCAGCAATCAGAATTTCCTCTAATTCCTCCGGGTTTTGAGTCCGTCATTCCTAAGGTTGATTACAATGTTTTAGCCCATCTTAGGAAGTTGCCAGCAAAATTAAGTATTTATGACGCATTGCTTCTCTCCAAAGAAATGAGGGAGTCTTTAATTAAAGTGCTTCTCGACCCCGAGATTTGCTTAACCCAGTTGAAGATTTGCTCTTGAGAACTTCAAAAGATGAGGCATTCTACTTCAAAGAGGTTCCTGGAGTTACCTTTTCAGATGAAGATTTGCTCTTGAGAACTGCTGACCATAATCGTCCCCTTTACATTACTGTAGATGTGGGAAATTTTAAGTTATCAAGAGTCCTCGTTGATCCGGGTGCATCGGTCAACATAATGAACATAAAAACCCTCGCATACCTCAGAGTTGATACTAGCAAGCTCTCAACTGATAGGTTGGTGCTTCGTGGGTTCAATGAAAAGGGCGAGAGGGCTTTAGGTTCAATCACTTTGCTCTTAGAAATAGGAGACTTGAAAACTGAAGCTAAGTTTCATATAATTGATTCAGCGATGTCCTTTAATGCCCTTTTAGGTAGACCCTGGATTCATGAATGTAGAATGGTTCCATCTACCCTTCACCAATGCATCAAGTACCAACGAGATGGAATTGAACACGTGATTAAGGGTGATCTGCAATCGTTTTCGATTCAAGAAATTGGGATCTACGAAGATGCTACATATTTTGTTCTAAAAGGGTCCTCGTCCCGATCTAAGTTAGAGATTAAAATTGAAGAGAAATTGGTTGGGCAAAAGTCTAATCAAGAGAAAGAAAAAGAAAAGTTTACTGATCAAGAAATGATACAATTAAGTAGTGAAGATGACTCTGACATCGTTGTCCTTAGGCATCCAAACACGTTACCTCAAAGAGGTGGGAGGATGGCCTTAAGGGCACGAGATCGAGGCCGTGCTTCATCAGAGAGGAGAACAACACCTGTTTATATTGAGTTGGAATCAGATTCCGATATTGAGTCTAAAGATCAAGGTGCTGCTTTCTCCCTCAATTATAAAAATACAAATACTTCTCCAAAATTTGATCTCACCTTAGAAGAGGACAGTGACATTGAGGAAGATGTTGTAAAGGTGAAAAGTGACGAGCCTGAATTGACAATGTACGAAAAGCTCAGTAGAAGGATTGAGGCCCTTTCTCTGACCCCACTGTCAGTTGGCAGGATTGTTGGGTTAGAAGTTAAAGTGGCCCCCAACTTGAACGGTGAAATAAAGAAAGTCCAGAAATTCTTTCCTGGCTCCTCCTCCGCAAGGGATGAAAGTGATGTAACCCTTGAGGAGGCATATTTTAATGAATTAATGGAATTACCTTTCGATTACTTCCCTGTTTGTGTGAAAAATACTTTCTCTAAAGGTCCTGTACCATACCGATGGACTAAGGGTTAGGCAAGATACCACGAAAATATTTGGCAAGCAAAAATTAAGAATAATCCTACAAGTGGTATCGGCTTTGGAACTGTTAGTTCATTCGATAACGATGAGTATTGACTAATGATAACTTACCATCTTGAATCGCCAAATGTCCCTACAGATCCTTTCTGTGCTCTTGATGGGCTCTGTTTGGAGACTTTAGATGATCCCGATGACCTTCGAGTTTGGGATGCATCTCCTGATTTAGAAGAAGAAATTAAATCGATAATTGATGAATTAAAAGAAATTAACCTGGGAACCGATGATGACCCTCGTCCAATCTTTATAAGTGCTCTACTGAGCGAGGGTGAAACCAAAGATTTGATTCAACTGTTATCAGAGTTTAGGGATTGCTTTGCCTGGACATACGATGAAATACCAGGTTTACCCACTGAGGTAGCGGTTCATATACTTGGAGTTTGGCACGATGCCATTCCTGTCAAACAAGCTCCTCGACGCATGCGCTTGGAAATCGAGCAACAAGTCGTTTCTGAAGTTAAGAAATTGGACGAAGCCGGGTTTATTCGAGAGGAATAATACCCTTCTTGGGTGTCTAGCATCGTGCCGGTCTGAAAGAAAAATGGTCAAATTCGGATCTGCGTCGATTATAGGGATCTGAATAAGGCATATCCTAAGGACGAGTTCCCTCTACCAATACCAGAACTCATGGTGGACATTGCCTCATCACATGCCATTTTCTCATACATGGATGGCTCGTTGGGTTATAACCAAATCAAGATGGCCCCAGAAGATGAGAGAAATACTGCGTTCAGAATCCCTATTGAAATCTTTTGTTACAAGGTGATGCCATTTGGCTTAAAGAATGCCGGGGCAACCTACCAACGGGCCATGACCCATATCTTTGACGAATTAATTCATAATTAAGTTGAGTGTTATATTGATTATTTAGTTGTCAAGAGAAAGGTCAAAGAGGCTCACCTGTATGATTTAAGAGTTGTATTTGAGCGGTTGCACCGCTATGAATCCCTTGAAGTGTGCCTTCGGCGTCACCTCAGGGAAATTCTTAGGATTCATAGTGAGGCATTACGGAATTGAGATTGACCCTGCTAAAATTGAAGCCATCTTAGATATGCCACCTCCTAAGAGCCTTACCGAGTTAAGGTCTCTACAAGGTAGATTGACGTATATAAAGAGGTTTATTTCTAATCTTTCCGGGAGATGTCAACCCTTTTCTGTCCTTGCAAAAAAAGATACTAAATTCATATGGTACGAGAAGTGCCAAAATGCTTTCGATAACATTAAACAATACCTTTCTCACCCACCAGTTTTGGCAGCCCCAATTCCAGGAAAGCCGTTAATTCTCTACACTGCAGCCTTATATGAGTCTTTAGGTGCCCTGTTGGCTCAAGTCAATGACCAAGGAAAGGAGAATGCTCTCTATTACCTTAGTTGAAGACTTCTTCCTACTGAAACTTGATATCCGTCAATTAAAAAGCATTGTCTTGCTTTAGTTTTTTGCAGCCCAGAAACTGAGGCACTACATGCTCTCCCACTCAATCAGTTTGATTTCAAGAGTTAATCCTTTACAGTATCTTATGACCCGACCTACGTTGTCAGGACGTTTAGCCCATTGGTCTATGATATTACTGCAATTTGAGATTACTTTCACTCCCCTTCGTGCTGTGAAAGGACAAGCCGTTGCCGACTTTCTGGCAGCACACCCACTGCCGGCAGACTCTCCTCTGAATGATGATTTACCCGACGAACAAATCACGAGTTTGAGAGAATCTGACGAGGCCGTCTGGGAATTGTATTTTGATGGAGCAGCATCCTCCAATAGGAATGCGACCCAACAATCTATAATTCCTGGAAAGGATGGAGTCGGTCTAATTTTTATAAGGCCAGAAAAAGGAATGATGCATTTCTCCTACCATTTATGAGAGCCCTACACAAATAATCAAGCTGAATACGAAGCTCTGATAACCGGTTTGGAACTATCAATTCTAATGGAAATTAAAGAGATTAAGATCTTTGGAGATTCTCATTTGGTGATTAACCAAGTGGCCGGAACCTATAAAGTCTTGAATCCTAATCTCCTAAGATACCACCTGTACACACTTTACTTGTTGGAACAGATTCCTACCGCACTTTGTATAGGGTTCCCCGTGGAAGTAACTCCGCAGTGGATGCCTTAGCAAAACTTGCAAAGGAATTTGCATGTCCTGAGGAGGATTCCATCCCTATAGAGATTTAGGGTCGTAAAGCCCTCTCTCTTATAGATTTGGAACACATTAGTAAGACTCCCCTTTAGATCCTTTCTGCCTCTTCGACAACAGACGAAGACGGCGATTGGAGACGATCCTTAACCGACTACCTTAAAGAAGGGAAGCTTCCCCAGGATAAATCACTCTCCAATCAGATTAAGAAACGTGCCCTATCTTATGCACTAGTAAATAATTTACTGTACCGTCGGTCCTTCGATCACATGTGGCTGCGCTGTTTAGACCAGCGAGAAGCCCTAAAGATTGTTAATGAGGTTCATTCAGGGCTATACGGTGCACATCAATCGGGTCCAAAAATGAAATTGAAAATTAGAAGACTTGGATACTACTTGCCTACAATGATTGACGATTGCATGAATACTGCAAAGCACTATCATCAATGTCAGGTCCATGGTGTGGTTTTGCATCAGCCGCCTGATATGTTACACCCTATAATAGCCTCGTGGTCCTTCGAGAGTTGGGGCACAGATATCATTGGGCCGATTGACCCTCCCTCCGCGAGAGGTCATCGTTTCATATTAGCAGCGACTGATTACTTTTCAAAATGGGCGGAAGCAATTCCCCTACGCAACGTAACATCACACCATATCTTAAAACTCTTTCGTTACCATATTATATATCGATTTGGCGTACCCCGCAGAATCATATCCGATAATGGGTCCGCATTCAAGTCTACAAAAATCAACAGTTTTGTGAGACGCCATAATATTGATTGGAGATACTCGACGATCTATTATCCTCGGGCAAATGGATTAGCCGAAGCCTTCAACAAAACCTTGGTACAAATTGTTTAAAAGACTATTGATGATAACAAACGACAGTGGGATGAGCGGTTGGTGGAAGCTCTATGGGCTTATCGTATCACTTATAGAACCCCAACCCAATCCACCCCGTTTGCACTAGTGTATGGATCTGAGGCCGTTTTACCCTTGGAAATACAAATCCCTTCACTCAGGATTGTAGTTCAGAATCAAATTACAAATGAACAAAATGCAAAACTGCGGATTGAAGAACTCGAAGGCCTTGAAGAGCGACGTCTCCAAGCTCAACAAAGTTTAGAGTTATATAAATCACGTATGGTTCAAGCCCATGATAAGCTAGTGCGACCTAGGACCTTAAGCGGGAGACTTGGTGTTGGTCCTTCGGAGGCCTATCTTAGCCCATCGAAAGTTGGGAGGAAAATTTGAACCCACTTGGGAAGGACCCTTTGTCATAGAGATTGTCTACGAAGAAGGCTCGTATCAGTTAGTAGATTGTAAAGGAAATCACCCAATTCTACCTGTCAATGGGCATTTCCTTAAGAAATACTATGCTTGATGTAGTTCGTTTTGTCAATTAATGAAATTTTCCTTCTTGATTCGCAACCCGGTTCTTTCCTTTTTAAATTCTTTTACTTTTTAACACTCTTCGCCTTCTCCTTAGGGTCGGACCATCCCCTCCCTTAGGATTTCACCCGCTAGTGGTGGAGTACGCCCTCCGTGGCACCGCCCTGGCATTTGACTTGCGGATTAGTGGTGGAGTATGCCCTTCGTGGCACCATCCTAATTAACACTCGCTAGTGGTGGAGTACGCCCTTCATGGCACCATCCTAGTTTGCCAGTTTTGATCCGCTGTGTGGAGCAAGTTTCCTCCCCACGTGACCATTCGCTAGTGGTAGAGTACACCCTTCGTGTCACCATCCTAGTTTGCCAGTTTCGGTCCGCTGTGTGGAGCAAGTTTTCTCCCCACATGACCATCCCAGTTAATTTGCATATTAGGAGTAAGTCTTCTATCAGCATCCTGTAGGCCTAAGGTTGGGTGATGCCCTTCCTTAGACCCAAGGCTAGGTATTCCCTACCTTGGTTTCCCAGTTGATCTGTCTACTAGAAGTAAGTCTTCTATCAGCATCTTGTAGACCTAAGGTTGGGTGATGCCATTCCTTAGACCCAAAGCTAGGTATTCCCTACTTTGGTTTCCAGTTAATTTGCCTATTAGGAGTAAGTCTTCTATCAGCATCCTGTAAGCCTAAGGTTGGGTGATGCCCTTCCTTAGACCCAAGGCTAGGTATTCCCTACCTTGGTTTCCCAGTTGATCTGTCTACTAGGAGTAAGTCTTCTATCATCATCCTGTAGACCTAAGGTTGGGTGATGCCTTTCCTTAGACCCAAAGCTAGGTATTCCCTACTTTGGTTTCTAGTTAATTTGCCTATTAGGAGTAAGTCTTCTATCAGCATCCTATAGGCCTAAGGTTGGGTGATACCCTTCCTTAGACCTAAGGCTAGGTATTCCCTACCTTCATTTCCCAGTTGAACTGTCTACTAGGAGTAAGTCTTCTATCAGCATCCTGTAGACCTAAGGTTGGGTGATGCCCTTCCTTAGACCCAAAGCTAGGTATTCGCTACTTTGGTTTCCAGTTAATTTTCCTATTAGGAATAAGTCTTCTATCATCATCCTATCGGCCTAAGGTTGGGTGATGCCCTTCCTTAGACCTAAGGTTAGGTATTCCCTACCTTAGTTTCTCCAGTTCTCTTATCTAATAGGTGTAAGTCTTCTATTAGCATCTTATAGACCTAAGGTTGGGTGATGCCCTCCCTTACACTCTTAAGATTCTACTTCTATTTGGTCAATGCCAATGTGTGCAATAGAAGTTCCTTCTACCACACACATTGGGGGTCCATTTGTTGACCTCATTTTTGTATGAGGTCACTAAGGCCCTTCCAAACCCCAGATCAATTCTAGGTTCTAGGTCCCCTCTAGAGTTTAAGATTCTTTCTTAGAGCCAGACCTTAGGGCCTACTCTAGAGCTTAAGATTCTTTTCTAGATCCAAGACCTTAGGGCCTACTCTAGAGCTTAGGATTTTTCCATAATCCAAATTCTAGAGCCCCTCTAGATCCTAGATCTTAGAATTCTTCTAAACCCTTTGATCAACTCCAATCTTAAATCAATCCCTACCTTTGATCAACTCCAACCTCAAATTAATTCCTATCCTTGATCAATTCAAATCTCAAACTTCATTCAATTCAAACCCAAATTAATTCAAGCTTCAAACACATCCAAACTTTGACCCAATCAACTTGAGAATCCAAACTTCAATTTAGACTTTGATCCTACCTTTGATCTAGCTTTGACCCTATCCATTCATTAACAATCTCCACATGATTGTAAATGATTTGGATATTTCAATATTAATCATTCAAACTTGAAATCCATTCCAAATCCAGAAATCCAGACTCAAGTCCAAAGTCTTAAGGCCCTGTCCTAAAGATCTTTTTCAAGGATTTTTCAAACATTTCGAAACCCAGTCAAATGACCTCTGATTCAGGATCTATCACTTACAAAGTGATAAGACATGTCTCTAGAGGTTACCCTCCAATTTTGAGCCCATTCTGAGGTCCCTAACCCCAGAATTTAAATTAAAATCCAAAGACTGTAAAACCTTTAAATATTTACAGCCTATGCCATTGGACCTAACACCTTGAAGATTTTGATCTTGGAGCCCTCATCAAATCCTCCAATCACTTCCAGACCCTTGATTGTAACCCATTGAGCAATAAACTACATTTTTTAGACCCATGTTTTAATCCTAGTTGACCAATGGGTCAAAATTGACCAAAATACCCCTATGGTGATTTCAAATGCCCATTTCAATCCAAATCAACTCCAAATTCTTTGAAACCACTTTCAACAAGTTTCAAATACCAAACCCAACTTGTTAAACTTGAACCCAGACCTTGGGTCAACCTGGTTGACCAAGTCAACCAAGTTTGACCCATTAACCCATACACCCCTTCTCTTTCAAACCTTTGAATCAAGTCCACTCCAAGTCCTTTTGAATGTAAGGGATGACCCCTTGGGTACTCAAGAGACCTCTCTTAGAGACCCAAGCCTTGGGCTCACTTGGGTTAGCCATTTAGCTTGACCCAAGTGACCAAAGAGAGGTCTCCCTTGAGCCATCTCTTAACCTTAATCAAATTGAATCCACCTCCTTGATTGATTATCGTATGTGGATGCTTATTAAAGATGGTTATTCACCTCCTTTTCATGAAATTAATGGAATTAAAATTGAACTTCCTTTTTTATGAAAGAGATTTAGCACAACTTAATGCAAAATGTTTGAACTATTTTTTTTATGCTTTGAAACCTGAAGATTATATGCGTGTTTCAACTTATGTAACTGGTAGAGAAATTTAGGATAGTGTGTATTACTTATGAACACACAAATGAGGTTAAGCAATCTAGATAAAATATTCTATTGCATGACTATGAAGTTTTTCATGTGAAACCTTCTAAATCAATTTCTGACATGTATACTAGGTTTACTCAAATTATCACCTTATTGCATACTTAGGAAGAGAGCTAACTAACTATGAAAGAGTAAATAAAATTTTGAGATGTTTGCCTACTTCCTTTGATGCTAAGATTACTATAATTACTAAATCTAAAGATTTTAATACTTATTATATTGATAAGTACTTACTTGGATCACTCATTGCTTATTAGAAAGAGGTGAATCAAAGAAATCTTGATGCATGTGAGAAAAAAAGAGAATACAATGGCGCTGAAGGCCAACAACACGGACACTAACTCTTTTGAGTATGAAAGTAATGATGTTGCCTTCATCACTAGACAATTTAAAAGCTTTCTAAGGATGAATAACAAGTATCATCAGAAGTGAAAAAAAGTCAAGGTTAACAAAAACTTTAAATGTTCTTCTAATCTTGTTTGCTATGAATGCAGGAAACCTAGACATATCAAAGCTGTTGTCCAACACTTAAGGATCACTGAAGCAAAGAGAAGGGTGAGAAGAAACCCAAATATAGGAAGGATAAGAAGCAAAACCAAAAGGCTTTATGGGTGGATTTTATATCGAACTCATCTGAGACTAAAGGTGAAGAAGAGATAACAAACTTGTGCTTGATGGGTGATCATCTTGGTCAGTCTGATCAAGAAGTGGTATGTAAACCATCCTATGATCAATTACTTGAAGTTTATGAGAACATTCATGCATCATATAGGAAACTTAAGAAAATTCATGCTAGTCTAAAATTGGAACTTTCAAATTTGCAAAAAGAGCATAAAAATTTAAGTAAAGAATATACTCTACTTGATAGCAATCACATGTCATTACTTGATGAGTTTGATGAATTGAATAAAAGCATTCTGAATTAATTATTGAGCATGATTCTTTGAAAGCATCCTACACCTCACCTGAATATGATTTTAAAACATATATTAAAGAATCTAAGCATAAGGAGCATTATTTAAATGTTAATAATGCTATTTTAGAAAGTGTTAACTTGAGGTTCAAAATTTTGAGTGATGTCTAGAATCTCTATAGAGTTGGGTCTAGTGAGAGAAAGTCTAGTGAGAGAAAGTCTGGGATTTCAAATTTTTTTCCATTTTTCCTGTTCGTCTTCAGCGGTCCTCATCTTCTACGGCTGGTGGGTCCGGTGATCTGCCGGTGATCCGGCAAACTTAGGAGGAGATTATGGAGCACAATCGGGTTCTCTCGTCGGAATCTTGGGTGAATTATAGAAAAGGCTTTTCCATTCCAGTGAAAAGTCTTTAGATGTTTTCAATGGAGGATCTAAGACTCTTGTTGATTTCAATAAGAATTTCAGGAATATTAAAGCTAAACCTCTGGTCATTAATGAGGGCGGTCTTTTGGGAAAAAAGTTTCTCCGGTTCCGATTATTGGGAAAGGTAAAGATACTTTGAAGGAAGATGAAGGTTTTAAAGATAGATCCTTTAATAGTCCTATTTCAGTTAAAAATGTAATTGGAAATTTCAATTTGGAAGCTTCATCATCAAATGATCCTAAAATCGTTTCTATCAAAAGCTTCAAATATGCTTCACTGCCTTCTTCACCATGTCGGAATGATTTGGTGGCATCACCTCAATTGAATTGTAAATCCTAAAATGAAGATAAGATGAATGTGGAATTGCAGCAAAGGATTGTTAATGAGACATCTTTTTTAGCTCCGGGTGGTATTAATGAAGCTTTAAAAAATCCTTCTAAACCAGCAATCAATTGAAATAATGTGGAAATTAATTCTGTTTGGCATAAAAAATAGAACATCAAAGTTGATGGCTTGGATCTAGGATCATTTCTCACGGAAGATGGTAAGGGAGTTAAATTACTTGCTGAGAAGGAATTGGAGAATGCTAAGAGGCTGGAGAAAGCTCTAGTTGTGAAAATTTTTGGAGAAGACATTCCATTTCATTTGGTAAGTATGGATTTAAGAAGACAGTGGAATAGTTTTGGTAAATTCCACTTAACTGGATTGGGACATGGATGGATGTTATGCTCTTTCGAAGACTCTTATGCAGTGGACAACATCATTTCTGGTGGACCTTGGTGGGTGAGAGGACAAGTAGTGGGATTGGATAAATGGCCGTCTTCATTCAATCCTAATTCTCTTAAAGGTATCTCAGCTCCGGTGTGGATCAGACTTCCTAATTTGCCTCTTCAGTGCTGGGATGAGATAAACATCTGCAGAATTTCATCTATGGTGGGCAAGCCTTACCTCCTTGATGGAAATATGTTCCAATGGAGTAGAAGGGAATTTGCACGAGTATGTGTTCGCATTCCCTTAGATTTAAAGCTCCCAAAAGGTATTTGGGTGGAAGGAATGACTGGAAAATTTTATCAAACGGTGGAATATGAAGGATTTTCAAAAATATGTGCTGGTAGTGGGAAAATCGGTCATGTTATTTCTGGTTGGAGTGAAGTTAGTAGACACAATGTTGCAGTGAAAGAGTTGTCTAATGTAACTGTTCTAAATGAAGCAAGGAATCAAAAGGCAGAAGCTAGATCGTTCGCAGAAGCTAAAAATGTGGAAGATGATTCCTGGATCCAGGTGAGGCATGACAACAGAAGAATTAAGAGATTGGAAAATATGAAAAATTTCTTTAATAAGATCTCTACTCCTATGAAGAAGATATATGTTCCAAAAATTGGTTCAGCTATTTCAAAGAAATCAGTTGTACCTGAAGATGTTTGTGGGAGAGATGAACACTCTACTCCAAAAATTATTGAGGTGCCGGAAAAAGCTTCAAAGGTAAATGTTGGATCAGATCCTTATGCTGGAATTTTTGAAGAACAACATGTTGTAACAATGAATGATTCTGCTCTTAAAATTCTCAATAAGTTTGATGTTATAGCAATTCTGGAAGAATCAAAGATGAATGTAGATATGGAGGATCAAGAATGTGAATGTGCTGAAGAAGGTGAAATTGTGGGAAACAACACTCATAATGTGGCAAATCTGGAAGCAGTAAGAGAAGAAAAAATTAAGCTTATTCACATGAAGGATAAAGATGATTCAAACTATGAAAAGGTTGTGACCGGTAATCTGTCATCTGGAAAGAAGATTAAGCTATTTAAAGAACTTAAATCTCTTGGTTCAGGAAATATATTGGATTGTGACAGGAAAAAGGATGGAAGTAAAGCTAAAAAGAATGGGGTTCATTCTCCCATCTTTGAGCAATGAATTTGCTGATTTTTTGGAATTGTAGAGTGTTGAGTCTAGTAATTAGGTTGTTAAGCCTAAGTAAATGTCCCACGGCTACCAAGAGGGGGGTGAATTGGTAGTTTTAAAAATTTTAAACCCTCTTAAAATTAAAGTTGAACCGAAATAAAATTTTCTTTTAAAGTTTGTAGAAAAATGTTTTTCAACCACAGAGTTGTTAAAACTGAAATTTAAAATGCGGAAACGTAAAAGCAATAAAGTAAATGACACCAGATTTATAGTGGTTCGGTCTATAACCAGACCTACATCCACTCCTCAGAGGCACCCTCTGAGTATTGCACTAATACCACAAAGTGACTCTCCTTTAGCACCCACAGCAAGGCGGAGAAGCCTGTACAAAACCCTCTTTTCACCACTACCTGGTGCGGCAGAGAACCGTCGTCCTTTTACACAATCCACAGTGCTGGCAGAGAACCGTCATCCTTTTACACTCTCCTAGTGTGGGCAGAGAACCGTCGTCCTTTCACACTCTCCTAGTGTGGGCAGAGAACCCTACGGCTGTTCACACTCTCCAAGTGTAGGCAGAGAACCTTCGTCCTTTTACACTCTCCTAGTGTAGGCAGAGAACCCTCGTCCTTTTCACACTCTCCAAGTGTCGGCAGAGAACCGGACCTTCTTGAATGATCTTCTCACAAGAATCTAGAAGGAAGAAAGAAAAGAGTGAAGAAATCCAATTTCACAAGTAGAGATTCTTACCTTTGCAATCCAAGTGAAGCCTTCTCGCTCCAATGGTAGGAATCCTCCTTTGAAAGCTCTCTTCCACTCTCTCCTTGGCTATTCTCTCAATAGGCACGAAGATCAAATGACAAGAAGATTGGGTGGTAGTCTAATTTGGACTATTTATACAAAAGACAAGAAAAACCGCCCAAAAACTGCAAATTTCCAATTCTGTACGCAGTGGATCGTCCCGTACAATCCTGGATCGTCCTGGACAATTTTACTTAAACGATCTGAAACGACCCAATTTGTATATGTGTACGAAATAACTTCGTACAGCTGATCGTCCTGTACGAACTAGGTTCGTCCAGTACGAACGGTTATTACAAGGTCGGTTCTAGAAACTGCTGAAAACTGTCCTAAGTCGGTTTATTGTTTGGACGAAAATATGTTCGTCTGGACGAAAATTTTCCAGAGAGCCGATCGTCCTGGACGATTATTTATTTCGTATGGACGAAAATTTTCCAGAGAGCCAATCGCCGGGGACGATAATTTGGTTTCGTTTGGACGAAAATTTTCCAGAGAGCTGTTCGTCCGGTACGATATTTATTTTCGTCTGGACGAAAATTTTCCAGAGGACTGGTCGCCCAGTACGATGGTAAAATTCATCTGGACGAAATGTTTACAGAGAACCCATCGTCCGGGACGATATTAAAATTCGTCCTGGACGAATAGGACTTAGAAAAATTTTTCAAAGCAAGTTCCTATTCGTTCCAAGTGCTCTATAGGAGATAACTGACAGATCGTCCAGTACGATAAATATCGTCCTGTACGATCAGTATAGAATTTCATGATCTCCTAATTTGTGTGTGTGAGATTTTATTCACTCAATTACAATCACTCCCTTTCAAAATTAATTCAAAGAAAAGACAAACTTCAAATAAACAAAATATCATATGTTGAATTTGATTTGAAGTTTTCGTAGTCTGGAGTCTGATTTTCCTGAAATGTTAGTACACACAAGAGCAAGTGCAAATCTTCTAAAATTGTTAGGAGATAACTATACATCTGAACAATAATGTTTGGAATCATCAAAACTACATAAGTTGCACAAATATAACTCATTCAAATAGCAACTATTCAAACAATCTCCCCCTTTTTGATGATGGCAAAACAATTATTATTAGTATGATTTCAAGTTAAAACAATATCTCTTATCTCCTAAACTCCCCCTGAATTTATGAGTACATTAAAATAAGGAGGCATTAAAGAACAATATTTTTATTTTTCAAAAATTTTTAACACAGAAAATACAAACCACAAAAACACAAACACAAACATAATAATTTCTCCCCCTTTTTGACAGCAACAAAAAGTGAAGAAGAAAAAGACAAGAAATGTAAATAATAATATGAAATTCATTGTTAAAATTTAATCTAAATTGTGATTTGACATAGGGTATGCAATTTTAAACTAAAGATATTAGGTCAATCATAGAAATTCATAAAATTTATGAAATGATAAAACATTGTAAGTAAGAAGAATTTATCAAAGACATGATTCAATTTAGACATTTTGATTATTGAAAATCATTACAAGTGAGATGTAAAAAAAATTCTATATTTCAAAGTTCAATAGAATATAAATGAACATTAGATCAACTTGAATTAAGAGATTAAACGAATTTGGAAAGAAGAGAATTACCTCATGTGGTGCTTTGCACATCTTTTCAAAGTTTTGGAGCACATTTTTGTGCATTTGTCTTTGGTTGGGCTTATTTTGTGCCTCTTTTTCACTTTGCAAATTTTTGCGAATCCCTTTTGATTTTTGTACATTTGTACAATTTTCAAGAGTAATTTGACCAATTCTTTCCAAAATCTATAATCTAACATTTCAAATATTTCTAGGTGCATAAATATCATTTGAGCATAGAAATACAAAATAAGATAACATCAATATTGCAATAACAATATTAAATTTTATGCAGTCTAAATGAATAGACATGAATTTAAAAATTCTAAATACAACAAGTTATAAACAAATTATAAATTTAGAAAGTCTAGATTTTCTAATATAGATAATCTCACATTACAATCGAATTTGAGCACAATGTAGATTAAAAATAATATTAATGAAATTCATAAAGATTAGCCACATTTCAAAACAAATCTAAGACAAACAAACTTTCATTGATTAAAAAAAAATTACATAAAAAAACATTGAACCAAAAAAAAAACATAACAACAATTACAATAACACATATAAGATAAAAAACAAAACAACAAAACAAAAAATACAACAGACAGACATAAAAAAAACTTCTACTGTTCTGGAGGAGGAGGAGGAATGCCGCCAAAGAGGTTGAAGTAGGAGGCCATCAACATTACATTGGTATTTATTTCATGAACTTCATCTCTAATGTTACCAATGTCATGTTGCTGCTGCGTAAGATGAACATCAAATTGATCAAACCTTTGATCAATGTGAGTCTCTAGTCTATCAAATCTCTCAATCAGATTCTGGTAATCTGATTGAGAAGCAGAAGCTTGCACTCCTTCTTCTTCTTCTGAAGCACTGCCATGTGCTTTTTCTTTTTCTTTTTCCTCCTTGAAGAGCAGTCTGAATGATGCATCGTTGTAGTAAACTGGCTCTTCATATTCCTCATCAGGATGGACTATATTGTACTTCTTCTCCAAAACATAAGTAATCAAGTGCCCTAAAGAAATGTTCTTCTTCCTCTTCTGATCAGGATGTCCTATTTCTGAAAGCCCATAGATATGATCTAGGATGAGTTGGGCTTCATCAATAGGTTGTCTTTTCATGATTAAAAAAGTTAGACAAGAGAGGAGAGGAGTAATGTTAATCCTATCACCAGCTTTAGGAATAATTGAGGATCTAAGGATATGCTGGATGATTCGGGCATCTTGGGTCATACCGGCCACTCTAGCAACATGATTGTCAATTGCATTTTCTCTAATTACCCTATTGATTTCATACCAATGGAAGGTGTTGTCTGATGCTAGGGTGTGGGCTCTATATCCTTCAATTCTTAAGTTTAAAAATGCACCAAGGTCGTGCTTGGTGATCTCAACTTTTTTCTTAAAAACAAAAGAACTAATGATAGAGTGGTCAGAATTGAAACTCATGTTGGCTAGGAAGTAATGGTAGGTTTGCTTATTGTAGAGGTGGACAAGAGAAAGAATGAAATGAAATTGGGTTGAGGCGAAGAGGTGTAATACCCGAAATTTCAACTCCGTTTGGATAAGAATGCGAGACGGAGTGATTTTTGCAGATGCAAAACGAGGAAAAGATTCCTCATTTGCTTTGGAAAGGAAGTTATCTGGGGCATTCCTGTTAGGTTTCTTCACCAAAACTTTTTGTCTTTTGCTAGAGGAGGCCATAGTTGAGTTGATGTAGAAAGGGATTGAAAAAGATGTTTGAAAGTGTGATTGTCAAGTTTGAAAGCCCTCATATTTAAAGAAAAACGATACGTTCGTCCTGGACGAAAATATTCGTCCTGGACGAAAAATTATCGTTCGTCTGGACGAAGTCATTTCGTACATACGATCCAATTCGTCCAAAATGTAACGGCTTTTCGTATTCAACACAACTTACGATGCGTCCCTTCGTACAGGCTTTTTGACTTGACCGATCGTACATACGAAAAAATTTCGTACAGACGATCGAAAAGCGTTTCATTTTAATGACTCTTGAAAACCGTCCCCTACAATGAATCGACACATGTTCGTACATACGAAAAAAAATTTCGTACAGACGAAGTTCGTATTAAAAACTGTCTTATCCACTCAACCGCTTCATTCAATCGTCCCGACGTTTGAGAAAAAGAAAAAATTCGTACTGGACGATCACAGATCGTACAGACGATCCAATAAAAAACTGCTCTCAAAACGGTTTAAATTCGCGCAAACTGTTTCTTAACACATCGTCCCGTACGAAAATATTTCGTCCTGGACGATTTCCTCCAAAAAAAATTTTTTGATTTTAAATTTTTTAATTTAACAAAATCAACAAAAACAATCAACAACACAGAAAACATAAGACAAAAATCATAAATCCAAAAACAATTCATACAAAAACACACAAAATTCACAAAATC
The DNA here is from genome assembly GCA_016618105.1 of Dendrobium huoshanense. Lineage (NCBI taxonomy): Eukaryota > Viridiplantae > Streptophyta > Magnoliopsida > Asparagales > Orchidaceae > Dendrobium > Dendrobium huoshanense. The sequence goes on from CM028351.1 coordinate 52,660,217, forward strand.
ACAAAAACAAAACACAACAAGTATCAATGTTGCAAAGACATTTTGGTTAAGCATTCAAATCAATAACACCAAGCCTTGTTCTTAAAGTACTGAAGGTATCAAAGGCTAAAGGTTTTGTAAAAATGTCTGCAAGTTGATTTTCAGTTGAAACATGTATGAGTTCAATTTCTCCTTTGGATACATGATCCCTTATGAAATGATGCCTTATATCAATGTGTTTGGTTCTAGAATGTTGAATAGGATTTTTGGAAATGCAAATTGCACTAGTATTGTCACAATAAATTGGAATAGTGCCTATAGTTAATCCCAAGTCAATCAACTGTTGTTTTAACCAAAGTACTTGTGCCACACAACTTCCTAATGCAATGTATTCTGCTTCTGCAGTAGATAGTGCCACTGAATTTTGTTTTCTACTAGACCATGAAACTAATGAATTTCCAATGAATTGACATGTTCCAGAAGTGCTTTTCCTATCCACTCTACAGCCTGCAAAGTCAGAATCTGAGTAACCAATAATTTCAAATGAAGAGCTAAACTTAGGATACCAAATTCCTAAGTTTTGAGTTCCTAGTAGATATCTTAAAATCCTTTTCACTGCTGTCAAATGTGATTCTTTTGGATCTGATTGAAATCTAGCACATAGGCAAACACTAAACATAATATCTGGTCGGCTAGCAGTCAAGTAAAGTAAAGATCCAATTATCCCTCTAAATTTCTTTTGATCAACAGATTTTCCCTTAAGGTCTTTATCCAACTGAACTGAAGAACTCATTGGTGTACTAACAGGTTTAGCATTATCCATTTCATATTTTTTGAGGATGTCCTTAATATATTTGGTTTGACTAAGAAAAGTACCTTCCTCAAATTGCTTAATGCTAAATCCTAGAAAGTAATTTAAATCTCCCATTAGACTCATTTCAAATTCACTACTCATTATTTTAGAAAAATCATCACAAAGATGTTTATTTGAAGATCCAAAGATGATGTCATCCACATAAATTTGAACAATAAGTATATCCTTTCCAATTTTCCTTAAAAAGAGAGTTGTATCCACACTTCCTTTTTCAAAAGATCTTTCAAGTAGAAAGGTGCTTAACCTCTCATACCAAGCCCTAGGTGCCTGTTTCAATCCATATAATGCCTTTTTTAATTTGAAAACATGATTTGGAAATTTTGAATTTTCAAAACCTGGAGGTTGTTCTACAAAAACATCTTCTTCAATTACTCCATTTAAAAAGGCACTTTTGACATCCATTTGAAACAATTTAAAACCTTTAAAGCAGGCAAAGGCTAGTAAAACTCTAATTGCTTCAAGTCTAGCTACAGGGGCAAAAGTTTCCTCAAAATCAATTCCTTCAATTTGGTTATACCCCTTAGCTACTAATCTAGCCTTATTTCTAATGACTACTCCTGAGTCATTCATTTTATTCTTGAACACCCACTTGGTTCCAACAACACTTTGATCTTTTGGCCTTGTAGTTAGTTCCCAAACTTTATTTCTTACAAATTGATTCAACTCTTCTTGCATGACCAATATCCAAAATTCATCTGAAAGTGCTTGATCAATGTTAGTGGGTTCAACAGTTGAAATAAAGGCTGAATGATTGACTTCCTTGTTTAATCCACGCCTAGTTCTAACACCCTCACTTGGTTCACCTATGATTAATTCCTTTGGGTGGTTTTTAGAAAATCTCAAATCTCTAGGCAAAGAGTCTTCTCTTTCTAAATTTTCTTCCACATTTTCTTCCAAATTTAATCTATCAATCTTTTGGGAGTTTTCTTCAATTTCTTCTTCAACAACTTTTGGCTCTTCCATATTTCCATTTTCATCAAAAACAACATGTGTGGTTTCTTCAATGACTAAAGTTCTTTTGTTGAATACTCTATAAGATTTTCCAACACTTGAATATCCAACAAAAATTCCTTCATCTGATTTTGGATCAAATTTCTCCTAAGGCAGATTTTCCATTATTATGTATGAACACCTTGCAACCAAATACATGCAAATGAGACAAATTTGGTGTTCTTCCTTTTAGCAACTCATAGGGTGTTTTATTCAAATTTGATCTCACATTCACCCTATTCAGAACATAGCATGCAGTGCTAACCGCCTCAGCCCAAAAATATCTAGGAAGAGAGTACTCTGCTAACATTGCTCGGGCGGCTTCTATTAATGTTCTGTTCTTTCTTTCAACTACTCCATTTTGTTGAGGAGTTCTAGGTGCAGAAAAATTGTGATCAATCCCCTTTTCTTTACAGAAATCTTCAAATCTTTCATTTTCAAATTCTCCTCCATGATCACTTTGTATAGAAATTATTTCACATCCTAGTTTTCTTTGTATCCAAGTTGAAAAATTTCTGAATTCCTCAAATGATTCACTCTTATGAAAAAGAAATTTAACCCAGGTGAATCTTGAAAAATCATCTACTATAACAAATCCATATACCTTTCCTCCTAGACTAACAGTGCTTACTGGTCCAAAAAGATCCATGTGTAGAATTTCTAAAGGTTTACTGGTCCTAAGATCTTTAATGGACTTAAAAGAGGACTTCACTTGTTTTCCTAATTGACATGCATCACACAGATGGTCCTTAGTAAAGTCTAGTTTAGGTATTCCTCTCACAAAATTCTTTTGGGTAATTTTTCTAAGATTTTTCATACTAGAATGACAAAGTCTCCTATGCCAAAGCCATGATTCATCAGAAACAGTTTTCAAACAAAAAGCAGTAGGAGATTGAATACAATTTAAATCTAGCATGTAGACATTATTCACCCTTTTTCCATTTAAAACAATTTTTCCATTTAGGCTAATTATGCAGCTAGTAGGTAAAAATTTTACATTATAGCCCTTATCACATAGCTGACTTATGCTAAGCAAATTATGTTTCAAGCCTTCAACTAATAAAACATTATCTATTAAAAAGTTTTTCAAATTTCCAATCATACCTGATCCAACCACTTTCTTTGTGGTATTATCTCCAAGTGTAACCTTGCCCCCACTCCTGGCTTCCAGCGTTATGAATTGAGCAGTATCTCCAGTCATGTGCTTAGAACATCCGCTGTCCAGGTACCATATACTCTCACGAGGTCTTGTGTGAGAGTATACCTGCAAAATTCTCAAATGTTAGACCTGGGAACCCAAACTAGTTTGGGTTCACCTTTATGAAATTTATAATCAGATGCATGTGTGATATGTCTAGGTTTATGCATCTTAGTTCTCCACACCAAATTAGGTTTCATCTTTAAAGTGCAGGTGTGAGATATATGTCCCAAAAATCCACAATTGTTACATTTAACATTAGGAAAAATATTCCTATGTTTTCTCTCATATGATTGTCTTCTAAGGGATTTCATGAATTTAGGATAATACTTAGGATTTGTAAAATCTTCAAGTTTAGGGGGGTTCCTATTATCCTCGAGAGCTCTTATAGTAAGTTTGTAAAATGAATTCATTTCCTCCAAGATTCGATTTGTATAATTGACTCTATATGTCTTGTGCTCAGATTCATCCTTAAATTTCTCAAATTCTTTTTCAAGTTCAGCATAGGATGATTTTAAATTCTCAAAATTTTTATTCAAGTCATCATATTCATCAAGTAGTTTCATGTGGTTGCTATCAATTAAAGCATGATCTTTCCTAAGGATTTCGTGTTCCTTATTAAGCTCTTCCAATTCTAAAACTAAACTAGCATGCATCTTTTTCGTTTTCCTATATGCATCATGCATGTGTTCAGAAACTTCAAACAATTCATTATAGGTTAAATCACATACCTCTTCTTGATCTGATTGTTCAGCTTTATCTGCCATCAAGCAAAGGTTGGTGACTTCTTCTTCTTTTTCAGTCTCAGATGAGTCTGAAGCTGAGTCCACCCAAAAAGCCTTTTGAAACTTCTTCTTGCCCTTCTTTACCATTGGTTTCTCCTCTACCTTCTCCTTGCTAGGAGAGGCTTTGAGTTTTGGACAATCAGTCTTTATATGACCTGGTTTCCTGCATTCATAACAAATTACTTCATTAGAAACCTTGCCATTTCTGTTATACTTACTTCTATTCCTTTGCTGGCGTCTCTTCTGCTTCCTCTTTAAAAAGCTTTTGAATTGTCTAGTCATCAGTGCTATATCATCTTCATCCTCAGGTTGTGAGTGTTCACTTTCTGACTCTTCCACATTTAGTGCAATATTCTTGTCCTTTCTTGGTTCACCTGCATCAATCTTTCTTTGACTTACTCCTTGCTCGTAAGCAATGAGTGAACCAAGAAGATTGTCAATAGAATAAATGTTCAGATCTTTTGACTCTGTAATTGCAGTAATTTTAGCATCGTATGCAGTAGGTAAACAACGAAGAATCTTATTAACCATTTCAGCATTAGTTAATTCCCTACCAAGTGCATGCAAAGAGGTGACAATTTGAGTGAATCTTGTGTACATGTCAGATATAGATTCATTAGGTTTCATGCGAAATAATTCGTAGTCATGTAACAAGATATTGAGTCTTGATTGCTTAACCTCATTTGTCCCTTCATAAGTAATACAAAGTCTATCCCATATGTCTTTTCTGCTTTTACAAGTAGAAACTCGCATGTAGTCTTCAGATTTTAAAGCACAAAAGAAACTATTTAAACATTTCGCATTTAATTGTGCTAAGTCACGTTCTTCTATAGTCCAATCTGCATAGGGTGTATCTACCCTAATTCCATCAACTAATCTAGTTGGTTTTGTGTAACCTTCATGGACTAACATCCACATGCGATAATCAAGTGACTGTAAGAAAGTAGACATGCGTGTTTTCCAAAAATCAAAAGGAATATTGTCAAACAGTGGAGGTCTAGTGATAGAGTAACCCTCAGGTGTGTTTCGATTTCCAAATGTAGCCATCTACGTTAATCAAAAAGTAGTTCAAACTTATGATTTTGAAACAATGCTCTGATACCACTTGTTGAGTCTAGTAATTAGGTTGTTAAGCCTAAGTAAATATCCCACGGCTACCAAGAGGGGGGTGAATTGGTAGTTTTAAAAATTTTAAACCCTCTTAAAATTAAAGTTGAACCGAAATAAAATTTTCTTTTAAAGTTTGTAGAAAAATGTTTTTCAACCACAGAGTTGTTAAAACTGAAATTTAAAATGCGGAAACGTAAAAGCAATAAAGTAAATGACACCAGATTTATAGTGGTTCGGTCTATAACCAGACCTACATCCACTCCTCAGAGGCACCCTCTGAGTATTGCACTAATACCACAAAGTGACTCTCTTTTAGCACCCACAGCAAGGCGGAGAAGCCTGTACAAAACCCTCTTTTCACCACTACCCGGTGCGGCAGAGAACCGTCGTCCTTTTACACAATCCACAGTGCTGGCAGAGAACTGTCATCCTTTTACACTCTCCTAGTGTGGGCAGAGAACCGTCGTCCTTTCACACTCTTCTAGTGTGGGCAGAGAACCCTACGGCTGTTCACACTCTCCAAGTGTAGGCAGAGAACCTTCGTCCTTTTACACTCTCCTAGTGTAGGCAGAGAACCCTCGTCCTTTTCACACTCTCCAAGTGTCGGCAGAGAACCGGACCTTCTTGAATGATCTTCTCACAAGAATCTAGAAGGAAGAAAGAAAAGAGTGAAGAAATCCAATTTCACAAGTAGAGATTCTTACCTTTGCAATCCAAGTGAAGCCTTCTCGCTCCAATGGTAGGAATCCTCCTTTGAAAGCTCTCTTCCACTCTCTCCTTGGCTATTCTCTCAATAGGCACGAAGATCAAATGACAAGAAGATTGGGTGGTAGTCTAATTTGGACTATTTATACAAAAGACAAGAAAAACCGCCCAAAAACTGCAAATTTCCAATTCTGTACGCAGTGGATCGTCCCGTACGATCCTGGATCGTCCTGGACGATTTTACTTAAACGATCTGAAACGACCCAATTTGTATATGTGTACGAAATGACTTCGTACAGCTGATCGTCCTGTACGAACTAGGTTCGTCCAGTACGAACGGTTATTACAAGGTCGGTTCTAGAAACTGCTGAAAACTGTCCTAAGTCGGTTTATCGTTTGGACGAAAATATGTTCGTCTGGACGAAAATTTTCCAGAGAGCCGATCATCCTGGACGATTATTTATTTCGTCTGGACGAAAATTTTCCAGAGAGCCAATCGCCGGGGACGATAATTTGGTTTCGTCTGGACGAAAATTTTCCAGAGAGCTGTTCGTCCGGTACGATATTTATTTTCGTCTGGACAAAAATTTTCCAGAGGACTGGTCGCCCAGTACGATGGTAAAATTCGTCTGGACGAAATGTTTACAGAGAACCCATCGTCCGGGACGATATTAAAATTCGTCCTGGACGAATAGGACTTAGAAAAATTTTTCAAAGCAAGTTCCTATTCGTTCCAAGTGCTCTATAAGAGATAACTGACAGATCGTCCAGTACGATAAATATCGTCCTGTACGATCAGTATAGAATTTCATGATCTCCTAATTTGTGTGTGTGAGATTTTATTCACTCAATTACAATCACTCCCTTTCAAAATTAATTCAAAGAAAAGACAAACTTCAAATAAACAAAATATCATATGTTGAATTTGATTTGAAGTTTTCGTAGTCTGGAGTCTGATTTTCCTGAAATGTTAGTACACACAAGAGCAAGTGCAAATCTTCTAAAATTGTTAGGAGATAACTATACATCTGAACAATAATGTTTGGAATCATCAAAACTACATAAGTTGCACAAATATAACTCATTCAAATAGCAACTATTCAAACATAGAGGAGCCAAGAAGGTGGAGGTTGCTCTTTATCTGAAGGAGGTGATTAAAGATCATAAGGTACTTTTTGTAGGTTTGATGGAAACTAAACTGAATTCTTTGGAGAATTCACAGATTCTTAGATTTCTGGGTAACAATTGGGACTCTTTTTTGGTCCCATCTGAAGGATTATCCGGAGGCTTGACGGTTCTATGGAGGAAAGATTTGTCATCTTTCACTGTGGATGAAGTGTCTTCTCAAATGATAGTGGGGAAACTTCAGATTTTTAACAAAGGAATTTGGAAGGTAGCAACTGTATATGGGAGCAATAAAACCAGTGACAGGAAAGTCCTTTGGGAAAGCTTAGAGAAACATTGCTTGGAGGATATGCCGACTGTGATAGGAGGGGATTTCAAATGTGTTCTATGTCAAGATGATAAGAGAGGTGGGGAAAAAATTATCTTGTCTCAAGGAGCCAAAGACCTGAAGGATTTTATGATCAACAACGATCTTTATGAGATGAAGTCAATGGGTCCTAAATTTACTTGGTACAATCCAGTGGTGCTCGTATTCTAGAGAAGTTGGATAGATTCCTTATCAATTTTAATGCTTTGAATTCCATACATATTGCAATGGTGAAGCATTTATCACGAATTGCATCGGACCATTGTCCTGTATTATTGGAAATTTTCAAACATGAATCGGTTAAAAACAAAGAGATCAGGTATGAAGAAGCATGTGCTACTTACCATGGAGCAGAAGCAATTGTGCAGAATTCTTAGAGCAAATACGCTGGGATTGTCCGGCTTCTTCTCTAAATATTAAATTTAAAAGAACCTTGAGAGCTCTCTTCTTCTGGAGCAAAGCTAAGTTCAAGAATCTAATGGCTCTTCAGGACAGGCTTAAGGAGGAAATACAGTGTATTCAAATAGAAGAGGCTGAAGCAGGGATCTCTTTTTAAAAATTGTAGATTTTTAGATTCAAAATTAATGAGCTCAATGTAACTCTTGCTCGGCATAATACCTGGTGGAAGCAAAGAGCTAAAGCAAGATGGATGGAAGAAGGTGATTGCAATTCTGGTTTTTTTATGCATTTGCTAATGCAAGGAAAAATATCAATTGTATTAGTCATATAAAGATTATTAATGGAAATATTATGGAGGATATCAACGAAATTCAGAATGCCTTTTCTAAAATTTTCAAACTTAAATGGAAGGACATACATTGTATGCTGGGTGGCTGGCCTAAGGCTTCAGCAATCCTTAATGAAGCTGATCGAGTTGTTCTGGAAGCAGAATTCACAAGAGAGGAGCTTCAGGTTATTATTGAGAAATCTGGTAGTAATATTGCTCCAGGTTTGGACGGAATAACATTTTCCTTTTTGAAGAATTTCTGGAAATGGATAGCTGGAGATGTTTGGCAAGCAGTGAGCCAATTCTTATATTCGGGAGATATGCACAGGTTGTGGAAAAAAACTCTGATTGTATTGATTCCAAAGATTCAAAATCCTCAAGAGGTAACCAATTATCGACCTATTAGCTTATGCATGACTATTTATAAAATTATTGCAAAAATTGTTTTAAGTAGATTGGAGAAGGTTATTCACAAAATCATCTCGGTGGACCAAGCTGCTTTTATCAAAGGGCGTTTCTTGTCTGATCATGTTCAATTGGCACAAGAGGTCTTCAATAAATTTTGGTATTCTAAAGATAAGAAAGGACTTTTGGCAATCAAGCTTGACATGAAACAAGCTTATGATAGTATGGGTTGGCAAGCTTTGAGGCAAGTGCTATCTCACTTTAACTTTCCTAACAAGTTTAAGGAACTTATTTTACAATGCATCCTAGATCCTAAATATTGCATCTTGATCAATTGAAGGAAAACTGATTGGATTGAAGGGAAATGTGGGTTTAGGCAAGGATGCCCTTTATCCCCTTATTTTTTTATTTTATGCTCCCAAATCCTATCAGATGCTTTAAATGTTAGGAAAGGGGATGTGGGGGTCTCGATTTCTCCCAAGGCTCCTAGAGTGTCCCATTTGCTTTATGCAAATGATATTTTAATCTTCTCGGAAGGCAAGATTAAAGTCATTAAGGAACTAAAGACTATCATAAATAAATATTGTTTATGGTCGGGACAAAAGGTTAACATTTCTAAATCAATGATTCTTTTTGGAAAATTTACTAACCATAGAATTAAGAAGAAGATTTCTAAGCTTCTTAAATTCAAAGTGGTTAAGGAGTTGAACTACCTTGGTGTGAAGATGATCTTGAGGAGAGTGGTATCTTCGGATTTCTCTAAGTTAATGGAAGTGTCAGCTAACAGATTGAACATTTGGGGCCAAAAGTTCATCTCTTTGGAAGGAAAGGTAGTTCTCATCAAATCGGCTTTCTTATCACTACCTATGTTCTTAACTTCAAATTCACTTGTTCCTTTGAGTATTCTTAAAGACTTTGATAAAATGTGTAGAAGGTTTTTGTGGAAAAAGAAAGATGGGAATACAGGTCTTCATTTTGCTTCTTGGGATTGTCTTTGCAAGACTAAAGAAGAAGGCGGTAAAGGTTTATTTTTTGCAGTTTCTAGAGTTGGTTCTCTACGGGCCAAATTGGCATGGAATTTTTGTATGAAACCAGCATCCTTATTGAACACAATCCTTAGAGCTAAATATAGAGAAGATGTTTGGACAACTCCAATGAGAAGAGGCTGCTCTCCGACGTGGAAAATCATCACAATGGGAGGTTATTATCTTAGAAACATTGTTAGATGGAATGTTTCTAATGGTAATTCTATTAATTTGATGTTTGATAATTGGATTCTAGACAAATGTTAGCAAAGTGGCCGACCTTTGTTAACTGTTTGGAACCTATGGAAATTAAACTCAACTCTTTTATTTTGGAAGGAAAGTGGAATACAAATCAACTTCAGTTGATATTTGGGGAACAACTGGTAGAACTCATTTCTCAAATTCCCATTGATACCAATAGAAGGTTTGATCTTATGGAGATTAAATCTAAATTTTCTGGAAAATCAATTGTTGCATTAGCTTTTCAAGCTTTGACAGATCAAAATGGAGTTATTTTGGTGGAGGCTATGCAATGATGCTATTCCTTCTAATGATTTTCTATTTAGAAGGAAATTGAGTTCTTTTTCAGATTGCCCCGAGAGTATGTGAACAAAAAAGAGAATGGTTGTCATATTGCTGGGAATTGTAATAAGCTTCAAGAGGTGATTTCTATACTCAATGGCTGAGGATTCAAACTCTTGGCTTTTGTCAATTTTCAGGATTGTTTGGAAGGATTAAAGAAGCTTGTTGGTATGTATTCTTTCACTGCAAACTTGTATTGCACTACTACTTGGATGGTGTGGAAGAGTAGGTGTATATTGATTCATGATGGCGTTGAAGATTTGCTCAATTATATAGCTGCTAATGTTGTTTCTTTAACTACCGTAAGCAACTTCATTAATTCTGCACCGGACAACTGGGATACTAATCAGCGAAAGCTGTCTTGCTCTTGGTATCCTCCTCCACCCTAGTGGATTAAAATAAATGTAGATGCTTCTATTTCAAGAAATAATGTAGCTGGATTTGGAGGTGTGTCAAGAGATGATAAAGGAATATTTCTTATAGCTTTTGGATCAAATCTTTTGCATTGGGATATTGCACAAATTGAATTGATGGCTATTCTCTACTTGAAGAACATTACCCGGGAGTGGATGCTTGAAGCTCAAGGAATCATCATTGAAGGAGATAATTCTAACATTATTAAACTACTACAATCGGCCATGAAGAATTGGAAAGTTAGTAAGTATATTGATGATAATTTCACTTTCCTTTTTAACTTCAATCAAGTATTGTTTTCTTTTGCTAAAAGAGATTGTAACAAATTAGTGGATGTTTGTGCTAATTTGGCCTTATAGAGTTCTTTTCTTTGGGAGGATATTAGCTTTTAAGATATTCCTCCTTCATTCTTGTTATGCTTGAAGGAGGAATGTGATTCTTTAAGGGTTTTTTAGTATCTTATTTTTAGGTTGTTCCTTTTATTATTTTAATGCTATTTGCATTTCATCAAAAAAAAAAAATTTTTGAGGTTCAAAGCTAAATTGAATGCACTTGAGAGAAATTGGAATACATCCACACTTGATCTATAGCCAAAACCTAGGATGGGGCATTATAACCCAAAAATAATTATTAAATCATTTTCTTGGAGATAGATATTTTTCATGTGGCATGTTAGGACACATTTCACACAATTGCACTATTCACCGTAGTATATATTAGGTGTGGAGACCCAAATTATATGATTCACAACATAACACACATGCATTGCATTCTTCTTTTCATAAGAAGGGACCAAAACCTGTTTGGGTTCCTAAATCTAACATTTGATGATTATGTAGGTGTGCTCTCACCAAAGACCTCGTGAGAGCATGTGGTACTTGGACAACGGAGGCACCCAGCTCTTAATTGTATACACTTGTTGCTTAATAAATTTTTACTTGCATGTTTATTACTCTGTTGATTATTGTTATTTTTCTTTCTGTTAGTTTTTTATTTATCCTTCTATTTTGTAATTGTTTCATCTGTTTTGTTTTTGTTTTTGTTTATTAGTTTTTCTTATTTTTGGTCAGAGTTAAAATGATATTTTATGCCTTATTTTCTTTTTGATAATTTATAGTCAATATTTTGACATCTCTAAATCAGTTAAAGGGAGAAATACCGTTGATTGTTTCCCTCCCTCTAACCTCTTTTAGCAGTGTAATTTTCTTTTCTAAACAAAAGTCTTTCTCAAATTAACAACTGACTTTGCAATTGAAAACTTTTCTATCTTGCTACAGTAATCTATCTTATATATATAATGTTCAGAGTCTTTATATTACTTTCAAATTCTTTGAAATCTTATTATTGCATTTATCATATGAAATTAATTCTATTTTGTGGTTTATTCTTCCCTTTATCAGAGAGTGAGTTTTTCTTCTCTAAATATCTGGAAGATATACTCACAACTGAGAGTTTTTAAGAGTTTTAATAAGGGTCTAGCTTGCAAATAATGATAAGGGCATAAAATTAGCCCAAAAAGTAAAGAAAAGTGAAAAGATGCACAATGATTGCCAAAAAAATATTTAAAAGATACACAAAGTGTATCAAAAATCAAAAGATATGAAAACTACGCCAATCAATTGATAAGAGGCATAAAATGAGCCCACAAAAAGCAAGCTTCCTTCACTTTCAAACATTTAAATCTTAGAAGAATTCATATGTCACTTGATATTTTCAAAGGCTTGATTTCAAATTTCTTGATTGTGATAAATTACTTTGGTATATTATTCTATAAGATATTTTCCTTCTGGAACCAAGTTTTGAATCGATCTCTTTTTCTTATCCAATTGGTTTTGTCTGAGTTAGGTCTTTTATTTTCAAAAGACATTTTTATCCTGAGAGAAGTTTGAGCTAGGGTTAATATGATTGGATATTCTACTATTTTTGCATCTCGACGATGTTAACTCATTGGTCTTACAAGTCTTTAAATTCAATCACTGGGAGAATTTAGCATTTTCATGCCTTATTTATTTTAAAAAAAGTTTCTTATTTTCATTTCTTTTTTTATCTCTTTTTTCTGTCTTTTTGGTTTTTTTTTTAAAATTTTATATTTTACTATTATTTTTGTGTTTTTGGACCTTCTCTGATCATCTACATCCACTTCTTGAATTTTATTTTTTGTCCCATCATCTTGGATGATTTTTTTATTGTCCTGGATAATACATTTAATACACTCCTATCCTTTCATGTGATGACTGATATGTTTTCTCTATTTATCATCATCCTAGATGAAACTTTATCATCCTGGATAATCTGATCATTTTCTGCTTTGCTTATTATGATCGGTCCAGATGTACCTCTTCATCCTAGACGATGTTCTTAAATCTTTACTCAATTATTGGTAATCAGCCTATACGATCCACCTATTCATCCTGGATGATACACGTGGCAATTCTTTAAACATTTTAAATTTGGCTGATACAATCCATTATTATGCATCATCCTAGACGATCCACCTAATCGACGAGGACGATCTTCTTTTTCAACGATCATCCAGCTTGACTCATCAGGACGATCGCTTGTGTTTTATCATCCCGAACGATGTCTGATCATCCTTGATGACTTTATTGCCTTTTTGACCAATCGTCCCAGACAAAATTATTGCACGATATCATCTTAGATAATTCTATGATCAGCCTAGATGATCAAATCATTTCTTTAAAACTGAGACTCTCACACGATTATTTCTCATCCAAGGCTTCTACCTTCATACTGACTCCCAATTTCTCTATTTTGCTGATCATGGCTGGTGGAAAAAGGTCATGCCATATGGAAGCTCCTCGAGAGCAAATCTGGACCCTCGATTCACTGAGGCGACCGATCAAGTCACCTATCAGAGGTACAAGATGGCTAGGATCACTATATCCTGAACTATCAACCCTCACATCCTTTCCTACTCTATTCTTGATTTATTTAGTCACACTACTCTCACGTTTCTCCTCACTCTTACCGTCCCATTTAATTTAGAGTTACTATTTGAATTTTTTGTTAGCCTTCGCATCAATTTCTCTTTTACTACTCTTTAATCCTATGTGAATAGACGTCCTGTCAAAATCATATATCAAGACTGTCAAGAACTCTTATAACTTTTCACCACAGGAGATAAACTCCACATCCTATATTTAGATCCTGACTATGACTAGGCACCAGTCAAATACATTCTAAGAAACACTAATGCTTCCTATAATGTTGGAGAGTCTAGCAACTTACTCAAAGATGCTAGGAAAATCCAAAATGTCCTTCGTACCTCAATTCTTCCAAAAGCTGGTGATCGCATTCATATCACTACACTCCTTCGATCACCACTTTTTACACTATGGCCCATCGTGATTTTAATGCCTCTAATCCAATTTTTTGTTTCATTGAGCACTTGAATAGCATTCAAGATTCAAGATATAGGAGGAATCCTAATCTTGCCTTAAGATACATCATTACCTATGTCCTAAAAACCAAATACAACCTCCAATATCCTACCCCACCAAGTTTTTAGCATGACCTATACTCAAATAACTCCTTCCACATTCTTCACAATACTCATCTCTTCCTAGGGCATGAGGATGCCGAGGGAGCTGAGGAGGAGGCAGCTTCTACACCTATTCCTGCACCTACTCTGCACCACCAGCACTCATAGCTGGATCAGCTGGTAGAGTGGTTGGACTAGTGGCAGAATCACTTGAGAACATACATTGTTGCATAGGAGCCATAACATGCTGAGGATGTTGCTCGCTTTGACTCTTACGTGGCTCACCAGCACAACCAGGACATGGTCTGGTTTGGAGAACAATTTGCCACTTTTTCCATTATCTTTTAGCCACCACCACCACCACTACCTCTTTTGGAGGATCAGGGGCCATCCTTCTTCTAGTTTGTTTTCATAATGTTGTTTCTTTTTTCTCGTTGTAGTTTGTTTCTGTTTGGTTGTCTCTGCATTGTATCTTTCCTAGTTTCCCTCCTCCTTTTTGTGATGTCAAAAGGGAGAGTAGTTATACTATTTAATCTGTTATGTTTTATGTTAGATAGTTGAACTGTGTTTATTTCTTCACACTATTTCTATTAAACTGCTTTGAACTTCTTTAATTATTTTTGTGTTTGCCATCATCAAAAAGGGGGAGATTGTCGCGAATCTGATTTTAGGGAATAAAATTTTGATAATAGCAAACACTTCTATTTCTCTACGTCTTCCTTGCCTACTAACATTTTAGGTCCATAAGATCAAACTGCAATTTGAACCACCTCAAGATTGGGCAGACTAGGTCTGAGTCTATTTATAATATTTTACCTTTTTCTTAAGTCAATTATAAATAATGTGATTCCTGATGCTAAGTAACATTGCACACACACAGATGGGGGAATTTTTTTAACTATTTTTAGAGTTATTTATTTTTGCTCACATCTTCCGGGACAATGCAAAAATTAGTTTGGATGATCAGTTAAAAATAGAAACCCTAATTAGAGCATCCTGGTTAAGGTAGCCATTATTAAGCACATTGTCTTGGATGATATTTATATCGGCCGGGATGATAGGCGAAATCAGAAAGAATCAGCTGCCTGATCTACTTAGGTATTTTTTATTTTTGGACATCATGTAGGATATCATAATACAATTATGCCTAAATTAATTTAGTAATTAAGGAAAGTATTTAAGGCTTGATTGCTCAATCATATCATCCTGGAAGATCATAGGATCAGCCCGGATCAAAATTCTTAGTTATTCCTAGATGATCAAATATCAGTCTACTTCTATTCAGGGCGATGCTCTGGATGATATATACTGAATTGAACTATTCATTTGGACGATCATGAGATCATCCTGGATAATCAAGTTATTTTTCTTTTGTCCAGACATCCATTCAGGGTGATGTTCTGGATAATATTCAATGATTTATACTAATCATACAGGATGATATCCTATCGGCCTGGATGATATGAATAAAAAATTTCTGATTATCCCAAATTATCTTGGCTAATTGAGCTTAATTTGTATTTTTCATACATGATAATATTTATATCATCCTGGACGATAAAGTCAATTTGTTACAATTAAGAGCTATTCCAAAGCTCTTCTATATAAGACCTCTTGGACCCAAGAGAGTATCTTTTGTTGTTATTCTGACCTAAGAGAGCCAAGAAGAGTGGGAGAGCAAGGGAGAGAGGGAGAGGATCTTATGAGGGGGAGTTTATGAGGGGTTTCAAAAAGGTTGCTCCAAGAAAGGATCCATCATCATCTTCTCCGGTCATCGTCCCTAGTTCCTTGGGGGTTCTAGAGAGATCTACTTCAGCATCTAATCGAGATTCTCTGCCTGTTTCAGGAGGAAGCAAAAGGAGTTGGGTTCTCTACCTACTTCTAGAAGAAGCAAAAGGAGTTGGGTTCTTTGCCTCACTAGGGTTAGAGAAAGGAGGTTTGTAAAGGATTCTCCGCCTTGCTGTGGGAGAAAAAAGAGAGTCGCTGTGGGAGCAAAAGGAGAGTCGCTGAGTTTAGTGGAATACTCAGAGGGTGCCTCCGGGGAGTGGACATAGGTTGAGTTGACTGAACCAATATAAATCTCTATGTTCTTTCTATTATTGCTTATGTGTTTAATTTTCACACATAGTTTCTTGTGTGGTGATTATTAGTTTTGTTTAAGTTTATGTTTTGATTAAAGAATTTTTAAATACCAATTCACCCCCCTCTTGGTTAGCCTTGGGCTAGTTCATAAGAGCTTTACATCTCTGTCGAACTTTCAAGAAGTATCAGAGAACTTTTGTATAAGTTATACAGTACGATTAGTTCAAAAATCAAAATTTCTCCCAGTACGATGTTTTGTACGACCAAAAATAGTCCTGATTCATTAGATGGTATGATCAAGGTCGTATAATTTGATTAGAACAAAATTAAAGGTTCATCTAGTACAAACATTGGTGCGACCAAAATTCATCTCGGTTTATCGTATGATCCGATCATGGTCATACAATATGATCACCAATTATTAAATAAGCCTTGATTTAATTGATTAATCATGGGGGTTAATTTTAGTAAGTTTTTAAATATTGGTATAATATGATTTTATTATACAGTACGATGTGTTCAAAATTCTAATCTTAAAAACTTGCTTAAATTAATCTGGTGGCTAAAGATTTTTTATGAAAATAAATCATACAATATGATCAAGATTATACAGTATGATTAGTTCATTAAATTTAGTTGTAGCTATAATATATCATACAGTACAAATTAAAATTGTGTAGTATGATGTACATAATTTTTTTTCTTAAAAAAAGCTCTCTCCTTGTTTATGGCCAGACTCAAAAAACAAAGAAATAAAGAAAAAAAAGTTGCATAATCCTTCACATCCTATTCTACCCAGTCTCGAGTCTTCCATTGTCTAGAGCAGTGTGTGATCTCTCTAAAATGTTAGTACTCAGAGATAAGAGTAACATTTAAAATATTTAATGAAGAATGAAATAATTTAATCAACATTATTTATCATCATCAAAATCATAGAACTGAGATCATGAATTGTAACAATCTCTCCCTTTTTGATGATGCCAAATAATATTAGTTGATAGGTAGGCTAACATTATTATTTTTTTATTTAAAATAAATAGAAGAATATAAAAACATGAACAAAAACATGCATTTCATTTTAAACCATAGAAACTAAAACAAACTTTAAAAAAATGATATTAAATTAAAAATATATTAACTAAGGACAGATAAACTTCTCTCCCTTTTGACATCACCAAAATAGAAGAGTATCATAGAAATAGTATATAGAACACATCAAAGAGAGACTTAGCCAAACAATGGATCCTTATTATGTAGTGATGGTGGTGGATGAAAGAACTGATAGATGGAGGCAAAGTGATGATCGATCGAAATAAATCTCTCTCCAAACCATAGAATGTCATCCTCATGCTATTGGTGTTATTCATGGATATGAGAAACAATTTAGGTTTCAAGTCGGTCGAGTCATTGAATAATGTCATCTTGAGAATAGGCAGGTGCAGGTCCTCTTGGTGGAGCAGGACCTCCTACTAGAGCAACCTCCCCTTCTTCATCAAAATCTGGGTCATCATGCTCTTACCCTCAATGAAACAAGATATAAAAAGAGGCATTCATATAGAAAATAGAGACATTATCGCGTTCACCAGGATAGGTTAACTTGTATTTATGGTGAAGAATGTATCCTATAAGATACCCTAGGGTTTCCTACAAGTGCTAGGATGGTGAATTTGGGTCATGTTCATGATATAGTCAATAATCATGTTAGCTTCATCAAATTTAGTATTGGACATGATTATGTAAGTGACAATAGACAAGATTGGGGTCATGTGTATCCTATCTCCAACTTTGGGTATTATGGATGTCCTAAGAACATATTGGATGATGCGGGCATTTTGTGTTAAGGACTAGACAAGAGGTTGGTGTTGATTAAAAGCAATATTTCTATGAACCAAATTGATGGAACTCTAGTCAAACTCATTTTTTATTAAGGAGTGGGCTTGAGGTCCTTCAATAGAAAGACCGATATATTCAGCGAGGTCTGCTTTGGTGATTTCAACATTTCGACAAAATATAAATGAAGTTAGGGTCAAGTTTTCTAGATTGATCCTAAGGTTAGAAAGAAAGTCATAGAGGATCAAGAGCTAAATGGAAAGCCGGGGTAAGAAGAAATTGAAGGGAAGTGGAAGCGAAGAGGCTCATTACCTCAAAGTTAAGGGTTGCTTGATTTAGCATGTGATAAGGAGTGATCTTTCATGCTTTGAATTTGTGGCAGGCATCCTCATCTTTAGTAAAAAGGAAATGTTAATCATGGCAGTGAGAGGAAGAGGAGCTTCCCGAAATGATTTGACTATGTTTGCTTGAATTAGCCATTGAGTAGAAAAGAGTGAAGAAAAGTGTAGTGAAGAACGATTGAGTTAATTGAGCAGGTTTCCCCTCTTATATATAGAATTTTTGACTATACATATAGTACAATTAAAGAACGTACAATTAGATAAAGTAATTAATTCATCTGGATGACCTGTCGGGAAAAGGTGGTCAAATTATGCAGTATGATTAGGATTGTATTGGATGATATGAAGGAAATACGTTCATCCCAAGGGGTCAACAATATGACCTTTAACGAAAGGTATTGTATAGTATGAATGGGGGTTTGTACAGTACGAACAACAATAATATCATAACGACCAAGTTAAATTCATCACAATCCATTTGGCCACGTGGATCATACAGTACAAAGGATGATATCATATAATATGCATGACATAAATATCAAACCAAACAACTTGAATGCATGGATGATCAATGATATGTGGATCTTATATTATGTCTAGAGTATTGTACAATATGATGTACAGATCACTGATCGAATCTGGATCATTGATTCAATAGCTAGATTTGATCTGTATACTTTGTGATGATCATATAGAACAAATTTGAATCATATAGTATGATGTGGACAGAAAGTTGAACATTTTGAGAATTCAGTGAGATGAGTGTGTAAAGATTAGAAAACATCTTAGACTAGTATTTTTTTGGATCAAGCATGAATGTCTATAACACCTAATTTTGTCCTCAAGGTGATAAAGGTGTCATAGGTCAGTAGTGTCATGAATATATCTACCAATAAATCTCCTCTATCTATATGGTGCAATTCTATATCTCCTTTGGCTACATGATATCTTATGAAGTGATATCAAATGTATATATATTTTGTTCGAGAGTGTTGAATTAAGTTTTTGGATATGTAAATTACACTAGTGTTGTCACACCTAATTGGGATGGTTCCTATGGGCAATCCATGATCTAAACGTTATTGTTTTAACCATAAAACTTGTGTAACATAACTTCCTACTGCTATATATTTTGCCTCGGCCATGAAAAGGGCTAATAAATTTTTCTTTCTATTGGACCAAAAAACTACGGATTATCTTATAAATTGATAAGTTTCAGAGGTGCTTTTCCTATCTACCCTATACCTAGAAAAATTAGAATTTGAATTCCCTAAGATTTCAAAGGAGGTGCTATATCTAGAATATAAAATTCCTAAGTTTGAAGTGCCTAGTAGATATTCTAGGACTCTCTTAACCGCAGTCAAGTAAGACTCTAATAGGTCAGCTTGGAATCTGGCACAGAGGTACACACTAAATATTATATACCGTCTACTAGCAATTAAATAGAGGAGAGATCTAATTATTCCTTCATATTTTTTTTGGTCAACTGATTTTCCATTTGGGTCCTTGTCTTGTTGAATGGTAGAACTAATTGGAGTGTTCATGGCTTTAGCACTATCCATTTAATATTTTTTTTTTAAATATCCTTGATGTATTTAGTTTGGCAAAGAAATGTTCCATCTTCCATCTATTTTACACTAAAATTAAGAAAATAATTTAGCTATCTCATCATGCTCATTTGAAACTTATTACTCATTATTTTTGAGAATTCATCATATAAGGTTTTATTTGAAGATCCAAAGAAAATGTCATCTACATAATTTGAATAATGAGAATTTCCTTTTTTTTACCCTTTATAAGAAGAGGGTGGTATATATACTACCCTAAAAAAATCCTCTATCTAGTAATAATGAACTAAGTCTTTCATACTAGGCTCTAGGTGCTTGCTTTAAACCATTTAGTGCCTTTTTTTAATATGAATACATGATTTGGGAATTATGAGTTTTCAAATCCAGAGGATTGCTTAACATAAACATCCTCTTTGATTACCCCATTTAGATAACAACTCTTAATATCTATTTGATACAATTTAAAAACCTTGAAGCAAGAAAAGGCTAAGAGCACCCATATGGCTTTTAGTCTAGCTACTGGGGTAAAGGTTTCCTTAAAGTTATGCCCTCAATTTGGTTATACCCCTTAGCTACTAGTCTAGCCTTATTTCTTATTATGATTCCTGAGTCATTCAACTTATTTTTAAAGACCTACTTTTTTCCCACCACACTCTTCCTTTAGGTCTTTCTACTAATTCCCACACATCATTCTTAGTCAATTGGTTCAACTATTCTTATATTGTTAGGATCCAGAATTCATCCCCTAAAGCTTGATCTATATTCGTGGGTTCTATCACAGAGATAAATGCTGAATGACTAATCTCTTTCTTAAGTTCGTGCTTAGTTCTTACAGCTTCCAATGGGTCTCCGAAGATTAATTCTTTAGGATGACTAAAAGAATATCTCCAATATCAAGGCATTGGTTCCCAAGGTTCTACTCTATGTTTTTTAGTAATGGTTTCTACCCCTTGAATGGTCTCTACCTCTTATTCTTCAAATTTAGGTTCAAAGGTCCTATCTGATTCATTAAATACTACCTGGGTAGATTTTTTGGCTACCAGGGTCCTATTATTAAAGATTATATAAGCTTTATCTAAAGATTAATAACCTAAGAAAACACCTTCATCAGCCTTGGGATCAAATTTTTCTAAGGGAGATTTCCTATTAATTAAGATAAAACATTTACAATCAAAGATGTACAATTGGGAAAGATTTGGTATTTGACCCTTAAGGAGTTCATAGGGTGTTTTATCTAACTTTAATATAATGTTCACCCTATTTAAAACATAACAAGCAGTGTTCACTACTTCTGCCCAAAAGTATTTAGGAAGTGTGTTCTCAGCTTGCATTGCCCTAACAACTTCTACCAAGGTTCTATTTTTTCTCTTAACTATTCCATTTTATCGAGGAGTCCTAGGGGTAGAGAAGTTATGCTCTATTCCTATATCTTGACAAAAAGATTCAAAATTTTCATTTTGAAACTCTCCACCATGATCATTATAGATTATTGAGATTTTGTATCCTCATTTCCTTTGAATCTAAGTGGAAAAAGTTCTAAATTTCTCAAATGACTCATTCTTATGTGCTAGGAATATTTCCCAAGTGAATCTAGAGAAGTCATATATAATCCCAAATCCATAATTTTCCCACCTAGGCTAGCTGTGCTAACTGGTCCAAAATTGGTCCACATGAAGAATTTCTAGTGGCCTAGATATGTTCACATCCTTGTGTTGCAAATTTATTTTCATGGTTTATAATTTTGATGATAACAAACACTCTTATTTCTCTACGACTGTCTTATCTACTGACATTTCAGGTCCACACAATCAGACTACAATTTGGAACCAGCTTAAGATTGGGTAGACTAGGTCTGAGTCAGTTTGTACCCTTTTTCTTTTCTTGAGTCTATTGTATTTGGTGTGGCTCCTGATGCTTTGTAACTTGGAAAATTTCTGACTGTTCCCTAGAGATTACTATTTTTGGTAACATTGTCTAGGACGATTTTATATCGTCATGGACGTTCAGTTCAAAAGAAGAAACCCTAATTAGGGCATCCTCATTAAAGCAGTCGTCATTATGCAAAAAACATCATCTTGGATGATTTTGTATCAGCCAGAATGATAGGCTCAAAATAGAAAGAATCTGCCTCCAGATCAATTTAGGAATTACTTATTTTTGGACATCGTTCATAGGATCATCCAGGACTATTAAATATCGTCCAGGAAGATACAGGACAATTTTTCCAAAATTTCTCTAGAATTTAAGGAAAGCAATTATGACTTGATTACATGATCAAATCATCCTGGATGATCGTAGAATCGGCCAGGATGATCTGCTGGATGATTGGACATCAGATAGCTATTTTTCAGGGCGATGTTTAGGGAGATATTTCATGATTTATTCTGATCGTCTAGGACGATATATTATCATCCTGGACGATATGAACAAACTTCTTCTAATCATTTCAAATCATCCCAGCTGATTGGGCTTAAATTGTACTGATCGTACAGGACAATATACCTATTATCTTGGACGATAATGTCGGAAACTTGCACTAATAAGCTCATTTTGAGATCTTCTATCTAAGCTATGACATGACACTTTGTAAGTGCCTTTAGCAGCTATTGTAGCTTCGTTCTTTTGGGGGAAACTTGAAGAAAGAGCTTGAAAGGGAGTGAGGAAAGGGTGGAGTTTGAAAGAGGGAGAAGATCCTGTGAGGGGGGGTGACTCGAGGGAGTGTGGAGGGGGTTCCACACGGTTGCTCCGGCAAGCTCGCACCTGAATACCATCGGATTCAAGGCTTGTCTCGAGGGAAGTTCACCAAAGAAGAAGATCTCTTTGGTGTCAAAGGACCCGGTGACTCCACCGCACCGGGGAAGGTGGAAGTTATTTTGTAAGGGCTTCTCCGCCTAGCTGTGGGGGATAAAGGAGAGACACTTATTTTAGTGCAATACTTGGAGGGTGCCTCCAAGGAGTGGACGTAGGTCAAGGTTTGACCGAACCACTATAAATCTGGTGTGTTCTTTTCTTTATTACTTCCGCACTTTAATTTTCTGCATCGTTGATTTCTTTGTGGTGTTTTGGTTTGTAGTTTTGTTTTAAAAGATCTTTAATAACCAATTCACCTCTCTCTTAATTAGCCTTGGGCTAGTTCATAAGGGTCTAACATCCCTAACAAACTCTCACCTTGGTTGAATGAAATGATGATTTTACTTATTTTCCTAATTGGCAGACATCACATAGATGGTCTTTAGTGAAGTCTAACTTACGTACGCCTCTAACCAAGTTTTTTTTATTGATATTCCTAATTGTTTTCATGCTAGCATGGCATAGTCTCCTATGTCATAGCCAAGAGTCATCCATTATTATTTTTAAACATAAGGAATTTGAATATTCAATGGAGTTAAGATCTAATATATAAACATTATTTATATGTTTTCTTTCTAATATAGGTTTGTCATTTAAGATAATCAAGTATTTGTCAGAAAGAAACTTTATGTCCAATCCTTTGTCACATAATTGACTTATACTCAACAGATTATGTTTTAAATCATCAACAAATAAAATATTTTTAATTAAAATTTTTTAGAATTTATAAATGATACCTGAGCCTACCACTTTCCTGGTGGTGTTTTCTCCTAAAGTCACCTTGCATCCTATCCTTATTTCCAGTGTAATGAATTGCTTCATGTCTTTAATCATATGTCTTGAGCAACCCATGTCTAGGTACCACTTGCTCTCATTTGGTCTTCCATGAGAGCATCCGTACAATGCTATTTAAAGATTTGATTTGGTAACCCAAGTGAGTTTGGGTTCCTCCTTATGCTTAATTGAATGAGATATATTCATACTATGCAGTGACAAATGCAATTTAGGTCTCCACATGAGGTGTGCCCTATGGTGAATCGTATTAGTGTGGGCTATATGACCTAGCTTGCTACAAGAGAAGCACCTAACACTAGTAAATGGGTTCACTGACCTATGTGGGTGGTGATGCCTCTTCTTAAAGTTGTGTGATACATGAAATGCTGAGGGATTGTTTGTTTAAGCTAATAGGGATGATGGTTTATTATTTTCAAGTGTTGTAAGTTTTGCTTGTAGATCTTTATTTGCATATTCTTAGGCTACCACTTCCACTTTTAAATAATGCTCACTACTATCTAATTGACATGCAAGTTCATCTAATTCCTTAAATTCTTTTTCTAACTTAATATATATTATTTTTAAGGAATTATGTGCATCAAATAACTCAATATGCTTCTTATTTAATGTATCAAATTAATAAAGCAGTGACATGTGATCTCTATCTAAGTCAGAATATTCTTTACCAAAATTAGCATGCTCAACTTGCAAAGTACTAAATTCAATGTTAAGGTTTACAGCATTTTCTTTAACTTTCTATACGAATCATGTTTTTTTTCAGAAATAACCAACAATTCTTTATAAGAAAGTTGACATACCTCATTTTGATCAAATTAATTAAAATTATCATTATCCATTATACACAAATTTTTTACCTCCTCCTCTGCTTCTTATTCTGATGATTCTGAGGTAGAGTCAGCCAAAAATGCCTTTTTTGTCTTTAGCTTGCCCTTCTTATACTTTGGCTTCTCTACGCCCTTCTTCTTGGTTGGATGAGTCTTTAGATTTTTGTAATTAACTCGGAGGTGACCTGATTTTCTACACTTAAAGCAAATTGTGTCAGATGTAACTTTAGTATTCTTTAAGCTTTTACCTTTGTTCTAGTTATTTTAATGATGCATTTATTTTTTCTTCAGAAAATTCTTGAATCGACAGGCCATCGAGGCTATATCGTCATCTTCCTTTAATATAGAACTATTACTTTTTAAATTATTTACTTTTAAAGCCACTGTTCACTCCTTTTCTCATGTATCATTTTACTTTGACTCACTCCTTGCTCGTAAACAATGAGCGACCCAAGCAAATTGTCAATTGAATAAATGTTTAAATGATTATACTCAATGATTGCAATTATTTTTTAATTGTAAGAACTCGATAAGCATATCAAAATTTTATTAACTTTTTAGAATTAGATATCTCTCTACCTAGTGCCTGCAAGGATGCCACTATTTGGGTGAACCTAGTGTGCATGTTAGATATAGTTTAGCTAGGTTTAATGTGAAAGAGTTCATAGTCATGCAATAAAATGTCTAATCTAGACTGTTTAACCTCACTAGTTCCTTCATACATGATACACAATCATTCCAAGATCTCCTTACCAGTAGCACATGTGGACACTCTCATGCAGCCTTTTGAATTCAACGCATAAAAGAAATAATTCAAGCATTTTTGCATTTAACTGGGCAAGTTCCCTATCCTCATTTCTCCATTCACTAAATGATATTTTAGTTTTAACATAATTCAAAAGTTGAAATGGTGCAATGTAATATTCTTGTATAGATAACCACATGCGGTAATCTATATATTATAAAAGTATAGACATTTAAATTTTCCAAAAATCAAATAGTATGTTGTCAAACAAGGGTGGAGGAGTTATGAAATAACCCTTTGTAGTATTATGGTTAAAAAATGTCCATGATCGATTTTCTCAAGATTTTCTAAAACACTATTTTTGAGACCCTGCTCTAATACTAATTGAAAGTACGAGATGTACCAGAAGGGTGTGTAAATTGGTGTTTTAAAAATTAAATCCTAAATAGAAGTTTTATTTTTTAGGTCACTCTCAAAATACCCGTTGGATTGGTGAATGAAGAACGGAGTAGAGCGGAGAAGAGCGGAGAGCGCTATTTTGGACATTCTTTAGCAATCAAAGGTGCTTCGTTGGTCTGGTATGGATGACGGAGTCCCTTGGAATATTCATCAACCAAGTGAACTTGGAGTGGTTCTTTGGTGATCGGAAGCAGAGCAGGAGATTTTGGAAGATCTTTGGCGAGCGGAGATACTTCGTCGGCCCACCATTTGGATGGTTTTTTTGGATCTTCCAAGTAAGATATTTCAGAAGTTTGTTCTAAGGTTGCTGAAGTTATTGAAGTGATTAATCTAATGTTGTTTGGTTTGTATATTGAAGGTTATTTCCATATTCATACATTTATTTTGATGGCTTTGAGTAGATCTTCTATGGCAGATAGTTCAGATAATTGTTATGGTGAAGCCAGAATTATTGAAGTCAATGTCCTATTGTTGTTTGGTTTGTTTATGGAAAATTGTTTGGATCATCAAAGACGTATTGGAGCTTTCTTTGGGTGGGAGCTTATCTTATCAAGGCTTAAGATGGATTCTTCTTTATTCTTTGAAGTACAAGTCTTATTGGTTAAGGAATTGAAGGGTTTGAAGTTTACTAGTTTTTCTATTTCAAGTATGATAAGGGTGGTGATGATTATCAATTCGTATGGCTTTGGTAATGATGAGGCCTATTATTGGCCTCTTGAGGGGGGTGTCGGTGTTATTGCTTCATCGACTTTGCTTTGTTCATTCATGGTGGTTGTTATTGATGCATTGAGGTTTCAACAGATTCATCTCTTGATTGGAGCTCGTTGGCCTCTAAGGATGTTGAAGACGGTCACTTTGTTTTTTGGTCAACTATTTTAGTTATGCTTTTTCTTATTGTAGTTGGATGTTTTTTTAGTTTTCTTGTAGGATTTTTTGTCCTTTTTGAATTTATTGTAATGAAATATGGGATTTTTACTAGGTTTCATTTTTTATCTTCTGGGAACTTTGAAATACTAACCAACCTTTTAGGTTGTTTTAACATTTGGTGTCCCCATCACCCCAACAGATTTAAAATGGAATTTAGTAGATCACATATCCATTATGATAGTTTTAAAGGGCTTGTCTTTGCTTTCTAGTTTGTAATAGTTGTTTCTTTTTTAATGCAATTTGCATCTCTTAAAAAAAAGGAGTTATATTTTTATTATTAATTTTTATTTCAAAAGACGACTTAACTAATTAGAAGCAGAAGCTAGTGATTTAAAGGAAATTGCAACAATGGTGAGAAAATTTTAAATCCGCACAACGAAATACTAAAATTAAATTTTCACCATGCATTTATAACAAAGATAAATGCAACAAAAATAAAATGCATAAAATGGAAAAAGCACACCATTTTATAATAGTTTGGTCAACCTTGACTTACATCAACTCCCCGGAGTCCTTCACTCAGAGATTTGCACTACTCAAAAGAAACTCTTATTCTACTCCCACTGCAAGGTGAAGAAGCCTTTCAAAAATTCACTTTCACCTTCCCCTGTGTGGTGGAGTGCTGGACGCTATGTCACCCTCCCAGTGATGACAGTGGACCTTCTTATTTTTCTTCCTCCTGGAGAAGGCAAAGAACATTTGAGGACTTTGACCTTATAGGCTCTCCCCCTAGAGAGCTCCCACAAGACTCACCCGAGCCACAAGAGGAGCAAGCGTGCAACATGCTCAGAGTAACCGTGTGATCCCCTTACACTACTTCTCCCTCATACACAAACTCACCTTCTCCTTCCTCTCATAAGCTCTAAATCTTTTTAAGAAGTTCCCTCTCAAGAGTTCCCTTTCTTTATCATGTTCCTCTCTCCCTCACTATTAAAAAATAAAGGCATTTATTACATAAAATGCTTCAAGAAACCCTAAAATTTTAATTTAGCCATTTCTATTCGTATAGTACCATCATAGATCATACAGTACAATCAACTCAAAATAGCTTTCATCCTTGTACAAAGGAGTAAAAATAGGTAACAATTAATAATACATAGTATAGTATAATAGGAATATTATCTAATATGATATACTATATTTCTTCTATTTGTATAGGATGAATACTTGGACGACCAAAATTCATCTCTGTTCATCGTGCTGTACTATCTCATTCATACAATACGATCAGTTAAAATTATTCATATCATCTTGTATAATGTATAAGTCGTATAGTATGATTAATTCAAAAATTAAAGTTTCATCTGGTATAATCTTTGGTAATTCTAAAAATTGTCTCGTTTCATCATACGGTACAATCAAGGTCATACAGTATGATTAGAACAAAATTAAAGGTTCATTTGGTACAAATGTTGGTGTGAGAAAAAAAAGTTTTATTTTAAAAAATGTTTTTTTTTAATTCCCACATGATTTGCTTTACTTATATTTAAATGTTTTCTTTCAATTAAATCAGCATAGTTAGACATTATACACGAGAAAGGGTAGATTAATATCCTCCTATTAATTTGAAAGAAAGAAAAGTATAATTTATTTTTCTAATCAAACACAACATATGAAGTGTATAAATCATCCTAAAGAATGATAAACACATTCTCCTATGGTTCCAATTAGGAGAATAAATATTGAATTTATTTCCATAATCAAATATAGAGGATATTTAATCCTCGTGTAAAAGCAAATCAACTATCCACCTATCCTTTGATTATTAAAATAAATTTTAGAAAATATAAAGCAAGGTCTATGTTCATAGATCTTTCCCCTATCTTAGAAAGGAAACTAAGATAGGGTTTAGATTATTCTTGGATCTAGACTCTCTATAGGGGTAACCCCTATAGTTAATTATATCTCCTAAGAGAATACTCTCGATTTAAATGAATACTAATTAAATTTCAAAATTTTTATATAATTATAACTAAATATTTGAGCTAATTTAAATTTTCATTAACATGCTTTAGATTATAGACTTTAACATTGAATTAAGGAGTTTATAATTAGTTAGAAGAAAGAATGTGCAAAGAGAATAGTGTATATAATCTGGACTTAACACCTACCTAGCATAGGCTACCAGCTAACAATCCTAATCACAACAATTGTCGATGAATGCAAGATTTAAGATAGCTCTATCCTAGGAATCAATGAATGGTTAAAGAACTTGAATCAAATGCAATGAGATATGCTTATAAAAAGTGAAAATCTACTCGCATGCTAATAATGCATGAATAATTGTATATATAAAAGTAGCTGGTTTTATTAATATAAAATTTATAGATTACAACCCAGGATTTGCAGTAAAGTAAAAGTGGCCAGGCCCCACAGATAACAAAGTTGGGTTCTAATACTATAGGAGAACTGAAATCAAATGTAACTGCTTGTATTATCTTTAGGCTCCAATTCTTCTGTGGAATTCCAAAAAGGAACATCCCCCTTTGAGAAGGGATATTACTTTTTAGAGACCCACTTATATATGTACAAGCAACTACCTTTGGTTCTTTACAACTCAAGATAATTTACAACTTAATATATATAGCAGATCTAAGAAAATAAAATTTACATTTTTCTTTATACAATACATTAGTCCCTAGAAACATTCTACTTTATTGGAAAGTAAAAGTAGGTAAGCAAAGTATAAAAAAGTAAATACAAGTATAAGTGCAATATAAATAGTTATAAATAAAGGAAACTAAAGATAGAAAAGTAAACTATAAGGCCCTTACTTATTCACTTTGCTCTCTCTGGTGCACTGACAGAAAGTAAATATGCATGATATAATTTGCAGAAAAGTAAGCAAACACACATGGTTGCCCTCTAGGAAAGAATCCCATAATCAAACCACAATAATCCACCAAGCTAACCTATGCAAAAGTTGGTTGTCCTAACAAGCATCTAAGTGTGATAAAATGGTCGTGTGGCTTGGATAAGTCCTATAGGAATTTATGTTTGAATTACATATATTATTAAGATTTATCATTAAAGGCTAAAACATAATTTAATTGAAGTTTAAGTGATATGTATTTGAATTTTAAATTATTCCAAATTTAGATGTTAAAGTTGTTTGATTTAATTTTAAAGAACTTATAGATTGATAACCCCTTAAGCGCAAGGAGTTATCAATTAATAAGTGCTAAGGCTTTAAAAATGAATGTCCATCCTCTATGCAAGATAGATGATCATATGATACCCTCCAAAGTTTATTAGAGAGAGAGAGAGGCTGAGAAAGGAACCTTATAATCAAATACCACGTACCCTCCCGAAGGAATCTAGTACGTCGTATAAGGTTGGTGTCTTATTAATTTATTTGAATATCCCTTAATCCAAATGTGTTAGTGTCTTCCTGAAAGGAGTCGTGCACAACACAAAAGAGATCATTTTATTATTTAAGTATTTAAAGGCCCTTTAAATCAAAATGCCTAATGCACTAAAAACGAAATCAAGCTTTATGCATAAAGGCCTAAATCCATTTAAGTTAAATTAATAATCAAATTTAATTAGTTGAAAAAAACATTAACCAGTAAAATTAATTTAATTTAAAAGAATTAGAATTTAATTTAAATGTTTATGGATTTTATTAAAATATTCAGAATCTTTTAATTAATTATTGGATTTTTAATTATTTTTAATTTAATGTGGATGATTTATTAATTAAATTAAACTAAAAAATTATTCAAAAATTTTATTTAAGTTGAATTATTAATCTCTGACTTTTATTTGATTTAAAATGGATTTTAATAAATTATAGTATTTATTTATTATTTTTAATTAATTATTTATAGAAAATGAGTTATTTAATGAGTTATTAATAAATTAATAATTAAAAATTATTTAAAAATTTTATTTCAAATGCAAGTTATTTTTCTCTAATTTTATTTTATTTTTGTTGAATTTTAGGGGTAGATCGAGCTTCTTTTTTAAGGGTGGGCAAAAAATGTTTTGTAGGGGATGGGCAAAGACGCTTAGGATTAATAAAATTAGGGAAACTTTTTTTAAGACGGGGTAAAATGCTCAAAATACCCAAAATATTATAAAATATCCCTCAAATATATATATATATATATATATATATATATATATATATATATATATATATATATATATATATATATATATATATATATATATATATATATATATATATATATATATATATATATATATATATATATATATATATATATATAGGGTGGGCATTTGCCCCTCCTCAACACATGGGGGATCCGCCCATGTTGAGTTTTTAGTGAATTTTAGAATTTATTTCTTACATTTAATTAATTATTAAAGAAATTATTTAATTAATGAATTATTAATGAATTTTTTAATTAATTTTTTTTTAAAATTAAACTTAATATGTTTTTAATTTTTATTTAATTTTAATTAAATTTATTTTATATTATTGATATTATTTGAATTTTATATGGATTTTAATGAATTTTATTTAAATAATGTTTAATTAAGGGTATTTATGGTTTTAATTAGAATCTAAATGGGGTTTAAAATTAAATTTGATTTTTTGATTGATTATATACTCAATTTAGGGTTCATTGAAATTAATTTGAATTTTAAAGAATTTTATTTAAATTATTATGGTTTATTTAAATAAAGCTTAATTAAGAGTGATTAAGGGTTAATTAATGTTTAATGAAATTTGGAATTTAATTTTTGATTTTTGATTGATTGTACATTTGATTTAGAGTTTATTGGAATTAATCGTATTTGATTTTAGATTTTTATCAATTTGTTTTGATTTATGAAAAATTGTTGAAATTTAATTTAGAAAAAAAACACTAAACCTAATAGTTATTTGAAAGGTCAATTAATGTCAAATCAATGTATTTTTGATTAAGGAATATATGATGCTAGTTTTCAAAGTTTGAGTTTCATCCCAAAAGGGATGGTGAAGTTCACCCTAAATTGATCTAAGTTAAGTAAGAACAATCCTTAATTGTTGTCCTTAGTGGTGTAACTAGGTTATAGGATAGCAATCAATGTCTACTAACCCTTTTGGACACTAATTACAATCACACCACAAAGAAATCATGAATAAGTGTACTAAATCTTAGAGAGAATGAATGAAAGGGGTTTTTAAATTTTATATCCAAATCATGCCTTGACTATTTGAAAGCTCCATCAATGAAAAATCATACATTCAATTGATTCAAATACACTATATTATATGAAAGATATAATATAGTGTATTTAAACATATTTGAGATTAATCTATTGATAATTTAGAGAGTAATAAAAAAATTGGAATAATATGACTGCAATGATTACTTTCAAAATATTTAATAGACACTAAATACACACTTAAAAATGATTTTTCATTGATTTACTATGATGTCTATACGTAATTATTATAATATCATTTCATTAATAATGAATTACCTTAAAACTTTTAGATTAAATAATAATCTATTAGTTGTGAAAAGAAATTCAAATATGAATGAAATGAAATTCTTAATAATTTCATATAATACATTCAGTATGCAACTAAATCTTTACATCATGCCATTTAATCTTATATCAAATTAAATATTTAATTAAAATATAATAAAAAATTAAGAATATCTAAGGTTTTGAAATATAATTTTTAAAATAATAAAAACAAAAAAAAAATTTTACTTTCTATCAGTGCAAGGTAAGCCGTCGGATCTACGACAGCACAGATCTAGGATTTACATGCGGCGGTAAGTGATTAAACCACATGAAAGGCAACGATCAAGTGGGTCAACTCACTTAAATAAGTCAGCAGCAAGGTAAGCCATCGGATCTATGATAGCACGGATCCGACGGTGTAGATTAAACCTGAGGTTTAATTCGATCCAAAACAATCAGACGACTATGATGGTGCCCGCGGTTTGGATGGACGATCGTTATGCAGCTGCATGGGATCTGATCATTCGGTGGTTATAAGAGATCAGATATGTTCATTAATCTAATGAAATCCTGACCATCTGAGATAAATAAAGAAGAAGTACAGTCTTGATTCTGTCACTAAGTTTAGAAACTCACAAACCCTGAATTCAAAAATCATTTTAAACTCCATTTATAGAAGATTAAATGGCATGATCACTACGATATAGATGACAGTCATTGAGATAACGAATGGGGAATGATTTTTATAATTTGAAATGCTCTATGTGGATGTCTATTTTGAAGCCTAGATAAGTGCCTAATGTTTAGGATTTACCAAGCTATAGGTGTGGACTCTGAATGATCAAGATATTTTTAAACTTGTAGATTATCTGCGTATAATTTCCTTGAAGACTTTGAGCTTGGATGAAGCTTCTACCAAGAGTATATGCATGAAAGGAGGTTTGACCAAGCCATAGTGTGTTGACTTGGTCAAACCAACTATGGCTTGATTCAAGATAGGTTTAGGGGTAATCAAGGTATCAAATGGATCAGGTTTAAGAGTTTTAAGACATTGATTTGATTATATAAAATGATTTGATCCAAATAAGTCAAGTTTTATTAGACTTGATTTCAGTTGACCAAGTCAACTATTGACTAGGTTAAGATGACTGGCAAGTCCAAATCACTGGGAGAATTGCTTAAAGAGGTTTAGAATCCATTTGGTGATGGATTGAAGGGTGACTGATATACATAATCATTTGAGGTAGCTCATATAGATCTCATTAATCAATTATTGGTTCAAAGAATTGATGATGCAGGATTTGATAGATAAAGCTCCTAGTGAAATGGATCTGGATCTTGATTGAGGTCATGGTAGCCAATGCATTGTGCTAGACAATACACTAAATTGGGTTATTGTAGTGTGAAGCAGCAGCAGCAGGTGATTAAAACTTGATTGAATGTTTAATGATTGAAGATTGAGTGGTAGGATTGAAGGTTTATTTGAACTTTAATTTGTTGATTTGAAAATAGATTGAAAGTTACTTTACATGTTTATTGATTTATTATTTGAATAGGTTTAAAATCATAATGGATTTGAGATATAGATTAAATTGAATCAGGATTGATCTAAGATCTAGATTGATTAGAAGCTAGAATTGACTTCAGATATAGATTGATTTAAATTTTGAATAAGTTCATTTAAGATCTAGATTAGCTTGAGATCTGGATTAAATTAAATCAAGATTGATCTAAGGCCTAGAGTGATCTAGGATCTATATAGGTGTAAGGTCTAGATAGAATTATGGTCAGAATAGATCTTAAGATCTAGATTGGTCTGGAGGGTAGACTGGTCTGGGGTAAAGACCAAGGTTTGAATAAGAGTTTGAATCAAGAAAAGTTTGAGGTCTGGGTAGGTTTGAAGTTTGGATTTGATTGATGTTTAGAGAGATTGAGGTATGAATTAATTTGAATTTGAATTGATAAAAAATTTAGATTGATTTGAATCTGGACTGATTTAAGGATCATGGTGAACTAATATAACAATGAGTTCAACAGTTGATACAACAAAAATTTATCTCGGTTTATCATACGGTCCAATCATAGTCGTATAATATGATCACCAATCATTAAATAAGCCTTATTTTAATTGACTAATCACGGAGGTTAATTTTAGCAAGTTTTCAAAATTCATATTTTAATAACTTGCTTAAATTAATATGATAGCTAGGGTTTTGGGTTGAAAACAAAGTGTATAGTACAATCAAGATCATACAGTACAGTTAGTTCACAGAATTAGTCGTTAAGCCACAATACATCGTATAGTATAAATTAAAATTGTACAATACAATCTATATAAAAAAAACATTTTTTTTCTTTAAAAAAAACTCCCCCCCTATGTGTGTGCATGGTCACTCAATTTACATACACTTTTTTGTGGCCATACTTAATAAATAACAAAATAAAAAAAATAAAAAGTTACAGACTCTTTCACATCCTATTCTACCCATGCTCGAGTCTTTTGTTGTCTTGAGCAGTATGTGATCTCCCTGAAATGTTATTACTCATAGATAAGCGTAACATTCAAAATATTTAATGAAGAATGAAATAATTCAATCAACATTATTTGTCATCTTCAAAATCATAGACTAGGGATCATGGATTGCAACATATTATATTAGTGTCTTGTATTAAAGTAGAGTAAAGAAAAGGGGTGAGCAAAGGATTATAATTATAATTCTAAAACATTTTTAAACTTTACCTATGTTTCTTTATTTATGTTTTGAGTTATTATTGCCTTTTATGAATAATAAAATGCATGACACTATACAACTCGTTAGCCAAAATTTTAGCCACAATTTTATAAAAAACTTTGCATAAAAAGATAGGCCTAAAATAAGAGACATTAGAAGTATTATTATTTTTGGGAATAAGAGAGATGGTATAAGCTTCAGAAGCTCTTGGCATAAAACAAGAATTGAAATAATAAAGAACAGCTTTGCACAATGTAGGACCAACTATCTCCCAAGTAGTCTTAAAAAATTCAAAAGTATAGTTGTGAGGACCGGTGTAAAGGTTTTTGGGCTGTTAAAAACAACCTTTTTAATTTCTTCTACGAAGACCAGGAGAATCAAACTTGCTTTTAAATAGTCCAGAATAATATTACTAGTAGGAATATTGAAAGAAGTAGAATTAACCAAAATAAGAGAATTAAAAATACTTTTAAAATGATTCACAAAAGTATTAGAAATATCAATAAGGTCTGTAACAATCCCTTGAAAAGAAGAGATACCATGAATCTTACTGTAATTCTTCTTACATCTAATTTTGGTATAAAGAAACACTAAATCATCTTCTCCATAGGTCCATTTTTGTTTAGCCCTTTGAGATGCCCAAGAAGACCAAAGAATAATATGATATTTAAAAAGGGCTTAATTAAGATTCTGATTAAGCGGGTCCTTTTGACTAAGACTACATAAATCACTTTTCTATTTCTAAAGATTCTCAATATAAGAGAAAAGATGCTTAGAGGAAGCCCAATCTTGCCACTTAATTAAAGCTTTAAGTAACCGAAGCTTACCATAAAGGTTATTGATAGGATTACCAACAAAAGTTTTAGGAAAAACCTCAATAAGCAACTCCTAGAAACCAGCTATATTGCACCAATAGTTTTTCAACATAAATCTATAATTAGTATAAGAATAATTATTGCTACAAATAATAAGAGGATAGTGATCTAAGCAAAGAGGGTTATCAACAACATAATAAGAAGAAGGATAAGCATTCAACCAAGAATTATTAACAAAAACCTTATCTAATTTAATAAGAATCGGGTTGTTACTTTGTTGTTTGAACTAAGTATAAAAATTATGAATATATGAAAGCTTCAAAAGCCTAGATTTAAAAATACAATGATTGAAGGCTCCCAATTTTCTATAAGAAATATAATTACCACCAAATTTTCATTAGCAAAACGGAAACAATTAAAATCACCCAATAAAATGCATGGTGCATTAATATTAGAAAAGAAACGAAGAATATCATTCTAAAGATTAACCCTATCTGCAAACGAGTTAGATGTATATATTGCCATAATAAAAAAAGGAATCAAAACCAAACTTGATAACCACATGAATAAGCCAACTAGTAATGATAATAGAATTAAAAGAAATATAAGAAGTACTTAACTTTAACCAAATTCTACCATCCATATAAAAACAAAAAAATTTACAACTACCTTCTTACTGAAAGATTCTTCATGTAGTGTTAAACAAAGAATTAACAACAAGATCATAATTTATTTTTTCTTCAAGAATGCAGCAAAAATAAGCCTTAAACTTACTAACAAGATCAATATAAACCTTAACTTTATCTAAATAGTTAAAGCCTATAACATTCCATGAAATAATATTAGAAAAGGACATTAATGTTTAACATTCAAATTGGAGGCCTTCATGGAAGGTTTAGATCTGGTAGACTTACTAGTAGTAATAGGAACTTTAAAACAACACTGCTCAGAAATAGAAATAATAGATGAAGGGATCCCCTGTAAAGAAATATTCACATATGTAGAGGTATCACTATATAGGGAATTTAACACCTGAAACTTATTATGAGAATTTGGAAAAAAATCAAAAAAAGATTTTGATATAAAATGAACCGTAGAAAAATCAAATTTATTATTTAAATTGAGATTAGTAAGAATCTATACAGTAGGAAAATTTAAATTAGGTAATGGCTCATTAGAAGAAGAGACTACCAAACTTTCAGAACTCCCCACAGAATTATCCGCAACCTTCTTATTTTTAGAAGAAACAATCACATTCTTCATAGGTCCATAAGAAACTTTAGACGATTTAGTATTACTATTCATATCAATAATAGAAACCCCATTAGAATTTAATAAATAATTAGAAAGTAATGAAGGATCAAATAATTCCTAATCTTTCTTTTGAACTGATAAATTTTAAGTCTTTTTAAAAGAAGAAGATCTTACAGAACTTGAAGCAACATTTCAAACCTTCCTACTTTTACTCCTTCTCCAAATAGGTTTCTGAATATCAATAAGCTTTTCACTAGCCTCCTACGGCTGAGAAGGGCATAATGTTGAGGGATGAAAAATAGATCCACAACTTTGATAAGGAGTGGGCTTCCAATCATAAACAACATTACTAGGAAAAATGTTTCTAGAAATTGAGATATTAACTTCATCAGGAAGACTCAAGTACTTTGAAACTAAAATACAAACCATAAAAAATGTGAGTTTAGTTTCCTCTGTTGTAAGAGAATCAATAGCAACCGAAACTCCAAACATGCTAGAAATTTTTTAAATGCCTTCTAGCATCTAGCAAACTAAAGGCATATCAAGATATTTGACTGATAAGAGAATAGCCTAAACTCTTTACAATTAGGACAAAAAGAGGGGACCATTTCTGGATAATAAATGGCTTTCCAAAGAAAAACCAAGGGCCACCTGACCAAACAAGCTCATAACATTTCAGACAAGAAAACTTCATCAGAAAGAAACCTTCATTCGAAGCAATAAGAGTAAAACCACCTTTCAATTTCCAAACCTTTTGCATGTTAAATTTTAAAGCTTCAAAGTGAGGTCTCTTACCCAACGAGTAACCTACTAGCATTAGGCCCGAGTTTTCAAAAGCTACAGAGACATCACCTTCATAGATTGAAACAAGATTATTAGAAGAAGGCAAAAAAGAAATAAAAAAAGGTTTGCATACATATGGATGAGATGTAAATAATCCATTTCATGCTTTCATTCCCAACATGAAAACACCCAAAATTGGATAATGATGCAAGTACGATTTTAGACGAGGAAAATCAAACAAAGAATCCATGGAATAATATAAGAAAAATAAAGAGAAAAATACAAACAACAAAAAACCCTAAAAGAATCCACTAAGAAGGTGGAAGAGTAGCAAAAATTGAGTGAAGAATAGCTTAGGGAAACCAAGAAACCCTCATTAAGTTAAGGATAACAACTCGAGGTTGTATGGGCTGCTCAATCCACACGAAAGATTCCCAAGAAGTTCGTTATAAATTTACTACTCCATGATTTTGAGCTTTTTTAGATGAAACCTAATGAGACTATTTTAGAAATGTACACAAGATTTACTAAGATAGTGATATCCTTGCATGCTTTAGGTACATAACTATTAAATTCTAAAAGGTGATTAAGATTTTATGCTATTTTCCTGATAGCTTTGATTCTAAAGTCATTGCAATTTCTAAGTCTAAGGATTTAATTGTATACTCTATTGATAATTTATTAGGCTCTTTCATTTCTTACAAGAAAAATGTGAGTCAAAGATTTTTGGATGTAAATGACAAGAGAAAGGAGAAGATAGTGGTAGTGAAGGTTAATGACACATATATCAATAACTCTGTAACTAATGAAAAAGATGGGATAGCTTTAATGACTTGGAAATTTAAGAGTTTTCTAAGGAGAATACAAAAGCACTACAATGATAGAAGAAAATAAAATATTGGTAAATTTAACAAAGTTTCATCTGATTTCATTTTCTTTGAATGCAAGAAGCTAGGATATCTGAGGTCTAAATTCCACTACCTTAGGAATCAACTTAGTAAGGAGAAGGGTGATGAAAAATATAATGTAAAAAGTTGATAGAAAAAGATGAAAAAGGCTTTTTGGTTGGACTTAGCCTTGAATCATCAAAGTAGGAACCCAAGGAGAAGGTAACTAATTTATGCTTAATGATAAATGATACAACTATTAACTCCAATCAAGAAGAGGTATGTGAGTTATCTTATGATGAGTTACTTTCAATAAGAAAAATGCATGATTTATATTGAAAGCTTAATAAATAACATGCATGTTTAAAGAAAGAAAATTTTGACTTAAAATTCAAGCATGACATATTAGTTTGAGAGCAGGTTGAACTCAAATATAAATGTATTTCATTAGATAAAGAGCAAGCATCACTACTAAATGAATTTGATGATTAAAATAAGAAGCATATTGAATTAACTAATTCACATAAATCCTTTAAAAATGAGCATATTGAATTAGAAAAAGCATTGAAGGAACTAGAGACACTAGCAATGAAACTAGACGTTAGTGAGCATACATACATTAAATTTTAAACTTGAAAGTTACAAAAGTGCAAATGAATTTTTACAAAATAACTTCACTTCAAAATGGCACATTAGGGCCTACACTATCACTAAAGCCACGTCCTAGGACAAAAATGCATCATATGTACCTAGTAAGAGGCATTATCCTCCACTTAGGTCAGTGAGTCCATTCCCAAAGGTTAGTTTCTATTCTTATGGCATTCTAGGACACATAACATGTACGTATCATTCATTCATAGAGCACACCTAGTTTGGAGGCCAAGGGTCTCATCGCAACATATCATTCATTCATTCATTAAATCATAAGGTGGAAAACTCATATAATCTCTCAAATCTAATCTTTGATTTACCTTTATAGGACCCTCTAACATGATTACAAGTGAGAGCATGTGGTACTTGGATAATGCCTGCTCAAGACACATGACTAGAGATATGAAGAATATCATCATGCTGGAGGCGAGGAGTGGAGGAAAGGTAACTTTGGGTAATAAGACCACTAGGAAAGTGGTTGAATCAAGTTTAATCTATAATCCCTAAGGTTTTGTTATTAAAAATGTTCTTTTAGTTGAAGGTTTGAAGCATAATTTATTTAGTATTAGCTAACTTTATGACAAGGGTTTTGACATCAAATTCCTTTCTAGTAAATGCATGATTGCCTTAAATTCAAAAAACTATTTTGAAGGAAAAAGAATAAATAATGCTTATATGCTAGAATTATCTTGCATTAATGATTAAAAATAATCTTTTCTTTAAAACTATTAAAGATGATTTATGGCTCTGGCATAGGGGACTTTTCCATGCTAGTATGAAAAATTATGCAAAGATTACCCAAAAAGACCTAGTTAGAGCATTCCAAAGCTTTACTTCTCTAAGGATCATCTCTGTGATGCCTGCTAATTAGGAAAGTATTATAGAAATTCATTTCATTCCATTAAAAATATCACTGCCACTAGACCTTTAGAGATCCTTCATATGAACTTATTTGGACCCGTTAGTAATTACAACCTACGTGGTAAGAGTTTTAACTTTGTGATTTTAAATAAATATTTTAGAATCACTTGGGTTAGATTCTTAGCACATAAAAGTGAGTCTTTTAATAAATTTAAATTATTCTCAATTTGGATTCAAAGAAAGTTTAGAGTTTTGATTTCCATAAATTATAGTGAACATCTTGGAGATATTTAGATTGATAAATTTGAATTATTTAACAAAGAGTTAGGTATTGATCATAATTAATTTACCCCTAGGACCCCATAACAGAATGGTATAATAGAAAGAAAGAATAGGCGACTAGTGGAGGCTGTTTGAGCTATATTAGCTGAGTATACCATACCTAGATATTTTTGTTGAGAAGTAGTGAATATTGTATGCTATGTGCTAAACATGGCGAATATTAGATCCAAGTTAAGTATGATACATTATGAGTTGCTTAAGTGTATGCCCCAAAATGTAGTTAGCCATAAAGCTTTTATTTCTATGGATGAACAAACAAACATAAATCAAGTCCTCAATGATGAATTCTAGATCTTAGCTATCCAAGAGGAATTAAATTAATTTGTTTGGAATGATGTATAAAAAATTATTAGTAGACTTTTGATCAGAGTGTAATTGCACTAAATGGGTATTAAAAATAAGTTTAATGACTTTTGATCATTGATTAGGTAAAATGCTATATTAGTAGCTAAGGGGGACCATCATATAAAAGAAATTAATTTTGAAGAGACTTTTTCCCTGGTCACTAGATTAGGATCCATTAGTATTCTCTTATAATTTGCATGTTTTAGAGGGTTCAAACTATATTAGATGGATGTGAAAAATGAATTTCTGAATGAGGTGATTAAAAAAGATCTTTATGTTAAAAAATCCCCAGGTTTAAAAAATTCATCATTTCTTAATCATGTCAATAAGCTGAAGAAAGCCTCATATGGATTGAAAGAGGTAGTTAAGGCATGGTATAGGAGACGTTGAACTTTTCTCCTGAGTAGATCATTTGTTAAGGGTAGTGCAGAAACCACTCTATTCCTTAAGAAAATAAGAGATGATATTCTTATAGTTCCAATCTATATAAATGACATATTATTTGAATCTACAAATGATAATTTATATAATGAATTTTTAGATACTATGAGTATGGGGTTTGAGATGAGTTTGATGGAAAAATTAGATATGGAAGGAGATCTTAAAAAAAAATTTGAGATGGAAGGTTCTAAAAGTATAAATACACCAATGAGCTCAACCATCCCACTTAATAAGGATATAGATGAAAAATTAATGGATTAAAAAAATATAGGGGAATATTAGGATATCTTCTTTACTTGATTGCTAGAGTCCAAATATTATATTTAGTGTTCATCCTTGTGTTAGATTTCAAGTGGACCCAAAAGAATCCCATATAATTGCTATAAGAGTAAAAGAGAATTCTTAAGTATCTGATAGGCACCCAAAACATATGAATTTGGTATCCTAAACATAGCACGACCTGTGAAATTATAGGATATTCAAACTTAGACTTTAAAAGGTGTAGTGCATATAAGAAAAGCACTTAATGCACTTATCAATTCATAGGAAAAACCTTAATTTTCTAGTCTAGCTAAAAATTTAATTTTATTTCCCTATCCACCGCTAAAGCATAATATAAAATTATAGGAAGCTATGTTGCTCAAGTCTTGTGGCTAACTAATAAAATTTTGACCTTGCACTTTTTTGTATACACTATTCCTATTATGTGTGATAACACTAGTGCTATGCGCATTTCAAAAAATGCATTTCAATAGTTTCGCACAAAGCATATTGACATTAGACCATTTTATTGCAATCTAGGATCCATACTCTGTAACTTTGATGATGACAATCATTATTGATTGAATTGTTAGTTTTCTTATTAAATATTTTAGATATTTTTTGTGTGTGTGAGCACTAATATTACATGTAAGACATACACTACTCAAGGCTACAAAAGCTCAAGCATTAGTAGAATAGGAATGTCAATTAACTAAAGTAT
The DNA here is from genome assembly GCA_016618105.1 of Dendrobium huoshanense. Classification (NCBI taxonomy): domain Eukaryota; kingdom Viridiplantae; phylum Streptophyta; class Magnoliopsida; order Asparagales; family Orchidaceae; genus Dendrobium; species Dendrobium huoshanense. The sequence continues at coordinate 52,701,949 of CM028351.1, forward strand.
GTATTTTTATTTTTCATTATTTTATATTTCTTGAGTTTTACCACATAAGAGTATATGTGACTAGGTGACCGGGCACACATAGGGGGGAGTTAGATAAATTTTAAAAGTTAAAATTTTTGTACTAATCGTATTATATGACTAACAGTTGGATTGTACGTCTTTTAATCATATTGTATGACTTATAATTGTACTGTACAATTAGAATAAAAAAATGTGCTTAACTACTAATTGAATAATTAATTTTTATGAACTAATCATATTGTATAATCTGGATCATACTATATGATCTTGATCGTACTGTATAATTCATTATGATTCAAAAACCCTAGCCCTAGGATAAATTAAGTAAGATATTTAAAATTTTATTTTTGAACTAATCATACTATACTATTTGATTTGTACTATATAAAAATTTGATATCTTACATAAATAACCCATAATTAGTAAACTAAATCATGGTTTAATTAAAGATGATAGATTATACTGTATAATATTAATCATATCGAATGATTGACAGAGATGAAATTTGGTCATCTCAAAGATGGTCCCAAACAAAACCATGATTTTTGAACTAATCATACTATTTGATATTTATATCATACTAGATGATCTGCTTGAAATTAAATAACCATATTGTATGATGATAATAGTACGAGATGATTTATAGAGTCTATTTATAGTTGTCCTAGGAATCATCCTATACAAATAAGATAAAAAAGCTAATCGATAGTACTAGAAGAACTTTGGATTATATTGTATGATGTGTTTTAAAATTTGAACAGTTTGTCTAAACAACTATTTACATCATACTAGACGGGTCTAGTTTTTGAACTGATCGTATTGTTTGAACTCAAATTGTACTATAAAAACAGTGACATCTAACTTGAATTTTTAGGGTTTTATGAAGCACAATACTTAAGCAAAGCTTTGAGAGAGGGATCTTTGATAGAGGATACTATAAAAACAGTGACATCTAACATTATCTAAAAATATTCCATTTGATTTTTAGAAAATTTGCATGTTTACTTTTTTATAATCCCTTGACTATAGAATTTGGCATATGATTCAAACTGGCTATACACTTCCATCATATGTAGTTAGTGGTGTGAAAACTAATATTTCTTTTATTGAATGGAGTTATGAGGACAAGTAACTCGCATAGTTAAGTTCTTATTGTTTGAATTATTTCTTTTGTGCTTTAAAATTTGAAGACTATGTGCGAGTTTATACATGCTCTATGGGGAAGGAGATTTGTGATAGGTTTTATATCACTTATGAGAGAACTAGTGAAGTTAAATATTCTACTGCATGACTATGAACTCTTTTGCATGAAACCTAATGAGACTGTAACTAATCCGTATATTAGGTTCACCAAGATAGTGACATCCTTACATGTAATAAGTGGAGAACTATCAAACTCTGAAAACGTTAACAAGATTTTATGTTGTTTTCCAAGTTCTTATGATGCTAAGATAAGTGTAGTTATTGAATCTAAAGACTTGAATTTTTATTCCATTGATACTTTTCTTGGATCACTCATTACCTATGAGCAGGGAGTGAGTCAAAGGCGAACTGATACAGGAGAGAAGAAGAAGGAGAGAACTGTAGCACTAAAAGCAAATAATTTGGACAGTGACAGTTCTACAGTGGAGCACGATAAAGTCATCGCTATAATTTAATGACAATTCAAGAGTTTTTTGAAAATAAAATAAAGATGTCCTGAACACAATTGGAGTAAAGGTAAAAGCAACTAAAATATTAAAGCTTCTTCTAACACAATTTGCTTTGAGTGTAGGAAACAAGGCTACCTTTGAGTTGAATGCCCCAACCTAAAGACTCACTAGATTAAGGAGAAGGGTGAAGAGAAGCCAAAGTTCAAGAGGGGTAAGCAAAAGATGAAGAAAGCTTTTAGGATGACTCCACTTCAAATCATCAAAAGCAGAAGTAGAGGAGGTGGTAGCAAACCTGTGTTTTATGACTAACAATAGTCTTGATTAATCAGATAAAGATGAGTTATGTGAACTTTACTATGATGAATTAGTCATTATTTTTAAAAATATTCATAATTTGCATAAGAAGTTGAAAAAGATGTATTCTAGTCTTAATACTGAATTGTTTATTTTACAAAAAAAGCATGCTAGTTTAATTACTGAGCATTATAATTTAGATACAGATCACTTGACCTTGCTTAATGATTATGATGCCTTAAACATGAATCATGTTGCTTAACTAATGCATATGAATCCTTGAAAACATCATATCTTGATCTAGAGAAAGAATACAAAGTATTAGAAGCATCTAAATTAGAAATATATAGTTGGGAGCATGAATTGAAAATTAAAAATGTCCATTCTGGAAAGTTGAAACAAATTTTTGAAAGTAAAACTAACTGCACTTGAAAATAATAAACCACCACCTACCTTACATAAACTAGGAGAAGGCATCATGACCCATGTAGGTTAATAAATCCATTTCATGGTAGGTGTTACTCTTGTGTTATATTAGGTTATATAGCTCACACTTGCATAATCCCTCATAGGACACATCTAGTGTGGAGGCCTAAATTGCATTCATCACAGCATAACATGCATTCATCTCATTCATTTAGGCATAAGGTGGAACCCAAACTCACTTGGATTCCCAAATCTAACCTTTATATGACTATATAGAACTGCTTAACCAAAAAACCTATTGAGAGTATGTGGTACCTAGATAATGGGTACTCTAAGCACATGACTGGTGATATAAAGCAGTTCATCATGTTGGAGGCTAGGGCAGGAGGTAAGGTGATATTAGAGGATAATAACATTAGAAAAGTGGTGGGCTCAGGTATAATTTGTAGCTCTAAAAACTTTATGATTGAAAATGTTTTAGAAGTTGATGGTTTAAAACATAATTTATTAATTATTAGCCAATTGTGAGATAAAGGCCTTGATATAAAATTTCTTTGAAAAATGCATGATTAGTTTAAATAGAAAACTTGTGTTAGAAGAAAAACAAATGAACAATGTTTATATGTTAGACTTGAAATACATTCAATATTCAAAATCCTTTTGCTTAAAAACTATAATTAATGAATCTTTGTTATGGCATAGGAAACTATGTCATGCAAGTATGAAGGCTCTTAGGAATATTACCCAGAAAATCCTAGTTAGACGTATACCTAATTTATACTTCACTAAGGACCACCTATGTGATGTCTACCAACTAGGAAAATAAGTTAAGTCTTTATTTCATTCAATTAAAGGCATTAACACCTTCAGACCAATAAAAATCCTTCATATGTACCTATTTGGCTTGGTTAGCACAACCAATGTTAGAGGAAAGACATTTGGGTTTGTAATAGTAGATGAATTATCTAGATTTACTTGGGTTAGATTCCTAGCACATAAGAGTGAGTCTTCAAAGAAATTTTGAATTTTCTCCACTTGGATTCAAAGGAAATTATGATGTGAAGTCTCAACAATACATAGTGATCATGGAGAACAGTTTGAAAATGATAAGTTTGAATCCTTTTATTAGGAGATAGGAATAAAACATTACTTCTCTATCCCTAGGACCCCCCAGTAGAATGGAATAGATGAAAGGAAACATAAACCTTTATGGAAGTTGATGTTGTAGATCTGATCTAAGCACTGTGTTTATATTTTTATGATAACAAACATTATTGGGTCTAATATTGCTTTCTGCTACTTCTATGATGTCATGTTTTATTCTACGTGTACTAATGTTTCAGGAATTCAGTCCACCATTCACTTGTAATTCTTATTAGCTCAAGACTGGGTAGAATAGGGTTTTAGTATGTTATTTAAAATTTATTATGTATTTTTTTCCTTTCTTGAGTCATATCATGTATTTTGGTGGATATATTTGCTAAGCAATCTTGCACAAACACAAAGGGAGAGAAAAAATTATTTTTGAGAGATTATTTTTAAAGTAATATATATTATGCAGTTTTCTTTAGACTATACGATACGTGCATCATAATGTATGATTTAAATTCATACCGTATAATCTATTACGCTCTGATAAGCCCTGGCCGCTAAAGGAAGATTCTAATTCTATATTTATCATGCATTATGATTTGGATCATACTGTATTCACTAATTGAAATCTTTCGTAATTAATCTCGTGATATCAGGCAATCAAATCATAAACAATTATTGTGATTTATTATACTATATAAAATAGTTCATACTGTATGATTACCTATGTATGAGATTGGTCATTCTTTAGATCATACAAAATAAAATACACAATTTTTATAATGATCATATCGTATGATGTCCATAGTGCTGGACGATCACCTATGTACGAAGTTGGTCATCCCAAGGATCATCCCAAACGAATAGAAGGATTTTTTGTATATTATACCATACAATTTTGGATCATCATATATGATGTATTATAAAAGTTGAATAGTTCATCTAAACAATCTTGCTGAATGAGCCTAATTGAATTGATCGTACCATATGATATGTTTATTATACTGTACCTATTTAAGACGGATGTCTTAGAAATTAGGGTTTTTTGTAGCTCTCTATTTAAGGATTTTTAACACGCTTGTTAGCCATCTTTTTCTACTTAGTCTTCTTGATAGGGAGCTTGAGGGAGAGAAGAAGTAGGGCTTGGTGAGAGAAGAGAGGGAGATTTTATGAGAGAGAAGTTGTGAGGGGATTCATAAGGTTGCTCCAAGCAAGGATCTTGCCTAGTACATACAAGCGTCTGCCTGAAATCTTTATAGCTCTGGAGAAGAAGTTCTTCTACGAAGATCATGGTTCTTTGACCTTCACCTAGAGGGTTAAAATAGAGTTGTGATTCTCTGACCATTACCAGGAGAGTGAAAATAAAGTTGAGGTTCTCTGCCTGTAAAAGAGTTATGGTTATCTATCACACTTGGGAGGTGAAATAACATGTATACAGGCTTCTTTATCTTGTTGTGGGAGTAAAAGGAGAGTAACTTCTGTTTAGTGCAACACTTGAAGAGGGAGTCTTCAAGGAGTGGACATAGGACAGACTAACCGAACCACTATAAAGTTTGGTGTGTTCTTTCCATTTATTATTTATGAGTTTATTTTTCTTCCAATTAATTGCTTGGGTGAAAATGTTGATTTATATTTTTATTGTGAACTCAATTTGTTTCTACATTAAGTTATAAAAATATTTTTATTTAAAGTTTTTAAATATCTAATTCACCCCCCTCTTGGTTTGGCTCAAGTTTAGTTCTTTAGGGTATAACACCCCTCACAAACTTTCAAGTGGCATCAGAGCAAGAAGGATTCATAAGATTAAGTTTTAGAAAACTATTAAATTTAGTTCTATGGCTAACTTTTGAAATAAAAATATCGCAAAAGGATATTTGATTACTAGACCACATCTTTTTGGTAATGTACTTTTTTTTTAGAAAACTCGCATGTCCACTTTTTACAATCAATTTATTATCGTATGTGGATGCTAGTAAAGGATGGTTAATCTACACCCTTTAGTTTAGTAAATGGTGTTAAAATTGAAATCCCTTCTTCTGAATGGACTATTGATGATAAAAATTTAGCCCAACATAATGCTAAATCTTTAAACAAATTTTTATGTTCTCTGAAATATGATGATTATGTGCGTGTATCCACTTGCATAATTGGAAAATAAAATTGGGATAGACTCTGCATAACCTACAAAGGAACAACTGAAGTGAAACAATCTAGGTTAAACATTATGCTCCATGATTATGAACTCTTTTGCATGAAACCTAATGAAATTATATCTAAAATATATACTACGTTCATAAAAATTATCACATTCCTACATGATTTAGGTAGATAATTATCAAATTTTGAAAAAGTCAATAAGATCTTGTAATTTCTATCCAGTTCATATGATGCCAAAATAATTGCTATTTTAGAATCCAAGGATTTAAATGTTTATTCTATTGACAACTTACTTGAATCTCTAATTGCCTATGAATAAAGCATAAATCAAAGATAATATGACGTTGGAGAAATAAAGAAAGAGAAAATGATAGCCTTAAAGGCTAATGATTTAGACAGTTCCTATGATAGAGGAGATGAAGAAATCATACTAATGACTCAATAGTTTAGAAGCTTTTTAAGGAAAAAGAAAAAGAATCATCAGCAATGGAGCAAAGGTAATAATTATAGAAATTCTAAAGCTTCTAATGATATTATTTCTTATGAATGCAAGAAACTAGTACATATTAAAACATAGTGCCCAAATCTTAAAGGTCACCAAAGTAATGAGAATGTTGAAGAAAAAGTAAAGTATTATAAAGGCAAGCAAAGATCTCAGAAAGTCTTTTTAGCTGACTCCACTTCAAATTCATCTGGAACAGAAACATAAGAGGAAGTGAAAAATTTGTGCTTAATGGAAATAACTATCTTGATTAGTCTGATCAAGATGAGATATGTCAACTTTCATATGATGAATTACTTGCTGTTTCAGAAGAGATTCATGATTATTATAGGAAACTGAAAAGAAGCACGCCATCTTAAAATTAAATGCTCAGTTCTCCAAAAAGAAAGTGAAATGCTTAGAAAAGGTGGTTCTGATATTGATAAGGGTCATATGGCTTTGTTGGATGAGTTTAATGAATTTAATAAGAAACATTTTGCCTTATCTCAAGCACATGATTCTTTGAAAGCATTGCATCTTGATTTAGAGAAAATTATTTAAAGAGTTAGAAGCATTTGCTAATATTTTAAATCTAAGTGAACACACTTTAAAAATTGAAATATTTGCAATTGAATATGCTAATGAAATGTTATTAGAACTAGTAAAGCCTTTTCAAATTAAATCTGTTTATAAGCACTCTTTATCTCATGCATCTCATAAACCTAGGATCAGGAATCATTACTATCATAGGTTAGTTAACCCTTTTCCTTATGTTATATGTTATTCATGTGCTATGTTAGGTAATATTAGCCACACTTGTACTATTCATCATAGAACACATTGTGTGTGGAGACAAAAGTTGCATCAAACACAGCATGACATGCATTCTGATGATCCATCCAAATTCATGAAAGGACCCAAATTCACTTGGTCTCCCAAATCTATTTTTCTATGATCTCTAAGTGTAAGGGCTCTGAAAAAAGGCTTAGTGGGAGCATGCAATTTTTTGGCTCGATATTAATTTTCCTATAACTTGAAATTAACCACTCATGAGCTTCTAAACATACATGTATTTTTTTTTTTTGTGTTTGTGTAGTCATGTAATTTTCTTATTTTTGGTTTTATTTATTTAGCCTTAACTTAATTTTTTTGTTTAATTTTGTTCTTGTATTTGTTCTTTTGTTATGTTTGTGTCATGATCATCACATAAGCTAGTTCTCTGAACTTCGCTATCTTTACTTGCATATAGAAAATTTTATCTAATATTATACTTTACAAACCACAATGTCTTGTACGATCTGCACAACACTGCCTTCATCTTCACCATTGGCTAAATTGATGGCCCAGATTTTTTCAATGATTTATAATCATATGGAATGAACCTAATTCGTACTGTACAATACACATGGTAATCCAGATGATTCATTTCAATTGGGATGATATTTATTGTTGATCAAACTATACGAACACCCATTCTTTTTTATTTTTGAGAAGTTGCACATGGCAATTTTATTAAAGATGCAAAATATAAGTCACTAAGTGATAGCTATTCTATCACTTTGCTTCTTTATCAAAGAGATAAAACAAGGAGGAATGTTATTACAAGACAAATCATCCAAAAAAATAATAGAAAGAGCAATGTTAGCACAACAATCGGCTAAGTTATTACCATCTCTACTAATCAAATGAAATAATATTTGATTGAAATCCTTTAGAAAAAATAAATCAATATCTTTTCCGAGATTATCCTTGAGCTCTCCTTTATTCACCAAGCTTTGAATAAATTTGATCACATTATAATTATCACCTTCTATGATAATACCTTTTGCCTCAAACATCCAATCTTGCAAGAAATTCTTCAATGATAAAATAGAATGCAACTCCAGTTAAGAAATATCCCAATGCAAACAAGAAGAGCCATATACACATAAAAATATGCCTTTAGAATCTCTAATGACGCCTCCAACACCACCTTTGAAAGAATTTAATAGTGAAGCGTCAACATTAAGCTTGATCCATTTGGGAGGAGGAGGATACCAAGAAGAAGACAACTTATAAGGTTGGTTAGTATCCCAGTAATCCGAATATGCACTGAGCTTAAAGGAAGACATAGCATAGCAAACCAAATTTGCTGCCACTGATGAAATACCATTTTCTTTCTTATCTTCCATAAAAAAAGACAGCTGAGCAATATAAGTTAGCCAAGAAAAGATTTGATCTGGATAGTTTGGATAAAATCTGGCACTCTTCCAAATTATAGTTTACCGGAACATTAAATCCCCAAGAGATTAAAAGCTTTAACACTTTGACCAGAAAAGAACAACTGGTTGCAACATGAGCTATATCTTCAATAGCAAAACAACCTCTCGGACATCTATTCCATTCCATAATTCTTCTATAAAATAGAAAGTCATTTATGGGAATTTCTTTTAAGTTTAATCTCCACCAAAAAACTTCAACCTGAGGGCAAAGTTTGAGTTTTTTTATCCAATTCCACTTGATATCTTCTTCAACAAAATCAGCAATTTTTCCCATTATCAATGCAGATAATGACTTACCCAAAAACTTGAACATTAATTCTAATTGATCTTCATTCTTATTTGGATAAATTGGAATCGTAGTAATAAGCTCCACCAACTGAGTGCCGAAGAATACTTTCAGCTTAGGGATATCCCATACCCCTTCAGAAATGATATCATTAAGCAAACTAGAATTCTAATCTAAACATGTAATGAAGGTAGGCCACCTTTCAAAAATTTTTATCTAGAATCCAAACATCTTCAGCGGTTTTGATGTTAAGACCATTAGAGATCTTCCATCTCACATCATGCTTCAAATAACTAGCTGCATTTAATCATTAGCTTCAGGTTTCTTCAAAAAAAAAAAAAGAACTAGCTACATTTAATAGAATTTTCCATTTTGAAGAAGTAGAACCCGCTTTTCAATAATTCCAAATATCTCTACCATATTTAGCAATTAAGGATCTATTAAGAAGAGATGTAGGATTAGTAATGAAATTCCAAGAAAATTTATCCCTTAAAGGACCAACTCTTTGAGAGGATGAAATAACACCTTGCCCACCAAATTTCTTAGATCTACATAACAAGTCCCAAGAGACATAACGAAGACCAAAGTTTCCTCCTTGCTTCTGCCATAAAAAGTCTCTACCCATTCTATCTATGTCATTCAAGACCCCCATAGGGACAAGAGAATGTGTAGATAAAAAAGTAGAGAGAGAAAGAAAAGCAGATTTTAGAAGCAATAATATCTTAGGAAAGGAAATATATCGATTCCCCATACATTTAGTCTACTAGAAGCCTTCTCCAATAATCTTTGAAAATTTGGGAATACCAACCTTTTCAATGCAACCTTGATTCCAAGATAGTTCATCTCTTTGACAACTTTAAATTTCAAAAATCTGGCAATGGAATTCTTCCTCCTCCTTTTGACTGATTTACCAAACATAATGGCAGATTTTAGAGTATTAATTGTTTGGCCCGACCGCATACCATAATCCTTCAAAATTTTGTCTACTTTCTTAGCACTTTTAACATTTTCTTCCGATAAAACAATGATATAATCCGCATACTGTAAATGAGTTATTTTTTCAGCATTTGCAGAGATTTTAATTCCTAATCTCTTCCCTCTTTGAGAAAACACATCCGAGAGCAATTGTGAGCACAAGATAAATAGATAGGGAGACAAAGGACAACCTAGTCTAAACCCACTTTATCCTTCAATCCAACTTGAATTGCATCCATTTACCATAACAGAGAATTTCAATTTTTGAATGCATTGTAATACAAGATTGCTAAAACAATCTGGAAAGCCAAAGTTAGAGAGAACCTGTTCCAATGTAGACCAGATCATGCTATCATAATTTAGCTCCATATCTATCTTAATAGCCATCATACCCTTTCTTGCTTTCGAATATTTGAATTTATTGAAAATCTCTTGGGCAAGTAAGATGTGGTCTGATAAAGATCGACCTCTAATAAAAGTTGATTGTTCTTCAGAGTTAATTTTAGGGAAAAAACTTATCATTCTATTTAACAACATTTTAGCCACAATCTTATATATTGATAAATAAAGGCTAATAGGTCTATAATGAGCAGGATAGACTTGGTTGTTAGCTTTAGGAAGAAGAATAATTAAAGTTTTTTTCCATTCATCACACATAAATCCAGAGCTGTAAAAAAGACTAATAGCATTCCAAACATTGTTATTAATAATTTTCAAGTAAGATTTAATAAAGGTATAGGAAATACCATCCACTCCAGGAGAAATATCAGCTTCCATTTTTTTTATGACAAGATCCAACTCTTCTTTGGAAAATTTGGCTGACAGCAAGCTTTTTTTTGCATCTCCCAACACACAAGAAGGTTTTGGCCAACCTCTTAAATTGCATTTCCTGAATTTCCATTTATCTTTAAAATATTGAAAGAAAAAGTTTTCAATCAACTTTTGATCTTCAACTAACATGCCATCAATGTCTTTATTTTGATGAATCCCATTTCCACTTCGTCTAGCATATGCATAAGCATGAAAAAATTTAGAGTTGGTATCCCCTTATTTTTCCCATTTAACTTTTGCTCTTGGATTCTACCATGTGTTCAACCTTCCAAGAGTCGAGTAAAGCTCTAACACTTTAGCTCTGAGTAAATCTAGTTTAAAATTCAAAAGACCTCCATTCTCCACCTCTTCTAACTGTAATTCTATAATTTCTTTTTTTTTAGAAGCTCCTTCAAAGCATTGAGTACTTTATGCTTTGCCTTGCTCCAAAAGAATGTCGCCTTCAAGACTCTTTTATATTTCAGATTAAAGCAATGAAATGCATCCCCACTAGTCTTCTTTCACCAAGATTTAGCCACAATTTTGGAAGAAGTAGGAGAAGAAGACCAGACATCTTCAAATCTCAGTAATTTACTCTTCTTTATAGGAGATGAAGAAATTTTAATTACAATCGGGCAGTAATCCGAAGCAACTCTAGCTAGATGACGTACCACTAGAATTTGAATATATTCCAAAGCTAAATAATTTAACACGCAACAGTCCAATCTTTCAAGGATACGAGCTCCTCCGTTTTTGTTGTTACACCAAGTATACTTAGGCCCAATCACCCCAATGTCATGGAAATCATATTGGTTCATAAATCCACACATATCTTGTGTACCTTGATTTAGAACAAATTTCTTCCCTCCCATTTTATCATTTTGAGACAAAAGATAATTAAAATCTCCACCTATGAGAAATGGAAGCTTTTTATCAGAGAACAAATTTAAACCTTTCCACGGCAACCTTCTTTTGTATATGTCATTACTACCATATACCATAGAAACCAACCACCTCTCCTTGTTAGCAATAGATAACGCTCCAATTACAGCTTGGGAGGAAGAATCCAATACAGTAAATGAAGCAAAAATAGAGTTTCAGAGAATCAACATACCTCCAGAGAGTCCATCCGAGGGGACTATATAAAAATCCCAACTTTTAGCAATCAAATTATCTACATCTATTTTAGAAATAGAAGTAATTTTAGTCTCCACTTATCCCACAAAAAATATCAAAGTCTTTAACAATTTCCTTTAAGTAGTGAGAGTCCTCTTTCTTCCTAGCCCCTCTACAATTCCAAAAGGTTATTGAAGACATTTAGGATTAGAAATGGGATTGCTCCCCTTCCTAACTCTTTTCCCCATATCCTCATTTTTATGTCCTTGATAGGAATATTAGCATGAAAATAATTTGTTTTAATTGTATTCAAAGTAAATCCAAATCTTAGTAATAATGGGACCAAAAATAAATATATGGTGCATATTCTCCATATGATAATAGCATTGACACTTTGAAGGTACAAAACCACTTATTTTTAAATTCTCATCCATATGGACATGTTTATACATAATGCACCAAATAAAAGTAGTGATTGTAGTAGGAATGCTTTTTTTCCAAATCATATTGAAAATTTTATTGGTTGACTTCCTAGTTTTAATAGTATTCCAAGCATCCTTAACCCTAAAAATCCTATTACTAGCTATATTGCCTAATATGATATCTTCAACATCTGGGTTTAAAGGAATTTTCAAAATATTACTAATGAGAGTAACAGGAACAACCTCAACTAATTTATTAAAAACTCAGTAATTATTATCAATAAATGAGTTAGCTTTGACAACCATGATAGAAGCAGTACTAAGCACATTATCAATGGAGTAATTCCCAGCTAATGATCCTGCCCAAAAAAAAAATGTTAGCACTGACAATACCCCAACTAATATGATGTTCATCTTCCCACTTGATATTGCATAAACATTTCCAAACTCTAGAATCCCCATTATTATAAGAGCAAATAGTTAGGTGTTTTCCAACACAATACTTAGCATTCAAGAATTTGGACCAAAGGCTAGTTCTTTCATGAAAATTATACCATAATTTAAGCAAAAAAGCATTCTCTAAATCCACCAAATTCTTATAACTCAAAGAACCTTCCACCAAAACACCACAATAAGTTCTTCAAGAAGTCCATATAATTTTTAAATAACACTTTTACCTTTCTAAAAAACTTATTGAATAATTTTTCAATTATTTTACACATAGTAATAGTAGGATGATTTGTTTGAAAAATAAAAATAGGCAGAGAGCAAAGTACACTCTTGATCAAAACCAATCTCCCACAAAAACTAATAAAATTGAACTGCCAATATTTAAACTTCTTTTACACCATAGTGGTAAGATCATTAAAAAGAAAGTATTTCTTACGCCATTTGAAGAGTGGGACTCCCAGATACTTCAAAGGTAAAGATCCTTACTTAAAATCAGTGATATTTTTAATAACATTAATGCGTTCACTTGGAAAATTCTTAGAATTAATAAAGGAATACTTATTTTATTAAGGTTACGACCACTAATCCTCTCAAAATTGTTCAAAAATCTGCTAAGAAATTTAGCCATTTTCATAGAAACATTAGAAAAAATAATAACAGCGGTTTACCCGCTGCTTTTAACAGATGGTTTGACCACCAGTATTTGTACCGATGATTCGACCGCGGGAAAAACCATCAATATTTAGTGAATTTCTTGTAGTGACTAAAATTAAAGAACATAATGGAAAGGAACTTCTTCTAGGTTTTGCGTCAAGGGAGAATGTGAGATTATGGGTTCTAAGTCTTTTATCTTAAGAATCAATGAAATTTTACACTAACTTACTTTTTTGCTGCATCTTCAGGGGCACTTGAAAGGTTTTCAAGGGATTTTGAGTGTTCATATTCTACGTAACAAACATTCCTTTGAACTCACCAAATGTGGTGATCACAGTAAGTAGTAGTAGGAGGACGCTAAACCAGCTAATGACTAACTCCTTAAAGGGAGTAAAAATACTTAGCATTTTAAGGTATTGACCATTTTCAACAACAAAATTAGTAGCATTAAATATGCAACATAATTAATGGTGATTTATAATAACCCAAAATTTAAAATAAATTAATTTGAAAATATGAAAAATTGGAATTATATCGTTGTGCTGTAGAGTGCATTAGTACTTTGTTCCTTATTTTAAATTAATCAAGGTTTTGACATATCACACAAAAATGTTGTGGTTTATAACACTATAGTGCTGGGCACTAAATAATATTTTTTTTATGTATCTCTAATATAAATAGTCCTCAACATTCCCCGAATGTTGCTACCTTGACGGGGAAGAAGGGAGAAGAGCGAAGGGAGAAAGGGAGGAGAAGGGGAGAGAGGAGAGGAGAGAGAAGTTTATTCAGGTTTTTTCCTTCATTATTTGTTATAAAATTATTTTATTTGTTGTAAGTGATCTCTATTTTATATATGTTTTTAATTATTTTGATTTCTATGATTTTATCTTTCCTGCATCTACTAAAAATATATTATTTTAAAATTTAACAAGTTTCCATTATGTAATATTTCATATACTATATTTATAATTAATGAATATTTTGATATGTTCATATTGCATTTTTACCAGTTAATTTATAGATATGAATTTCTATTAAAAGTGAATAGTGATTTGCATGCATAAAATGTTGAAAAACCATTTTCATTAGCTTCTATTACATGTAATATGACTTGGATTTTATTGGTCAGTATATAGAAAGATAGGTGCTTAGATATGCATTTAATAGCATAATATTAACATGATAAATAGATGATTTAGATTATGTGTGAATAATCTAAGGGAGCCCAAAAATATAATATATAAAAGATACAAGATATAAAAGGTATATAAAAAAAAGGATATAAAAGGTATATGATACGATAAATATGACACATTATGTGTGATATATGATATGATTGATTAAATAATAATATTGATTAACTTATGAGATTGATGGACTGATATGATTGATTGACCAATAAGATTAATTAATAGAATGAATAATATAAGAAACATGAATGATATGTTGTAGCAGTAGGTATTGATACAAATATATAGTGTATTACCTGAAGATACGTGATATATATAATATATATGATAAGATTAATTCTCTTGATATATAAATGAAACTAATTTTTATAATAAATTACTATCTTTATAATTATAATTTCTTGCATATTATTTATATTTTGTGCATTGATTTCAGTTATAGATTTTGGTGAGTTATTAAGCTTTTGTGCTCATTATATGGGTTTTTATATTTTTCTAGATAATAATTATTGCAAATCTGGATCTAAGTACTATGATTTTGATAGAAATAAATATTATTATTTTCTTTAACACTACTATTATTGTATATATATTTTGATTACCCTACTTACTAAACTTTCAAGTCCACAAGATCACTTGCAATGCAAATCAGCTCAAGATCCAATTGACTAGGGTTGAGTATGTCTGTACACTTAAATTTTAATGTACCTCTTATCTTTCTTGAGTCAAGTCATGTATCTAATGGACCCCAAGCTAAGTAACCTTGCACACACACACTCAGTGAGAGAATTTTGGTACAATAACAACAACAACATCATCATCAAGCCTTTATCCCACTACGTGGGGCCGACTACATGAATCCTTTTTCTCCATTGTGTCCTATTAAAAGTCAAATTATCATTTAAATCTAATAAAGAAAGGTCATTCCTAATATTTTCTAACCAAGTCTTTTTAGGTCTAACTCTACCTTTCTTAACATAAGTCAAATCAAATACCTCTACTCTCCTAATCATGTCATTGGAACGCCACCATTTTATGTGACCAACCCATCTAAGGCGACTCTCTCTAATATTATCTTCTATTGGGGTTACTCCAACCTTTTCATGTATATGCTCATTTTGTTTACTATCTCTAAGGGTAAAGACACTCATCCACTTGAGCATCCTCATCTCTGTCACACTTAACTTAGAAATATGCTTCTCTTTTAATGGCCAATATTTGGAACCATAAAGCATTACAATCCTCACCACCATCTTATAGAATTTTTCCTTAAGTTTGAGTGGTACTTTTCTATCACACAACAAGCCAGATGCATTCTTCCACTGCAACCATCCAACTTGAATTCTACCGATAATATCCCCATCTATTTCACCCTCACTCTGAATAATAGATCCAAGATATCTAAAATGTGTACTCTTATTAATGACTTGATCACCCAAAGTCACAATTAAAAGTTCATTAAGGATGTTAATCTCTTATGAACTCATCTCGAGGCTAACCAAGAGGGGGGATGAAAAACTTCTTTAAATAAAGAGAAATATTTTTATATCTTGCAGTGAAAACAAATTGAATCAATAATCAAAAGTTCAATCAAAGAGTTCACCCAAGCAATTAATCACAATAAAAATAAAGTGTGGAAATAATAAATGAAAGAACACACCAGATTTATAGTGGTTTGGTCAAACCTTAACATACATCCACTTCTTGTAGGCACCCTCCAAGTATTGCACTAAACTCAGTGTCTCTCTTTTAGCCCCCACAGCTAGGCGGAAAAGCACTTATAAAATCACTTCCACCTTCCTCGGTGCATCGGAGTAGCCAGGTCCTTTGACACCAAAGAGATCTTCTTCTTCCCAAAACATCCCTCAATATGAACCTTGAATCCGATGGTACTAAGGTGCAAGCTTTCCAGAGCAACCGTGTGAACCCCCCTCCACACTCCCTTGAAACCCCTTCTAAGGATCTTCTACCTCTCTCAAACTCCACCCTTTTCTCTCTCCCTTTTAAGTTCTCTCTTCAAGTTTCCTCCAGAAAAATGAAACCTCAATGGCTGCCAAAGACACTTTCAGAGTCTCTAATAAAGCTTAAATAGAAGAGATCAAAAAAGGCTCTTAAATGCACCAAACTGGCATTATCGTCTAAGATGATTACAGGATCATTCTGTACGATGCGCTTAAAAAGAGGGCATTAGAAAGCCCTAAAAACTTAATTTTTGTGCTAAAAATCATCATGGATGATCGCAGGATCGTCCAGTATGATGTGTAAAATTTGACCTGATAGTCCCAGACGATATTAGGATAGTCTAAGACAATTAGTACAAATTTGTACAGATCATCCAGGACGATATTATGGATCGTGATTAGAAGAAAAATTATGGTATTCTGTCTTGGATGATTTAGGAAAATCAAGTATGTTGGAAAACATCGCCTTGTACGATATACAGATCATCCAAGATGATTAGATTGAAAAATTTAACCATAATTAATCCCCTAATAACATGATCAATTTAGGCATGATTTGTATTGATCGTCCGGGATGATTAGAACAAAAATTGAATCTTAAAACCTTGCCTAAATTATCATTGTTGGAAATTTTCTAATATCATAAAGGATCATCTTGGACGATCCAAAATTATCTAGTATGATTAGTTCAAAACTTAATCTTCTAGATTTAACTAGATCTTACTCCCCTGAAAGTGTGTGTGCATGGTCACCAAGCAAGCATACTCCCTTATAGGACTTGACTCAAGAAATTAAAAATACATCAATGAATATTACAAATAAAACATGTTCTACCAAAACTTGAGTCTTGAGTAGTACATCATAGTCCTGAAAAGTTAGTATACACACAAAAAAAATATGTATTATAGATACAAGTAGATAACAAAAAGTGAGCCATAATATTAGTTATAATAAAAAATATAAACTCATAAAGTCGAGTTACAACAATCTTCCCCTTTTTGATGATGACAAATATTACTAATTGAATTTGTAAAATTGAAAATATTTTCTCCTAATCCCACCCTCACAGGAATAAAAATTTAAAAATAGGAGAAGACTAAATTTTTGTTGTTTTTATTAAAAAAAATAAAAATAGATTCAAATATAACAGTATATTCTCCCACTTTGACATTATCAAAAAGAGGAGGGGCACAAACAATCAGAATAATAAAAATGATTCAAAGACAAAATGATCCTTGATTAAGTGGAAGAAAAAGAAATTAATATTCTTAAAATGAGAAAGTTACATCTTGATTTTATTCAAAAACTTAGTAAAGAATGTATTGACAAAGCATAACCCATAAAGGTTATAAATTCCAAAATTCTTAATCCAAGCTCAAGTTCATTTAAAGGCTCAAATACTTTTTAATCCAATTTCTTAATCAAGGAACAAATTAGAAAAAAAATACTAATTTTTTAAAACTCTTTTCATAAAGCATATCTAATAAAAGTTTAACGTAAAAATTGATGAATAAGGAATCATAATTTTCAAGTTCAAGTATCAAAATTATCAAGGGATTTTTTAAGCTTTAAGATGTACAAGAAAGGTAAGCTTACATTTTGTTGGCTCAATTTATACTTCTTGTCAGTTTTTGGCGCATTATGCACATCTTTTAATTTTTGGTACATTTTATGTATCTTTCTTAATTTTGGCATAATTGCACATCTTTTTTATTTGGCATCATTGGCCACTTTTTTTTCAAATATGCTACCTTTATAAAATTTAAAAAAAAAAAAAAAACAAACCCATTTTATTGATAAAACAAACTACTTCATTAAGAAAATTATGAGATAGATTCAATAACTTGCAAAAGATCCCTATGCGATAGCCAAAATGTAGGGAGATGAAAAAGTTTAGTTTCAAAATCCAATTTATAATATGATGAAGATTTTGAATAAAAAGTAAAATAACATCTTTAAAAAAAGAGATAGAGAGACAAAATCATAAGTTATCTTCCTTTGCCAATTTTTAGAGAAGTCAACCGCAACTTACATAAGAATTCAAGAAAAATAGGAGCTAGATTTTTCATTTTTAGAAAAGTGAATGTGTGTGTTGATCAGAGAGAACTTTATAAAAAGAAAAAGTAAAGACATTTTTAAAATTATAACATAAAAGAAAAAAAATGAAAAATAAACAAATAAATAAATAAACCCAAAAAAACATAGAAAAAAAAATGAAAATACAATGAACAAAAATATGCATACACAAACAAATAAACACACAAACAAGGGTTTAAACATCATCTTGCTTTTGGTATGATGACTTAGATGCAAGATCTACACAGGAGTTTTTTTTTTCTTTTCATTATTTTCCATTTTTTATAATTTGCTTAGCTTTACCCTTTTCTTTTACATGAAGAGTTCTCAAATTAGGGTACTGATTTTTTATATGTCCAGGCTTCTTACATCCAAATCAAACAACATTAAAAGAATCTTAACATTCTTACCATTTTTACCTTTATTCCACTTTTGTTGATGCTTATGGTTTGGTGAGCTTTTTAATTTGCTTGACAAGTCATCACTTTCATCACCAACTAAGCCAGTTTTTCCAAGTTTTTAGCGTTTAGCACTAACATCTCTCTTGCATCCAAAAGTCTTTGGCCCAAATTTTGCTCATAGGCAATGAGTGAGCCAATCAAATTATCAATAAAATATTCATTCAAATTTTTTTATTCATAAATATCAACAACTTTGGCATCAAACTTATCAAGCAAACATGTAGAATTTTATTGACTTTTTCAAAGTTTGAAAATTATTTACCTAAAACGTGTAATGATGTCACAATTTGAATAAACCTAGTATACATGTCTAAGATCGTCTCATAAGGTTTCATGTAAAACAGTTCATAATCATGCATTAAAGTATTCAACCTAGATTGCTTGATTTCACTAGTGCCTTTATATATAGTGTGTAATTTATACCAAACTTCCTTGTCAGTAGTGCACGTGGATACAAACATACAATCTTCAGAATTTAAAGCACATAACAAATAGAATACTAATTTAACATTCAATTGAGCATTATTTTGTTCTTCCCTACTCCACTGATTAAAAGGAATATCTATTTTAATTCCATCTTTAATACGTGATGGAATAGAATAACCAGTTAAAATCATTTGCCACATTCGGTAATCAATTAATTGCAAGAAAGTAAATGTGCAAATTTTTTAAAAATCAAAAGTAATAATTTCAAATAAAGATGGCCGGCCTTCTGCAATATTACAATTACAAAAATTATCCATTATTCAAAATTCAAAAGTTTTCAACAACTAGATTTTATGAATCCCGCTCTGATACCACTTGAAAGTTCGTTAGGGATGTTAAGCCCTTATGAACTCGTCCTAAGGCTAACCAAGAGGGGGGTGAAAAGCTTCTTTAAATAAAAGAGAAATTATTTTATATCTTGTAGCAGAAATAAATTGAATCAATAATAAAAAGATCAATCATAGAGTTCACCCAAGTAGTTAATCACAATAAAAATAAAGTGCAAAAATAATAAAGGAAAGAACACACCATATTTGTAATAGTTTGGTCAAACCTTGACCTACGTCCACTCCTCGTAAGCGCCCTCCAAGTATTGCACTAAACTCAGTGTCTCTCCCTTAGCCCCCATAACTAGGCGGAGAAGCCCTTACAAAATCACTTCCACCTTCCCCGGGGGCGGCGGAGTAGCCGGGTCCTTTAACACTAAAGATATCTTCTTCTTTTCAAATCTTCCCTCAAGACAAACATTGAATCATATGGTACTAAGGTGCAAGCTTGCCGGAGCAACTGTGTGACACCCCCCCCCCCCCCCTCCACTCCTTTCAAACCCCCTCCAAGGATCTTCTCCCTCTCTCAAACTTCACCCTTTCCTCTATCCCTTTCAAGTTTTCTCTTAAAGTTTCCTCCATAAAAACAAAACTTCAATGGCTGCCAAAGACACTTTCAAAGTCTCTAACAAAACTTAAATAGAAGAGATAAAAAAAGCCTCTTAAATGCACCAAACTGACATTATCGTCCAAGACGATCGCAGGATCATCCCATATGATGTGCTTAAAAAGAGGGTTTCATAAAACCCTAAAAACTCAATTTTGTTGCCAAAAATCATCCTAGATGATCACAAAATTGTCCAGTACGAAGTGCAAAATTTGAGCTGATAGTCCCGGACGATATTAGGATAGTCCAGGATGATCAGTGCAACTTTATACATATCATCTAATACAATATTGTAGAATGTCCGGGATGATTAGAAGAAAAATTATGGTATTGTGTCTTGGATGATTTAGGAAAACCAAGTATGTTGGTAAACATTGTCTTGTACAATATATAGATCGTCTAGGACGATCAGATTGAAAAATTTAACCATAAGTAATCCCCTAATTACATGATCAATTTAGGCATGATTTGTATTGATCATCCAGGATAATCTAGATTGTCTAGAATGATTAGAACAAAAACTAAATTTTAAAACCTTGCCTAAATTGTCTTTGGCGGCAGTTTTCCAAGATCATAAAGTATCATCCTGGACAATCCAAAATCATCCAGTACGATTAGTTCAAAACTTTATCTTCTGGATTTGACTTGATCTCACTCTCCTGAAAGTGTGTGTGCATGGTCACCAAGTAAGCATACTCTCTTGCAGGGCTTGACTCAAGAAATTAAAAATATATCAATGAATATTACAAATAAAACATGTTCTATCAAAACTTAAGTCTTGAATGGTGCATCGTAATCCTAAAAAGTTAGTATATACATAAACAAACATATATTACAAATACAAGTAGACAATAGAAAGCGAGCCATAATATTTGTTATCATAAAAAACATTAACACATAAGCTCGAGTTGCAACAACAATCTCCTCACTAGGTCTATTAATACTAAAATTACACTCCATATATTCCATTTTAGGGTCAAGTGAAAACCTTTAGACTCTAAGGTTGACCTCCATAATTCAAGTTTACCTTTAACTCCCTCTCTAGTATTATCAACAGGAATAATATCATCAACAAAAAGTATACACCAAGATACATCCTCTTACAAATGTTTAGTGAGAGCATCCATAACAAAAGTAAAAAAGATATGGGCTTAAGGCTGATCCTTGATGTAACCCAACTGAAATAGGGAAATACTTGGTCAAACCACCTTGTGTTTGAACAAAAGTAATAGCACATGCATACATTTCTTTAATTATTTGAATATAAGCATTATTAACTCCTTTCATTTCAAGAACTCTCCGTAACACTTATCTTGGAACTTTATCATATGCTTTTTCTAAATCAATAAATATCATATGTAGATCCTCCTTATTTTCTCTATATTTCTCCATCAAAGCTCTTAATAAATGTATGGCTTCCATAGTCGACCCACCCGACATGAATCTAAACTGATTTTGATAAACATTAGTATCATGCCCAAACCTATGCTCCATAACAAGCTCCCATAGTTTTAAAGTATGACACATTAGCTTAATTCCTCTATAATTCACACAATCTTGTGCATCACCTTTATTCTTAAAAATAATAATTGACGAACTCATTCTCCACTCATTTGTCATCTTTTTAGTCTTCAAAATTGTAATAAAAAGTTTAGTAAGCCAAGAAATTTCTTCATCTCCTAAGCATTTCCACATCTCAATGGGAATATCATCAGGTCCAACAGCTTTTTCACCCTTCATTTTCTTTAAATCCTCTCTAACTTAAATTTTACTAATATGCCGATAAAAATAGAAATCTTTGTTTTCATTTAGGGTGCTAAGGTCACTACAGTCAATCTTATTTTCACAATCTTCATTAAAACGTTTAGCAAAATATCTCATCCACCTTTATTGAATATCATCTTCTAAGAAAATTATTTTTTGATCTTCATCCTTAATACGCTTCACTGAACTAAATTCTTACTACTCATATCTCTTTGTTTGGCTAACATATATATATCTTTTTCCCTCATTAATATCAAATCTATTTTATAAATCACTAAAAGTTAAGGTATTTACATCACATATTGCTTTCTTAGATTCCTAACGAGCCTCTTTATATCTTTTCTAATTATAAATTTTTTAAAATAAACTAATTTTTATAACAAATCTTCTTATTTTTAATCTTTTCTTTAGCAGGAGAATTTTAGTAAGATAGAGAATTCTCTTTTTACCTAATTATATAGGATGATCTCAAATTGTACTAGATGATTAGTTAAAAATATACCCTAATTAGGACATCTCAGTTTTAAGAGTGATTAAACTAATCATATTGGATGATCCCTATCATCCAGGATGATTAGTTTAAATTATAAAAATAGTCGCTAACCATAATTTAGGAAATATTTTAATTTTTAAATTTTGTACTAATCATATAGGATGATGTTGATCATCCTAAATGATTCAGGATAATAATTCTTAAATTAATATGGTGATTAGGAGAATAAATATGATAACATAATTTGATATGATCGTATAAGATGATCAATGACAATTATCCTTGATGGAAGAGAATATGTTTGGTATGATAAGGGATCACCAGCTATTGTACCAAATAAATACCATGATTTTTAACCTAATCGTCCATGATAATATTCCCCTATCATACGGGATGAAAAAGAAGTGCATGTCATAATAAGGCACTACCAGGCATCGTACTTGATGAAGTTCAATACTTTAATACTAATCATCCAGGATGATATTTGTATCTAATAAGATTATTAGCCTACTTCTCTTGAACTAATTATACAGGGCAATGACATTTTTCCTAGTTGAAAGGGTTATTTTGTACTAATTATGTAGGACAATCCTTCGATCATCCTAAATGATCAGTTTCATAGAATTGAAACTTAGGGCTTCTTTTGGAGGCTCTCTATTTAAACTTTCTAATTGTCTTTTGAGACAATCTTTTTCTATGGAGCTGATCTAAGAGGGAGCTTACAGAAGGAAGAGGGAGAGCTTGAGAGAGAGAGAGAGATCCTTATGAGGGGGACTTTGTGAGGGGATCACAAAGGTTGTTCTAAGCATGTTATTAATCATCTTTTTAGAGTTGCTCCACTGGTTCATTGGTGGCTCTAGGGAGATCCTCTTCAATATTAGATTTTGGTTCTCTGCCAACTCTAGGAGAGAATAAAAGGATTTCTAAGTTTTCTGCCTACTCTAGGAGGGAATAAGAGGATTTAAGGTTCTCTGCTTGACCTGGTCGGTGGAAAGATTTTGTAAAGGCTTCTCTACCTTCTTATAGGAGAAACAGGAGAGTCACTTCGGTTTAGTGCAATGCTTTAAGAGGGAGTCTTCAAGGAGTGGGCGAACGTTAGATTTGACCAATCCACTATAAAATTTGGTGTGTTATTTCTTATTACTGTCACTGTATTTTATTTATGCACTTTTTAGTACTTTATTATGTGATTGAAACATCAGATTATATTGTTATTATGAAATTTATTTTTCTTCTACATCAAGAGTTATTATTTTATTTTAAAATATTTAAAAATATAAAAAGACTTTCTTTTTGTTTAAGATTTTTTAAAACTATCAATTTATCCCCTTGTTGGTTAGCCTCGGGGTAGTTTTTTAAGGTTTAAGACCCCTCACAAACTTTCAAGTGATATCAGTGCGGGATTCATAAAATCTAGTTTTATAAAACTTTTAAATTTTGATGCATGGCTAACTTTGGAAATAGAAACACCGTGGAAGGATATTAAATTATAAGACCACCTCTTTTATAATATACATTTTGATTTTTGGAAAACTTGTATGTCAACCTTTTTAGAAACAATTGATTATTGCATGTGGATGTTAGTTAAGAAAGGTTATTATGCACCTTTAAAACTTATTAATGGCACGAAAACTAAAGTTCCTTTTTCTAAATAGACTAATGAAGATAGAGATTTAATACAATTGAATGTAAAATGCTTAAACTATTTTTTCTATGCATTAAAATTTGAAGACTATATGCTCCTCTAGAAAATAAATTTGGGACAAATTATTCATAACTTATGAAGGAACAAAAGAGATTAAATAATCTAGGATAAGAATTTTACTACAAGATTATGAATTATTCTGCATAAAACCTAGTGAAATTATTTCTAAAATGTATACTTGGTTTATACAAATTATTACATCCCTTCATGTTGCAAACCTAGATTCAAGGATTATAATTTTGAAGATAGAAAGCATTTCCGGCATTTCTATTTCTCTATTATTGCTCTGCCTACTTACATTTCAAGTCCACAAGGTCAATTGCAAATCAAGCCAGCTCAAGATTGGGTAGTTTAGGATTGAGTCAGTTTGTAAGTGTACTTCAAGTATTTTTATCTTTTCTTAAGTCAAATATAATAAAGTAGATCCTGATGCTAAGTAACCTTGCACACACACTCAGGGGGAGAAATTATATAGACTTAAGAGTTGTTTTATTTTTGATCATATCGTATAGGACAATCCAAAAATTGTCATGGATGATTAGTTAAAAATAGAAATCCTAATTAGAGCATCTGTGTTAAGATAGTAAAATTAAGTAAATAATCTAAGATGATGTTAACATCATCCTAGACGATAGGGTTAAATCAGAAAGAATTATCTGCCAACTCTTTTAGGTATGTTATTATTTTTAGAAATTATACAAGATGATCCAATATCATCTTAGATGATTCATTACAATCATGCCTAAATTAGTCAGGTGATTAAGGAAAGTAATTTGTTGCCATTTAATTTTCATAACTATGTTTTCATATCATATAAGTTTTTGATGATTCCAAATGTTATTATTTTATTTACTATTTCTCCTAATATATATTGGATATATTGCTTTTGTTGTTTCTATAAACTAATATTTTAGGAAAATCATACTCCAGATTTAACTTCAATTTGATTTGCATAAGGTTCATTATAATTTGAGTCTATATTTTTATACTTTAATTGAGTCTGAGAGTGTGTGATTGTAATTAAATAATCATTCACACACGTCTTGGGGGAGTGTTATAAATTTGTAAATTTTTAAACTAATCATATTGTATGATTTTAGTTCATATAGGACAATTTATTCAGTTATTTCCTCCAGCAAGCAATTAATAAAAGCTTGGATGGGAAAAATTTTCAGAGTATTATTCGTATTGTATGAAGTTGGCTTTGTATAGATGACGTCTAGAATATGAAAATATTGGGAACATTTTCGACCGTACAAACATGTAATTTTTTTTAACTGTTCATCCAAGATGATATGGAGTTAATTCGTATAGATGATGTCCAGAGTGCAAAAATGTTGGTAACATTTTTGTCCATATGAACAGGTAAATATTTTGAACTATTGGCATAAGACGATTTGGAGTTTCTATAGACAATATCTAGAGTACAAAATTGTGGGGAATATTTTTTTTTTCAGATGAATAAGAACTTTTTGATAATTATTCATACTATATGATATACATATCATACTATAAGATATGCTTGTACAAAAATATTTTATATTGGATCGTATGAGCTAATTTTGAACTGTTCATCCTGGATGAATGTCGATCCTACTTTACAATCGTGGAGGCTCAAAATAGAAATTTTCAATTTTGTGGATGGATTTTCATGTCTTTTAGATAAAAGGTCCTTAGAAACTGACTTGGATGAATTTGGTCTTCATGATTTCTTAGAGAAGAAGTGAAAGGGTGATTTAAGAGAGTGTTTAAGAGAGAGTTCTTACAAGTGAAGTGTGAAGGATTCACAAGGTTACTCAAAGGTGAGAATCTCTTTTATTTTTGTATCGATTCACTTCCTTTTTCTTTCTAGTTACTCGAGAGAAGATTTTTGGAGAAGATTCGATACTCTACCGACACTTGGAGAGTTTGAAAGGATGATGATACTCTATCGACACTTGGATTATGTGAAAGGATGATAGTACTTTGTCGACACTTGGAGGGTATGAAAGGACGATGGTATTCTGCCAGACCAGGGATTAGTAGAAGAGAGAAAAATTATAAAGGCTTCTCTGCTTTGCTATGGGGAAAAAGGAGAGTCACTTTGATAATAGTGCAATACTTGAAGAGGTAGTCTTCAAGGAGTGGATGTAGGTCTTATTGGACCGAACCACTATAAATTAATGTGTTCTTTTTTTTCGGTATTTTATTTGTGAGCATTTTTTGGTTGTGGTTGAAATTATTATTTTAAAAAGAAAATCAAATTGTAAAAATTATTAAATGCTTTTTTATTTAAGAGGGATTTTTTAAAATAACCAATTCATCCCACCAAGCCTTGGGACAATTGCATAGGTCTAACAATCTATACAGACTTTTCAAGTGGTATTTGAGCTTACTTCAAAATTTAAAGTTTAGATTACTTTTTAAAAAAATGATTATGGCTAATTTTGGAAACTGTAACACACCTGAAGAGTATTTAATCACTAGACCCCCATTATTTGATAACATCCCTTTCAATTTTTAGAAAACACAAATGTTTACTTTTTTTCAATCGCTTGACTATTACATGTAGATTTTAGTTCATTATGGGAACATTAGGCCAACTAAACTTGTAGATGGCATTAGAATTGAAACATCCTTTACTGACTGGACTGTAGAAGAATGAGACTTAGCATAATTAAACACAAAATGTTTAAATAGTTTCTTTTGTGCTCTTAAATTTGAAGACTACATGCATGTTTCTACTTATAGAAGTGGAAAAGAAATTTGGCACAAACTTTGTATCAAATATGAAGGAACTAATGAAGTGAAATAATCTTGATTAAATATTTTGTTACATGATTATGAACTGTTTCACATGAAACCAAATGAATATATATCTGACATATACACATGTTTCTCTCAAATAGACATTTCCTTGCTTGTATTAGGTAGGGAACTAATAAATGCTAAAAAGGTTAATAAAATACTTTATTATTTGCCTACTACTTATGATGCTAAAATAACTGCTATTACAAAGTTTAAGGATTTAAATGTGTATTCAATTGAGAATATTCTTGGATCATTATTGCTTATGAGTAAGAAGTGACTCAAAGAAAGATTGATGCAGTAAAGAAGTGAAATGAAATTAACATAGCTTCAAAAGTGAATGACTGGGAGAGTGATCCGTCACAGCCTAAGGATGAGGATGACATTTCTTTGATGATAAGATAATTTTAAAGTTTTCTAGAAAGAAAGCAAAGGAGCTTCTAGTAGTGGAATAAAGGTAAGTTCCACAAAAATGTTAAAGTTTCTAACAATGTTATTTGCTATGAATGCAAAAAACTTAGACATATTAAATTAGACTGCCCTAATCTTAAAGCCACTACTAGCAAGGAAAAGGTGGAGGAGAAAATAAATGTGAGGAAGGGAAAAAAGAGATTTCAGAGAGCTTTTTGAGCGGACTTAGCTTCAGATTCATCAGAAACAAAAAGGAAGAATTAATCACCAATCTATATTTAATGTCCAATAATATTGATCAGTCATATCAAAAAGAGAAATACTCCCAAATAAGATCTTATGAGAGCATTTGTTACCTAGATAGTGGACGTTCAAAACATATGACTAGAGATACAACATAATTTATATCGTTGGAAGTCAGGAATGGAGGCAAGGTTACGCTAGGAGATAATATCACTAGGAAAGTGGTAGATACATATATGATCGAATACTTGAACAATTTTTTTATTGAGAATGTTTTACTTGTAGAAGGCTTAATGTATAATCTTTTGAGTATTAGTCAGCTATATGATAAGGGTTATGGTGTTAATTTTTTTCCTAGTAGCTACAATTAAGTCAAAATGAAAATGATGTACTGCATGGAACTAGGGTAAATAATGTGTATATTTTAGATTTAAATTGTATTAAATTTACTAATATTTTTTGTTTGAAAAAAAATTTCTAAAGAATTATGATTATGGCATAGGAGACTTGTCACACTATCTTGAAAAACCTTAGAATAATTACCCACAAAGAACTTGTTTGAGGTATACCTAAACTAGACTTTACTAAGGATCACTTGTGTGATGCATGTCAACTAAGAAAATAGGTGAATTCCTCCTTTCATTCTATTAAGGATCTTAAAATAAGTAAACCATTAAAGATTATTTACATGGATCTTTTTGGACCGATTAGCACTGTAAGTCTAGGAGGTAAGATTTATGAATTTATAGTTATTGTTGATTTTTTTAGATTCACATGGATTAAATTTTTATTTCATAAGAGTGAATCATTTGAGAAATTTAGAAACTTTTTAACTTAGATTTAAAGAAATTTAGGATGTGAATTATTAACAATTCAAAGTGATCATGGAGGTGAATTTGAAAATAAAAAATTTAAGAAGTTTTATAAATAGAAAAGAATTTAACACAATTTTTTCAACACCATAGGAACCCTCAGCAAAACAGGATAGTTGAAAGATAAAATAGAATATTAATTAAAGCTGTTGAGCAATGTTGGCAGAATATTCACTTCCTAAATATTTTTGGGGTGAAGCGGTGAGTATAGCTTATCATGTTTTGAATAGAGTGAATATTATATTAAAATTAAATAAATACCCTATGAACTTCTTAAGGGTAGAACACCAAATTTATCACATTTACATATTTTGGGATGTAAGGTGCTCATTCATAATAATGGAAAATCTCATTTAGAAAAATTTGATCCAAAATTTGATGTAGGAATTTTTCTTGGATACTCTAATATTAGAAAACCATATAGAGTGTTTAATATAAGAACTTTGGTAGTTTAGGAGACCACACATGTTGTGTTTAATAAATCTGGAATTTTAGAAAAGCCAAATTTGGAAAAGGATCATATTGAAAATAACTCACAAAGAATAAAAAAGATTATTTTGGAAGAGAATGTAGAAATAGAAAACCCTTTGCCTAGAGAATTAAAATTTTCTAAAAATCACCCTAAGAAATTCATTTTAGGTGAAGCTAGTGAGGGTGTTAGGACTAGACATGGACTTAGCAAAGAAGTAAACCACTCTTCCTTTATATAAGTGATTGAACCCATAAATGTTAATCTAGCACTTTTGGATGAGTTTTAGATTTTGGCCATGCAAGAAGAGTTGAATCAATTTGTAAGGAATGATGTTTGAGAATTGATTGAAAGGCCAAATGATCAAAGTATAGTTAGAACTAAGTGGATATTCAAAAATAAAATGAATGATTCATGAGTTGTGATTAGAAATAAGGCTAGATAGGTGGCTAAGGGGTATAATCAAAGTGAAGGCATTGATTTTGAAGAGACATTTGCCCCTGTAGCAAGACTTGAAGAAATTAAAGTTTTGTTAGCCTTTGCATGTTTTAAAGGATTTAAATTATATCAAATTTATGTTAAAAGTGCCTTTTTAAATGGGATGAAATAAGAGGATGTTTACGTTGAGCAACCTCCTAGTTTAAAAAAAATTCAAAATTCCCTAATCATTTTTTTAAATTAAAAAAGGTATTATATGAATTTAAATAGGCACATAGAACTTGGTATGAGAGGTTAAGTACTTTTTTATTAGAAAGATCATTTGTAAATGGAAGTGTTGACACTAGTCTCTTTTTGAAGAAAATAGATGATGATATACTCATTATATAAATATATGTTGATGACATCATTTTTGAATCTACAAATAAAAATCTTTAGGATGATTCATAAAAAATAATGAGTATTAAATTTGAAATAAGTTCAATGGGAGATCTATGTTATTTTATGGGTTTTAGCATTAAGCAAAATAAAGAGGGAACTTTTCCTAATTAGTCGAAGTATATTAAGGGCATCCTCAAAAATTATGAAATGGACAATGCTAAATAAGTAACTACACCTATGAGTTCCTTAGTTTAGTTGGACAAGGACCTAAAGGAAAAATATGTTGATCAATATAAATTTAGAGGAATAATTAGTTCATTGCTTTATTTGACTACTAGCATATCAAATATAATGTTTAATGTATGTTTATGTGCTAGATTTCAATATAATCCAAAACAATCTCATTTGATAGCTAGAAAAAAGATTTTGAGATATCTTTTGGGAACTCAAAACTTAGGGATTTGGTATCCTAAGTACAACTCTTCATTTAAAATTATCAGATATTCTAATTCAGACTTTGTAGGTTGTAGGGTTGATCAAAAGAGTATATTTGGAACTTGCTAATTCATAAGAAATTCCTTAATTTCTTGGTCTAGTAGGAAACATAATTCTATAGCCCTATCTACAAATGAAGCTGAATTTATTGCCTTAGGAAGTTTTGTGGCACAAGTACTTTGGTTGAAATAATAGTTGATTGATTTAGGATTTTCTATTAGCATAATTCCTATTTTTTGTGATAATACTAGTGTCATTTATATTTCAAAGAATCCTATCTAATATTCTAAAACCAAACATATATAAGGCATCACTTTATTATATATTATGTAGCCAAAGGAGAAATTGAATTTAGTCATATTTTTAAAGAAAAATAACTTGCAGATATTTTTACAAAACCACTAGCCTTTGACACTTTTAGCACTTTAAGGATGATGTTAGGTGTGATTGATCTAAATGTTTAATTTAAATATTCTACAAACTTGATTTATTTTATATTTTTGTTAATTTTAGTTTATTTTTTTGTTGTTTTAGTTCTTTTTGTATTTATTTTTCTTATTTTGTATTTATTTTGTGTGTTAAAAAAAACTAGAAGCATGTCACTTGTTTTTGAAAAGTTTTTATGATTTTCAGGTATTGTGTTTGTGTTCTTTTCATATTGTATGAATTTATATATTTGTCATGTACAAATTATGTAGCATATATATAATTATTTTGGGAGTTGAACACGATAAACCTCAATTTTATTAATGGTTTCGTACTGTCCAATGATGTCATCATATGATACGATTGGTATGGGTTCATCTGTATGAATGAGGACGGTTTTACCAGTTAGGTTCAGTTATTTATTATTGATCATACGTATGAAAACATATTTGTTTGTATGATCCAAGTGTCAGTCTCTATAGGACTCGAACATATCCATCTTTAAAACGATCTTAAATTTTTTTATCGTCCTGGACAAATACATATTCATCTGTATGATCGAGTGGTCAAAAAGCCTATATGAAAGGACACCTCAAAAATAACATTTTATGAAAAGCCATTTCAACTTTGGTAGTTTTCATTCGTGCGTATGAAACAATTTTTGTCCTGTGCAATTTCATAATTGTATGCATGAAGAAAATTTTCTACAGTATGATTGATCTTTTTTCTTTATATAGAAGGGTTTTGAAATCATTTTTCATTCACTTCATTATTCCTTTCAGAACTCTCTAGAGCCAATGTCCAAAAAATGGCCGGTTCTAGCAAACATTCTCGAGGTTATAAAGGACTTCTTCTTCTTCTTCTGATATTGATTCTAACTTCTTATCTAAGAAGTTTGAAGATGCATACTTTAGGTTCAGTGCTGTGAAGATCACTACATCTCGATTTTTAATCCAAGATGATCTTCATTTTTTTGTAATGCCTCTGTTTTCCTCTGCTCAACTATCCTTCATTCTCACTCTTATTTATGCATATCACATAGAAACCTTTTATTATTTCTTATCCAACATGAGAGTCAGTGAGGATACCTCCAGGATAAGTTCTTTCATCCAAAAATGACACGTAGAGATTACCAAAGAAGATTTAGGCAACTACCTGTACTTGAGAACCCAAGGGATTAAAGCACACACTATAACCTCTAAGTATGCCTTTGACTAGACTGAAATAAACAAAGTACTTAGAGGTGTTTCTCAAGTCAATCATTTAGCCCGAGTCTATACCTTTAATCAAAATGCCCATATCATCTAGCACATTTTAAGAACTTTTGTTATCCTAAAGCTGGTGATCCAGTAAATATGACTCCACTCCTATCCACAGTCACATATCTTATTATGATTAAAAAACCCATTGATGAAGCCCAACTCATTATGGATTATCTATATAACCTTTTTGAGATTGGTCTTCCATATCATAAGAGGAAAAAGAATGTTTCCTTAAGACATCTTGTTGCCTATATCCTTGGAAAGAAGTACAAACTTATTCATTCTAACCCTCTCACTGAACTCCTAATCTACTTTACTGATGCTTCTTTTAGAACAGTGTTTGAGAGAGATCAGAGTTAGAGTGATGATTCTGAGGGAGAAGGGGCAGTGCCTACACCTGGTGAAAGTATGAGGTGCACCAAGAGGAGTGGGGGGGGGGGAATTGGAATTTTTTTAATAAAGTAATAATCCTAAATAAGAGTTCTAGTTTTTTTTTTTATTTAAATAAAACTTAACTTGATGCGAAAGTGACTAATTAGAATATGATTGCCTCAATAGGTAGTCAAATTTTAAATCACGAAACAAAGATCTAGAATATAATCTTCACCAAGAAGTTATAGTAAAATGTAAGATGCAAAACATAAGTAAAGTACAGTAAATAGAAAAATCACCCCAGAAGATTTATAGTGGTTCATTCACTTGACCTACGTCCACTCCGCTGAGTCCTCCATTGAGAATTTCACTTCTCAAAAGTAATTCTTCTTTTGCCCCCACAGTAAGGCGGAGAAGCCTTTACAAAACCTCACTTTTACCTTCCCAATATGGCGGAGTACCAAGTGCTTTTTCACCCTCCTGGTGACGGAATCAAACCTTCTCATTTTTCTCCCTCTTGAAGAAGGCAGAGTACCATAAAGGACATGGACCTTGGATATCCCCCTTAGAAAGCTTTCCATAAGATCTTCTCAGACCATAGGAGGAGTAAGCATGCAACAGGTTAGGATCAATCATGTGATCTCCTTTACACTCCTTCTCCCTCGTAAACTCACCTTCTCCTTCCTCTCACAAACCCAAAATCTTCTTAAGTAGTTCTCTCTCAAGAAGTCCCTTTCTTGTCACGTTCCTCTCTCATATATTATTTCAAAAGATAGAAGTTTCATATATAAATCAGGCTCTAAAAAACCCTAAATTTCCCATTTAACCATTTTTGTTCATATAGTATGATCCACGATCATACATTACGATCAGTTCAAAATAACCTTCATCCTAGTACATAGGAGTATGAACATGTAATTTTTCTGAACAACATTATATAGCATGATAAATTATCATATAGTATGATATGTTATTTTTCTTCTGTTTTTATAGGATGAACACTGGGATGACCAAAAATTGTTTATATTCATCTTCTGTTAGGGCATATGTGTTAATAAAGTTTGATTTATTAAAAGCTTTAGGTCGTCCGGTACAATGTTATCATCATCTAGCACTATTAGTTCAAATTTTAAAGGATCATACGGTATGATGTTTGGGATGATAAAAAATAGCCTCGGTATATTGTACGGTATGAACCATATCGTACTATATGATGACCAATCAGTAATTAATCCTTGATTTAATTGACTAATCATGGGGGTTAGTTTAAGTAATTATTCAAATATTTGTACTGTATGATTGGATCGTACAGTATGATCAGTTCAAATTTTTGATTTAAGAACTTACTTAAATTAATTTGGCAGCTAGGGTTTTTAACTAAAAATACATTGTATAGTACGTTCATGATCGTATATTACAATTTATTCACAGATAATCATTGAGCCATAGCAGGCCATATATGACGATCTACAAAGAATAAAAAGTTTCTTATTAAAATAAAACTCTCCCCATGTGTGTGTGCATAGTTGCTTAGTTTGCATACCCTTTATGGTCAAACTAGAGAAAAGAAAAAATATAAAATAAATAAAAATTAAGTGTTACAAATCTCACATCCTACTCGACCCAATCTTGAGTCTTCTTATTGTCTTGAGTAATATGTGATCTCCCTAAAATGTTAGTACTCATAAATAAGAGCAATATCAAAGTATTCAATGAATAATGAGATAATTTAAATCGACATTATTTGTCATCATCAAAAACTCATGCTAGGGGTCATGAAATGCAACACTTGGACCTGATCAAAATTATTTTCAAGAAATGGTCTAGAGGTTTGATCATTTGGAGACTCACTTTGATCAATGATTTGATCAAATTCAGACTCATTTAGATCAACAAGATGCAAAACATCAAGACGATATGGGGTGGATCTGAGGTTAGTTTGACTTTGTGAGCATGAATGTAGCTATAATGAATAGCTGCTTTTCTATGTTCAACCAGCCCCCTCCTCTAGACCAAGGATATTCCGATTTCTAGTTGTACTTTATTATTGTTTTTCTACTGAGCTTTTTTATTTACTATTGTGATGGCTTTTACTTTAGTTGAGTATTTTCATGTGATGAGATGATGAAAGTTGTTATATTATTATGAGATGATGTTATGTAATATTATTTTTGATATCAGTTAAAATGCATGTACTTGATTCTTATAATATAAATATAAAATGTTATGTTTTGGAGACTTGTGTTTGTATCTTACTTCTTGAAATGTTAGTATGCCTAATATGAAAAATCTTTTGAATTGATAAAAAGTGTGCTATAATTTATTTTACTTTATAAATTATTTTCATTACAAAATCTATTTTTTTTTTTTCAAAAATTTAAATTTTATTATAACATGATTTAGATAAAGAGATCAATTTCATGTTCTTGTAGGCAAACATAACTAAAATGTCATTATTGTAATATCGATCTCTTCTTATTTTTTATTTTATTTTTAATATGATTATTTTTTTTATTAGTGAAATTTATTTTTAGATTAGTAATTTTGGAATGACTTAAAAAATTTGCACAATGTATGCCAAAAAAAATGTGTAATGGTTCGCAAAGTAAAAAGAGACACAAAATTAGCCCAAAAAGAAAACATGCACAAAGTGTACCACAAAAAGAAAAGATGCACAATGTCGCCAAATTGAGATATATTATTATGTTTTTTCCTCTATCATTCATTCTCTAATCCAAATCTATCTAATTAACAATTATATTTTATATTGAATTTAAAGTTAACTAATCTTCATTTTATTTTTTTTTGCAATAATCATCTTTATTTTATTTATCTAGCATAACTCGTGATTTTGATTAACTTCTCTTCTCTTAATTGTTCTTTAATTTAAAATTTTAAGTTTTGAATTTTTTGTATTATAGAATTAATATTGTAATTGCAAGTGATTTAAAACCATTTCTTTTCAATTCTTTTGGTTTATCTATTGAAACTAATCATTTCAAGTTCAATTTTTTCTTTTTGTTGTTGTAAAAAAGGGAGAGTATTATGGAATTAATAGTGTATTGTATGAAGTTGGCTTCGTACAGATGATGTCTATAGTACAAAAATGTTGGGAACATTTTCGTCTGTATGAATATATAAATTTTTTTAACTGTTCGTCCTAGACGATTCAGAGTTCATACAGATGATGTCTATATTATGAAAATGTTGGGAACATTTTCGTCCATACAAACAGATAAATTTTTTTAACTGTACATCTTGGATGATTTGGAGTTCATAAAGATGACGTCTAGAGTATGAAATTATGGAGAACATTTTTGTCAAGATGAACAGGAATTTTTTGATAAATGTTTATACTATACGATACGATATGCATATCATGCTGTATGATATGCTTGTAAAAAATTATTTTATACAGGATCATATGAGTCAATTTTAAATTGTTTGTCCAGGATGAATGTGAATCATACTGTACGATTGTGGACGGTCAAAAATGATATTTTCAGTTTTCTGGATGATTTTTCGTGTATTTTATATAAAAGGTCCTTAGAAATAAACTTGGATGAATTTGGTCTTCGTGATTTCTTAGAGAGCAAGTGAAAGGGTTATTTCAGAGAGTGTTTGAGAGAGAGTTCTTGCAAGTGAAATGTGAAGGATTCACAAGGTTACTCAAATGTGAGAATCTCTTTTGTTTTTGTATCAATTCTCTTCCTTTTTCATTTTAGTTCCTCAAGAGAAGATCTTTGGAGAGTCTGAAAGGATGATGGTACTCTATCAACATTAGAGAGTGTGAAAGGATGATGGTACTCTATCGATAGTTAGAGGATGTGGACGGATGATGGTACTCTGCTGATATTTGGATGGTGTGAAAGGATGATGGCACTCTGCCGCACCGAGGATTGGTGGAAGAGAGGAAAATTATAAAGGCTTCTGTGGGGGCAAAAGGAGAGTCACTTTAGTAATAGTGCAATACCTGAAGAAGAAGTCTTTAAGGAGTGAACATATATCTTTTTGGAATAAACCCGTATAAATTATTATGTTCCTTTTATTTCCATATTTTCTATTCAACATTTTTTGGTTGTGGTTGAAAAGCTTATTTTCAAAAGAAAATTAAATTATTAAAATTATTAAATAATTTTTTATTTAAGAGGGATTTTTAAAATAACCAATTCACTCCCTATCTTGGTTAGCCTTGGGACAATTGTGTATGTTTAACAACCTATATGGACTTTTCACAATTAAGGTTTGATTGATCGATCATATCATCCTAGATTATCACAGGATCATCTTGGATGATCAATTAGAAAAACCTTATTCTTCTTTTGTATCGCTTAGACAACCAAAATTTTATGTTGGACGAGCAGTTGAAACTTTCCATCATCAAGGTGTATCACTTGGAAGACTAGAATGATGTACTGGATAATGATACCTATTTTTGAACTAATCATACGGGGCGATGCAAGAATTATTCAAGATGATAAGTTATATGTCTTCATCATCCAACCTATATCTGTTGGATGACCAAAATGATGTCCTGGATGATATGTATGGTTTGAATTAATCGTACAAGATAATATTCTCATCGTCCTAGATGATATGAACAAATAAGGCTTATAATTGTCCACCCCTCCCAGATTGTCATGGCCAAATGGGCTGATTATCCTGGATGATATTTGACGTCAAGTTGCAAATTAGGGAAAATTTTATGCCCTTATTTATAAGATCTATTAATTATTCAAGGTGAGATCTTTTACTACTATCCTGACCTAAGAGAGCCAAGAGAATGAGAGGGAGAGCTTGGGAGAGAGAGGATCTTGTGAGGACTTCACAAAGGTTTCTCCTACCAAGGATCCAAGTTATCTTCTCCAGTCATCGTCCCTGGTTCCTTAAAGACTCTAGGGAGGTATTCTTTAGCAATTGAATAAGGTTCCCTGCTTGCTTCAGAAGAAAGCAAAAGGAGGACAGGTTCTCTACCTCACTAGGGTCGGTGAAAAGGAGTTTATAAAGGCTTCTCCACCTTGCTATGTAAGCAAAAGAAGAGTCATTATATTTTAGTGCAATACCCAGAGGAGAGGCTCCGGGGAGTAGATATAGGTTAAGTTGACGGAACCACTATTAAATCTGGTGTGCTCTTTTTTTTTTTATGTTTCCGTATTTTAATTTATGCACTTTATTTTCCTATGGATGATCATATAGTTTAATATTTTAAAATATTTCAAAAAGATCATACTTTTGTTTAAGAATTTTTAAAACTAACA
The DNA here is from genome assembly GCA_016618105.1 of Dendrobium huoshanense. Lineage (NCBI taxonomy): Eukaryota > Viridiplantae > Streptophyta > Magnoliopsida > Asparagales > Orchidaceae > Dendrobium > Dendrobium huoshanense. Next base: position 52,739,529 of record CM028351.1, read on the forward strand.
ATTCACCCCTCCTCTTGGTTAGTCTCGGGCTAGTTCATAAGGGATTAACAATCCTAACAAACCTTCAAGTGGTATTAGAGTGGGATTCATAAAAATCTAGTGTTTAAAAAATTTTGAATTTTGATCCATGGCTGACTTCGATAATATAAATACTGTGGAAGGTTATTTAATTACTAGACCACCTTTTTTTGATAATATACATATTGATTTATGGAAAACTCGCATGTCCACTTTCTTATAATCTATATATTATCACATGTGGATGCTTGTTAAAGATGGTTATTATGTACCAACATGCAAAATTAATGGCATAAAACTAAACTTATATTTATTGATTAGGCTCTTGATGATAGGAATCTATTACAACTTAATGCAAAATGTTTAAACTATTTTTTTTGAGTATTGAAATATGAAAGATATATGCATGTTTCAACTTGTATAACTGGTAAAGAAATTTAGGATACATTATGTATCACTTATGAAGGCACAAGTGAACTTAAGCAATATAGGTTGAATATTTTACTTCATGACTATGAACTCTTTTATATGAAACTTAATGAATCGATATATAAAATGTATAATAGGTTTACATAAATTGTCACATTCCTGCATGCCTTAGGAAGAGAGCTCACTAACTATGATAAAGTTAATAAAATTTTGAGATGTTTACCTTCTTCCTTTACTACTAAGATAACTATTATCATTGAATCCAATGATTTGAATACTTATTCTAATAATAACTTACTTTGATCACTCAATGCTTACGAGCAAGGAGTGAACCAAAGACAATTTGATGTAAGTGAGAAAAGGAAGGAGAAAACTGTAGTGATGAAGGCTAATGATACATATAATAATTCTTCTAGGTCTGAAAGTGATGATGTTGCCTTAATCACTAGGCAATTCAAAAGCTTTTTAAGAAAGAGACAAAATCACCATCAGAAATATAACAAAGGTAGTAGAAAGAATTCTAAAGGTTCTTATGATGTTCTTTTCTTTGAATGTAGGAAGCCAAGACATCTAAAAGCTGATTGTCCTACACTTAAGGCTCACCCAAGCAAGGAGAAGACTGAAGAGAAACTCAAGTTCAGGAAAGACAAGAAGCGAATTCAAAAGGCTTTATGGATAGATTCTGCATCTCACTCCTCTAAGACTAAAGAAGAAAAGAAGACTACAAACTTGTGTTTGATGGTGGATAAACATCTTGGTCTTTCTGACAAATAAGAGGTATGTGAATTATACTACAATTAAATACTTAAAATTTCTGAGAAAATACATTCATCATATAGGAAACTTAAGAAATCACATGCTAGCCTAAAATTGGAAATTTTAAACTTGCAAAAAGAGCATGAAGTTTTTCTTAAAGATCACTCTATACTTAATAGCAATCAGATGAAACTATTAGATGAGTTTAATGAATTGAACAAATAGTAAGAATTGTTAAAATCATCTCACACTAAACTGGAAAATGATTTTAAAATATTTATTGATAAATATGATAGTATGGAGCACTATTTGAGACTTGATAATACTATTTTTGAAAGTGCTAACTCATTTTTTAAAGCTGAATTGAAAGCACTTGAAGAAAATAAGATTCCATCCACACCTGAATAATTTTTCAATTCAGATCCGAAGCCAAAAGTTTTGAAACCTAAGAAGATACACTATAACCCGAATAGATTAGTAAACCCATTTCTTTGTGTTAGGTGTTTTTTATGTGGCATACTAAGACACATTTCTCACACTTGCACTATTCACCATAGTACATATTAGGTGTGGAGATCCAAATTATATGATTCACAGCATAACACATATGTATAACATTCTTATTTCTATAAGAAGGGATCGAAATATGTTTGGGTTTCTAAATATGATGTTTGATGATTTATTAGGTATGCTATCAAATAAGACATCATGAGAACATGTGGTACCTAAACATCAGATGCTCATGAGATATGACTGGATATTGCAATCAATTCATTTAGCTATAGGCCAGGGTTGGAGGTAAGGTTACTCTTTGGGACAACACCACCAGGAAAGTTGTGACTGCATGTATAATCGAAAACTCCAAGAACCTTTTGATTGAAAATATTTTACTTAGTAATTGCTTGAAACACAACTTGTTCAGCATCAGTCAGTTTTACGATAAGGGTTTTATCATAATTTTTCTATCAAACACATGCATCATTAGGTTGAATAATAACACTATTTTATAAGAAAAAATAATCAACATTGTTTACATGCTTGATTTAAATAATATTGAATGTGCTACTTCATTTTGCTTAAAAATTATTATCGATGAGTCTTGATTGTGGCATAGGATATTATATCATACAAGTATGAAAACACTTAGGAGAGTAACCCAAAAGAACCTAATTAGAGGTGTCCCCAAGCTTAAGTTCACTAAGGACCACTTCTGTGATGCCTATTAACTAGGGAAACAATTCCAATCTTCTTTCCTTTCTATTAAGAACATTAGCACCTCTAGACATTTAGAAGTCATTCACATTGATTTGTTTGGATCCATTAGTACTTCCAGCTTAGGGAGAAAATTCTATGGATTTTTAATTATTGATGACTACTTTAGGTTCACTTGGATTAGATTTCTATCACATAAAAAATGAGACTTTTGATGAATTTAAATCATTCTTCACTTGGATTCAAAAAAATCTAGGTTATGAGATTTTGACCATTCATAGTGACCATGGTGGAGAGTTTAAAAATGTGAGATTTGAAACTTTCTATGAGGATCAAGCGATTAGTCACAACTTCTTAGCTCCTAGGACCCCTTAGTAGAACAAGGTAGCTGAAAGGAAGAATAGAACCTTAGTTGAAGCCGCTAGAGCCATGCTTGCTGAGTATTTATTTTCAAAATACTTTTGGGCTGAAACGGTAAACACAGCTTATTATGTGTTGAATTGGGTGAATGTTAGATCCAAATTAAATAAGACACCCGATGAGATTATTAAGGGTAGGATACCCAACCTTTCTTACCTCCATGTCTTTGGCTATAAGGATTTCATTCTTAATAATAGGAAATCACTCTTAGGAAAATTGAACCCAAAATTTGATGAGGAAGTGTTCTTAGGATATTTAAGTGTGTGGAAATACTTTAGAGTGTTTAACAAGAGGAAAGTGGTGGTGGAGGAGACTAATCATGTAGTGTTTGATGAATCTGATACTTAAACATCTAGAGTTGAGGTAGGAGTTGAAGTGGGAGTAAATAACCTAAGAAGTAGAAACTATAAATCAGGAGAAAAGGGTAGAGAATCAAAAGACTAATGGAGTAGGTGAGATTACCCAAAGAGTAGAAATTGAAAAATCTAGAGGAAAGGGTAGAACCTTAAAATACTTTGCCAAGAGATTGGAGATATTCTTTGAGTCATCCTAAAGAACTAATCTTATGAGACCCTTTTGAAGGTGTTAGAACTTGACATGGACTTAGGAAGGAAGTAAACCACTCTACCTTTATCTCAATGATTGAACCCACCAACATCAATGAAGCCATTTATAATGAATTTTGGATCTTATCTATGCAAGAAGAACTTAACCAATTTATGAGGAATGATATTTAGGAGTTAGTAGAAAGACCTAAGAATCGAAGTATGGTAAGAATCAAATGAGTCTTTAAGAATAAAATGAATGATTCTCATGTGGTGGTTAGGAATAAGACAAGATTGGTGGCTAAAGGGTACAACTAAAATAAAAGATTGATTTTGATGAGACCTTTACCCCTATAGCTAGATTGAAAGTCATTAGAGTGCTACTAGCATTTGCCTATTATAAAAGATTTATGCTTTTCTAAATGGATGTAAAGAGTGCATTTTTAAATGGGGTAATAAAAGAAGATGTATTTGTAGAGCAACCCCCAGGTTTTGAGAGTTCATAATTTTCAAATCATGTTTACAAATTAAAAAATGCCTTATATAGATTAAAATAAGCACCAGGAGCATAATATGAGAGGCTTAGCACGTTCCTACTAGAGAGGGAGTTTGTTAAGGGGAGCGTAGACACCATCTTTTTCCTAAGGAAAGTAGGAATTAAAATGAGTTACTTATTGTTTAGATCTATGTTAATGATATACTTTTTTGATCTTCTGATAAAAAGTTATGTGAAGATTTTTCTGTGATTTGTTCTTTGATTGAAATATCTAATTATATTGTTATTGTGAAAATTATTTTTCTTCGGCATCAAGAGTTAATATTTTGTTTTAAAATATTTAAAAATATTAAAAATATTTTTTTTGTTTAAGATTTTTTAAAACTAACAATTCACCCCCTTCTTTGTTAGCCTCAGCTAGTTCTTCGGGTTTAACATCCCCCAACCCCCCCCCCCCCCCCCCCCCCCCCCCCCCCCCCCCTTTCCCGAACTTTCAATGATAAGGAACCAATATAGTGAGGTTGATCTAGGTGAAAAGTTTAGGTTTTCAATGTACTTCTATTTATTCTACATATTTTTTTATCATAATGTATTTTATTGATGAGTTATTCTGGTTGACTATCATGAGTATTATGTATATTATTTTTGGACATGGATGAATGTGTAGATATTGAAAGAATAATAACATATTTATGTTTTTTGCTATTTATGTCATTTGGGTGAAATTATTAAGCTCTGGTTGATGATTAAGAAGATAAGAGGATACAACTATTTCAAATTTAGACTTGAGAAGCCACAGGCCAATTCTCCACTGGTAAGAATCTAGATTATTCATCTTAAATTTTGAAGGTGGTCTTGATTTAACTATCTCTGTAGACAAAGCATTGGTTAGTTTGGGTTCTTTCTTATTAATTATCAAGTACGGGAATGGTACTCTTCATCACTAGTGTGATTGAGAGTGCGTTCAACATAGGCTGTTGAGTTGAATGACTTAATTTATATTCTTCTGCGGTGAATCATTGAATCAAAGAATTCTTTAGGTGCACCCTCTCTTAAAGTATTTCTCTTTAGGCCTCCTATTGTATCTTGGATCATTATTATGAATCTTATCCTCCATCTGTATCAAACTGTAGTGAGCACTGAGGTTTATTCTCCATGCTTATTAATGGCTTAGGGTTGTGTTATTCCTTTAGGTGTTCTTAACTTCTAATCACTTCCATTAATCTACACATGCCACACCATTAAGGATGTTTTATCCAAGTTTATCTGTGGATGACAACTGACCTTACTTGTAAATTATATTAACATGAAAGATGAGAGACCCAATTGGGGTTTAAGCTAGTATGAAGAGGGAGAATATTGCAGCTCCTATGATATAATAATATGGAATTTACAAAAATAGAATAATAAAAAAAAAGATCTCAAATTTCATAGTACAAGCGGTATTGTGAAGATCCTGCTAAGGTGAGGGACATTGTGGTTGAGCAAACCAGGGCGAATCTCTTTAGGTGATTTTCTTGGTATGACTTATCGGTACAACTCGCTCATGCCAATTTTGATATGAAGGCATTGCTGGTAGCGTGGTTATATTTATACTTAGTGATGCTGGCTAACCTATTAGGTAGCTTCTTTTCATAATGGCAAGTGTTTCTCATGATATATGTAATTGTTTGGGCATACTTTTATTTGGGGACCTATTGGATACTTATATAGTACCTACAATGGCATGCAAGAGTACACATCTGTTATCTATTATACTATGGTGGTGATGTGTCACTTTCCATTAAGGAGAAATTAATAAAAGATTGATTAGTCATGGCTGAATTTTCATGGTTCAATATGGTCAATCCCATTGCCATTGGTTAATAAAAGTGATAATTCTTCCCACAAACTACTAAAGAAAATTTTCCCTACAAGAATATCATGATGGTGAAAAGAGATATTTTATTGCATGAATTTTGAATTATGATTGACATAATATAAAAAATATTGAGTCTAATGTACATAACATAATAAATATTTTATATGAAAAACCAGCAAAGAAAAATATATGAGATCAAATTCAATTGAAATTAAAGACGTCAGAAGAATGTAGAAGATTTGAATGATGAAAATATAAAATTGGATAGCAAATTAATCATATATTATTAAAAACCAAAAAGTAAAACTACAAAATTATAAAAAAAAAAAAAAAAAAAAAAAAAAAAAAAAAAAAAAAACTAACCTCGTTGCTAGATAGCATTCCCTTCCATACATTTACACCAAGCACAAGCACAAGCACAAGCACAAGCACACTTGCATTGAATGGTCCCCTCAAAAAAAGACATAAATCTTCCCCACATGTTCCATAAACAAAATAAATTCTATAGAATAGATAAAATATTGGTAAGCAAATCTAACCCTCAAAAGTACAGTTCACAATCCTCTTTCACTGCTCAGTCCCCCGTAGTTTTTTGCTGTAGCTGACATCACAGCAAACTACAATAAATACTATCAACTTCGATCTTCTGAATCCTTCTGCTTTCAATCCCGGAGGTCTTCTTTCTCCTTTTTGTTCTGTTCTCCTTCTCCAAAATCTGCCCCCTAAAAAGTCGTCTTCAAGCATACTTTGCTTTTGGAGGGGGGCCATGCTCTTCCCTTACCCAAAAATTAAAATTTTCTTTTTTATGACTTTTTTTATACATGGCTGAAAAAAGAAACCATAGAAATCTATGCTTTCTTTTTCTCTATAACATTCCATAACCTGTGAGCTAATCTTCTTTCTGGTTCAACGGTTGAGAAAGCTGAGCTAAATCCTACTCTTGAATCTATAAGCTATCATCCACTTCCCTTTTGTGATTCCTCCCCTACTGATTTAGGCCAAAAGATGGTTAAGCAGTCCCACACCTATACGTTTGGCCTGCAATTCTAAAGGTTGTTTTCATCCTTCTCTTCGTCGCTTTACTTGCTCTTCCCTGTGTTTTTTATACGCATGTTGCTTTTCACTCTATGTTCAAACTTCTCCCGCTTGTTATATACGAACCATTTTTCTATTATAAGTCCCTATAGAGTTTCTCAGGAAAGAATACTGATGAGGGGAGCCATTCCAGTTCAAGCAATTATCCTTCTGCTACTTTGCTTTCGAGTACTGTCTCAATCAGATGGCTCTACTGCTCCAATGGAGGAAAAGGAGAAGGAAGCTCTGTACTTGATGATTCAAGGCTTTGTTGGAAATTGGTGGAATGGTTCTGGGCTTTATCCTGACCCTTGTGGCTGGACATCTATTCAGGTTTGCACAAATCTATTCACTATTGCCCTGAAGATTCATCTATTTGCGATTTTAATTATCTCCACTATGATATTCTGTTATTTATTTATTTATTTGGCTTTGATGAACTTGCATAATTGCATTTACCATTTTTTTAGCTGTTTTCTTCTTATTTAAAAATCAAAATTTCTAGATTTTGTTAATATCTTCAAATCCAAGCCATTCTTAGCTATGTATCTCTAAATTTTATTTTGTCAACTACATGCATTGAGGCAGACTGATTGGAGAATATACTATCATGTAAGTCTAGCTTTGATAATGCTTCCCAATCTATTAAGTTCTTGATAAAATTGAGGATTTTTATAGCCTTTTCTATGTCAGCTGAATTCAACTAGTAGTTAATGTGAGAAAGTTACTCTGTTTTTTGGGAGAAAAACAATCCCAGCCATCTGGGATCCCTAATAATGTACCGTTGGGTTATCGATTGGAGATAATTCGAATCTCTATGCTATGCTACTGACATAATTGAATATTTTGGTTGCAGGGAGTATCCTGTGATCTGTTTGAAAATGGTTTTTGGTATGTCACAACTGTAAACATCGGCCCAATCCTCGACAATTCTCTTCGCTGCTCTGACAATGCTGAGTTCAGCTCATATTTCTTCGAGCTCAGCCACCTGAGAAGTTTCTCAATCTTTAATTGCTTCTCATCACCATTCCATAAAGAAACTATCATTCCGTCTCAGAGCTGGAACAAGCTGTCTTCAAGCTTAGAAACCTTGGAGTTTCGATTAAACAAAGGACTTACTGGTCAAATTCCTCGGGCTCTCGGCCAGTTAGTAAATCTCAAATCACTAGTGCTCACTGAGAATTCATTAATTGGTGAGCTTCCTTGGGAAATTGGAAATCTGGTACAATTAAAGAGGTTAACAATTTCAGCAAATCAGCTATCTGGAAAAATACCAGCTTCTTTTGGAACCAACTTGGCTGAGCTCTTGATCATGGACTTGAGCAACAATTCTCTAACTGGTCACCTGCCCTCCTCTTTTGGTGGCCTTGCATCACTGCTTAAGCTTGATGTGAGCAACAATTTACTAACGGGAAATATACCACAAGAACTTTGTAAACTAAAAAATCTCATACTTCTAGATCTCAGAAACAACAATCTTTCAGGTGGTTTACCTCCATCTCTTCAAACAATGCTTGCACTCCAAGATATGCTCCTCTCCAACAACCCATTAGGTGGAAGTATTAAGGAATTTAGTTGGGAAAATCTAAAAAATCTCACTCATTTGGATCTTTCAAATACGGAGCTTGTTGGTGAGATTCCAGATTCAATCACAGACTTGCAGAAGTTGAGAGTCATTGCATTGGACGGCAACCAGCTCTCTGGTTTTGTGTCTCCCAAACTTGCAGACATGCCTAGTCTTTTTGCTCTTTATCTCAATGGTAACAATTTCGCAGGAGAGCTTAGATTTTCCCAGGAATTCTATAATAGGATGGGAAGGAGATTTGCCTCATGGAATAATCCAAATCTCTGTTATGGCTTCAAAGCTGGAAATACAACACGGGAAGGCCCAGATGGAGTGAGTAAATGTAACTATGGAGAAAACAGAACTGTGCATAATCTTGATGCAGGGAACAAAGCTGGTAGAGTAGAAACTACTCAGTCGTCAGCTTTTAAGGCTTCCATTGGGTCCTCAGCATCTTCCTTTGCTAGATATATGTGGATAAGTTTCTTGGAGATTGTAGTGATCATCTTCCTCTGGTCTTCAATGTAGTAGGAAAAACAAATATTTCTTTATCACAGTGTATGGTTTTCCCTTTTGATCTTCTACATTTGCAGAAACTAATGTCATGATGTGAAATGTCTTTCATATATTAAAAAAAAAAAAAAAAACTTCCTTAATTATGAACCAAGTAAATAAAAACATTGTTTCTCCGGGCTGTAAAAGATGTGCTTGAGATATTTACTGGCTATTTTTTTTGATGCCTTTGTAAAAAGTTGACTTTACCATATGTTCACTGCGATGCAGTCCGAAACTGAAAGGAAGTACTGAATGCTTTTAAAGACATTTATTTAAATGTAAATTAGTAGAAATTAGTAGATTAATATCTTCGAAATAAATGTAATTTTCGATCTTATTTTATGGCCGATTAGTAATGGATGTAGTAACACCACATGTATGAACGTGCTGAAATGTCAACGTCTAAGAGGGGGTAAGTAGGACAGCTTAATTGATGTATTAGACAAGGCCTGGTGTAAGAGATAAGATGCAGGGCACATTATTTGAGGGCGGCTGGTGTCTACTATCTATGTAGTTCCAGTTGCATTAGGACAGCGCCATAATGGATGGTCCCTTTAAAAAGATAAGGTCACTTTATTCTACATTTGTTTCGCGATGATTAACAATTAATCTGATTTTTAAGTTTTATATATTTAAATTTTATTAACAATTTACTAATAATTTTACCCAAATAAAAACCAGTGTTTCATTTTTTTTATTTTGAGAAATTTGACTTTATTATCTCAAATAATGCATTTATGTTAATGTTCTTATTATTTGGACATTTTCAAAATAAATTTTGTATCAAAATAGCATTCAATATATGGCAAGTATTTATATCTGTTAAATTATCTCACTCGAAATATATAAAAGTAACATTGTGTTTTGCAATTCCTTCTTTTATTGTTGTTAGATTTGATATTGAATTCAAGTGAGCATATAGAGTGAGGGTTCTATGTCTTGATAGAATGTGAATTCGAATGAGCACTTATGGGCTCCGAAAATTTGCACCTCAGCCTCCCCTGTTTTTGAGGAAGTTTTAATGAATTAAGTTCTTGAGTAAATTTTAGGAAGATAGATTGGGTTTCTATATAAGACTGCCTAGAGATTTTACTCTTATTTTGTGGGGACTTTATGATATGTGTTTTGGTTTCATATAGGCACAAGCCCCTACAGTTAACTACACATCCCGATAACGAGATAACTTTCGATTAAGGCTAGTCGTCAATCAAATACATAGGAATACATGTATCTGGCATATAGTAACAACATGGGTTGATATTTAAAATATAAATTTCACCAACTCGTACTAAAAGCGGATGGTGGTTCATGTGATGATGGGCCCAATCTAGATCATATGGTTCCATCGACTCGAGTCATCGAGGTCCCTTGTCTACTTATTCAGAGGAGGTAGTCGACCCAACCTGATATAAGGATCCTTGTCGACAGCCATGGGTTGCATCGTGAAGGGAACCTTATAGACCTCGGAGAATAATTGTCTAAGGGGACAAATTTAAATCCACCTTAGCTGACAAAAGGCTTTGTACCATATAGATCATAACCTATTGATTTATATCTAAAAGATTTTGGGCCATTGGGAAGCATATGAGCTCTAAAACCTGGTTCAGAGAGCCCTGCTTATAACTGTTTACTTGCGGTGCCATTTAGTAGCAAAATTATCAATTAAAAGACATGTGCCACATTCATTTTAGCAAGAGACTTTTTGATAATTAATCCTAGTGATATTCTTAACTAAAAATTAGGTCTTTATGAGCTAACAAGATATTTGGATTTGTTCACCTCGGTAAAATGTTGCAGAGAGTGGATATACTTTGTTTTAAGTGTTTTGATGGTTAATTTTGATTTTAAATATCTAAATTTTCGTATTTTAAAAGTTTTGAATATTATGGGCATTTAGGTAATAGTTTGAATGCTTGAAATTTATCCCTCCACTTGAGATATTCAACACCGTCATCATCAGGGTGATTTTGAAATAACTTTAAATGTTCATATTTTTATGACTTTGGGAGGCATTTTGAATATTTAAAATTGACCCCTTCGGTTGAGATCTACGTTCAACGCGGTCATCATAAGGGTAATCATGGGATATTATATATTGTTTGTTGGACCTTATCAACCCGTCGATTTATCGACACAAGATTAGGTCCATTGTTTGCTTGATTCCCTTATTAGTGGATTTTCATTATTCATAAGCCTTGAAGGCCTAACATGAACATATTAAATAAATATCATGGTCAACACCACGACCGTACCTTTATTTGATAGTTTGAGCCGTGTCAACTACTATATACTCGTACAGAAGGATTGGGATCGAGCTTAAACTTATTTGACCCGCTCAACAACCTCCAATGTCACGTGATAAATGTAACACGCGTGCCGGGGCCCATAAGGGTATGATTGTATATGCATTTTTTTTTGTGTGTACACTTGTGTGAGGGGGTATTTTTGAAATGTTTGATGGGTCCTCTATGGCAATTCATAGATGTCCGTATTTGTTGTTGTCTTGCACCATTTTCTTAATGGTGACATGTAAAGTGCATGATAAGTCTTCTACAACAACTTGTAGATGCTTGCATATGCTGCATGTTATATGTCTCTATTCTTAATTGATCGATGAATTTATCGGTCATTGAGTAGTGGTTAATTGTAGGAGTGTTGTAACATCTACAGTTTATTGATCACCACTAATATGTATTAATTATTGTGCACATGATGCATCTTCTATCATTGTCAGCAAGTGCTTGCATCCATTATAATCTTCTATTTCATGCTTGTAGAAGATCCATCACGCCAAGCTTACATGCGATATGCAATGTGCATTGTGACTCCTTGCATACCCTTTATACTTCATCCTTGGTTATCCGCTCCATACTTCATTGCTCGTGGGGTCGAATGCATTTATTTGTACTTTAATATTGACAACAAGGCTGATCACATTCACACCATAGTTTTTGTATCCATTCTACATTGGTCATTGTCATTTATAAGAATATGGATGTCGACACTGCATTCACTACATGTCAAGCTCACTTATTTATGATGGACTGATGTGTTTATTTACAAACTTAATTGACATTGGTCATAGGAATATTATTTTTTGTTGCATGAAGCGTTCATGTGTTGTGCTCCTTTTATAGCATATATGCTATCATTTCTTGCATGCACATCAATATACTTGCTTATAACTCGATGTTGACCACCAGCTGAGCTACATTTATAAACAATATCTTCATGCTTGTTGATTGGTATGTCATTATAGGCCGATTATCGTTGCTTGCAAATGATGTGTCATTGCATTCTCTACTAACCTCTTCATGCACATCATGTGTCATCTTTCAACATTCGTGGGCAATTACTGCATTTATCCATGAGTTGAGTGTCTTTGCTGGGGGGAAGTTATAATACTTGTTATGTGTGGCATGGCATATACTTATGGATAGCTTCTTAGAAACATCCTGACAAATCAAATCAGTGCTAAAGTTCTTTGTGATATATTTGTAATTAGACCACACCTTTGTCTTAATTGTTGCTAATCACTACATGCGAGCAATTATACTTGAAATCTCATTCACCATGAGACTTTATTCACTCAAATATTTTTACATTACTCTGTCATTTGATTTCATTTTCTCGCGATGGCGAACCACAATTTTGTTTGTATATTGATGTTTACTTGACTATATTTGGATGATCAAAGTAATAATTTATTTTTGATATTTTCATTTTTATCATGTATTTATTAATTTGAAATATAGTATCATGTTATATGAATTAAGTTTGGCTTCATTATAGTCATATTGCATTCAAGTTCTTATAACTCATGTTTAGTTTGAGTCATCTACACTTAGTTCATTTGAGTCCAAATTAGGTCCTTCACATTATTCATTTTTAAGTTCAAATAATTAAAGTCAAATTTATCTTTTTTTAATGTGCAAGTTCCTTGCTATCCAAATTAAGTCCCCTATTTATTTGTTTAAGAATTGTGCGTTTTCACCCAAAATTTTAGCAGCCTCTTGGCATCTCCCACTTTTAAGGGAAACTACATAAATCTTTGCCTGCTCGCTACATCAAGAAAGACTTGTACGGTCGGTGTCGGTAGACACCATGGCCTTAGTCTTCACCCCCACTACGCTAATAAAGTCGTGTACGGGTCTTCAAGGGTACCTATTAAAAAACACAGTCATTTCCTCGATGACACTGAGGCTCGTAAGAGTACTTATATTTTTCCTTGTCGTGATAAGAAAAACATGTACAAGGCTTCCCAATCCACCTCGCTTCAAGCATCATGACAAGCTTCCTCCCACCATGCTAAGAAAAGTTCCTATGAGTGGTTGCTCATCGCACTACATGTGTCAAAAATGGAACTTTGGAAGTTTTTGAGTTGAAGAGATTATACCTGCGTGATGACTGGTGATGATGATAATAAAGGTGTAGATGATAGGAGTGTCAAGGATGTGCACAAAAATATATGAAATCCTTTATCTCAGTTTTTTTGGCTTCACTTTTTTTTTTCATTTTCATCACTTTATTTGGATGCATATATGTATGCATATGTATATAAATATTTTCAAACATAAAAAATTAATAATCATAATACGATTGATTATTAATTTTAGCTAAAAAGAGAAATAATGGCACTAATCATATTAACTACTAATGACAATTAATATTAATAACACAAGATAACATAAAAATAAAAGGAACACATTGTTTTGATTGAGCTAATGAGGTAACTTTGTTGTTGGATTGGTGGAGAATTCGGATGAGCTTTAGTCCATTAGAATAACTAATATTTTAATACCATTGTAATGTGTAGAAATAGCCAACAAGGTTCCCTCTTTGTTGAAGCGTATACTTGGACTTCCAGGGAGGCAACCATTAGGATCAACACTTGTAAGGACATTGGTGTTTTGCATGTCCCAGAACTTTAACAAGAAATCATACCTAGTAGCCAAGAATCAATTCTGGTAGTATGAAATTGTACAATACCCAAGGTAGGGGTGTCAATTTCCTTTTGGTGGTATAACAATTATACTTTGAAACTTGATTCGGTAGAGAGAGAAGGTTCGGTTTTTTAGAGAGAGAAACCAATTTTTTTGAAAATTTGTTTAGCGGCAACGGTCACTGCCACGAACTTTTATTTTATCCAGTGAACGTACGCAGAGGAAGGTTCGGTTTTAGGCAAAAAAGCGCCTGTACCGAGTTTTTTTAAAAAAAACTCAGTATAGGCGAAATAAACTCGGTACAGGCATTTTTTTGCCTAAAATCGAACCTTCCCTTGCGTACGTTCACTGGATAGAATAAACGTTCCACTACCACTGATGGCGGTGGATGATTGACGACATTCAGCCAGCGATTGTTCTAGGAATGGGAACATGGATTTAACAGAGCAACGTAAGGAGATATTGGAGACGAACAGAAGTCGGCAAGAGCAAAAAGTGATTAAGGAAGGAGAAGATCAACGTCAATCGTCTTCGTCGACAGCTCCTTCAGATGCAGGTAATTAATCTCTTAATTCTCTTGGGAATGATTTGACGATTTGGAATTCTAAACAGGATTTTGAAATAGTGTTATTGAAACAGAATGGAGCCTTGGTGATAAAGGAGGTATCAGAATTATCCCCTAAAGTGATCAAGCATGTTGAAGGCAAAGGAAAAGCTGTTGCTGAAATGGTAGAGCTTTTTACTCCAAATTCAAATCATCTGGAATCCCTACCGATATGAATGCTTCTACGTCAGGAATGAAAATATTTGTTAACCGGTTTGGAAACTCGAATGCAATCCTTGGACTATGTTGCAGTGTGATAAATGAAAGTTCCCGAAATCTGGTTAACAAGAATTTTCATTCTGCTCTGGACTCAATGAAGGAATCGGATGGAGCTTTGATGATTGACAATTTGCCTAAGAAAGCTACAGGCAATGAACCAGTAAATCCTTGGAGTAAAAAACCTTATATAAAACTTGATTTCAACGATAATGATGTTTTTTTATCTGAAGATGGAAAAGCAGTAAAACTTATTGGAGAAATAGAGGAGAAGAATTCAAAAATATTGTCCAAATCATTGGTTATTAAAGTTTTTGGAAAAGATTTACCCTCACATTTGGTGGCTTGGGAATTGAGGAAACAATGGAAGCATTTTGGACAATTTCACTTCACTACACTGGGAAAAGGATGGTTCCTATGCTCATTCTCATCAGAAGAGATGGTAGAAGCAACTCTTTTAGGAGGTCCATGGTTTGTTAATGAACACATAGTAGGGATGGAGAAATGGACACCGGATTTTACTACTTCTTCTTCTAAGGGATTGTATTATCCAATATGGATCAAAATTTTCCAACTTCCTTTGCAATGTTGGGATGAGAAGAATGTTGCTTGCATTGCTTCAAGAATTGGAAAACCTCTTATGTTAGATGGCAATATGTTTCATTGGGGAAGAAGAGAATTTGCAAGAGTTTGTGTTAGAGTTAGACTTGATCAACCTCTTCAATTAGGTGTATGGGTGGATAGTATGGTTGGTAGATTCTTCCAAAATGTGGAGTATGAAAAAGTTTCAAATTTATCTTTTGGTTGTGGGAAGATTGGACACGTGGAAAAAAATTGTGTTCTTATTGAGAATAATCATAAGAACTTAAATGGTAATGTTGAAAACATAGGTGGTATTGGTGGAGAAAAGAAACTAGAAGAACATTTAAAACCCTCTTATAGACCATGGATTTCGGTCAACAACAAAAGAGGAAAGGTTTCTAAACACAACAACAAGTATAGTAAGCCAACTACTACAAGGTTTGTTAAAAAATCTTTAGCTCCAATGGCAGTTGTAAATGAAGATGAAAAAGATAAGGTGAAAGGTAACAATGAAGATGTTATTCAAGAGTTACCAGAAATCTCAGGTAATGAACCTGTTCTTATTGAAAATGGGATGACCAATTTGGAAGGAGAGAAGAAAGAGAAGTTGAAGCAAAGCATTGTTGTTTTGGAACAGGAACTTCAGTCCAGAATTATTAATGACAGTTCTGATAGAAATATTTCACATATTGTCACAGACAACACAAAGGGGAAGGGTTGCTTGCGAACTCAGGTAAGTCCTAAGGGACTACCTGCGAACTCAAGTATTCCCTATCATGACAAAGACTCAAAAATGCAGGAAGAAGTAAATTCCCGAGAACTGGAAGTCAAGGAACTTGTGCATAGTAACAGATTTTCTACAATTATGGTAACAGGAAGGAAATCTGTGGTGGAAGGTTCTCTTATGAACGATTTGAAAAATAAGTTCTCTGTCCTTCATAATGTTAATGAAAATGGTTTTGCTAAAACCTTTGAACATAACACATTGGTTGACAGAGAAGAAGGGAAGCTAAAAGTGGTTGGGAAAAATGATAAAAATTTAAATTCTCATAAAGAGGTGGAGCACACTTGTGTAAATGACATTGGTTCCAATGATGTACCGAAGTGTAAATTGTCTGAAGAATTGAGATCTTTAGGACCAATCAAAGCTAAAGCTCGAGGAAGATTGGGATATTGAGTTAGTAAGAGGAAGGATGGGGGTTACTCCCCAAGAAGAGCTTAATGGAATCAATAGCATTTTGGAATTGTAGAGGGGCAAAGAAGAAGGAAGCCTCTCTATATATGAAGGAGTTTATCAAGGATTACAGAATTTTTTTTTGTGGGGTTGGTTGAGACTAAAATTTGCCATTTTGATAAAGCTGAATTTGAAAGGATCATGGGTCATAATTGGGATTTTTTTATTCTTCCCTCGGATGGTTTGTCTGGTGGAATTATGACATTATGAAGAAAGGATATAGCTACTTTTGCAGTCATCAAAACTTCTTATCAATGTGTAATAGGAGAGCTTAATGTCCTTAACAAAGGAATATGGATGATAGCTACTGTGTATGGAAGCAAGGATAAGCAGAAGAGGAGATTGGTATGGGACTGTATTCATGAGCAATCACACAGGAGGACGCCAGCTGTTATTGGTGGAGATTTCAACTGCATTTTGTCCCAAAGGGAAAAGAAAGGAGAAAGGAAGTTTGTCTTTTCTCAAGGTCCCTTAGAAATGCTAAAGTTCATGAATGATAACGATTATCATGATGTTGGGGTGGTTGGACCGAAATTTACTTGGTGCAACAATAAAGAGGGAAGTGGAAGAATTCTGGAATGATTGGATAGATGCTTGTTGAACTCATTGGCTCTTCAAAACATTCAAATTGCTGTGATAAGACATCTAGCTATAGTAGCTTCAGACCACTACCCGATTGTGTTGAAAATTTTTTATGCTTTTGTCAAGATGAAGAAGTACATCAGGTTTGAAGATGTTTGGTTATCCTTCAAAACTACTGCTCACATTGTTTCTAACGGATGGAAGAAGAATTATGTAGGCGATGACATGGAGATTCTTAACAAAAAAATGCAAAAGAACCTTAAATGCTTTATTATATTGGAGTAAGAATAAATTGATGGACTTCTCTAGTGAAAAAGAGAGGTTAAAAGATGAGATTTTATTGCTTCAAGAGGAAGAGCTAGAAGTGGTTGGCTGGATGAAGAGAGATTATGGCAGCTTAGAAGTAAGGTTAAAGAGTTGAATTTTATTCTCAATTGCTTAAACACATGGTGGAAGCAAAGAGCAAAAGTAAAGTGGATGATTGAAGGGGATTCAAACACTAAATTCTTTCATGCCTTTGCAAATGGAAGGAGAAATGCTAATTGGATTTCTCAAGCGAAGAAGGAAGATGGTTTGCTCATCGAAGATCCAAGAGAAATAGAAGATATTTTCTTAAAATTCTTTCAAGATAAATGGAAGTATAGAGAATTCAGCTTGGAAAACTGGCCTAAACCGTGGAAGGTATTGGAAGAAAATGAGAAATTTCTTTTGAGAAGTAAGCTTTCATGAGAAGAAGTCAAGGAGGCTATTATGAGGTTAGGGAACAACAAATCTCCAGGATGTGATGGATTGACACATTCATTCTTCAAAAGCTTTTGGGATATCATAGGTGAAGATGTTTTTAAAGCAGTTTGCCATTTCTTCCATACAGAGAGCATGAGTAAAGAGTGGAAGGACACGTTGGTTGTGCTTATTCCAAAGTCCTCTAATCCATTAACTCCTTCCAACTTTAGGCCAATAAATTTGTGTAATTCAATTTACAAAATTGTGGCCAAGGTAATTCTCAATAGAATGTTATTGGTTATTCAAAAAATCATATCTGAAGAACAAGTAGTCTTTGTAAAGGGGAGATCAATTTATGAGAATCTTTTATTAGCTCATGAAGTTTTCAATAAATTGAGACATTCAAAGGATATCAATGGGTTTCTAGCCATCAAGTTGGACATGGAACAAGCCTATGATAGTATGTGTTGGGCTACCTTAGAGAAGATGATGATGGAGTTGGGATTCCCTAACAAATTTCTTGGGCTTATTTTGGACTACATTTCCAATCCTAAATTCTCTATATTGATAAATGGGACAAAATCAAATTGGATTGAAGGAAGATGTGGATTTCGGCAAGGATGCCCACTATCTCCTTTTCTTTTTATCATATGCTCACAGCTTTTAACAAATGCTTTTTACAGCAAAGGAGTTGATTTGGGTGTCAAAATCTGCTCAAAAGCTCCTAGAATTACACATCTTATGTATGCAGATGATGTGTTGTTGTTCTCGGATACAAAACAAAAAAATCTGAAGAAGTTGAAGAACATTGTGAAGGATTACTGCCTATGGACTGGGCAGAGCATTAATAATCAGAAATCTTCTTTGATCTTTGGAAAGTCTGTGATGAGGAGACGGAAGAGAAGAATTACAAAGATGTTTGCTTTTAAAGTGGTGGAAGAAATTGATTATCTTGGAATCAAAATGGCATTAAGAAGACTAAAAAAGGAGGATTTCCAAATACTGTTGGATAAATCTTTTAAAAAAATCAATGAATGGGGAAATAGATTTATTTCATTAGCGGGAAAACTGTGTTTGGTAAATTATGTCCTGCTCACTTTACTGGTTTTCCTAATTTTTCACTCACTTATCCCAGTAAAAATCTTGATTGAATTGGAAAGAAGCTGCAGAGATTTCATTTGGAATAAAATGGACTAGAACCACAGATTGCATTATGTAGCATGGATTTACTTTGTACACCTAAGCTAATTGGCGGATGGGGACTTCAATCAACAATTACTAGAATGGGTCCAATCAGAGCTAAATTTGCTTGGAGTCTAATTGAGAATCCAAACTCTTTGTTAAATAGTAATCTGATTGCTAAATACGGTGATAAATAGTGGAATAAGGAAGAGATTAAAGGTGGTTCAAGTACATGGAAAATTAATAATAGTGGATGGAAAGAATTAAAAAAGTTTGTTAGATGGAAAATAATAAATGGCTCAAGCATTAATTTTTTTAATGATGTTTGGATTCTGGATAAGAATCTACTAAACTGGCCAGCCTTTGTTAATTGCGGTGAAGATGAGATTGCTACTCTTGATTACTTCATAGAGAATGGAAGATGGGATTTAAGGAAACTTGAATTCTTCTTTGGGGAAGAACTGGTAAAGCTTATCACAAGTTTGAAGATAAGCAGTAATGCCACTCATGATGAAATGGAGTTAAAACTGCAGCTCACGGGTAAGTCTTTATCAACAATGCTTATTGAGGACAGAATGAAATTCAATATGACAGAAGATTCTTATACATTGATTCATAAGCTCAAAGTTAATGCTCGGGTGGAGCTTTTTTTATGGAGGCTTTGCAGGGATGCGATACCTACTGAAGAGTTTCTCTTTAGAAGAAATATCTCAGGTAATAATCTGTGTCCTATGGGCTGCGGCATGATTAAAAACAGGGTACATGTCATTACTTCTTGTCTAATACTGGTGAAAGTTTCTAAATTATTATGTGAATGGGGATTCATAGTTCCAAAATTCTGCAATTGGAATGATTTCCTTATTCAAATCAGTAGTTTAACCGAGCACAACTTATTGACTACAAGGTTATATGCAATACTATTATGGATGGTTTGGAATAATAGGTGAAAAGATAAACATGGTAAAACTGGAAATAGTATTTGTATGATTGCGGTCTCGGTTTTAAGCTTCTTTAGCTCATCAAAACAAGGAATTTATTACTCAGATCACTGGGATGCTTATCGGTCCGAAGGACTGCTTTTAGATTATTGGCATCGTCCTCCACCTGAGTGGTACAAAATTAACATTGATGCAGCTCTTAAAGATAATTATATGGCCGGTGTTGGTGGAGTAGTAAGAGATGATAAAGTTAGATTTATATTTGCTTTTGGAAGGAAGAAATTACATTGGGATAGTGCTAATCTAGAATTATTAGCATTCAAAGCACTGAAGAATAATTGTCTAACTTGGAGACAAGATGTTAAAGGAATCATTGTGGAAGGAGATAATAAGAATGTTCTACAATTTCTTCAACAATTGTATATCAAACCGAAGACTATTGGTGAGAACATGGAAGATGACGATCTTTTATTCTTGAGTAAGTTTAATAATGTTATCTTTAATTGTGTAAGGCAGAATTGTAATAAGTTAGCTGATTATTGTGCTAACTTAGCTTTATCCTTGGATTTTGAGTGGGATTTATTTCTTACCAACAAGCTTCCTTCTTCCTTTGTCAAAATTGTAAAGGAAGAAAGTGAAAGGTGGTTGGTCACACATTAGCTTGTATCTAGGCTATTTAGTGCTTTCTTTTATATTTGATTGCTACTTAGCATTTCTAAAAAAAAAAGGTAGGGGTGTCAATTTCGGGTCATGGGTCAGGTTCGGTCCGAACCCGAAACTGACCTTACATTAATCGGGTTAGAGTCGACCTAACATGTTTTTTCAAATCGGTTGATTTTCTGGACCCGAGCCCCGACCCAACTCTCGAAAATAGCAATGCCGGCAGCAATAGTGGGCCGACGGTCGGCGGCAACAGAAGTCGATGAAAGTTGTCGACGAATGATGCGGGACGCTCGCGACTCGACACTGGAAATTAGTGTCAGGTTTTCAGACCCAAACCCGACCCGCTTTGGGTTCGGGTCAACCCAAACCCGAAATTTTTTGGTCGTATTCGGGTCATGTCCAATATTGACACCTCTAACCCAAGGAATGTTTACGAAACCCTTGATACATTCTCTTTACAAGCCCTTCACTTTCATTATACTCAAGAATGTCTTGCACTATCAGCACTATATGTCATGGTTGTGCATTAATGTCCTAGAGCATCATAATAAACTCTTGATCCTAAATTGTCATATAGCCATGCTTTTTTCTTCCCATTTAATGCCGTAAAAAAAATATGAACCGAATGTTTTCCTTGTGGTGAAGACAAATAGAGTATACAGGTGCATCATGACCTTTAAACGTGCATAGCCTTCCCCCTGTAGTTGCATCCCATACCTTAAGCATTTTGTCATACTATGCATGGTTGCTTATTTGTGGTTGAAAATGCAATATCATTAACACCTTCAATATGAGCATCAATCTCCAAGTGATGTCTAATATAATTACAACCATATTATGAATATACTTGCACAATATGATTTGAGTAAGCAACCCCAAATAAATTACCATCCAGACTCCAAATTATACGGTTAACTAACACTTCTCCAAGTTCCCAAACTTTAAAAGATTTGAGGATCAGTCTCTTCTTGAGCCGACGGGTGTGGAGTTTAGCTTGCATGGAAAGAGACCGACGAGGTGGAGGCTCTCGTGGGTAGCAGTGACGTTCAAACGCAGGGATTGAATGACATTCGGTCCTGCTTTGGCCTTGTGGAAGAAGTTTTGAGTGTGGTTTTTGTGAAGGATCGAAGTAGTTGGAGTTGGGGAGTCAAGCAGAGAACTCCACGTAGAGAGGTTATAGGCATGGGATGAGCAGAAATAAGTTCACGGTGTGGACAAACGAAGGAGCCAGCCAAGTCCTATTTTGCTTCATTGTAATCGACGACGAAGGCTCGCCCTTGCCGAATTCATAGGATTTAGACACAAGCTTAGTGGATTTTATAGGATTTAATCAGACATTTTTGGCAAAGATGAGGTTCGCATTAATTGAGATTTGAAATTTTATTTGTCTTTCGATTTCATTAAATTAATAATAATATTTAATAATAGAATATTATTATGGAATCAAAATAAAAGCAGTGCGATGATTTCCCCACAAAAGTATTGATTCGCAATCTTCTCGGACTCGCATCAATTTGTGCGCACAATTTTTGATGAGCATATCTATAGTGTTCTTGGGGTATTGATGATACTCGGAATGCAACAATAAATTTTATTTTGCGACTGAACATTGTTTGGGCAATGATGTGCTTAAATTTCCTCATTTTGCGTGTTATTTTCTTGGGACCCACATCGAGTTCACCATGTGATCTTAATTTAAAAAATTGATAGTAAATTTTTAGTATTGATAATGTTTTGAACGTAACAACGAAGTTCATTTTGCAATCAGTCATTATTTGAGCAACATTGAGCAATAATTTCTTCAAATTTTACACGTTACCTTAAAATGTGTTTCAATTTCCTCACACGGCCTTAATTGCATAAATTGATTATCACTTTTGGTATTCATGACATTCTAAATGCAATGGTGAACTCCATTTTGGAATCAAATGTTGTTTCGACAACATCGTGCGCTAATTTCTTCAATTTATGCATTGTCTCCATAGGATTCGTTCCAATTTATTTGGCAATTCCAATTGAACGAGTTTATAAAAATTTTTGGGTGTCGATGATGTTCCAGATGTAACGACAAAATTAGTTTCATGATTATACGTCATTTAGGTGAAGTCACACTTCAATTTTGAGTGTCAGTCGTTCATTTGGACAGATCTCGTCTTATTTGACTGTGAGAGTTCCCTACTTATGTGAATTGGACGTCTTGATTGTAATGACATAGTCTATTTGGCTATCGGATGTCATTTACTCTTTTTTATGTGAATTTATTTATAGGGGTAGACAAATGCTCCCCACTAAATGTTGTACGCGTCCAAAGTGAACCACATTTATTATATGTTGATTGACCCTATGGATCTCTAAATATTTATTCTAGATGTCACATCGAGGGGTTTCACTTTTTGAATCTTCGAGAGCCTATTTAGATGTCACGCTGAGGTATTCATTTCACGGATCTCTAAGAGCTTTATTTGGATGTTATGCTGAGAATTTTATTTTACAGATCTCTAAAAGCTCATTTGGATGTCAAATTGAGGGTTTCATTTTGAAGATTTCTAGGGTTTTGATTCCTTCTGCCTTGCGATTGTGCAACGGACATTGGTGAATGATTATCAGATTTAATTTTACTGACTTGTTAAGAGATTTATACCTCTTCTACCCTATGATTCTTACTTTTGTGGACTTGATGAAGGAGTATATGTTAGTGACCTAAACCCTTTAGGTTTATATTAGGTCAGTGGTGAGAAGTCATCATCCCAGAGCTTTGTACATCAAACTTATTAATAAAGAAATCCTCTTAGTTCAACCTTAAGTTTTATGTTAACTCTAAGATAATTTCTTCAGTTCTTTGCATTTTTCTTTAGTGGGCTCTATGAAAGAGTATATGCAAGTGACCTAAACTCTTTAGGTTTATATTAGGTCGGTGGCGAGAAGTCAACGGCCCAGAGCTTTATGCATAACAGACTTATTGATGATAGAATCATTTTTGTTTATCTTTAGGACTCATGTGAACTTTAAGATAACTTCTTTGGTTATTTGCTTTGTGCTTTGATGGAATTGTCGAAGAAGATCTTTAATCCTCGATTGATGCTTTATAGATTTACTAAAGGATTTGTAGGTTTTTGGTTTAGTGGGTAGTACCAAATATAGGTAAAACTTTGACCCTTAATAAGTTGAGAAGACTTTATTCTAGGCTACTTGAACTTATCATATTATGTTAACTGGGACTTAACAGCTTTTATCATCTAACTACTAAAATGAGGGTTCCTCTACTATGGTATTTCTTATGGTTTGTTGAGTAAATGAAGCTGGGAATGACTCGATCACATCTTGGCTTGTTGAGTCCGACCTCATATACTCGTTCAGGCTTTAACTTTAGTTATAGATAAATGAACCCCCCCCCCCCCCCCCCCCCCCAAGGCAGATTTATTGAAGTTGAAGATTTGAAGTCATCCTCATGGTTTGGGATCTCAGATCTTACACGCATTTGGTAGTTGTTCATCGAGACTTGTCCTTTCCATTGTAACTTTGACTCTCCAATCACTAAGGAGAATTTAGTGGACCACGACTACTTGAAGTCATCAAATCAAATAGTCCTTTGCCATATTACAATCCCTTCTAATAGGTTGACAAAATGGGGGTTCCTATACTACAACCTTTCTTATAGCTTGTTGAGTAGACAGAGCTGCGACGACTTAGCCATATCTAGGCATGTTATGTCTGACCTCTTACAACCATTCAAACCTTAAGGGTTAGGGTATTAAAATACTATAAGCTGCTATGGCCCAACCTGCTGGAGTGTGCAGCCTCGAAAATCTTCTTTCTTGACCTTTTAAGCCTTGGAATGTGGAAAAGGCGATGCCCTAATTTTTTTTGGAGAATTGCCCATATATACTTTGAAATAGAAGTCGTCATATTCCTTTTCTTAAGAAAATATTCACATTCGATAATTTTAAATATTTATTTAGGAATCTCATTGCAAAGCATATTGTCGACTCAAATAATATATTTAATATTTTTATTTAGGGATCTCAGCATGATTTCATCCTCAAATAATATATTTTAGTGGTTTTTCTTTTTAAATATTTATTTGGGAAGCTCAACATGTAGTATCATGTTAACCCAAATAATATATTTTATGGTGTTTAAATATTTATTTTAGGATCTCAACGTGAAGCACAATATCGACCCAAATAAATATTTTGAAATGCTACCTATCATTGAGGGCAGTTATGAGCATTGTCACTTTAGCCACTGGTTAGAGCTAACAGTTATAGAATTCCAGGATTTTGGTTTCCTACTATCCTATACTCTATGCAGAGGTCTTAATATAAATTTGCACATTTTGGATTTTAAATGATATTACCAAATATAGATAGTATCTTGATTCTTAACTAGTTAAGGAGACTTTAATCTAAGTCTCTTGAGTTCACTAGATTAGGTGAACTAGGATTTTTAGCTCTTTATTCTATAGTTGGTGAAATGGGGGTTCCTCTTCTGTGGCCTTATTTATGACATGTTAAGTGGATGGTGCTACCCACAATCCAATCATATTTGGACTTCTTGAATCAGACCTCTTACACCCATTTAGGCTTTAAAGTAGAGCTATGAGAAATGCGCTCCCTAATACTGAATCTACTAAAGTTGGTAGATTTAGAATCATCCTCTGCGGTTAAATATTTTGGAGCTTATGCTCATTTAGTAGTTGCTCGTGACTCACACCTCCCACTTGAAGTTTGATTCTCTGGTCGATTAAGAAAATCTTGCAGATTACATAAACTTAGTGAGTTAAATTATTCTTCGTACTTCTTACATTCACTTCTAATGGGTTGCAAAGTGGGGTTCCGCTACTATGACTTTTCTTATGGCATTTTGAGTAGACAAAAGTTGCCAGTGATTCGACCATATTTGGGCTTATTGGATCTGGCCTCTTACAATAGCATTTTAAAATATAAAATGTATGTATGTCATTGAATACATATAAAGTACATGATTCATTAAATGAATAATCATCCTTATGAATGGTTCTTAATCATATATTGACCGTTGATCGGTGGCATGGGCCTCTAACCATGCAAGTAGATAAGTTGGTAGTCTCCTCTTTGGTACATGTTCTCGATGACAAAGGAACCTTCCTAATTGGATATAAAATTGCCACTATTTTTTTGGTGTGGGAAAATTACCCTTCTCAGCACCAAGATCAATTCCCCTACTTGAAATACTTGATGACACACCATCTAATCAAATGATCTTGCCATCCTTCCTTAGTATATTTACAAGTTCTATTGAGCTTACAGTCTAATCTCATCGAACATGTCTAGCTCTTCTTCTCAATGGAGCATTTTTCTCCTATGTGAGATCATGCTTGATAGCTACCTAAAGAAATGACAACTCAAACTCCAATGGCAGCACCACTTCATCTTTAAATACTAGTGGATAAGGATTAGCTTTGGTTGGCATCTTGTAAGATGCACAATAATCCCATAGAACTTTCGCCATCTTAGTGTGTAACTCTCTTTTTTTCTTGGTGAATATTTTCTTCAACTGCTTTACCAATGTCTTGTTGAAGGATTCCACCAATCCATTTTCCCTTGGGCTCTATATTAATGAGTATTGCCAATCAATTTTATGATGATCGATAAACATGTAAATTTTAGCGCTCTTAAATATTATTCCATTATATGAGATTACACGGCGTGTTATACCAAATCTATAGACAGTGTTATGGGTGAAGAAAGTAATCACATGGTCAGATGTAACTTTTTTAAATGGAGTCATTTTTTATTATTGCTAGAATGAAGTGGTGTTCAACTGATGATGATGGATTTATTGACTCAATTATATATGTGCCTTAGTATTTGAATAGCCAGGATGCTACTGTAGGGTGTAGTGGATTTGATGGCTAATATATAACATCACTATGAATCTGACACTCATAAAACATATTTTCATTATCAATATAATCATACGCCATTATTGGCTAGTAATAACACATTCTCTTAATTTTAACAATCATCTTGGGACCTAACTGTGTGTATCACAAGGTTCTTCATGGACTTCTGCTACCACTCCATTAGCTTCCTTGCTCCCTAGACATCTAGCCATATTTGGTTAAGAGGTCATCAATACAATGTGTCATTAACAAATATATATCGTTATGCTCTCTTTTAGATGTGTGCAATTAGAGAATTATCTGCTGAGATTTTGTTTCTTTAAAATAATTGGTGAAAATTTCAACTCCAATCATCTTCTTCTTCAATTTCTAAGAAATATAACCACGACTCCAAGCATCTATTGGATTTACATCTTTTGATTACATAGTATTCTTCTGGTTGATTTTCAAGTTTTACTTGTTGGGAAGGTTGAGGATCATCCAGAGTTGTATCCAACTAGCTTGAATTTGGTATTCCCTTTGCCTATGAGAATTATAATATTATTGGCTCAATGACCTGACGAGTTTAAACTCTAATCAATATAGGCTCCTCTTCATTCATTTTTGCCATCTCTTTAGTTTTTTTTTAATCAAGAAAGCTAAAGAGCTTTATTAATATAAAGAAAAAACTGCTTCACACTCTACAAGCATCCGACTCCTTCTCTAACAAACTAATAAAGGAAGGAGGGATATCGCTCAAAGTAACATCATTCCAAAGAAAAGAACTAAAGCAGGCATAGTTGGCACAAAGATCAGCTAACTTATTGTTTCTCCTATCTACACAATTAAAAATAACAAAATGAAAATCTTTAGTAAAAGATAGGTCTATAAAATCATTACCACCTTTCTCCACCACTCCCTTGATGAATTTGATAACATTCATGTTGTCCCCTTCAATGATAAGACCTTTGTAGTCCAACATCCATTCTTTAATCACAAGCTTAATAAGAAGGATGGATTGAAGTTCTAAAGCTGCTGCATCATAGTGTATAAGATCCTTGCTAAAAGCCAATAAGAACCTCCCATAGTGATCTCTAAAAACTCTGCTGATTCCAGCCTTGTAGAAGTTGTGTAGACTTTGATCCAATTAGGTGGAGCATGCCAAGAATTCAGCAACCTAGGTGGTTGGTTAGCTCCCTCGATACCTGAATTTAAGCAGCTAAAAGTTTTTAACACTGTAATACTACATACTGCATTAGAAGCATTCATCACTGGACTGTAGACTTTCCCCTCATGAACACACATATTCCTTGCATTCCATGAATGATAGATCATGTTACAAAATAAACTCACCATCCATGAGTTCTGAGAATCCAGCCATTCATTACAAGCTTCCATGGAACAAAATTTTGGAATACCAAAACCCTATTTATTCAAAACTTCCATCACCTCAATTAACTTCATGCACCCATATATAATGTGATCAATGTCCTCAACCTCCTCACACCCTCTAGGACAATTATCAAACCCTTGTAATCTTCTATAGTAGAGAAACTAGTTTATTGGGATGGCATTATTGAGCAACCTCCACAAGAATAACCTCACTCTCAGATTTAATTTTACACTTTCAAACCATTTCCTAGAAACAATCTCTAATTTATCATGATCCATGGCTTCAGTGGCTAATGCTACTATAGTTTTACTAGATAGATTAAGCAAGAGCTGTATACAATCTTCACCTAAATCATTTTGTATATTAATAGAGTTGATCAGACTAATCAATTCTTCCCCAAAGAACTACTTCAACTTATTCGTGTCCCAGTGTCCATCACTTATGAAACTATCCACTGATAAGTTGCCACCTTCCATTGGGTTGACAAAAGTAGGCCACCTCAGCAAACTTTTATCCAAAACCCTAATGTCTTTGAAAGCATTGATAGCCTTGCCATTTCCAGCTATCCATCTGACAATTGGTCTCAATAATTTACCTCCATTACATATCAACTTCCATGAAATTGAACCACTTTTCTTAGCTGATTCTTCCTCCAATATTGGCCTGTATTTTGGAAACAATATATTATACATAAGGGACTCCTTCTCTTGAATATACCTCCACGCTAACTTGGCCCTCAAAGGCCCAGCTTTCTTTGAGCAGGAATTGATACCAAGACCTCCCCATCTTTTTGGTTTGCACATTAAGTTCCAACTAACATAGTGTAGACATGCAGTCCCGTCACTCTTATCCAAATGTATTTCCTGCATAGCTTATCAACCTCGTATAGAACTTTCTTTGGAACCAATGAAAGGGTTGGGAAAGATAATAAAACAGATTTAACCAAAGAAATCCTTCCAACAAGGGAGATGAGCTTACCACCCCAAATGCCTAGCATGCTCAATGCTTTGTCAATAATAAACTTGAAGTCTGCTCTAGACAACCTCCTCAAAGTCACCTTGATTCCCAAATAATAAAATTCTTGAACTTCCCTTAATTTCATGGCTTTGCATATTTTCTTCCTTCTCCTTGTCTTCATGGATTTTCCAAAAAGGATACAAGATTTTTGCAAATTCATCCTTTGTCCCGTCCACCCACAAAAGTCCAAAAGAATCTCTTTAACAATCTTAACTGATTTTAATTTAGATTCAGAGATAATAATGATGTCGTTGGCATACAATAAATGAGATACCTTAGGTTCTTTTGAAGAAATACCAACCCCTATAGAGCTTCCTTTCTAAAAGAAGTAGTTGGAAAGAAGTTGTGCACACATCACAAACAGGAAAGGAGAAAGAGGGCACCCTTGGCTAAATCCACACTTGGCTTCAATCCACTTTGAGTAGGAACAATTAACAAGCAGAGAAAACTTAGGGCCAGTGACACATTCAATAATTAAATTGGCATAACTGATTGGGAATTCAAAATAATTCAAAATTTTAATCAATGTTGGCCACCCCATGGAGTCATAAGCTTGCTCCAAATCAATTTTGAAGGATACCAACCCCTTGGATGATTTGGAATGCCTAAATTTGTGAAAAATTTCTTGTGCCACTAGTACATGATCCTAGAGGGATCTACCTATCATAAAAGCCACTTGTTCCTTAGAAATTATCTTAGGGATCACCATCAAAAGTCTATTAAGAAGCATCTTAGCCACTATCTTATAGACTGAATTGCATAAACCTATGGGTCTATAGTTGGAGTGAGATAAAGGAGTATTGACTTTAGGAATCAAAATAATGTTAGTAACTTTCCAACCATCATTCACTTACCATATTTGAAAAAGTGATCCATAGCTTTCCATAAATCGAGTTTGATGATTTGCCAATAGTGTTTTAAAAAAGAGTAAGACATACCATATTGGCCCGGTGCAATGTTCCTCCCTAGCTCCTTGATAACCTCCTCCAATTCTTCAAATGAAAATTGTCTTCTCAGCATTCTTTTGTCTTCATCATTCAAAGCTATCAAAGACAAAGACCATCCCTCCAAATCACAATTCTTGAACTCCCATTTGTTGCTATAATACCGGAACAACACCTCCTCAACTTCTTTTTGGTCTTTAACCATCAAGCCTTGTTCATTTCTGATTTTATGAATGTAGTTAGCATTCCTCCTAGCACTTGCATAAGCTTGGAAGAATCTTGAGTTTGAATCCCCTTCCACCATCCACTTCACCTTGGATCGTTGTTTCCACCATATGCTAAGCCGAGCCAATACTGAACCTCCTCAGGAATGATCCCATCCTTAGCTTCCAATTCCTGCAATCTCAAAACTTCTGCTTTCAGCTCCTTTTTGGATAAGTTCAATGCCTTGAACTTAGCCTTGCTCCAAAAATGAAAATCCTTTAAGGTCCCCTTAAACTTTTGGTTTAGGGCTTGGGAAGGATCTCCCCTTGCATTTCTCTTCTAGCAAGGATTCTCTCACAACTGCAATAGACATAGGAATTGAAGTCCATACCTCTTCAAATCTTAATGCCTTCTTGTTTGGAGGGATGAATTCCAATAGATTTAATAAAATCGGACAATGGTCCGAAGCTATCCTCGCCAAATGTCTCACCATTAGTCTATGAGAAGAGTTAAAGGCTGCTGCGTTAACAATGCATCTATCCATCTTCTCAAGGATTCTCTCAGCCCCTCTCTTGTTGTTGCACCATGTATACTTGGGCCCTACACAAGCCACCTCATGCAAATCAATACAAGTGATGAAAGTCTTCATCTCCCTCGGACCCAGGCCAAAAAACAAAATCTCTTCCCCCTTTTTTTTCCTCCTTGGACAACAAACAGTTAAAGTCACCCCCTATAATCATAGGGAAGACTTCTTTCTCTATAGGATTAGCCCTTGAAATCTCCCTCATTCCTGCTGCTCCTTTCATAGACCCAGCTAAGGATTTATTTAGAGCCAAAACAGGTTCCTCATAGCTCACCTAACAAAATTTCTCCAAATGTCCAATCTTACCACATTTGAAGCAAGTGTTTGGCATTGTTTCATAACAGAATTTTTGATAAAACTTCCCCAAGGAACCTTCAACCCAAACTCCTAATGGTAGCTTGCCATCCAACTTGATTCAAACACATACTCTGGCAAACTCGTGCCTCATCCCACTGAAACATGTTTTCATCTATCAGAAAAGGAGCAACAACCTTTGATGCGATCCTACAAACGTTGATTATGTTCCAACTTTGTAGAGGGAGGTTTGGTAGCCTAATTCATACTGGTGTCGTCAATCCTTTCAAAGAAGAGGGATGAAAATCAGGGGACCATTTATACAGACCGATTATGCTTCCATTCACGTACCAGGGTCCACTATTTAGGATTGAATCCATAGCTTATTGTTCTTCAAAGGCACATAAGACCCAGCCACCACTGAGCAAGGACATATGGAATCTACCATACTGATTCTGCTGCCTCCTTAGCTCTAAACCAATGATATGGTAAGGAGCACTGTCTCCAAAAACCTTAACTACAAGAGATTTCTGTAATCTGTCCGAGTTCTCAGCCTCACTTTGTTGATGAAGTTTCACAACACCATCTTAAGAAAAATTTTCCCCATAATCAAAATCAATTGTTTTAAAATTCGGCTTCATATTCCAGGCATTCATCATTGATTTGCTTGGTTGAGGAGGGATAATGGACTCCATGCCTTCCTTAGTTTTATAATTTCCCAACATTGCTGATTCACAAACTCTAACATTCTCTAGGTCTTTCTTTGTTTGTTGGACTCCATGAAAAACATCTCCATCTTTATGCATCTCCAAGAACATACCGCCAGTTCCACCCGATAAGATCTCATTTATAGTCTTCATCTTATTAAATCCAAATGAGGAGCCCTTCGAAGATTCAAACATTTCTTATGTAACCACATTCCCGCTATCTTAACGAACTGCTATCTCATCACTTTGATAGAAATCCTTGTGTATAATGTTAGATTCATCGAACATTATTTTCTTTCCTTTGCCAATGCATTCCAACTATTTTTTTGGAGATTGATGACCTCCCTCATTAATCACCAGAGGTTTAGCAGGTTTAAACCTTAGATTGGACTCTCGATCAAACACCATGTGAGCATCGCCGAAAGCTAGGGGCAAAGCACTTTGGTTGATGCGAGGAAGTATTCTAATCGCAGACGATACAGGGAGATGACTATCTTCGACGTCGGAGGAAGGAGGCCGCCATTCGTCCACCACCATCAGAGGAGATAGTAATTTGCGGGAAGTCAAAATTTCAAAATACTATTATTTTCTCTCTCTAAAAATGGGGAGATTCTCTCTCTTCACTTTGAACGAACCCTCTCTTTGGCTAATTAGTTAGGTAATTTTCTTTGCCATTCTGACCTCGAGGAACTCAACTATCTTAAAATATGGAATTTGTTTCAAATGCTCGAGATCTCACCAGTGGTAATGTGCAAACTCAAGCTTACAAATCTTGTAGATGCCTAGGACTTGATTTATCACAAGCTGAGAGTCTCTGAAGATCTAAAAATTCTAGATTCTAAGTAAAATGAAAATATCAAAACACATTATTAGAGCCTTATATTCATCTTCATTATTAGTCCGAGGTTTAATTATATTAAATGAAAATCTCATCATATTTTTCCTCTAGTGCTATAAAAATGAGATTGATGCTAGCTCAAGCTTCTGCTAGATTTGGAGATTGGATAGATTTAATCGATAAATCTCCATCGAAATACATCTCCCAGAATTAAAATTTCTCCTTTTCCTTGACTTTTACAGTTTATTCAATGGGTAAATCATGGTTAAGTAGAGAAATTATGGGAATTGGAAGTGCAACTAGAAAATCTATAAAGACTTGTCCCATTACTACCTTTGTGGCATATATGTGATGTCAAACTATAGTAGTATCACTACCCACCTAGCTCAGTACCTATTAATGCTAGTTTATCATTAAGAGCTTTAGCGGATCAATCTTTGATATAAATGTAATATTAATAGACAACATTTAATGATGGATTTCTGCTAATAATGCTTCAACTAATGTAATAGAGCACATTCTCTTTTCCCTCTTCATTGTGTTAGGATAATAATGCTTTGATGGACTATTTTAGTACTATCGTATACAGTATAAGAGGCTTTTCTGAAATTGGTGCTTCCAGAATGGGTAGGTTTAATATGTATCTCTTGATACCAATAGAAGTTTCTTGGTAATCTCTATCTGATATCTTTTTTCATGAACTTCAAAAATAGCTAGCACCTACCCGATAGACTTGATATGAATTATTGAATGAAAGCTATTTATCCTTACATAAAGCAGAGTTAAGGGATGTTCTTGGGTAGTGGTATCTTCTTTATTGCCTTAATTTTATTGGGGTCAATCTTGATTCCTCGATGACAAATGATGTATCCCAAAAATTTACCTGAGGAGACCCCGAAGGTGCATTTTAGAGGTTTTATCTTCAGATTAATTTTTTTGATTCTATCAAATATAATCCCTAGATAACTTAAGTGACCTTTTCAGTTCATGCTCTTGATGACAATGTCATCTACGTAACTCTTGATCTTCTTATGTATTAATTCATAAAAAAATATGTGTTATCACCCATTGATATGTGGCAACAGCATTTTTTTGGCTGAATGGCATGAACATGTAGAATTATATGTCGATATATATTATAAATGATGTTTTAATTTATTCTTTAGGCGCTATCTTAATCTGTTTATAACCAAGCATTCTGTCCATTAGTAAGAACATGTCATAATTGGACGTGTTGTTAAATAAAATTTTCTAATAGTGGGAGGGAAAATCGTATTTTGGACACGCCTTTTTGCTGTCGCAAAAATTGATATAGATAGGGATCTGACCATTCTTTTTAAGGACAAGGATGATATTGGCAATCCAATTGGCATATTTTTCTTCTCGGATGAAGCTCGATTTTATAAGCTTTTTAGTTTTTGTAATCACATGTTCTTCAATTTGTAATATCATTTTCCTTAGAGCTTATTTAATGGGTGATGCATATGATTTTATAATTAATATGTGAACTGGTACATTATGGGGTAATCCGGATATCTCAACATACACAACACAAAGCAATCCCTGAATTCACAGAGAAGTTTCATTATTTCTTCAACTTTCCCTTCTAGAAAAAGAATACTCATGAAGGTAGTGCGAGGGTTTTCCTCAATATAATATAATATAGTTGAAAAGTTATGGGATTTCATGGACGGTTCTTCAAGGTGTTGACCATCGAGAACATTGTATATTGAGGTCATCTTTGGGACCAACTTTTGATAACTTTCTTTAATACTGGATCTTATGGATACACACTAAATGCCACACCATTATTTTGAATATACTTTTCCTCTAGAGATGTTGGTCTCCATATTTATTTACCCTTATGTCGAGAACTTTTGGAGGTGAATTCTTAGATATGCGTCCAAGTATCTAACCCTGAAACTCACTGTACATACTTGATTCTTTCTTTTCTCCACCATCTTAATAGATAGTTGCTTTTCTATCTATTGGGACCATTCAATGATGGCATTTTTTAGACATAGGTTGCAAGTGTCACGTCCTGATGTTCATCGTATAGAGATCAACATTATCATTATTTTTTTGGTACTACTATATCAATTATATGACTATATCACTTAGGAAAACTCGATGTCCTTATAGCAATGGTGTAGTCCGTTTGGCAATTGGAGGTCATTTGACCCTTTAATTATGAATTATGTCAACGCATGCATTAACTTTTTCGAGTGAATCAATGTATTGGGGTTAATAACATGCATTGTAGGACAACAACAAAAAGATTTATATTATTACCAATTAAGAGAGCTTAAAGAGAAGTCCTTAAAAAAGGCCATAATTTTTAACTTTTCATCAAAGATCGTTCAGGACAATTTGTTGAACATCCTATACTATTAGTTTAAAATCAGATTATATTGTCCAACATATAGTTTGGGACTTTCATGTTATAGTAGAAATATAACTGATCGTCCAGGACAATGCTTCGATCGTCATCTATGATTAGTTCAAAATCAGACATTATCATCCTGCAGATAATTTGGGATGTCCATGAGATTTAAGAGAAAACTAAGGTTTTTCTTATAGTATCCTGTATAATTTTACGATCATCCCGGATGATATAATTGATTAAGCTAACCTTAATTACTTTCTTAATCACTTGATCAATTCAGGCATAATTGGTACAAATCATTTAGGACGATCAGGATCATCCTGTATGATTAGTGCAAATTTAAGAGTTTTAAGATCTTGCCTAAATGAGTTTGGCAGTTGGTTTTTATGATTTAAGCATATCATCCAGAATGATGGGAGAATCATCCAGGATGATCTGCTTAATCAAGTTTATATGACCCAGATGCCCTAATTAGGGTTATGAGCTGAACAAATCAACCAAGATGATCCAAAATCATCCTATACAATTTGGTCAGAAAAATTAATTTTTTCTATCTCCCTTAACTCATTACCATGAGTGTGTGTTTCAAATGTTACTTAGCTTCAGGATCCACCATATTACAATTGACTCAAGAAAAGATAGAACATACATTAAAATTACAGACTTAACTCAGTCCTAGTCTACCTGACCTTGAGCTTGCTTGAGAGTGAGCTTGTGGACCTTAAATGTTTGTATTCAACAGAGAAAACAATAATGCAATGAACTTTATTTATTACGAGATAATATAATAAATAAAAAATAATAATATTTGTTATCATTAAAATCACAAGACTTGAGCCCAGATCTACAATAAGATCTAATCCAAAAGATACCAAGAATGCATCTTCATTTTTTTATTTATAAGATTTAGAGTGTTAAAAGAAATAATATAGCTTGGAAAATAAAAAAATAGTACAAATATAATATATGATGTTATCATAGACACATGTCCTAGTTGATCAGCATTCACATGGATCTTTGCTTTTAATTAGTCCTTTGGTCTTGAGGGTGAGTATATTATGCAGGTCTTCATGAGTGAGTGTGTTGGGAAAGACTTCTAGTCATGCATGTTGGGTGAGTCTATTAAGGTGAATCTTTTGGATATGGCAACGAGTCTACAGAGACAAGATTTAAATCCCTAAAAGAAAAAGGGTTATTCTTCCTTGGTAGATGCGGTTATAGGATAAGGATTACATAAGATTGAGAGATCATAGATGTAGCCTTTGAAGTGTGCTTACTTCCTAGAGTTGGACTGAGGATGTTAATGGTAGCCAAGTAGCCTTGATTGTGGGAGATAACCATTTATGAGTGGTTCATACTGAGATGAGTAAAATTTGATGCTTGGATGAGTTTAAATGAGTTTTTCTAGGAGACGTGCTAAAGATGATATCTTCTCATTCTAGCATGTTTGAACAATTCTTCACATCATTGTCTCTCTTGGAGAGTAAATGTAAATATATGAAGTAGTGCAAGTTAGCTTGTTGGCTAACTATTTTTTGCATGATGATTACGTCTCAAATGGATCAGATCAATTTGACATCTCATGAAAACATGTTAGATACTAATGAAGTACTAACAATTGTATGTAATAGGATACATTTAGTTTTCGAATTAAGTTGGCCCTATGAAGAGTGAGTTACAAAAAAGATAAGTGAATTAAAAGGCAAGCATTATGAGCCAGCATAAGTTATTGATCTGTATTTACTATGGTCTTCATATAATATAAATTCTACATTATGACTTTGATTAAACCCTCAACACTATCTTCACTTATAAGTAATTTCTTAAGGGCACAAAACCATTACATTATCATCTCCAATCCTCTTGTAGTTGTGATAGGTTCACTCAAATGGAAAATTTTATCCCTATGATGTTCGTTGAATCTAGCCTTAAGAGGATATAGAAAGTTTTCATGCATAAAAGTAAAAATGGGATTTTTTCTTTTTCCTTCTAACGAAATTTCATGTGGTTTTCTTAATTTATGGAGATATGATATTGCTTCATTTTTAATGATTGAATCTTTTTCGCAATAACTGATTGGTGAACTAAATATTATAAAAAAGGGGTCAAGATGATTTTGATTGTGTATGGGAGTAAGGATATCTATAGAAGGAGAATTTTATGGAATAAACTGGAGTTTTATTCTTCTAAAGAAATTCCTTCTATTGTAGGAGGTGATGTCAATTGTATTATATCTCAAGAGGATAAAAGAGGAGGAAAAAATTGATCTTTCCCAAGGTCCTCATGAAATGAAGTTGTTTATGACTAATAATGATTACCATGGTGTAAGTGTTATGGGTCCTAAATTCACATGGTGTAACATTAAGGATGAAGGGGATTACTTTTGTTGAAGATAGAATATCATGTCTATATGTGAAAACAACCATGACTCTTCTAATAAGCTAGGATTACTTTTGTTGAAAACGTTTATCATCTTCAATTCTATAATGAGTGAACTACAATTACACATGGCTAAAGCCATGCTGATGCAGATGGTAAGACTCTTTTTGGGATTTGGATCTTAGGCAATAGAAAAGCATATTCATATCATTTTTCTCTTAGATAATCCTATTTCATATGCAATCCAAAGGAATTAATTCCAGTTTGTTATAAAATATATATAATTTGTAACTCCCCAAATCCTCAAGAACTTTTCTATATTACCAATTATATATTCTAACATGGATGGAAGCCAAATAAAGTGTTCTTTAAAAGTTTCCTATTTTATAAATTTAATAGGTCTTACTTTACAATGTTAATTAAGTAGCTCGACCATAATAATAACATTTGCCTTAATTATCTTTGAATATCATTAAACCTGTTCTCTTATTAAGAAATAATACATTTATATTCTACAAAAAACTCTATAATAAACCTTAATGCATCACAATAATCTTAAATTGTAATCATATAAATATAAATTTCTGGATTACTTAAATTATTATGTAGCCTTTTTTTATCTATTGAATTGTTTAAACTATGATGTACTTATAGTGTCAAATTCAATGTCTCTTTCAATTAAGTTCTATTAACAGCTTAATCATCTATATTTTAGATAATAATAGCTAGTTCTTATCAATCAGGTATAGATAATCAATGAAAAAAAAAGGATATGTTGGTATGTTCTTTTTGTTAGAGGGATTGCTGAAATCTTAAGTTAAATACTTCTCATTTTTATGCCTTTTTTAAATGCCACATTATACATAGTGTTTGCTAGAAATACCTTGCATACATGGTATTTCTCTTAAGAAGGAATTATAATATCTTTCTTTAGTATCTATACTCAAAATATATAATAGTTTCTTCCCCAAAGCTCACTAACATAACAAAATATTATTTTCTTCATATGCAGAAATTTAATAAGATAAGCCACCTCAACTAATTAATTTTTATTTCTTTATTTTTTTTTTTGAAAAATGCATAAAGATATTTATTCAATCAACAAAATACAACTAGATTCCTCCTTCAACAAAGCTAAGAAAGAAGGAGGAATATTATTACAACCAACATCTTGCCAAAAAAAAAAAAAAATCAGAAAGAAGAGCTAAGTTAGCGCATAAATAAGCTAACTTATTACAATCCCTTTTAGAAAAATGAAAATTGACTTGTTTAAAACCTATAAGAAAGTCTAAATCCTTAGGATT
The DNA here is from genome assembly GCA_016618105.1 of Dendrobium huoshanense. NCBI lineage: Eukaryota > Viridiplantae > Streptophyta > Magnoliopsida > Asparagales > Orchidaceae > Dendrobium > Dendrobium huoshanense. The sequence continues at coordinate 52,778,038 of CM028351.1, forward strand.
TAGAAATTCTTCTGAGATCATAGACTTATTAAGAAAGTTCTAAAAAAGCAAGATAGCATTATGATTATCTCCTTCTATCACAATACCCTTGGCATCAAACATCCAATCTTGAACATAATTCCTCAAAGCAAGGATTAATAATATCTCAACTTGCAAACTATCCTAATGATGACAGCTGAAACCAAATGCACCTAGGAACCGACATTTGTAATCTTTAAAAACTCCACCTATGCTCTTTAAAGAAGCATCCACATTAATCTTAATCCAACTAGGAGGTGAAGGAAGCCAAAAGGAATGACACAGCACATTATGTTGATTAACTTTCCAGTTCTCCCAGAACAAATTTGCGTGAAAAGAGGCAACTGCATAAGTGATAGAACTTACTGTAATGAAAGAGAAGCTATCTTCGTGATCTCCACGAACAATTTTGTTTCTGCTTTTCCAACAAAAAAATACCACAAAGAAATATAGATTACCAATGAAAGGATTCAATACCACCAGATGCCACATTAACCTCTTGCAATCATTCAGAGAATTACTAGCTAGAACCAAGAAATTCCAAGCAGTAAGTCGCACCAAGACCTTTTAATCATATCATAATGCCTTGCAACATGTTCAGCATTTTCAACATCTTCACATCCTCTCGGGTAGCCAGCATATTCAATTATTCTTTTATGCTGAAGGAAACAGTTGGATGGGATAACATCTTTACATACACGCCACCAAAATAGGTCCACTTGCGGTCAACTTTTTTATTCAGGTCCAGTACTCATCTTCCATATCATCTTCAAAAAAAATTTCAAAAGCTAACGCAGCTACTGATTTCCCTGAGCATTTGAAAATCAATTCCATTTGGTCTTTAATAGCTTATGAGTAGATAGGAATCGAAAGAATTAGTTCCACTAGTTGTAGTCTGAAGCATTATTTAAGCTTTTCCACATTCCATTCCCCATTTGAAATAAAAGTTGAAAGAAAAGATGAATATTGATTTAAATCATATATAAAAGTTGGCCATCTATTAATACTCTTCTCCAGAATCCAAATATCCTTAGTAATGTCCACCTCTTGACCATTATGAATTATCCATCGCATAATAGGATGTAGATATTTTGCTCCATACCCAATAATCTTCCATGTTGAGGAGTAACTACGTCTACTCCTCCATTCCATAAATCATATCCATATTTGGATATTAATGTCCTGTTAAGAAGAGATGAAGGATTTTTAATGAAATTAAGAGCAAACTTAGCCCTCAAAGGCCCTACCCTCTCCAAAACTAACTGTACACCCCTTCCACCTTTGTTTTTCGGTTTTTATTTTACATCCCAAGAAACATAGTGAATAACATAGCCTCCATCCTTCTTATTCCATAAAAACTTTATGCACATCTTATCCAATTCATTCAAAACACCCATAGAAACTACTGAAAGAGTAGATAAAAATATAGGTAAAGATAGCAAAGATGCATTAATCAAAACTAATTTTATTGAGAGTGAAATGAATTTATTTCTCCACGTGTTGAGCATCCCAGTAGCCTTCTCAATCAGATTATTGAAATATGACTAACAAGCCTTCTCAAAGCAATTTTTATTCACGAAAAGTCCAGCTCATTAACCACATTTAGCCTCATTAACTTAGACAAGGATCGGACCTCCCTTCTTCTTACTAAATTGCCAAACAACATAGATGATTTGTTCAAGTTTATCTTCTGTCCAGTCCATTCACAGTAATTTCTCAAAATGGCTTTAATTTTTTTAAGCTCTTACTGTTAGCCTCATAAAAAATTGGTTATATCATTGGCATACATTAAATGAGAGATTAATGGAGCATTTGGAGATACCTTCCTACCAATCCTACCACCTCTTCTAGAGAACTTTTCAGTTAGTAATTGAGTCACATAATAAAAAGGTAAGAAGATAACAGACATCCTTGCCTAAATCAACATGTTGACTCAATCCAATTTGAATTGACACCATTGATCGAAATTGAATATTTTGGATTCTTCACACATTCCATAATAAGTTTGGAAAACTTAATAGGAAATCCAAACCATTGAAGGACTTGATTAAGTGTTGGCCAACACATGCTATCATATGCCTGCTCTATTTTAATTTTGATAACCACCAATCTCTTTTTAGATTTTGAAAATCTAAATTTATAAAATAACTCTTGAGCAAGTAGAATTTAATCTAACATAAGCTGTCCTTTAACAAAAGCATACTAGACATCTGAAATAATCTTTGGGAATAAATAATTCATTCTATTTAATAACATTGTTTCCGCAATTTTATAAATAGAATTGCAAAGGCTAATAGGTCGATAATTGGAAGGTAATAAAGGATTTTTTATCTTAATGATCAACACCACATTTGTCTCTTTCCAAGTAGGACACAAAGAACAAGAGTTAAAAAAAGAGTTGATACCCATCCACATGTCATCTTGGATTATTAGCCAATAAGCTTTCATAAAGGAATAAGTGATTCCATATTTACCTTGAGATTTGTTAGATGCCAATTGTTTGATAACAACCTCCAATTCTTCCCTAGAGAATTCTTTGTCAAGTATATTTATATCATCATCATCAAGCTTCTTAGAAGAGGAAGGCCAGCCTTCCAAAATACACTCCCTATCCCTCCATTTATTTTTGAAGAAATTTACAAAGACTTCTTCAATCTCTTCTAATTTATCCAAAACCAAACAGCAATTATCTTTAACTTGATTGATCCAATTACCATTTCTTTTAGCCGATGAAAAATGCATGGATGAACTTGGAATTAGAGTCACCATCCTTTAACCACTGCACTTTCGATCACTGTTTCCGCCAAGTACTGAGACATCATAGTGTAGAGTTAAGATCACTAACCTTGGATCTCAACAAAATCAACTTCCTTAAAGCTCCAAAATTTCCCTTTTTAAGTTGTCTTTCAACTTAGTTAATCCCTTATGCTTAGCTCTATTCCAAAAAAATAGAATCTTCAAAGTTCTTTTAAATTTTGTATTCAAAATTTTTGCAGCATTAGCTCCAACCGGTTTCTTCCAAGAATGCCACACAACTGATTGCGAAGCAGGATAAGATAGCCAAACATCTTCAAACCCTAGAGTTCTCCTCTTTCTAATCTTTGAAGAAAAGATTTGAAGCATGATAGGACAATGGTCCGTCGCTATTCTTGCCTCAAACCCCTACCTTTAAAGTATTTAATGCAACACAATTGAGGATACAACGATCCAACCTTTCCAAGGTTTGGCCATTTCCTATTTTGTTATTACACCAAGTGTATTTAGGACCAATAAATTCTATCTCATGAAAGTCACAATCTCTCATATAAGAATGCATGTCCTGAGATCCTTGAGAAAAAGAAAATTTTTTTCCACCACTCTTATCATCTTGGGATAATATACAATTAAAGTCTCCTCCTATAACTATAGGTCTTTTGTTTCAAAAAGAATCTATTTACTCCATAAGCTTCTTCTATTGCAACAATCTCTACTTCTATAAATAGTTTCTAGCAACCAAACACCTTTATTAGCAACATTAAACCCACCCACAACTACTTGAATAGATGCATCAACAACCAAAAAAGTAGCCAAGTCCGACCTCCAAAAAACCAAAATATCACCAGATAAACCCAGTGTAGGTAACAAGAAAAAATCCTACATATCACCTATAAATCTTTTAAATTCAAAAGGATCTATAGATGACATTTTAGTCTCAATAAGACCCACAAAAACAACATCATTATCCTTCACAATCTCCTTCAAATAAATGGAGACTTCAATTTTCCTAGCCCCCCTACAATTCCAAAAGATTATGGAACTCATTTGGGATTAGAAGTGGGATTTAACCCACTACCTCTCCTTTTCGCCAACTCACTCTTCATGTTTTTGGATGAAATACTAACATTGCCCAAGGACTTCAATTCTTTTTGCAACTTGAATTTGACCACTATCATACTTGCAACACTATCCTTAACAGGATGATCTTTACATTCTTTTACATCATCTAACAGTCCCCCCTCATCTCTATCATCCACCTTAGGTTCAATAATATTTATTATACTACCTTCGTTATCTACTGAGCCAAGTATATTAAGCATATTCTTATGTAAAACATGATTTGGAGACTACATCATCAAGAATAGTATTGTTTGAAATTTGAATTTGTTTATCTTCAGAATTAGGCATATCCACGGCTTCAGGAATCAAAGTTAGTTCTCCATTTATATTGGAATGATCTGTTAAGAGAGTAGCTACATAGCTTTTACATGTTTACATTTCTTGCAACTTGTATAGTTTTGATGATTCAAAATATTATTGTTATTTTCTCCTAACATTTTTTTGGAAGAATTATTTTTGCTCTTATGTGGACTAACATTTCAGGATAATCGAACTCCAGACTCATGAAGACTTTAAATTAAATTCAGTATAAGATAGTTTGTAAATTGAAGTCTGTATTTTTTAATTTATTGAGTTTGAGAGAGTGTAAATGTAATTGAGTAACTTAGCACACAAACACACTTGGGGAGATATTTAAAAGTCAAAATTTTTCTTAAACTGATTGTACGGGATGATCAAGTCAGTTATACCCCTCGGAGAGCAATGGAATGAAGAGGAATTGAGAAAAATTTTCTAAGTCCTGATCGTCTAGAAGAATTTTCCTATTCATCCCAGGATGATGTCCTCTTGATTCTCACTTTGTACTTATCATCCAGATGAAGTATATCATTCATCCCTGGATGATGTCCTCTGGATTCTCACTTTATACTGATCGTCCAGGAAAAATATACCATTCATCCTAGGACGATGTCCTCTGGATCCTTAAATTGAATAGATTGCCCAGACGATTCACCCCATTCATCCCAGGATGATATCCTCTAGATCCTTAAATTAAACAGATCGTCCAGACGATTCACCCTATTCGTCCCAGGACAAAATCCTCTATTCCTTGAAAGATTGGATTGTCTTGCAGTATCGTCCAAGCAAACTCTAGATATAACTGTTCGTATCAGACAAACTTAGTTCGTACGGGATGATGAGCGGGTATGAAGTTATTTCGTACCAATATACATTGGGTTCGTACTCAACATTTTTTAAAACTATTCGTACAGGATGAAATCACGATCGTACAGGACAATCAAGTGCGTACATAATTAAAAATTAGCAGTTTTTGGATGGTTTTTTGTGTCTTTCCTATATAAGGTCCACTTAAAACTATCTTATAATCTTTTTGGTCTTTGGTCTTTGGTCTTTGTGCTTACTAAAAGAAGTGTGAAGGAGAGAGTGAGAGAGAGTGTTTGAAGAAGAGTTCTTTCCATTGGAGCGTGAAGGATTCACTTGATACTCAAAGGTAAGGATATTAACTTTGTGAATTATGATTAATTCATTCTTTTCTCTTGTCCTTCTAGATTTCTTTTGAGAAGATATTTCAAGGAGATCCGGTTCTCTACCAACACTTGGTGAAGTGTGAAAGGCCAGAAGGTTCTCTGCTGACACTTGGTGAAGTGTGAAAGGATGGAAGGTCTCTGCCTATACTTGGAGAGCGTGAAAGGACGGAAGGTTCTCTGCCGACACTTGGTGAAGTGTGAAAGGATAAAAGGTTCTCTGCCTACACTTGGAGAGTGTGAAAGGACGAAAGGTTCTCTGTCTATAGTTAGAGAGTGTGAACAGTGGGAGGTACTCTGCCTACACTTGGAGGGTGTAAAAGGACGATGGTTCTCTGTCGCACCGGGTAGTGGTGGAAGAGAGTTTTGTGAAGGCTTCTCCGCCTTGCTGTGGGGGCAAAAGGAGAGACACTATTGGCATTAGTACAATACTTAGAGGGTGCCTCTGAGGAGTGGATGTAGGTCGTGTTTGACCGAACCACTATAAATCTTGTGTCTTTTATTTTCTGCTATTTTTCTTTTTTTTTACTTTACTTTTTCTATTGATCTATGGTTTAAAAATCTTTTTACAAAAAATCATTAAAGTTTTCAGCTGTTTAAAAATTAAAGATGCAATTTTTTAAATTACCAATTCACCCCCCTCTTAGTTAGCCGCTGGGATATAAGCTTAGATCTAATAATCTAATTCATATTGAACAAGTTTCAATAAGTGGTATCAGAGCTTTTTTTCAAAATCATAAGTTTAGATTACTTTTTGATTAATGTACATGGCTACATTTGGAAACCGAAATACACCTAAGGGTTACTCTATAACTAGATCTCCATTGTTTGACAATATTTCTTTAATTTTTGGAAAACACGCATGTCTATATTTTTACAATCACTTGATTAGCGTATGTGGATCTTAGTTGAGGAAGGATATACAAAATCAACTGGACTAGTTGATGGAGTTAGAGTTGAAATACCTTTTATGTACTGGACAGTAAAAGAATGTGACTTAGCACAACTAAATGCCAAATGCTTGAATAGTTTCTTTTGTTCTCTTAAATGAAAAGATTACATACGGGTTTCTAATTGTAAGTGTGGAAAAGACATATGGGATAGACTTTGTATAACTTATGATGAAACTAATGAGGTTAAATAATCTAGACTCAATATCTTATTGCATGATTATGAATTATTTTGCATGAAACCTAATGAATCTATTTATGACATGTACATAAGATTCACACAAATAGTTACCCCTTTACATGCATTAGGTAGGGAACTAATGAATGCTGAAATGGTTAATAAGATACTTCGTTGTTTGCCTTCCGCTTATGATGCTAAAATAACTCCAATTATAGAGTTTAAAGATTTTAACAGTTACTCTATTGACAATCTTCTTGGATCACTAATTGCTTATGAGCAAGGTGTGAGTCAAAGAAAGATTGATGTAGGTGAATCATGAAGAAAAAAGAACATAGAACAAAAAGTGGAGGAGTCAAAAAGTGAACTCTCACAACCTGAGGATGAAGACGACATTGCACGGATGACTAGACAATTCAGAAGCTTTCTAAAGAGGAATCATAAGAGATGCCAGCAATGGAATTGAGATAAATTTAATAAAAATGTCAAGGTATCAAATGATATTATTTGCTATGAGTCCATAAAACCTGGATATATTAAGTTAGACTGTCAAAAACTCAAAGCCACTCCTAGCAAGGAGAAGGTAGAGGAGAAACTAATTGTGAAGAAGGGCAAGAAGAAATTCTAAAGAGCTTTCTGGGTGAACTCAGCTTCAGACTCATCAGAGACTGAAAAGGAAAATGAAGTCACTAACCTATGCTTAATGGCCGATAATCTTGATAAGTCAGATCAAGAAGAGGTATGTGATCTGACTTACAATGAACTTTTTGAAGTTTCTAAACACATACATGATGCATATAAAAAGTTAAAGAAAATGCATACTAGTCTGAATTTAAAATTTCAGGAATTATAAAAAGAAAAGAAAATCCTTAGAAAAGATCATGTTTTAATTAATGACAATCACAAAAAATTGCTTAATGAGTTTGACGATTTGAATAAGAACCATGAAAGTTTTAAATCATCCTATGCAGAACTTGAAAAATAATTTAAAAATTTTAAGGATCAATATGAGAGAAAAATCTATAGGATAAAATATACAAATCAAATTTTAGAAGATATGAATTCATTTTACAAACTGAAGATAAAAGCTCTCGAGGAAAATAGGATACCCCCAAGACTTAAAGATTTCATGAATCCTATTTTGTATCCTAAATTTATGCAATGCTTAAATAGACAGAAAAATTTTAGAAGATTAAGAAACCCCTTTCCAGGAGTCAAATGTCATAATTATCGATTGTTTGGACATATAACTCACACATGTACTTTGAAGAAGAAAACTTATTTGGTGTGGAGACCTAAGATGCATAAATATAGACATATCATACATGCATCGGGTTATAAATATCCAAAAGGAGAACCCAAACTTGTTTGGGTTCCCAGGTCTAACGTGTGATAATTTTGCAGGGTTGCTCTTACATAAAATCTCATGAGAGCATATGGTACCTGGACAACGGTTGCTCAAAGCATATGATTAGAGATATTGCATAATTCATATCACAGGAATCCAGAAGTGGAGGCAAGGTTACACTTGGAGATAATACCACAAGGAAGGTGATTGGATAAGGTATGATTGAAAATCTTAAGAATTTTTTTATTGAAAATGTGTTATTGGTGGAAGGCTTAAAGCATAATTTATTAAGTATTAACCAGCTATGTGATAAAGGGTACTGTGTAAAAATTTTTCCTTCTAGCTGCATATTAAGCCTGAATGGTAATGATGTTTTGAATGGTATAAGGGTAAAAAATATGTATATGCTAAACTTGAATTGTATTAAAACTCCAACTGCTTTCTTTTTAAAAACTATATCTGATGAGTCATGGCTTTGGCATAGGAGACTTTGTCACTCTAGTATGAAAAATGTTAGGAGGATTACCCAAAAGAACTTAGTGAGAGGTATACCTAAACTATACTTTACTAAGGACCACCTTTGTGATGCATGTCAATTAGGAAAATATGTGAAGTCCTCTTTTTAGTCTAGTAAGGATCTTATAACTAGTAAACCATTGGAGATTTTATATACGGATCTTTTTGGACCAATTGGAACTGTAAGTCTTGGAGGGAAGGTATACGGATTTGTGATTGTAGATGGTTACTATAGATTCACATGAGTTAGATTTCTCTATCATAAGAGTGAATCATTTGAGAAATTTAGAAGCTTTTTGACTTGGATTCAAAGGAAGCTAGGATGTGAAATTATGACTATTCAAAGTGATTATGAAGGAGAATTTGAATGAAAAATTTAAGGTTTTTTGTAAGGAGAAAGGAATTGATCATAATGTTTTCACCTAGAACCCCTCAGCAGAATCGGATAGTTGAAATAAAAAATAGAACATTAATAGAATCCGCCGAGCCATGTTGGAAGAATACTCACTTCGTAAATTTTTTTGGGCTGAGGTGGTTAGTAATGCATGTTATGTTCTGAATAGGGTGAATGTTAGATCAAAATTAAATAAAATACCCTATGAGTTTTTAAAGGGAAGAACACCTAATTTGTCATATTTACATGTTTTTGGATGTAAGGTGTTTATTCATAATAATGGAAAATCTGTCTTAGAAAAATTTGATCCAAAATCAGATGAAGGTATTTTTATATGATACTCAAGTGTTGAAAAATCCTATAGAGTATTCAATAAAAGAACTTTGGTAATTGAGGAGACCACACATATTGTATTTGATGAATATGGAATTTTGAAAGAGCTAAATATTGAAGAAGATAAGATAGAAATTAACTCCCAAAATATTTAGAAATTAAATTTGGAAGAAAATCTGGAGATAGAAAACCTGTTGCCTAGAGATTTAACATTTTCTATGAACCACCCAAAGGAATTGATTATAGGTGAACCTAGTGAGGGTGTTAGGACTAGGCATGGATTAAACAAAGAAGTCAATCACTCAGCCTTTATTTCAACCATAGAACTCATAAATATTGATCAAGCACTTTCGAATGAATTTTGAATCTTGGCTATGTAAGAAGAGTTAAATCAATTCATAAGAAATGAAGTTTGATAATTAATTACAAGACCAAAGAATCAAAGTGTAGTAGGAACTAAGTGGGTATTCAAGAACAAAAAGAATGACTCAGGAGTAGTCATTAGAGATAAGGCTAGATTGGTGGCTAAGGGGTATAATCAGATTGAAGGAATTGACAACTTATGCCTATTTTATAGGATTTAAATTGTACCTAGTGGATGTTAAAAGTGCCTTTTTAAATGGGATAATTCAAGAGAATATTTTTATAGAACAATCTCTGGGCTTTAAAAATTCTAAACACCCAAATCATATTTTCAAAGTGAAAAAGGCATTATATGGATTACAACAGGCACCTAGGGCTTGGTATGAGAGATTGAGCACCTTCCTATTTGAAAGATCATTTGAAAAAGGAAGTGTGGATATAACTCTCTTTTTGAAGAAAATTGGAGAGGATATACTCATTGTACAAATTTATGTTTATGACATCATCTTTGGATCTTCAAATAAAAATCTTTGTGATGATTTTTTTTTAAAACAATAAGTATTGAATTTGAGATGAGTCTAATGGAAGTTTTAAATTACTTTTTAGGCTTTAGCATTAAGTAAATTGAGGAGGGTACATTTCATAGTCAATTGAAATATGTTAAGGACATCCTCAAAAAGTATGAAATGGATAATGCTAAACCTGTTAGTACACCTATGAGTTCCTCATCTCAGTTGGGGACCCTAAGAGAAAATCTATTGATCAAAAGAAATTTAGAGGGATAATTAGATCTTTGCTTTACTTGACAACTAGTCGGCCAATATCATGTTTAGTTTTTGTTTATGTGCTAGATTTCAATTAGAACCAAAAGAATCACATTTGACAGTAATAAAAGGGATTTTAAGATATCTGATAGGAACTCAGAACTTAGGAATTTGGTATCCTAATTTTAGCTCTTCATTTGAAATAATTGGTTATTCAGATTCTGACTTTACAGGTTGTAGGGTTGATAGAAAGACTACTTCTGGAACATGTCAGTTTATTAGAAATTCTTTAGTCTCTTGGTCCAGTAAAAAAAAAAATTCAATAGCCCTATCTACCGCTGAAGCTAAATATGTTGCATTATAAAGTTGTGTGGCACAAGTACTTTGGTTGAAATAACAGTTAATTGATTTATGATTAACTATAGGCACTATCCTCATTTATTATGATAATACTAGTACTATTTGCATTTCTAAAAATCCTATTCAACATTTAAGAACCAAACATATAGACATCAGGCATCATTTCATAAGGGATCATTTATCCAAAGGAGAAATTGAACTTATTCATGTTTCAATAGAAAATCAACTTACAGACATTTTTACAAAATCACTAGCCTTTGATACTTTTAGCTCATTAAGAACACGGCTTGGTGTGATCAATTTGAATGCTTAATTAAAGTGATTCTGCAATATTGAGGTGTGTTTTTTCATTAGTGTGTTGTGTGTCTTTTTGTATTTTTTCAATCTTTTTTGTTTGTGTTTGTGTTTGTTTTTGAAAAATTCTCAAATCTAGATTTTTGAATGTTTACTTTAAAATTGAGTGATAATCGTCTGTACGAAATTCATTTCGTACGGGATGAACTGTGTAGTGTATTAACTATCGGATTTGAACAATTTGTATACAATGTTTCAGTTTTCATTTTATTGTTTGTCTATACGATCATCACGATTGTTCGGACAATATTTATTTAATCATATGTATGAATGTAGACAATAAAATGGATAAGTTTAGTTTCATTATTCATGATCGTACGTAAGAACTTTTGGTTCGTACATACGAACACGTGGAGATTAAATGCTGGGGACGATTCAAACTGCCATAAAAATGATCTTAAATGTCCGATCATCCCGGACGAACACCTATTCATCTATACGATCATTTGGTCAAAAGTCTGTATGAAAGGATGTGTTGTAACTTGTGTGCTTACAAAAAGTCGTTTCATTTTTGGTCTCTTTAGTTCGTCCATACAAAATATTTTTTGTACGTAAGAACCCAAATTCGTCCGAGAAGAAATTATTTTTGTCTATATGAAAACTCATTTTTTCTTTAAATTGAAGGATTTTGATCTCAAATTTCATCACTTCTAAAATCCCTTTCAATCTTCTATTCCCTTAGATCTCATCCATGGCTAGTTGGAGCAAGAGAGTTAGGCAAGCAAAGGTACTCGCAAAGGGTCCTCCTAAAAACTCAAGTGAAAACTTCCTGTCCAAAGAAAATGAGGAGTCCTTCCCTAGGTTTGCTTCAGCCAAAATCACTCCCTTGAGAGTTCTTCAAGAACAACTCAACTTTAAGGTAATGAACCTTTTTACTTCCACCCTATTTGGCCTCATTCTTACTCTTATCCATTTCTACAATAAGGAGACCTACCACTACTTTCTTGCCAACATGTCCTTTAACTCTGACTATTTTGTGATTAGGTCTTATGTTTTTAAGAATTAAGTAGAGATAACAAAAGAGGATTTGGGAATATTTTTAAACTTAAGGACTCAAGAGATTAGAGCCCATACTTTAACCTCTTCCTCTGAATTTGACTAGACAACAATAAATCAAGTAATCAAAGGATGAAGAGGAGTAGGTCATTGACCTAAAGTAGCCACTCTTAATCTCAATGCTTATATCATCCAGAATGTTCTTCGTACCTCCATCATACCTAAAGCTGGTGATCGAGTAAATATCACACCTCTTCTTTCTACTATGACTTATTTGATCATGACTAGCCAACCTATACATGAAGCCCAACTAATCTTTGACTATTTTTATGAACTTTCTAAAATTGGCCATGTCTCCCATAAAAGAAAGAAAATATTGCCTTAGGACATCTTGTGACTTACATTTTGGAGAAGAAATATGATCTAGTCCATCCAGATCAAGCTCTAGAGGAGACTGTCTACTACAATGATGGATCTTTTTGAGCAATCTTTAATAAAGATGAACCACATGAACAACATGTTATTAGTGACTCAGAGGAGGAAATGGGAGCACCTCCACCTGCACCTGTTGGTGAACCAAAGTATCAATATTTGGTACACAGATTTGATCGTTTAGAGACTCATTTTGATCAAATTGAAACTCATCTACAAATGCAGGATGCTCAATACCATCAGGATATGAGTTGGATGCAAGAGCAAATAGACGGTATAAACTCAAATATGACTATGATGAGCAGTTATTTTAATTTTTACAACCAGCCACCTGCTCCAAATTAGGGCCCATCTAAGTGATGAATGTATTTATTTTATATGTTTTTCTCTACTGCATTAGATGTGATGTGATGTGACCAGTAATGATTTTTATATTTTTATACTATGTTTTAGTAAAACCTAATGTTTTATGTGTTTTTCAATAATCAATATATTGATATCATTCATGCAAAATGTATTATCTTCTACAAATGATATCAATAAAAGATATCTTGTCTTATTTTATTGTTTTTGATTTTATTTCAGAAATGTGTGTTAGCTTATATGAACATTCTTCAAATTGTTTATCTTGAAAATGCTATATCTTGAATTGCAACATAGAATTGAATTCATTAGAAAATCTAAATTTTCAAAAATTTAAGTTATAATTATAACTTGATCTAGTTAAGAATGTCAATCTTATGTCTCTTGTTAGACAAATATAATTTTTATACTATTATTGCAAATATGATGTTTTCTTATTTTTGTATTTCACTTATCAATAAATATTATTGTACTTAGATAAATTTGAAATTTTTTATTATTGATTTTCGAAAGATCAATATTACTCTTGAAAAATGTACAAACGTATAAAAAAAAAATGTAATGGTTCACTATTTGAAAAAGAGGAACAAAATAAGCCCATAAGTAAAAAGATGCATAAAACTGTGCCATAACTATTGAAAAAGATGCACAAAGTGCCGCATGTGATAGTTAATTCTTTCCTCAATCTTTTAATCTCTTAATTCAAATTGATCTTATGTACAATTTTATTTAGTATTGACATTTGAAATATACAAATTTTACATTCATCTACTTAGCAATGATTTTGTTTATCTCAATGTCTAAATTAATTCATGTATTTTGATTTTTTTTTCTTTTTCTATGTTATATCTCTTCTTAAATTATATGAATTCTTCTATTTCTCTAATGATAGTCAGTTGTATTTGCAAATATATCACAATCTCTTTCAAGGATCAATTATCAAAGGATTATCATATGACTTCTTACAATTCTGTTTTAATTCTTTTTCTTCTTCTCTTTTTGTTGTTGTCAAAAAAGGGGGAGAAATATTGTTTGTTTGTATTGTATTTGTTCTATTTGTGTTTGTATCATTTTTGTTCGTATCGAATATGTTCTGTTTGTTAGTATTTTTTTTAAAGAGAATATTATGCAAATGCCTCCTTATTCTCACATGTTTATCAATTCAGGGGAGTTTAGGAGATACTTTAAATTTAAAAGTTATACAAATAATAATTATTTTGCCATCATCAAAAAGGGGGAGATTCTTAAGAGAGTTGCTACTTAGCTTTTGCATGTTTTACATTTCTTGCAACTTGTATAATTTTGATGATTCCAAATATTATTATTATTTTCTCCTAACACTTGTTTGGAAGAATTATTTTTACTCTTGTGTGGACTAACATTTCAGGATAATCAAACTCTAGACTAATAAAGACTTCAAATCAAATTCAGCATAAGATAGTTTATAAATTGAAGTCTGTATTTTTCAATTTATTGAGTTTGAGAGAGTGTAATTGTAATTGAGTAACTTAGCACACACACTTGGGGAGATATTTAAAAACCAAAATTTTTCTTAAACGGATTGTACGGGAAGAACCATATTTGTACGGGACGATCAGGTCAGTTATACCCCTCGGAGGCAATGGAACAAACAGGAAGTGAGAAAAATTTTCTAAGTCATGATCATTCAGTGAATTTTTCTATTCATCCCTGGACGATGTCCTCTGGATTCTCACTTTGTACTGATCGTCCAGATGAAGTATACCATTCATCCCTCGATGATGTCCTCTGGATTCTCACTTTATACTGATTGTCTAAATAAAATATATCATTCCTCTCAGGACGATGTCCTCTGGATCTTTAAATTGAATAGATTATCCAAACGATTCACCCCATTCATCCCAGGACGATATCCTCTGGATCCTTAAATTGAACAGATCGTCCAGACAATTCACTCTATTTGTCCTTGGAGGAAATTTTCTATTCCTTTAAAGATTAGATCATCTTGTAGTATCGTCCAAACAGACCCTAGATATAATTGTTCGTATCAGACAAACTTAGTTCGTACGGGATAATGAGCGGGTACGAAGTTATTTCGTACCAATATACATTGGTTTCATTCTCAATAGTTTTTACACTATTCGTACAGGATGAAATCACGATTATACAGGATGATCGAGTGTGTACATAATTGAAAATTAGTAATTTTTTGATGGTTTTTTATGTCTTTCCTATATAAGGTCCACTTAAAACTGTCTTATAATCTTTTTGGTCTTCGGTCTTCGTGCTTACTGAAAGAAGTGTGAAGGAGAGAGTGAGAGAGAGTGTTTGAAGAAGAGTTCTTACCATTAGAGCATTAAGGATTTACTTGGTACTTAAAGGTAAGGATCTCAACTTTGTTAATTGTGATTACTTCAATCTTTTCTCTTGTCCTTCTATACTTCTTTTGCGAAGATCTTTCAAGCAGATTCGATTCTCTGCCGACACTTGGTGAAGTGTGAAATGATGGAAGGTTCTCTGCCAACACTTGGTGAAGTCTGAAAGGATGGAAAATTATCTGCCTGCACTTGGAGAGTGTGAAAGGACGGAAGGTTCTCTGCTAACACTTGGTGAAGTGTGAAAGGATGGAAGGTTCTCTGCTGACACTTGGTGAAGTGTGAAAGGATGGAAGGTTCTCTACCTATACTTGGAGAGTGTGAAAGGATAGAAGGTTCTCTGCTGACACTTGGTGAATTGTGAAAGGACAGAAGGTTCTCTGCCTACACTTGGAGAGTGTGAAAAGATGGAAGGTTTTCTGCCTACACTTGGAGAGTGTGAACAGTGGGAGATACTCTGCCTATACTTGGAGGGTGTAAAAGGATAACAGTTCTCTGCCACACCGGGTAGTGATGGAAGAGAGTTTTGTGAAGGCTTCTCCGCCTTGTTGTGGGGGCAAAAGGAGAGACACTATTGGTATTAGTGCAATACTCAGAGGGTGCCTCTGGGGAGTGGAAGTAGGTAGTGTTTGACTGAACCACTATAAATCTTGTGTCTTTTATTTTCCGTTGTTTTTATTTTTTTTGTTTAATTTACTTTTTCTATTGATCTGTTGTTGAAAAATATTTTTAGAAAAATTCATTAAAGTTTTCATCAGTTTAAAAATTAAAGAGGAAAGTTTTTAAATTATTAATTCACCACCCCCACTCTTGGTTTGCCATTGGGATATAAGCTTAGGTCTAACAACCTAATTCATATTGAAAAAGTTTCAACATGATTAACAACAACATCTTTCTCAGTGATCATCTCTATAACTTCTAAATTCTCGACTGAAATACTCTTCATTTCTAGCTTATTCAAATTTTTATTTTTATGTTGAGATATGCTTTCAACCACAGGAATCTTGGCCTAATAAAATCTTCTCTGGATACCAGCCCCTCTAGCTTTCCTTCCATGATTAACATGAATCCAAGGTCCGTATTTAAGTTCTCTATCTTTAACTTATGTTTTAGAATTATTAGTAGACTTCGCCATGTTAAGATCATGCACATTCTTTTTAGAGACAGAGTTTAGCTCCAAATTACAACCATCAACCATATGTCCAATTCTATCACATTTAAAACAAAAATTTGAAACCTTTTCATTTAAAATTTTTTGAAAAAAATGGCCATTTCTTCCTTCAACCCATATGCCCAAAGGAAGTTTTTTATTTAGATCTACACGAACACAAATCCTTGTGAATTCTCTCCTGCTCTATTGCAACATATTCCCATCAATCAGAAGATGAACTCGAACTACAAATGCAATCCTTGTAACATTGTTCTAGTCCCAACAAAAAAGAGGTAATTGGGGCAGTCTTATCTAAATAGGAGATGTCAACCCCTTCAGTGATGCCAGTGAAAATTTAGGAGTCCATTTGTCAATACCCACAATATGACCACTAATAGACCATGGTCCACCTGGTAAAACACTTTCCATTTTTTCTAAAGAGAAAAACAAACATAAGATCCACCCATAACCCAAAAATGGTTAGATGGAAATTACCAAATTGATTCCACTTTCTATGAAGTTCCCGAGCAATGACTTGTATTGGTACTTCCTTTCCAAACACCTTAACCACAACTGAAAACTTTAGTTTCTCCCTATTCTCTTCAACTACAGGTTCAAATAATTTCATAGTGCCATCTTCAGTCGTAAGAGAATCATCCATGGAAAAGTTAATTTTGATATTATGCCATTTATTCCATGGATTTAGTTGTTTAGTTTCATCTTTACTGATTTCAGCTTGATTCACCACCACATCAGGAATTATCTTTGGAGCATTCTTCCAAACAGTAGTAGAGTCTACAAAAAAAATTGTGTTTGGAGTTTTATCTGAAATGTTTGGCATACCAAACCTGTTCACAATCAACTTTATGTTTGAAGAAAATGACACTTCCAAATTGTTGATTTTCATTCAA